>JAZDUA010000238.1:737500-1937500 GCA_038098605.1 Gryllus longicercus
ATTATTATTATTATTATTATTATTATTATTATTATTATTATTATTATTATTAATATTATTATTATTAATATTATTATTTCTTTTATTTTCTCATTTCATTGGTACATTTAAATGGATTATTGTACAGATTTACAAAATCAAAGCACAATACATCTATTTTTAAAAGAATTCATAGTACATCATTTCCCATGAATATCCGGGCTATCTTTGTTGTTGAGATAATTACTGCTTTCTGCATAAGTTTGTACATGTCTTCCTTCAAACCTAGCAGCTTGAGATTCCGCATCAGACACTTAGAGATGAATCTGGTGCTTGAAACAATTATCGGGACGATGTTGACTCTCTTCATATTCCACTGTTTCTTAACGGATTCAACAAGGTATGCGTATTTACTCATTTTCTCAGTGTATTTACTTTCAATAATACCTGTATTTGGGATAGAAACATCAACAAGCATGATATATCTCTCACACATGTTAATCACCGCCAAATCTGATCTGTTGTGAATCATTGCCTGGTCCGTTAAGATAGTTCTATCAAAATACAAGCCCCACTCTTGGATCTCCAGCACACTCACAGGTTACTACTTGAAGTACGGTACCTTTTCTTCAGTCAAAAGACATTTCTGAGCCAACGCTTGATGTAAAATTGTGGCCTGTATCATGTCGTTGTTTATATTCAGTGCCTACAACCTGAGGTAACATGTTAAATTGATTCAGCAGTTGGACAACCATAACGACATGAATCGTACTATACTAGAGGTGGACCATAAAATTGCGATTAGTATAAAAATCGATTATTTCATACGATTAATCGAAAAAATCGATTATTTTTAAAACGATTACTCTAACTATCGATTATTTTTAAACCGATTAATCGAACTTCAAATTAAAATTTACAATTCATTACATTATTGGAATTACTACTTTTTTTAATGAAACAATAGTGGTTTCAATTTTGCTATATTCGAATTTTGTTAACCACACAAATAATAAGAAAGGTAGCGTGCAAATTGTTTGCAAAATGCGAAAATTCATACTAGCTGAACTCGATAGAAGATTTGAGAAAGCTGAATTCACCACACCTTTCGCCGTCGCTACCATTTTATCCCAGATTTAAGAAAATTTATTTTCAGTCCATTCTCGCCACCTCCCGCGCCATCAACTTTATATCCTACGAAATAACGAAAGGTTTGGAGAAAGCTGCATCCTCAAGTCCTCTAAAACCTCAAGCAAAACCAGATGAAGTCTCAGCTAATAGTCTTTGGAATCTACATGACAAGTTCATGAAGTCACAGCAGTAACATCAGTTAGAAGAATACGATGGTGACGTACACACGGAATTGCGCCAATATTTAAACAGACCCATATTATCTATGGACATAAACCCTTTCCAGGCTTGGGAATCAATGAAGTCAGAATTCCCGCATGTTTACAAACAAGTGTGGCGTCGTCGGGTGCGAGTAACACACAGACACGGAGTTCTTTATGCAGTTTTATTTACAAGTTTTATTACACTATATACACACTCCTCGGAAACGCGCTGCACTCCCAGCACTGCAAATCTCTGAGGCATCCCCGCCCCAGCCTGACGCAAACCCCAGCGGCTTGGCGCCGCTCCTGGTCTTTGTCCCGTGGCAACAGCCACACCTCGCAGCCAAAGCTCGCGATAACCCCTGGCGGGTGACCAGTGCCTTCCGCACCGCGATTCGGTTCAAACTCGAATGAACACGGCTGGTTACTTTCCAGCCGCCTCGCGAGGGGTCACGTGACAGACCTCACATGTCGGCGGCGTCCTCTCATCCCGAAACGTGGGCCTGTTTGCAATTTTGGAGTCCAGCTGCACCGCGGCTGGACTCACCCATCAATTCCCTCTGCGCCAGTTGACACCCACGTTCCGAGACACGCCCACCCGGGCCCTTGAGGAGGGGCCCTCCTGTGGTGGCCTTCCGCTTGCCGCCAAAGGACTGCCCCCGCCCCCTCGCTGGCCTTCCGACATGTGTTGTCCATCTGGCCCCTTGGCACGACGTTACACAAGCCATTAGGTATTTGCCCGTCACAGCCACCTCAGTCCCAAGTGAAAGACTATTTTCAGAAGCAAAACTTGTACTTAGCGACTTGAGAAGTCGACTCACGCCTGAGCATTTCTCTCAGCTGCTGTTTCTCTCCTCTGTAAGTTCTAAATTGTGGACCGCGAAATAGTTTGTTCATTTTCACAAATTCTTGCGAAATTGTTTTTCTATATATCGCAAATAAGTACTGATTGGAATAATTTATAGTTTTGAGATTTGTCCTTCGTATAGAATAAAAATATTCGTTGTATGCAAATAAATATTTTTTTAAATATTTCACCACCTTTTCTCTCTTTTAAATCTTATTTTTATGCTACATTTGACCCCAACTTAATACCCCATTCAGTCACAACGTGCATTGCAATGCATATATGTAACAGTGAACGTAATGAGTGTATACTTTTTATTTAAATTTTTTGATCATAATATAATATATAAAATCAATACTAATGAAATACGTACGATGTAATATGACAAAATATTCTATATGGAGTGAGTGTTTTAGTTAAGGTTTGTATATATTCATGAATCTTTCTTATCTAAGTACAATATGCATTTTTGTCTCGTACTTCGGTGTCTCAAGATAAAAAAATTACCTTGTATAATAAATAGTATGATGCAAAAACAATTTAAGGTATTATTAAGGAACATAATATAAGAAATATGAAGTGATATATTTTGTAGCGTATTAACGGTTATTTAATGTTTGTATTGCTCAAATTTATTTCAAATAGTTTTAACACAGTAATTATAAATTAACAATAACTAATTAAAGGTTTGTTTTGCATTTCCTGATAATTATAAAAAAATTAATCAATTATTCGATTAATCGATTATTTTAGTTCGATTAATCGATGCAAACTAATCGAATGAAAAATTAATTAATTAATTAACAAGGAATCGATTATTTTTCAATAATTGTCCATCTCTATTCTGTACATTTCCATCTTTAACAATACACTTCAGATAGTTACGTGTTGGGATAACTTGATCCTGAATAGCGAACATAAACCCTTCAGTTTCGGTTGTCCTGATATAAGTTAGTAGTTCGACGCTTTCATATCGACATGCGCTTGGCTCATCTCGTGTGGATGTCTTCCATGAAGAGCTTTCGCCATCCATAAATCTCTCCTTTGGTCGTCATTGCATGAGAAGTCCGCAACCTCCTGTCGCGACAACTCTAACGGAGAATAGGCGACAGCTTCACAAATTGCCTTAAACAATGTTGATGTATTTGCCGATGAGTGGAAATACATTTTCATGCTCTTCACTTGCTGGTAAAGTTGGTTTCCAATATCTGCGAGTCTTCTTCCACCCATATCTCTCGGAAGAGTAACACGTTCGACTGCAGATTTCGGACGGTGTACACGTGCTTTTGTCTTTAAAACTTTCATTTTTCGATGCAAGGTATCAATGTCAGATTCACTCCACTTGATAATGCCAAATGAGTACTGAAGAACTGGGGCAGCATAGGTGTTAATAGCTTTTATGATATTTTTTCCATTCAACTTTGTTTTCAAGAGTTTTCGCGTCCTTCGTATTAATTCCTTCGTAAACTTTTAGACTTTCATTTTGTTTTGGTTAATGCGCTTTGCCTGTCTCATTCCCAAGTACTTGTACGTTTCTTCGGCAGACATGACATGATTTGTATCAACTGCCTGTTTTCAAGTTCTTAGGCCCCCTCCTGGGACATTCCTCTTACAATATTCAATGTTCGACATTTTTACAGGCAAAAATCCATCTTGATACTTTTTTAAAATGATTCCACAATACTCAGTAGTTGGTCAAGTTGACAATTTGTCGAAGAATATATCTTCAAATCATTCATATACAAAAGGTGATTTATGCGATACATTATTCTTGAGCCCGATTTAATAACAAATCCACATTTAGTGGAATTCAAGAGATTAGATAATGGATTCATACAGAGGACAAACCACAGAGGACTTAGCGAGTCTCCATGAAAGATACCTCTTTGCACAATGATAGTATCAGTTTGGATGTAGTCAACAGGAGTACTCAACATATTTTTTGTTCGCCAGTTCAATACCACATTTTCCAAGAAAGAAACAACTTTTGTATCAACCTCATAGATCTTAAGCATTTCTATCAGCCAGGTATGTGGTACAAAGTCGAACGCTTTTTTTATAGTCAATTATTATTATTATTATTGCAAATTTTATTTCTTGAATCATTTAATTTTATATTAACCGCATTTCTAAAAGTTTTATTTTAATCGAAACGTCCGCCCACCATCCCTTGTTTTCAGGCCACATTTCTACATTCTGAGCTAGCTAAAAGGTAAGGTGGCCCACCTTTTCCATAGTCGCAAAGGACGGTACGTGGCAATGTACACAGACACTTTGAACTCACCCAGGCTCCGGGATCTGTAGAGTGAGTACGCGAACAAATTTGTAATTGGGGAAATAATTTGGCCAAAGCATGCAAAGGAATAGGAGGGTTTATTTAATATAATATGAACACCTATGTTTATAATTTACGTAAGTGTGCAAAAAGGAATATTATTCAATTTTTATTGTGGTGATGAAAACGTAGACAGGAGAATCTTATATATTGAAACAAATAATGTGTTTCATTACACTAATTAAACATTAGTGTAAGTAATCAATAGATATTTTGGACTGCGCGGTACGTACGCCAAGCGCTGCGAACAACGACGGGAGCTAGCAACGGTCGCTACCGCCACCGGTGCCACCGCCGGGAGGCCAGCGTGAGAACGTCGGTTGCAAACTGGGCAGCGGGCACGTGCGAGCAGTCGTTAAGAGAATTGCGAAGAGGACAGACGTTAGCGGAGCGGCGAAGAGTTCGGACGTGTGGCGAAAATCTCGCCGGTAGTGCATGGACAAAGAGAACATGCGGTATAGTTAATGAACTATTAGCGACTGGAATATAGTAGACACGTGAATGAGACATTGAAAGTATCAGTAGAATAAAAGATTCGCGTTGATAGAACAATCGATCGCGTTCGTGTTAATTAGCGTAGTGGAAACCTTACCGAAACCGTGTGGTACGGAGCTAGGACCAGCCCGCATTATAGGTGCAGGTTGAGTAATTAAATCCATCGACGGAAGGTGATTCGAGAGAAGTGCAACGCCGCGGTATCAAGATCCGAGTCGGGGAGGAGCCGCAAGGTCACCAGCCCAGGATGACCGCCACGCCATCAGCCGCCGACGGCCCACAGCTGCTGTAGAGGTCGGCAACCCTGTCGATACGAGCTGTTCTACGAGCATTAAAGGTATTTGGTCGGGGCCCCGAAGGTATAATAAATGCATATTACAACTAATCTTGGTACCAAGGCAAAGTGTGTAAGCATTGTCAGATCATGTAATTAACCTATTTGATTTGCAAATAAATCTTGTTCATGATTGTATTTCCATTTCTAATCAAATTTCCCAGTATTATACCAACTTATCCAGGGACCCATTCACGGAAAAGATACCCTCCTTTAGTGTTATATTGCAGTGAAATACCTGGCATCACCAGGTACGTCACAATATGTATGTACGTATGTTCTTACAGCACTGCATAAATGTATTTAATCGGCCTATTGTAAGAATATTTATTTCTGAGGACGACCTAGAGATTTTCCGAGTCCATATGTTAGAATAAGTAATCCCGTGTACGTAAATATTTCGTCATTGGGAGTTCGTTCGTTCTATCATACTCACATCTACAAGTTTTATCGTGATAGTGAAAATTCTGGCGTCATGAATCGTAGGATAATTAAATACATAAAAGGAATAAGGTGTTTATAATTTTTTTACAAATAAACGCCGCGGATGATGTTTTAATAGATTGGCATGCGGAGTGCGGGCGAAGCACCGTGCAGCTGCGTGCAGTACAACCACGTCCTTAAAAATTGTGCTTCAATGACCGCCGCGCACTCCGCGAGGACCTGAAAACGACCCGGAGCAGAGGGCTTCGAGTGTTGCCGCCGAAACTCCAAAGGCAATTTTTTGTGTAAACTTTTTTAGCATGCCATTGGTTTGGAAGAACACCGACCTTGCTCACCGAAGTCGATGGTGCAATCAGAGACTGGGATGCGCGCGGAAGGAGGGAGTTCCGAGCTTTCGTTATTCGAGGGACAGGGCCGCTAAGGCTGACCGAGATGATATACGATCGCGATCGACACGGAGATGGAGTCGGAGATGTGATCGAGAGAGTCCGAGATGTGTCGAGACGGAGATGAAGTAGATCGAGATTGAGACTCACTAAGAGAGCGCCTCGCGTGCTCAGATTAATGACCGAAATGCTTGAAGTTCGAACATTTTCGTGAAGGCTCAGACGATAAGTTCACTTGAACTTCGGAATGATTTCGGCATCGAGTAAGCCTCGAGGAAGGCATTATGTCCTGTGCTTGAGAGCCTCTAAATTATCACAACGTTCGTGAGTGCCTTTGTGAGTGATGGCCAAGGTAGGCTTTGATCGCCGCATTGCCTTCGGCGGTAATGTGTCAGGGACAGCGTCGCCACCGAGGACGGGCCATCGCCACGGCCCCACAAGAGAGTGCCTGGGTGCGTGCGCAGCCGAGAGGCCTGAGGTGCTGCCTGGAAACGCAGGGGAGCCGACGCGCGCCGCCCGCCGGCAAGCCATAATCGCCTGACCGCCACCCTCGCTCGTCACAACTACTTGCGGCGTAGAGTGCGACCCCAGAGGTTCCACGGCCTTGCCGCGATTCAACAAAGCAGTAAGGACAAAATCGGTGCCAATAGTTGGGGTCACCGCCCTCCCGCCCGCTTTTCCCCACCAAAAACGCAAGCGAAACTATGAATAAGTGTAGTTTCAATCAGGCAGCATGTCATTTTTGTGGCAGGAATAGAACTTGTCTATTTAGATCCAACGAAAAATAATGTAAATTCTATGTAACCTATTATTCATTTGCATACTCATATTGATCCTCATAATTATCTAAATTATTCATTAAAAGTGTTATAAGAGCATACATGTTTTATTGAACTTGCAAGCCAGTTTCCAGAACATCCCGGCAGATTACAATATATGTTAGGGGAGACCGGAGCCCCATGGCCCATGAGCTACGAGAAGTCATTGAATTATTGCTAATATACAATATGATTAGGTAGGCTAGACTGATCATGATTACATGTTACACTTACTATCCAGGTGGCAATGATGTCACTGCGTTGTCTAAGAAAGCTTGAAGTGTTAACAGATCTTTTACTTTCGAAGTAAATTACTGGCAACGTGTATTTGTTTTAATATTATTTTTCGTCATTTTAATACTAGTATTGATGTTGAAGATTGCAGTTCCCTGAAGTTTTTATCATCTTCATGCATTGTAGGTAAGTTATGGCAACTAAGCTTTGCCGTAAATGAAAATAATTTTAATTTTTCTTGCACATTTACATAATACATGATGCAACAAGGAGGAATGTTAGTTTAGAAAGGTAAATATTTAATAAACATAGGATTGCCTCTGAAGTACTGTAGGCACGGACCATGGACTAACGCTACCAACAAATTGACGGGTGTGCCCTGAGGTCAAACTCAAAACCACTCAAATTACAGTCGAAAATCTTCGGAAATCAAATTGTTGCGATTACAGCGCCACTTACCACAATTTAGAAAAAAGTTTCAGACAGAATTATGTATTTTTGTCCGTAGAATCCGAATATGAAATATAAAATGGGGGTTCCTATTTAAGATTTCAATGTTGCCACTCGCTGGGGGCAAGGGGGGGGGCGCTGATTTTAGCACAGAATGATTTCCCCTTCAAAACTGTTAAGATTTGATTTTGGCCCAATTTTTCGTACATCGCGTATTTTTTTAGTTATTTCTAGTTGTCAGAGTAAATGGAATATCCTGTATATTAGGCAAAAGCACTTACGATTTAAAGCTACTACGGATAAATTACGCGACCGATTTTGCTCGGGAAGCATTTTCCTGAAAGCTCTTTTTCCGGCCTTGGGTATAACTTTTTCATTTTTTTAGTACAACATTAAAAATTTGCAATAAAATGAGCAGACGGGCAATAAGTGCGATTCGATTGTCGTCACTGATTCTTTTTAGAATCGATTCTCGAATCGACGGGAAAAGCGGCATGAACAAGCATGGTCGGTCAGAGCTGGGTAAGAGAGTAGAGCAATAGTATTATTTGTGCCATGAAGGAAGTACATTGCAACAACATCTTACAATGCGTGGCATCATGCTTCAAAACGTAAGCATTCAAAGTAGGTAAGTACAAATTCAATTAGGATATGTTTTTGTATTAACCGTTTCACATTATACTTAACCATTGATTTCATGTTTTTCAACACTGCTATTGCTGGATATTTTTAATTTATATTTTTTATTGCTGGATATCTTACTTTATTCATAAATGCGCTTTTTGCAATATTATTTCTTGATTTATTCTATTGATTGTGTGTATTTATTGCAATATTTTTTCTTGATTGATTGGTTCTATTGATCTTTGTATTGACATTTTCAACCGTATTGGTACTGTGGCGTCATATCTGTCGCCAGCACAAACGTACTATCTGCCATGTGGACAGCGCTGGCGGAAGTGACGCCAGCTGTACAAGGCTTGGGAAGGAGTCGTGGGGGCAGGTTTGGGGACCCCGAAGCCGGCGGAGGAGCGGCGGCGGTCACTGCGGGTGACGCGCTTCCGTCAACCTGCCAGTGGGTATAAAAGCAGACTCCGACTCAAGAGCTTTCTTCTATTCTTATGATTCTTCAGAGGTGAGCGCGTCGTTAGGGCGTCGTGAGGGTTGTGCGCGGCGTTGCATGGTAATGCATAGGCTACCGAGGCGGGGAATCGAAGCCGGCGTGCTACGTCGTGACAGCAGGTGCGGCATACTCGCATGTATGCTCGCGTAAGGTACTGGTGCATCACACCGGGGATGGTAATTAATTATCGGGCCAGCGGTGGCGGTAACCAGGGAAAGTTCCTTCTTGTAACGGTTAACTTCAATTGTAAATATTGTATATAGTGTTATGGTGTCGGAATATCTTATTTCTAATAAATACTAAATATTTACAAGCCGTTCACGTCTGTAATTATTTGCCCCGGCAAAGACGCCACAGACGTAGGAGGGATAGAATGGTGGCAGCGGTAAACGAACTACCACGCACGTAGAATGGTGGCAGCGGTAAACGAACTACCACGCACGTAGAATGGTAGCAGCGGTTAACGAACTACCACGCACGTGTTGTGTAAGCAGCGGTTTAGGAACTACCACGCACGTGTAGTGTATGCAGCGAATCATGAACTACCACGTAGGTGTAGAATGGTGGCAGCAGTTCAAGAACTACCACGTAGTATAGTGTAGGCAGCGGTTCAGGAACTACCACGCAAGTGTAGTGTATGTAGCGGTTCAAGCAAGCAGTTTATGGTTAGTAAACGACCACGCAGTTGTGTATGTGCGGTGTTTGTCTGTGGTAGGCAGCATCACACAGAAGCACGCCAGGAACGGCAGGTAGAATAATTACGCCAGTAAGGGGCTTCATCCGTCCATGGGTAATTAGTGCGGTTCACGTTCTAGGTTCGGTCGGTAGTGTAGCAACAGCTATAGAAACGAACAAAACACCCAGCAGGTAGGGCGCTTAGTACCAGCGGGACAGTCATCCAGAACAGCGGATCGTGCACGCGAAAGTGAAAGTAAATTTGGCCGCAGGTATCCGCCGGAGAAAGATTAAATAGTGGGCGAGCGAGCAAGACTGAGCCAGGGAACAGTTCGACGTAAAAATATTCATAGTGCGCGAAATAAAGTAAAACGCGAACGAAAACGTGCGAGTACATCGGCGGGGCGAAACTTCAAGAAGAAGGACGGGAAGGAAGGACGAGTTGCAGCCAATCCATCCATCTCATCACGACATCCGTCAGCGCCGAACGTGCACGCACAAGCAGCGGGAGGCAGCCACGTGCAAGCAGTGGAAGCTAAGGGTAAGTGTGTTCTTTTGCAACGCGTAGGGCACTGTTCGAAAGCAATGGCGCATTTACTGAGATTTCGAAAGGAGGGAATGATCCGAATCGCCAGGGATTTAGGAATAGAATTAGATGGATCGGAAACAAATCCGACTTTAAAGAAACTAATAGTAGAGCATGAGGATTATTCCGTTGAATTAACGGAGGAATTGGGGCAACAGTACGAACGAGATAAGAAGGTAGAAGAGGAGGATAGGAGAATATTACAAGAAAGAGATAGGGAGGATAGGAGAATATTAGAAGAAAGGCAATATCAGTTAGAACTTGCGAGAGTGCAGAATGCCCAGACGGGCGAAACAAATTCTGAGATTCGTTCGGAAGCGCGCTCGGAACACGCGAGAGATTATATTAGAATAGGACAAATAATTGGTAAATTTAAAGGAGAGCAGGACGACATCACTTCTTATCTGAGCGCGTTTGAAAGCCAGTGCAGGCAATTGAAAATCTGCGAAGAAGATTGGGTTGTGAATTTAATAGGATTACTTCCGCATAATGTTAACACATGGCTTACTTTAGATGAACAAGAAGAAGTGTTAGATTATGCGGAGTTGAAATTGAAATTATTAGAATTGTACCGGTTTGATGCCGAGAAATTCCGGCAACTATTTAGGAAACATAGCAAAAACGGAGCGACTTGGAGCATATTTGCGAGGGAATTGCTAAACTATGCCAGAGAGTGGGTAGCGGGACTTAAAATAAACACATTCGAGGGTTTATTGAATTTGATCGTGGCCGATCAAATGAAGCATAAAGTTCCAGGGGATATGCGGGAACACTTTGTGGATAAATGGGCCGAATTTGCGAATCCGCTTGAGTTCGCGAAAAGATTAGATGCGTACGAGAATGCGCGGCAAGGGTGGAAGAAGCCACAGTTACCATCTTTCCGGCCGGAAAGAACATTCCGGAAAGAACACGGAAACAACAGGGCACCTGTTGCTCCTCACGTGGCCCCCAAGCCGACAGGAAGTACTAATGGGTTAGAGAAACATAGCGCGAAGAAAGAATTCGAGGCACCTTATGTCCGCAAGTGTTACGAATGTCAGTCAACAACGCGCTTGATTAAGAACTGTCCGCGGAAACATGGCAATCAAGTAAATCACGTGTGTGAACCCGAGGCAAGGGAATTCTTGAGGCAGCACATTGTGGCAGGGACCGTGAATGAACAGCCGACTGAGATCTTGAGAGACACGGGCGCGTCATTTGATCTAGTATCCGCGAATCTAGTCACAGATCGTGATTATACGGGCGAATCGGTCTGGATCAAACAGCCGCTTCATTCAACTGCCATTAATTTGCCGGTGGCGGAAATTCGCCTAAATTCAGAATTAGGTAGTGTAATCACTAGGGCCGCTATAGTGCCGAAGGAAAATCAACTTAGTTATTATCTATTAAGTAACAGAACGTATCAACTTCTGCAGGATATTAAACAGGGCTTAGTAGAAGAACAAACTGTGAACATGGTTATGACGCGCAGTAAAGCTGCGGCAGAAGGCAGAACAAAAGCAGATGATTCGGGGAACTCGCAGGTAAAATTGCCGGAGGCGGAAGGCGACCGCACAGCAAAGCCGGGCGAAGACGAGCATGAGCCGTCGGAGGAATTCCCGGAAATCTGTCTAGTAGCAGACGGAGAAGAATTAGAATTGGCAGTGCCGATCGCTGAAATGTTGAAAGTAAATACGGAACAATTCAGCGCGGCGCAGAAGGGAGATGAGGGTGTAAATACTTTGTTTGAAAAGTATAAGGATGTAAGAGCAGAATCGGAAAGAGATACCTATTTTGTTAGGAATTCATTATTATTTAAGAAACGGAAGAGCAAAAAAGGCGACATTTATGAAATGTTAGTTGTGCCCGGTAAATTTCGTGGGCCTATATTAAGGATTTGTCATGAAGTTGTCAGTGCTCATCTAGGAATCGCTAAATCGAAGAACAATTTGTCTAAGCACTTCTTCTGGCCAAATTGTTTTAAAGAGATGGAGCAATTTGTGCGTTCATGCGACAGCTGCCAGCGCGTAGGTCGTAGTGGTGATCGGAAGAAGGCACCTTTAGTATTGGTCCCCACTATAAGAGAGGTCTTTTCGCGATTAAATTTAGATACGATAGGCCCGTTTCAGAGAAGCAGTACCGGAAATGTCCACGTACTTACTGCTATTTGTGTTGCATCGAGGTACCCCGAAGCAATACCGATTCCAGATCTTCAAACTCCTACTGTAATTGATGCGCTTTTGCAGTTGTTCAGCAGAACCGGTTTCCCACGGGAAATTCAGACGGATCAAGGCCCGTGCTTCAGAAGCACGCTGATGGCAGAATTCGCAAATAAATTTGGAATTAAATTGATCCATAGTTCGGTTTATCATCCGCAGACCAATCCGGTTGAGCGTGTACATAGTACTATGAATAGGCTGTTCAAAGTTCTGTGTCTTGAAGCTGGAACTGACTGGGAAAAACAGATCCCGGCCATATTGTTCGCTTTAAGAACAAGTTTTCACGAAAGTTTTGGATTCTCGCCCGCAGAATTAGTATTTGGTAGGAATTTAGGGACTCCTATTACGTTGCTTTACGAGAATCTCTCTGGAATAGAGCCGGAAAGTAGCGAGGTAACGGAGTATATATTTCGTCTGGCGAATAGATTGAAAGTAATTAGAGATGCAGCTCATGAAAAACTATCGGCACTTCAGGTGAAAAGAAAAACCTGGTATGATAAGAAAGCAGTGATACGCACATTTAATGTAGGAGACAAAGTATTAGTGTTTGCTCCGAACAAGGTACGTAAATTATCTGTGCAATGGATAGGAACGGGAGAGATTGTAGAGAAGGTGTCTGACACGAATTACGTCATACAAATGCCGAACAAAAGTACAGGCAAGGTATATCATGTCAATATGATCAAAGCATGCGTACAAAGGACAGAGTATGTTAACTTTATTGTCGATCAAGAAATAGGTGAATTTATGGAGGACGGAATAGAGAAATACGCCTTAAAATTAGAACCGGAGGAATTTGATGTAGAGGCAATGCTCGCAGGCACAGAAATGGAGCCGGAAGGAAGTGAAAGGCTGAGAGAACTTGTAATTGAGTTTAGGGACATCTTTTCTGATAGGCCAGGGCTCACTAAAAACGTTCAGATGGACATCGAGTTGCTGGACGAAAATGCAAGGGTGAGGAGCGCTCCGTATCGCACGTCACATCGCCAAACAAAAATCCTCCAGGATGAAATCACGAAAATGCTAAGGGATGGTATCATCGAGTCTTCAGATTCTGATTTCACATCTCCCATGATTTTGGTGGAAGCACCCGGAAAAAAAACCAGGCCATGTATTGACTACCGCAAGTTAAATCAGGTTATTCGTACTGAATATTTTCCGCTTCCGAGTTTAGCCGAGCGTATTGAAACAGTTGCGAGGGCCAAAATCATAACCACAACTGACTTATGTAAAGGATTTTGGCAGATCCAAATGAGCGAGCGCGCTCAACGGTATGCCACCTTTACGACGAAATTCGGGTCTTATAAACCCCTCAGGATGCCTTTCGGCATCAAAAATGCACCATATGTTTGCAGTAAGCTTATGGAGGCATTACTGAAAGATTGCGCGGAGTTCGCCGTCCCATATATGGACGACATAGCAATCTTTAGCGACAACTGGGATGATCACTGCAAACATCTCAGAATCGTATTCCAAAAGTTACGTGAGGCCAATTTACGTGTGCAACCGGCGAAATGTAAGTTCGCTAGGAAATCGGTTACGTTCTTAGGATACGAGATTGGTAGTGGTCTGATGAGACCTAATGAAGCCAAAGTTCAAGTAATAAAAGAATATCCACGGCCTACGACAAAAAAGGAAATCCGTAAATTTATAGGTCTGATATCGTATTATAAACGGTTCATCAGAAATTTCTCGGAGAAATCAGCTGCGCTCACTGATCTATTGAGGAGAACACATAGGCAAGGCAAAATCCGGTGGTCGGAAGAGTGCGAAAACTCGTTTATACAGCTTCGCGACGCACTGTGTCAGGGGGCAGTCACTCATGCACCTGATTTTAGTAAGCCATTTTTACTGCAATGTGATGCGGCACTTAGGGGAGCAGCCATTGTGTTATCACAGTTAGATCAGGAAGGGAATGAAAATCCGATTCTTTTTCTCAGTAAAAAATTCTCAGACGGGGAATTAAAATGGAGCACCACGGAGAAAGAGTGCGGCTTTAATTTGGGGTTTAGGGAAGTTGCGTTACTACTTAGACGGTAATGTTTTGCTAAAGATAGAAACGGATCATAACCCGTTAGTCTGGTTACAACAGAATGCTGGGAATAATCCTAGATTGCTTAGGTGGTCTCTGGCGATTCAGCATTACAACATTATCATAAGCCATAGGAAAGGGATATTAAATGTAAATGCTGATATTCTCAGTAGGGTGTTTGAAAATGAGCGCCAGACAGTGTCCGAAGTTGCAGAGGGGCACACTGCACCCGGCAATGCCGATACGTGTGCGCCGAAAACACTGGAACACAGTGCAAAACAAACAGTGCAAGAAGAATGATGTATAAGTGAATGTGATGCTTGTTGTGTTGTGTCAAGATTGAGTAAACTTTTCCCAAGAAACCTACGAAAGAATAGTTTCCAGCAAATATCATGAACTTTTGTATTCATTTATATTCATTCTGGCAAGAAGAAAACTTTGTACAATCCTCCAAGAGAGAGATGTAAAAAAATTGTTTATTTGTTTCATTTTAAGTGTATCACTGTATATGGTTTTAAATGTAAAACGGTAAATGTTAGTTTATTGTTGTTTTTTTTGTGCATTTATCACTGTATAAGGTTTTGTCATTCAGTGTGTCAGTTTGTGTGTATAGAACTGTATATGATTTTGAATGTTTATTGATGTAATGTTTGTGGCTATATTGGTGATATTGTATGTGTCATTTTGGTAGTGGGTGTATTGTACAAAATTATTTTAATTGAAGAATTTGGTTGTAAAAGGAAAAGGAACATACTATGGTTATTGGAGGTTACCACACCAGGCTGAAAATTCTTAACAATGCATAAGAGGGACCGACCGTACGGCAAGATTTTAATATTTCAAGTACAATGTACAATGTAGAGTAAAATTATGTCAATGGGGTAGGTTAGTAGGGCCTTCTCTGTTTGTTTCTTTATCTGTGTAAGTAGCCAAGTCAGGCGCAGTTGTATATAATGTGAGCCGATCGGCCTAGGACTTTCACACTTGTGGAATTTTCCTTCTGTGTTGATTGCAACTGCGACGAAAATTCCCGGGGGGGGGGTATAGAGGAGTTTGTGGCGTCATATCTGTCGCCAGCACAAACGTACTATCTGCCATGTGGACAGCGCTGGCGGAAGTGACGCCAGCTGTACAAGGCTTGGGAAGGAGTCGTGGGGGCAGGTTTGGGGACCCCGAAGCCGGCGGAGGAGCGGCGGCGGTCACTGCGGGTGACGCGCTTCCGTCAACCTGCCAGTGGGTATAAAAGCAGACTCCGACTCAAGAGCTTTCTCCTATTCTTATGATTCTTCAGAGGTGAGCGCGTCGTTAGGGCGTCGTGAGGGTTGTGCGCGGCGTTGCATGGTAATGCATAGGCTACCGAGGCGGGGAATCGAAGCCGGCGTGCTACGTCGTGACAGCAGGTGCGGCATACTCGCATGTATGCTCGCGTAAGGTACTGGTGCATCACACCGGGGATGGTAATTAATTATCGGGCCAGCGGTGGCGGTAACCAGGGAAAGTTCCTTCTTGTAACGGTTAACTTCAATTGTAAATATTGTATATAGTGTTATGGTGTCGGAATATCTTATTTCTAATAAATACTAAATATTTACAAGCCGTTCACGTCTGTAATTATTTGCCCCGGCAAAGACGCCACAGTACTTGTGAATTTGTTTCATCTACCAAACATAGCAAAAAAATGTCAGTGCCGCAATAACGTTAGAGCTAATAATATAGAACTGAATTGTTATGATGTGTAATAAGTAGATACAATTCATGTGTTTATATAGTGATATTGATGAATTATTTTTTGCGTAGTGCGAGATCACTGACAAATTATTTGTAGGGGAGTGAAGTTTAACTTTTTTCAACATTAAGTTTTTAAAAAGGGAAAAAGTAATTTATTTTACCTATAAGTGTGCATTTCTTTCAATATTTTCTCTGCTCAATACTGAAAATGACTAATAAATTAAAAAATATCATAATGTTGTAATATCATTAGTGCTAATACTTTGTTTAATATACAGCTGAATTGTTTTGGTATATCATTTGTAGATATAATGGCACGAATTTGTTGATACATTATTTTTCAGCAACTAGTAAGGACACTGACAAATTATTTATGTGTAGTTGTTCCTGAAGCTTTGAAATTTGGAAATGGAAACGTACGTGTTAGCGTTAATGAATGGAATGTTAGAAAATTGTTTATTTTATACAATTATATATATATATATATATATATATATATATATATATATATATATATATTGAAACGCGGAGCGTTTCTATATGCAAATAGAAACATTGAGCATAATAATAACTACAGCTCATTTTGAACTGCGCGGCATAAGCGGCAGGAGTGACGACCGGTGACGGGAGGGGACTGTCCGCCGCCGCCGCCGCGAGCACATCGTGGGAACGAGAATTTGGCCGTTACGGGCCGAGCGCGTGAGTGCAGAAGACGGTTGACTGCGGGCAGGGTAAGACGTGGCCAGTGACGAAGGAAACTAATCAGTGCAAGATTTATGGAAATACTAGTTAGAAGTCGTGAAAGTGGAAGGGAGAGGTTGGTACGTAAAGAACTGTAGATCGCGCGTGTGCCAACAGACACTGTGGAAATAACACTAAAACTGTGTGTAGTGAAATCGACGCCGGCGCGAGTAGTGACCACGTGCTCCGCGGTTACATTAAGGAAGTGAACAATAATTAGAGGGAACGTGCGGCGACATAATTCGAGCACATCGCGGGAACGAGATGGACGTTGCCGAGAGGTTGTGAATACGTAAGTGGGACAGCACGTCAAAATACCCGGGGCTGAAGCCGAGGAGTCCGCGTT
Source organism: Gryllus longicercus (assembly GCA_038098605.1). Taxonomy (NCBI): domain Eukaryota; kingdom Metazoa; phylum Arthropoda; class Insecta; order Orthoptera; family Gryllidae; genus Gryllus; species Gryllus longicercus. The sequence goes on from JAZDUA010000238.1 coordinate 754,586, forward strand.
GCCGCCGGCCTGAGGCGAATCAATACCACCAACCACCGGACGCGTCGGGCTGCCGTGGAGGTCACCGGCCGCCGCCACCGTCGGCGATAATCCAGAACAAAAGCGGTATTTGTTGGGGCCCCAGGTATGATGAAATCGTATGGTAAATAGAACCTTGGTACCAAGACAGAGAACATTTATGTACTTGATCAGGTGTATATTACATTGTTTTTTTTAAATAAATTGTATTTGTGCTGATGCAAACTGATTACTTTGATTATCCAATGCATTATCGATTCCTTCAGGGGACCCATTCACGAGCAAGACGCCCGTCCTTTATAATTTATTTGCAGTGGAAAGTACCGACAAGCAGGTACGTCACAATATATATATATATATATATATAACTATATATATATATATATATATATATATATATATATATATATAACTGCTGTAGTAACATTTGACTTAAATCTTTATTGTTAGTACATAACTGAGTTGATACAATTTGTAATTTGTAGATACAAGGGCATGTAAGAGGCATTTGACTTTGGAGAGCTAAACGTAAAAAAGAAAGATCAAAACAACGAAATTAGTCCTTCACGACAAGTTACTAAAGTTGTCAGAGTATCAGGGGAAGCAAAAGAAGCAGTCTATGCAGAACAGCTGAACCATAGTATGAACATGACGGGACAGATGCTCCGAAACGATAAAGGTGCCCAGAAAATTTATTTGGGGAAATGTCAGTCTTGTGTGAGTGCTGTAGAGAAACTTTGTCTACGAAAACATACAAGGTGGCTCTATTATTTGCTGCCAGGCAAAATATTGTGGTTCCTCTACGGAAGGTCTCGAACGCCTGCAGAAATTAATTACCAAATATTAGGAAGCATCAAAACATTACTTGAATAACATGAGAAGTTATAATAATGCTCTAGCATTTGTCTCTGCAAGCAAATATTCTTACATTTAAAAACTTAAGGCCCTATTGTTATACAATTCATAGGCATATATACCTTTCAGTGGTACTCAATAATGACAATTCTCCAAATAGGGAGGTCTTGGAGGAATGTGAAGGATATTTAATGAAATCACTGATGAACATGCTTCGCAATGTCAGTGCGTATGCCCAGTTGTTTCAACATGAAGTTGATGCGGAAGCAAATTTGAAACAAACCTGTTCTAATTCTGTTCCTATTTATCATTTTCTTTTATGTGGAATACTTTTGATAATTGACATTACGATCTATCTACAACAAGGGACATTGCTGCAATATTTCTAAGTGATGGAAGTGCTCCAAGAATTTTTTTTCACTATTCATTCCAAAGCACTCGGGCATCGGGTAAAAATAATTTCTGCTCTCAACTCTGATACTAATCCCATACTTTATCCAATACTCGTATGTGGAGAACCATCGTTGAACTTTGGGATGAGTTTTGATTCTGTCCTTACAACTTCGGTTCGAAATGTTACTCAATTGCAGTACTATTATTATCACTTAGCCGTAAGAGATGCGTTCAGTCTTTTGCGCAGTTCTGGAAGACTGTTCCCACAATATGTTTTAGATGCTTAAGTCAAATTTGTAAAAGTAGTAAAAAAATATTTAGCATCTCTAATAAATTTTGGATGCAAAATCATTCTATTTGGTGATGAATGCCATTATATTCTTAAGAGTTCTCCATAAATAATAAAATCTTATGTGTAAGACGGCAATTGTGAATAATTGCTACACTAATTGAGTAATGTTTATATAGTACCTTGCATATTCATGTTTTCTGAAGAATATTGGTTAACATTTCACTTATAACATTACCATAAGATCTTTCTTTTCTAGAGGAAACCTATTTTTTCAGCTTGAAATTGGTGTGTTTTTCTATCACTTCAGATAAACATATATGTATGCATTGCATATATATGCAATGCATACATATAGAGGGAATGATTTATATACAGATTTCAAAATCGTGCACGAAACAGCAAAATGAGTAAAGGTATCCCCAAGAACTATATTGCACATTGGAGAGTTAAAAAGTGGTAACCTTGCCATTGTCTCAAGTTAGATTTAATTTATAAAACGAAGCGGAAATATAATGTTTAGGGGATACTATATTTTAGAGGATATATAGTGCTTAGAGCTTAGAAAGGGGATCTGTTATTGTGTCAATATCAATTTCAATAATTGTCTAGGTTTTGTGCAATGTATAATGGCCTGAAAAACTTAAATTCAAGTTTTGTAATACAATGAATTTTATTCATAATTTTGTGAAGTTACATTTAACAATGAATACAATCACTTTCATGTGGCGGAAAAACAATAATTAAGATTCACGTTCTTTCATTACAATACTAATTATATTTTTGATATATTGTAACAAATTCTTTACACGTAAGCGTTTAATTACACATACGAATGGAAACTATCTAATAAATGAAGACATTAAAAAAATATGATAAATATATTGCAATTTAATTGCAAAGACATTTTTTTCATTTTGAGAATCTTTCAATACTTCATCTGAAAAGGAGAGACTCACTTTTTTAAGGCATTTATTGATTATTAAGTTATTTTCTATGTTTTATGCAAGTTTCTTTTCTTTACTCAATCACTTACCGAATATAGAAAAACACAGCTCATTTAATGAACGAATTTACCTCTGAATTTTAGAGGATGATGTATTCTTAGACTGTTATGGTTGTTGATGATGACCTGATATGCAATGCACCACATGAATATTGAGTGAAATAACATTGTTAACAATTAATACAATCACTTTCTAAGAGTGGAAAAATAATAATAACACATGTTCATTCATAACCATATTCATTAGGTTTGTTCCAGCAAACAATCACTGACAGTTTTACGTAATCTCACACTCCGCATGCGCGAGTGCAAACTAGTCAGAAATAAGTCCTGGATTGGGATCTGCTGGAACAAGTAGGTACAAAAATCAGTCTCTGTTTGCCGCTGCTTTCGTGGTTGCAGTATTATCCGCCAGATGCCATCATTTTCGTATCGCGTGCAAAAATCAAAGCGACCTGGTACTGGTCAGTTCCTGGTATTTACTTGCGCTTTACGTTTCTCCACATTTGTTCGCTTATTATTTTCTTGACCTCGCTATTAATTACGGATTTTGAACCTGGTAAACTGTGACTTGCGCTATTATTTTTGATTATTCTTTTGGATTTCGGTTAATTGTATTTTTTTTATGAGTGATAACGCTAACAATACAGAATGGTAAACAACTACATTTTTAGTAAGTCACGGTGCAAGGAACTTCCTTAAATTTACATACCTTCCATTTCACCAAAAAAGAAACAAATATCAAGTTCCAATATCCACAAGAAAATCCGAAAGATAGTTAAGTCACCAAAATCCAAGAATGAAGATTTATATTTATTTAATAAAGTAAAAAACTGTATGTGACGAATGTGGGAGAAAATAATCTGCGCATGTTTTCTTGAGTCCTAGAATCCCTTCCCATCATTTTAACAATAAATAAATAAATAAATAAATAAATAAATAAATAAAAATAAATTTTAAAAATGCGCGAGATTAGTAATACTTAAAAAGAACTAGAAAATCAATAAAACGTAAAATAAAGCAGGGTCAAATTCCAATACCACGAGAAAAATCCGAAAGAAAACGAAGTCACCAAAAACCAAGAATCAATAAAATGTAAAACAAAGCAGGGTCAAAAAATATAGATCGGAACACAAAACAAATATGCAGAAACCGGACGGAAACGTAAATGGCGTGACGTGGAAGTTAGGCGTTGGCGGGAACTCGGGGTCCGAAGTAGGCATGCGCGGATTTCTAGTTTGAGGGGAGTGCACGAACTGATTCGGACCAGTGGAACGCCCAACTCACAATCACAATCACTGACTGCTGCTGCTGGAACGGCCAATACTAGACTGCGCATGCGGACTAGTTCAGGAGTGTTTCGGTCTGCTGCTAAAACAAACCTAATATGATGTATTGTAACAAATTCCTTACTTTTAATCACTCATATTAATTGTAACTATCTAATGTATTAAGAGATTTTAAAAAAATGTGATAAATATATCGTAATTGAATTGCAAAGACTTCTTTTTCTTTTGGTGAACCTTTCAATCCTTCTTCTGAAAAAGATATGCTTTCTTGGTGCAAGTTTCTTTTCTTTACCTGATTACTTACAAAATAGAGAAACAAAAGAAACAACGGGTAATGAGCGGGTAAACCTCTAGTTCCTTGAGAGTTTGCTTTTCACTTTGCTTGGAAGTCACAAAAATATTAAAATAAGAGTTTTTCCCTTGAGGTGGGCTATGTGTAGTTGTACATAGGCAAAAATACGGAAACGAGCAAGTACAACTAAGGTTGTACTCTTTGCAGTTTTTTAAAACATTTTTGCGGAACAGAGCAAAATTACGCAATTGTAATTTAATCGCAAATAATATCAACTAATTAGTATAATTTAACACATAGTTGCAGATTCTGCACGTCCCTGTACCGATTGGGGTATTGAGATGCGCCGAACCAACGAAACTGCAATTCTGTGTAAACTGTGTACTACGTGAACTGTCCAAGATCTAATTCTGTAGACTACGGTAGGGGGACGTTTCTAAGAGGTCTTTAACTTCAAAATTCCAGGTTTTAAGGCTCTAGAAAGCTTTGTTTAGGAGTTATATAACTATATAGATTTTAAGAATGTTGCCCGAGTCTTGTAGGTTGCATTTGACAACAAAACCAATACTTTACAATTTTCAACAAATCCTTTATATTTTTAATGTCAAAGTGCGACACGTCGTCGTGAAATTCTCTTTCTTGAGAGACCTCATTCATAAATATTAGTTACGTATGGGAGCCACAAAACTCATATATACTATTGTAATAATATGGGAGAGCATTTTGAAAATGCACATGCCATAGATCTTGCTAAAAATATTCACAAATCGGTAGATCATAAATTGTGGTTCTTTGCGCTCGTAATTTCCCTCTACAACATTCCTTACTGCGTTTACGAGGATCTGCATTACTTAACGTTCATTTGAATATTCGGTAAAGTTTATTTTATTTCAGACATTTTTTTGGCACAGTTAAGAGATTTAATGAGAAAATAAAAATAAAATAGAAAGCTATATTATCATTTCTTGAAACCCTAAAAAGGTAATAAATGGAATGGAGCCATACTTATAAAGCTTCCTTCTTCCACGTTTTCGCGCGTTTCCTTTTGTCTGAAGCACAATCCCGCTTTTCTTAATTCACCCAAAGAACCGCTAAGTTTTCCCGCTTTAATTAAAGGCTTGGTATCTCCAAAAATATTTGAATATACGCTCCCACCGCGAAATAGTCGCTGAGCACGCCTGTTATTTAAACCACCTTTCCAAAAACAACTTTGCACCCGTGTTCAAATTATAATCTGCAACAGACTACGCTTGGATAATGGTATTCCAGGATTTTAGTGAAAGCAGATATGTACGAGCTGTGCTTCGTAATTGTGCCTGAAATTATCTTTCCTCTCACGCAGATGCATGCGTTGTCGTGCTGAACCTCACAGAGACGGTTTGTTAATTGCAACGCGAAAAAAAAACTGGGTCGTATTCCTTTTGTCATAATAGTTGTGATGTTGGAGTGATCAAAGGTTAGTGTGAAATAACAAAGTATCGATTATGGTCATATTGAGGACGTGGCGTCCAAGCACATACCGCTACCGTTGTTCAGATTCTTACTTAATAATCATCACTTCTGAATTTATCGACGCGAAACCGTGATGGTATGACCAAAGAATTCAGAGTTCTGAGAAGGAATATAAATATGTCACTTTGTTTCATCAAAGAGGATGAGAATATGCAATTACATGGTAATTCATAGTACCACTTTCGAAACACTAATTCTTAAGTAGTCACATGATATGAAAAAAGGACCCCATCGAATAAATACAACATTGGAAATTTACAAAAGTGCTTTTTAACTTGGCGAGAGAGTTCACCCGATGAGGCTGGTAGGCCGCGTCCAGGAATCTCATCGTGTCATGAAAATAATTTTTGCCATGCTATGTACAGTATTTCTTTTCAATAAAATTTCTGAATTGTATACACGTTTCAGACGATCAAGAGAAACCACAAATTTGTTTCGTTCCTAGTGTTCTAAATGGTATGAAATGTTTTGGAATTGTACCGAAAGTACATTCGGTATTAGTTACGAAAGTACTTTCAGTACGTTTTTAGGCTAATGCTGGAAAACATTGTACTTTCATGACCAAATACTTGTAAGCGTACCTCATATTATACAAGTTTTCAAATAAAATACATTTAATATCTTTTTCGATTTTCAATGCCTTTCAATCCAATCCATTGTAACTCCAATCCTAGAAAACACAATTAAACTCGTTGGTTTTGAATCCACTTGAAATACATAATTTTTGACAGAGGAATGCTGGAATCGCTTCGTAACCGAATGATATCCCATCCTGAATTATTTATTTAACACTAAGAGGAAGAGTGACATTACCAAAACTGTACTACGAAGCATATTCGGAAAGTAAGTTCCGATTTTTAAAAAATGTAAAAAGTGTTTAAGCCAATTTTATTTTTACATGAAAATACATCTCTTAAAGTATTTTTCAACATAGTTTCCGCCAACGTCCATCTTTTGTCGTCATTTTGTACTATAAATTTCACACTCTCAATTACTTGAATATAAAGAAGGAAAGGAAATTGTTATTTTTCTATGAGTTTTAAATATCAGTAACAAGTCTGAGTAGAAAGTCGCCTTGGAAGTACACTGTCACCTACCATCAAATGTGTAAAGAACATTGATATAACAATAATTATAAGTCACTTTTTAACAACTTAGTCATATAGCGACGAGTGAAGAAGCCAGGGTTACGCAGTTGGGTATTCAGAAAATATTACCTTGTACTTTAAAAAAAATCAGCTCATTCACCAGTTTTTTCGTTCAGCAAAAACATCGATGACTCGTTCTCTAAAGCTGTCGTCCCTGGGAAGTTAATTTAGCAGAGACTTCTCTAAAGCCAGTGTGCTCAAATATCTCAGCCTGATATTTCCTATTGAATTTTGCAGGAATGTCTTCACTCTCTTTAATGTACTCATACTCCATTCACATGTTGTTGTAGACATAGGGAGAGTTGAAATAAGTGTTCTCGTGGCTTAAAAACTGTGTTCTCGTGGTTCAGGGCGAAGTCGCTTGCCTTTTACGACTGAGGTTCCGGTACGATTCCCATAGAATCCCCGTCAGAACTTCATGTGTTGTTTGTTACAACAAAACGACTTTGCATGCTTCACAGGGGCTAGTCCAACCCCTGTAAAGCGTCCAAAACCTTTCCTCTATCCTTATTCCTTCCCATTCAGGCCCATGGGTAGATGATGCACGGCGAGCTCAAAGACGCTACATGTCGGCGATTCCCTGACGTGACTTAACTTCATAGCGGCCCCCACAGGGCGTTTAATAACTGACATTTACTCCAAAGCGCTCAACAATCGATAAGGTGGCAGATACACCTTAAAACTTTAAGAAAATTTGGTTTTTGAAAACATTTTTAATGCATTATTTCGGAATATTTGATAAAACATATTTCGATATAAAATAGTTTTTGGAATATTTAAAAAGTATGTCGCTGCATCGTGCATCTAGTAGAGTAGTAAAGTAAGCAAAACTCATGAATCAAACATCGTCCCTTTTTTTTCAGAATTGCCGGTTTTATGATCCATTTCCCTCATAACTCAAAAACTAATCACGATAAAGATATGAAATTTTTAGGATGTATATAACCAAGTATTATCTATAAAACCATGCTAAATCATAACATTTCTACTCAATAGTTTTTGTTATAAAAAATATAAACCGAAAAAAACTATTAAAAATCAATATATTAATTTCGGATTCAAATTTTAAAAAATATTTATTCAGAGATTTAAATGAAAGGGCGTTGTTTTGTATCTCTGAGTATTTACAAGAAATCAAAATAAAAAAAATTGGTAAAATCTTCAAAAATATTTGAGTTGTCAGGGAAAAACTCAGTCGTGTCATGGTCTCCGAGCTGTGAGGATGTATTTCCTAAGCGCTCCGAGGGTCACCGCAGGTAGTGTTCAGTGAGCGGCGCAGCAGGGAGTTTTGTTCAGCAGTGCGATCGTAAGTGAAGAGCGCCGCACACATCGCCAGTGTCTGCTTGGTTAAGGATAACCAAAATATTTTTAATATATTGCTAATTTTTTAATATATTGTTAATACTTTTAGTTTTTTCCTAAAAGTAATTTTCATAAAAGTAAGTTCGTTTTACCTCTAATTTTTCAACATCATGGCCACACGCAACGCTAAAGCGAATGACGCTGTCTCTGCTTCGCTTATTAAAAGCATCCTGACATCGGATGTTTTCATAAGCAAAATTGCACAGGCTGTTTCTGAAGCAGTGGAAAAGAAATTGGAGCTGTTAGTTTCTCGTTACGAAGAGAAACTATTAGAGAAAACTAAGGAGATCGATGATCTCAAACTTCTACTGGAGGAGCGGACTGACGAGCTTGAGCAGTACCAGCGGCGTAACTCCCTAAGGATCTTTGGGGAACCCGAGCGTGATGGCGAGGACACCGACTGCATTGCAATCAATGTTGCCAAAAAGATAGGTGTTCAATTAGACCTAAGCGATATTGATCGCAGCCATCGAGTGGGCCGGAAAACGACTGGTGGTACGCGACCTATAATTGTAAAATTCATCAGTTGTAGGAAGCGCCGGGAAATGTTTTCGTCAAAAAGAAATCTGAAGAAAACGGGTATCACAATTCGGGAGGACCTGACGAGGATGCGGCTGGAAGTGTTAAAAAAGGATGTGGAACGTTTCGGCCAACAGAATGTTTGGACAACAGATGGTGTCGTCATCGTAAAGGTGAGAAATACCAAATTTCGCGTCAGAACTATAGCAGAACTGGATAGTATACATAACTAGGAGCAAAGACTATGTACTATTTTTCGTTTTTAAAACAAAAATATTTTTAATTATAATTTTTTAATTTTTTTCGTCTCTTGCTAATTTTTATAGTGCTATTGAATTACTGTTATTAATATTATCATAATATTTTCTATTAATACTTTTACTTCTAATTTATTATTACTAATAATAGAATTATATTATTTTATATTACAACATTTTAATTATATTATTTGTTTCACTAGTGTCCTTATTTGTATAATTATAGTTAACTATTATCCTAGAATATTTATTAGTTATAAGAAACATAATAATTAGACTAATTCTAAGTAGTTAGTGCCCCACGTGTGATTGTAAGCATTTTATTTAACTCCGATTCCTTTCTGCTTATTGCTTTTGATTTTTTCCACCGCGGATATCTTCATAAATGTGGCAACGAGGCTTAACACCGCCTTTTCCTCAGTACACGCGTTCCAGGAACTCTGTACCTGTGTTTAGTGCTAATCCGTAAATGGAGAGGGTACTGACTCACCCCAGCCCCGTGGAAAGTCCCATACCCGCTCGAAATAGCCCTGCAACCCTCCAGGATTTACAAATTTCTTTGTCTCAGTTCCCTCGTGGCTTATCTGTTTTCCACGTAAATGCCCAATCACTTAAGCAACATTACTCTGAAATTTCAAATATTATAACTGAAACGAAACCAGACCTGTTATTAATAAGCGAAACATGGCTAAAATCTACAATAAAATCAGGACTCGTATCGGTATCTAATTATAAACTCCTTCGGAATGATAGGTCGATAATTAAAAGCAATTTAAAAGAAAAGACGGGTGAAGGGGTCGCATTGTTTGTTCGCAATGACATTAAGGTTAAAGTAGTCGCTCACTCCACATCCTCTTTACCTCGCATGGAATATCTGTTTGCAGAAATCAAAATTGGAATGAATCGTTTACTTGTTGCTATTGTTTACTGGCCCCCGAAAACGGGAGTTTTATCCGAATTAGAGATTCGCCTTTCGCAGTTCGCAAGTAAATATCAGGATATCATATTCATGGGTGATTTCAATTGCGATCTGAAGGTACCGCTCACAAACTCGGCCGAAAAGTTTAATGATACTTTTAATTCATACAATTTACAAATATTAGAATTTGGCCCTACTCATCATTAGGAGCTGAAACATGGATAGATCACGCGATTGTGTCAGACACTTCGAAAGTATTAATGTACGGTCAGATATCTGTTTCAGGAGTATCAAACATTATTTGCTATTTATGGTGTACTCTATAAAATGTCCTAAATATAAGCAAAAATTGTTCCGCTACCGCGACTACAAAAATATTAATTCTGAGGCTATGTTCGACGACAGTGCCAAAGCTCCTTGGCATGACGTTTATAATCAAACATCTCTTAATAGTAAAGTAGCAGTTTTCAACGAAATTATATCAGACCTTTTCGATAAACATGCACCATGGAAAACGCAACGTGTGACACGTCCCGCGGCCCCATGGCTTACAAATACATTAAAGCAATTCATGCAGCAACGCGACTCAGCTTACCATCGCTTCAAGTGTAATAAAACCTCTGAAAACGAAAGAGAGTACAAAAAGTTACGAAATTCCGTAAAACAAAAAATTAGAAACGCAAAAATTCGATATTATCATGATGTCTTTAAATTAAATACAAACACAAAAGACGTTTGGAACAAACTGAGAGACCTCGGAATCACGAAAGCAAATTCTTCTGAAATTTCTATCGATTTTCCCTTGAATGACTACTTTGTAAATGTTTCAAAACCAATACCACCTTGTGTCAAGCGTAATACATTACAGAGACTTTCAAGCAACTCACCTGCTATCAGGGATAAATTTTATTTCCATAACGTTGATCATCAAGAAGTTAGTAAAATTGTTCTTTCACTAAAATCAAATGCAAATGGCTCCGATGGTATCACAGCCAAACAATTGAAATTTGTTTTACCATTTGACCTTCCGGCGCTCACGCATTTAATTAATTTCTCATTAACAACGGGAACCTTTCCTCAAGCGTGGAAGCTTGCACATGTTCGCCCCCTGCCAAAATCTGAACTGACCTCGGCGTCTTGCAATTATCGCCCAATTAGTATATTGCCGACAGTGTCTAAAGTTCTTGAAAAAATTGTTCGAAAACAGATTGTAAAACATGTATCCGACTCTGATCTGCTCGATAACTTTCAATCCGGTTTTAGAAGAGGTAGGAGCACACAAACCGCTTTATTGAAAGTAACTGAAGACATACGAAAAGCGCTAGATGATGGCCTCGTAACTGTATTAACTCTTTTAGATTTTAGTAAAGCATTCGACTCTGTAGATTACGACATCCTAATAGCGAAGTGCAAAAATCTAAGTTTTTCTGATTCCACCATCTCTTGGATTGCAAGCTATCTCTACAGTAGGCATCAAATTGTAGTAGTTGACGATCTGCACTCCAATCCAAAACCTCTCCACCGAGGAGTACCTCAGGGATCCGTGTTAGGGTCACTGTTCTTCTTAATTTACATGAATGACCTATCGAGCGAACTTACGGAATGTAGTCATCATATGTACGCGGATGACCTGCAAATTTATATCTCCGGAAAACCATCGCAGGTAGAAATGTTAATAAATAAATTAAATCATGAACTCTCATCTATAGTCAAATGGTCAATGAGAAACGGACTCAATTTAAATCCTACAAAATCTCAAACCATCATAATTGGCTCTTCTCAAATGCATAAGAAACTTGATGACTTCATATGTTCCTGATGTGCTTATAGACAATGTTGTAGTACCTCGTCATACGCAAGTCAAAAATTTGGGCTTAACACTTGATGAGTAAGTAAATTAAATACGTTACTTAAACTAAGGAACTTTAAAATAGAATTACCATTATTCGCTATTATCAATTATGGCAGCCATTATTAATGGCATAATTATATCATAATTAATGGCATAATTATGGCATAATTAATGGAATATTTATGGCATAATTAATGGCATAATTATGGCATAATTAATGGAATATTTATGGCATAATTAATGGCATAATTATGGCAGCACTAATTTCTTAAATAAAAAACGTTTCCCGAAATGGTAAAACAACTTGAAACAGCTTTATTCTTAGTGTTTCGATATACTAAGCAAAACTTAACTTCGGAGTTTCAGAAATCTGTCTTTGCTACATTACAAAACAATATTCAAGTAAAAGGGAGTCAACGTCATCTTGCTGCGAGTTCCAGAGCGACCTGCGCCGCTGCCTTGACGCGACGCAGGCCACCGCGGGTGCCACACGCCGCGCGCGCGGGCTTGGTAAGGGGCTTGGATTGATACCATCCACCCCCGGAGCTGCACCTATTTCCAGCAAGACAACGGTGCAAGCGGGAACTCTGGGGGATCGGCCGTTTTCACTATTCTACGCGCAAGACCTCAGACTCCCCCGCTAGCGCGCCCCAAAGTTCCTATTTAAGGCGATTCAATCAAATTCCAAGCTCTATTGGACCATCTTTTAATTTATACTAGAAGTTTTGTAATTAGTGGCGTCGTCACGAAACGGTCACTTTTCTGATAACATTACATTTTATTGCAGCGAATGACGTGAATTTAAGTACTACTGTAATAGATAATTTTATCTTCCCCCTCCACCTCTTCCCATGCCTACGCGGTGCATTTCAACGCTAATATACTATAAATCAGGGTTTTCCTGCAATTTTGCAATATATTAATAACTCACATAGATACTGAAAAGTACGAGCAATATATGCAATTGTTCAAGTTTGTTTGTTCAGTAATGCATAAACAAGGAACATGAAAGTTAGCGAGTTAAGTGATCATAACAATGTCTATTAATATGCCAAAAATTTCAATACAACGCAAGAGTTTAAATAATTTATAATAAATAGATAGTGCGGGAATGAAAAGCCTATTTACTTTCCTGAAAACATTTGGAGTAATATACGCAGTAGAGGGAAAGTTATGTAATACTGCGCGAATAAAAGGCGGATTTTCGGCAGAAAAAAGTTAATTGCTCGGGCCCTAATAACGAACTAGTGGTGCTACAGAATGGCATAGACTTTCCAGTATTAGTTTTCTATTTCCAATATATATATATATATATATATATATATATATATATATATATATATATATATATATATATATTAATCGTAATTTTTCGGGTAGACATCATAACAGTAGATCGGAAATAATATTTTACTAATATTAAACATTTAGTACAATCCCTACCAAAAGGTTAAGAAAAAATTTACGCCGTCTTTGATAAAATCTAGTTTTTGTAAATTTTTAAAATTGCACATTCATTTCGCAATATTGCGTGAAAACTAATAAAATGTTAAAAGAAATGTACATGATCTTAATGGAAAATACATTTTAATTGAAGGAAAAATCTTTATCTTCAATTTTATAGTTTTGGAAGACGCCGCTTAAATTCAAACTTTTACAATTTTCTTAAATTTAGATTTAACCGTTAAAATCGACCTATGTCACCTTTATGTTCCTTACGAGAAATTTAAAGAAAAATTGTGAAGCCATTTTTGAGAAAATTTTGAGAATGTCTGGGGAGCTTCATGTAAAGTACCCCCAATTTTGAAGAAAGATTTTCAAAATCGTGGCGCCTTCAGTGAAGCCAGATCGACCAGGGAATATCGATTTCGAAAAAAAACGTACGTACGGTTTAGGCGCTAGTGATGTCCATAGGTTGGCTGACAGACAGACGAGTAGACTCGGACGGGCGTTATGCCGCCAATTGGTTTTTCGGTATCAAGAACCCAGCGCATGTCCACGAAATTAGGAGTCTGCTTACATCACGTGTCAGAGGATTTTTACTTTCCCGTATAATTACGTACTATACGAGGGTTGCCTTTTATATTTCAGGATAAGAGAACAAAAACAAATATTAATCATCGAAATTCACTTTTTTGTTTTTCAAAATATTCCCCATGAAGATCTATACACTTTTGCATGCGTTTGAACCAATTGTCGAAGCACTTTTGCCACTCTCATTGAGGTATCTCCAAAACATGCATTCTGAATGCAGCAACCGCTTCTTCAGGTGTCGAAAAACGTTGACCTCTCAGTTTGTTTTTTTACGTACGGGAATAAAAAGAAGTCATTCGGTGCCAAATTAGGACTATACGGCGGATGACTCATCAAATCGATGTTTTGGGTACTCAAAAATGCAGTGTTTGAGCCGATGTGTGAGAGCTCGCATTGTCGTGGTGAAGAGTGATCCGTCTTCGGCGGTTGGTTTTCCTGATTTCTTGGAAGACAGCTGGCAAACAAAACGTTGTGTACCACTCAGAATTGACTGTTCTGCGTTGTTCTAGTGGTACGGTTGCGACATGTCCAGTTTTTCCGAAAAAACAGGCGACCACTGTTTGGAAGTGCTTTGTGCGCGAACAAATTTTGTTGGATTTTGCTCATCTTGAAACATCCATACAGACGACTGCTGTTTACTTTCGGGCTCATACGCGTAAATTCACGATTCATCACCTGTCACGATGTCATAGACGTGTTTCGAAGCACCGCGATTGTATTTTTTGAGCATTTCTTTTGACCAATCGACACGAGCCTTTTTTGAGCAATTGACAAATTGTGTGGGATCCAACGCGAACAAATTTTTTTTGAAAGTCAAATGTTCATGCAATACTGAATGTATGCTGGTCCCACTATTGCCTAAGGTTGTCTCAATCTCACGATAGGTCACATGACGATCTTGCAATATCGGTTCACGCACAGCATCAATGGTTTTCAGAACAAAAACTGATTTTGGACGACCTTCGCGAAATTCGACTTGGAGTGAACTACGACCACGATTGAATACACCATACCATCGATAAACACTGGTCCTTGATAAAGCTTCATCACCAAAAATTGAATGAAGTTCATCCATGCACTGTTGCTGAGTTAATCCACGTCGAAAGTTATAAAAAATAATCGCACGAAAATGTTCACGATTTAAATCCATTTTTGGTCCATGATGAATCTTTAAGTTACTGTAAACAACACAAATAGAGCTCGTATGTCAAAACGCTCTAAGTACGTATAACCTCAATACATCCAACTTTACGATAGAGCTGCCAGTTGCAAGATTGCAACACCAGGGTTGCCAAATCCCGAAACATAAAAGACAACCTTCGTATACAGACTATTATACGTAGTACAGAAAAAGTAATGCTGCGGAAAATCGATTTCGAGATTTCAACGGAAATACGTTTTGGGGTCCCCTGCCACCGAAAAAGTAGTAGTTTTTTTTTTTTGAAAAACGTTCACCACACATACGACTTTTTCAAATTGAAGAAATCCGTGTCAATTTAGCTTGAGTCAAAGTTTTGAGATTTTGAAAAAAAAAACTTTAAAATGTGGGGTACTCTACATGAAGCCCCCAGATATTTTCCAAAATTTTCTCAAAAACGGCTTTAAATTTTTTCTTCAAATTTCTTGTATGAAAGTAGTAAAATTCACTTATGAAGGTGACAAAGGTTCGATTTTCAGCATTAACTCTGATTTTTCGAAAAATTAAAATATCAAAATTTGTCAGTCTTCCTACAACTACAAAATTGATGATAGAGATTTTTCCTTCAAGCAAAATTTATTCTCATTAGTAAGATTTTTATTAAGGTCATGTATTTTTTTAATTAGTAGTCGTCACGCAATATTGCTAGTAATATGTGCAATTAAAATTTTTTCTCACAAACGGCTCCGAATTTGTCTTTAAACTTGTGGGTGGGATAGTACTAATTGCACTCGATGACCTAAACGTCATATTGCTCTGTTTTCTATTTCGTTTTTTTCCAAAATTATAAAAATTAATTTTTTTAAATTGTTTCTCACGTTGTTAATATTTACATTAACGGCAATTTGTTCACATTAATTTATTTATAAGTACATGTGATTTAAATAATATCAGATAAAGTTTCTCGAAAACTCAACAGTTTTCTTGCAAAATTAACTCTAAATTCCGCATTTTCGGATACACTCAAACGCCATTTTCTCAGAAACCACTCCAATTTTTTTCTTCAAACATTTTGAATGTATAGTGCTAATTACACTATTTAAGATGACATTGAATTACTTTTTCTGTATGTTTTATGTTTTTTTAAATAATTACAATAGTGTAATATTTTTTAAAATATCTCTCACCCCTTTAATATGCACATTTTTACGATTTGTAAACACTATTGCATTTGTGACTGGAGGTGTTTGAAATGGCTTCATACGGCATTTTCCGGAAACTCAATAGTTTTCTGTGAAAGGTTCTAATTTCGCATTTAGAGTAGCGCTTAAAGGCTATTTTCTGAAAAACAATTCCAAACTTTTCAAAGAAAATTAGAGCGAAGTTTTGCTCTATTTTAATATTCATAAAATAAATTTTCCATTGTACAATTACAATCCCGAAATAATTAAGAAAATTTAAAAAAATATGTATTTTGGGCGGCGATAGTATGTGCCACGTCAAATAGCTAGCCGAGACCGAAGGAAATAGATGAATAATACGAGAAAGTCTGTGCCGTTCTGTACCGCGGCTACGATACAGAACGGCACAGTTTATCGTATGAAACCAATATCAAATATCATAAATAACTAATTGAAATTAATAGTAATTCAGTGGGATGTGGATTATACAAACTATTTGGAAGCAGGTAAAGTTCGGATATTCCATAATTCGAATAACCAAACATTAATATGGCGAGTGTACATACGTGCTGTATGTATAAAGTTTCTTTAAGAGAACGTTCCATTAAAATACTGTATTGCACATACAAAATCCTGTAGATAACAAACACTGGGATACAACAGAACTCAGTACCTCATTTCTTGACGAAATCACTAGTTTTCCTTTGCTAAAATGAAGATCTTCGTGATCGCACGGTGGTGAAAAGGGTTTGCTAATAATAATAATAATAATAATAATAATAATAATAATAATAATAATAATAATAATAATAATAATAATAATAATAATAACAGTGGAACATTGTAAGAGAGTTCAGCAAGCAGTGAGCGCAGTTGATTATAACTATAGTCCTCTGAACTTAAAAAAGCTTTATCCGCCTGTTCAAGCAATCATTGAAACGAAAGAGAAGATAACCTTATGGAAAGCGAAGGCACTGCATGGAAGGAACCCTCACGAGCTGAGTAAACCAGAAGTCGACATCTCTGCGTCGTACGCATGGCTCCAGCAAGGGGATCTCTTTCCGGAGACAGGAGCCTTCATGATAGCTATCCAGGACCAAGTGGACCAGGACCAATTATTGGCATTGAGACGGGCTTACTCGCCTCTTCCGTGCCGTATTATAAATATGTGCCTTAGAATGTGCTTGAAAGTAGTGAGCACACACTCTACTGGGATCGTTTCATTATCACTGACAGACATGTCGGCGGCAATAGACCCGATATAACGTATATTGATAGAAACCATCAGCAGGTTTTCCTTATCGATATATCAATACCCAATACCAACAACATATCGGGAAAATATCAAGAGAAGACCCAGAAGTATACCGATCTCGCCTATGAAGTCGCAACTCAGTGGAACTTCAGTAAAGTGACAACTGTGCCTATAATAATATCAGCTACAGGAGTGATCCCGAAAATGACACTTCGGGCATTGGAGTGTCTTCACTTGGATGACAGGAATGTATATAAAATGCAAGAGACAGAAATTTTGAATACATGCCATATTTTCAGAAGCCATATGAACCTTCAGTAAAGCAACAACACACCAGGTCATCATACCTGTGTGTGGTTGAAACACCGACCAGTAGATACTGTGAATAATGTAAGATAATAATAATAATAATAATAATAATAATAATAATAATAATAACAACCTCAGAAACACTGAGAAGAAAGGTGAATAACATCCTTATCAATACGAAAATACATACGAAGCACGAGCCCTTGAATTTAACAAAAACAGAACATCTTGAAACCCTACGACAAAAGCCTCTGGCGTTAACAAAACGCCTTCGACGCTACAGGAATTGCACTACAAGGAAGCAACAGAATTCTCTTTTTAACAGAAACCAGAAAGCATTCTACAGGAATATGTCAAAGGGCAAAGGGATTGTAAATGATATGAAAGAGTCAAAGCTTCCCTCAAAGGCACAAATAGAGGACTTTTCGAAGCCTCTCTGGTCATCTGCTGTGACCCACAACCCAGATATGAGGTGGATTGAAATGGAATATGACAGACTCCGAGATATCCCTCTAATGGGTGAACCAATCATCACCGTACAAATTGTCCAAGCAGCTTTGAACAAAGCACATAACTGGAAGGCACCAGGCAGTGATGGCCTGCACAATTTTGGCTGAAAAAATTTGCCAGCACTCACCATCATATAGCTAATATAATTCAATATTTTCTTCACAATCCAGAAAATCTACCTTACTTCCTCACTGAAGGTAGAACATTCTTGTTACCAAAACAGGGTGACACTAAAGACCCCTCGAAGTACAGGCGTATAACCTGCCTTCAAACTTTCTACAAACTCATAACATCTTGTGTTTCACAAATGATGATGACACACATTAAGGAACAGAAGATCTTAGCAAATGAACAGAAAGGATGTAGACCTGGATCTCAGGGATGCAAGGAGCAACTCATTATAGACTCTGTAATTATGGGGCAAGTGCTTGCAAAACAAAGAAACTTGTACGCATGCTACATAGATTACGCTAAAGCATTCGACTCCGTGCCTCATTCTTGGCTCCTTCAATGTTTGGATGTATACAAGGTCCACCTGTTTATCCAAAACTTCCTGAAAACCGCGATGAGTCGATGGAATACAAAACTGTATCTCTCTAATGGAAAACAATACGTCCACACAGATACTATACACATCCGCCGAGGGATTTTCCAGGGTGACTCTTTAAGCCCTTTATTGTTCTGCTTAGCCTTGAATCCCCTGTCTACTCTACTTAATTCAGCTAATTATGGAATCGCTCTTAAAAAGGGGAACTCAACTCTTCTCCGGGTCTCACATCTTCTTTACATGGATGACCTTAAGCTCTATGCAGACACTGAGAGTCATATGCGGCAACTAATAAACGTGACGGAGAAGTTCACTGACGACATCAAGATGAAATTCGGTTTGGATAAGTGCAGGAGAGTGAATATCATTCTGGGTCATATGTAAGTTATAAATTTGTAAACTGATAATGAACCAAAGATTACCTTCATGGAACCCCATGAAACTTACAAATACTTGGGTTTCCAACAGTCACTCCGAATCAAACACACTGTTACTAAGAACATACTAACAACTGAAGTGTGTAAACGATTGCATGGACTCTTAAAAACTCAACTCTCTGCTAGAAACCTTGTACAGGCCATCAATTCATTTGTTATTCCAGTGCTGACATACTCCTTTGGCGTTACTAAATGGAGCAATACCGACCTCGACAATCTCCAGAAGACAATTCGAACCGCTATGACTCAACACCGAAAACATCATCCCCATTCAAGTACTGAGCGTTTTACTCTTCCAAGGTCGCAAGGAGGGCGAGGTATTGTAGATCTCATAAATCTACACAGCTCTCAAATTGCTTCACTCAGGAGATACTTCTTGGAGCATTGTGGGAGAGTTCAGCAAGCAGTGAGCGCAGTTGATAATAACTATAGCCCTCTGAACGTGAAAAAGCTCGATCCGCCTGTTCAACCAATCATTGAAATGGAAGAGAAGATAACCTTATGGAAAGCGAAGGCATTGCATGGAAGGAACCCTCACGAGCTGAGTAAACCAGATGTCGACATCTCTGCGTCGCACGCATGGCTCCAGCAAGGGGATCTCTTTCCGGAGACAGGAGCCTTCATGATAGCTATCCAGGACCAAGTGGTACCAACATTGAACTACAGAAAACACATTCTGAGAGATTCTACCATTCATTCCGACTCGTGTAGAAGATGTGAGGCTGCAAGCGAAACTATCCAAAACGTGACAAGTGGATGTAGCAGCCACGCACAGGTGGAATACAAAAAGAGGCATGATGAAGTGGCGAAGCAGGTACACCAATTATTGGCATTGAGGACGGGCTTACTCGCCTCTTCCGTGCCGTATTATAAATATGTGCCTCAGAATGTGCTTGAAAGTAGTGAGCACACACTCTACTGGGATCGTTTCATTATCACTGACAGACATGTCGGCGGCAATAGACGCGATATAACGTACATTGATAGAAACCATCAGCAGGTTTTTCTTATCGATATATCAATACCCAATACCAACAACATATCGGGAAAATATCAAGAGAAGACCCAGAAGTATACCGATCTCGCCTATGAAGTCGCAACTCAGTGGAACTTCTGTAAAGTGACAAATGTGCCTATAATAATATCAGCTACAGGAGTGATCCCGAAAATGACACTTCGGGCATTGGAGTGTCTTCACTTGGATGACAGGAATGTATATAATATGCAAAAGTGTGTAATTTTGAATACATGCCGTATTGTCAGAAGCCATCTGAACCTTCAGTATAGCAACCACACACCTTGTCATTGAATTGATTTGAATTTGCCTTATTTTACGTGGCGAGACTCGGGCCATCAGGCCCGCTCTTCCGTCAGACCACGCAAATTTCGCTACGCTCCATTCATCAACCAGCAGAGAAAGGAGGTATTTCTTGGGCGAGAAACAGGCGATTTGAATTTAGCTCAGAGGCGTCATTTAGGCTTGAGGATCTTTTACATACAAGTAAATCTACTAACATGAGACAGCCGGCTTTGTCATCATTCCTGTGTGTGGTTGACATACCGACCAGTAGATACTGTGAATAATGTAAGATAACAATAATAATAATAACAATAATAATAATAAACATTCCGAGTTTTCAATAATTTCAAGTTATTTATTGAAGGATTTGTCAAAGTTCATATATTTCAGATTATTGACTATAGTACGTTTTATCTCGTTAATATTTTATCACTGTCAATCATCGTCGTCGTTTCTCACTGTCAGTCATCATTCTCAATATTCAGTGTTACAAAAGAAAATAAATACATACAGTATACGGTTCCTAATGAGAAAAAAATAATGATTCAGAGAAAATATGAGTTCGAATATTTGACGTTTTGGATGATTGACGTTCGGATAATCGACGTCGCATGTAGTCTCAACCAACAAAAAAGTTCCATGTCGCATCATTAAAAAAGAATTATTGGTGTTAATGAACCTTCCTACGAAAATACTACGCAAGTACTAATTGAAAACAATTACGTGTGCTTACCTCTGACATTACTGGAAAACAGCCAATTGTTATCATTAATGATCTCCTTGAAGTAAACCATCACACATATATTTATTTTTGAAATTTCATCGGATGGATTGCTCTAAAATGTATTTGAAAAGTCAACGAGTAATAACAAACTTTATTTTGAAGTCTGAAATGTAGTTTTCTTCTAATTATAACGGTATTTTCTAAAATTAAACATTACGAAACGAAGATATAGCAAGATCACTGGAATAAAAGGAAATATGTGTGCACGCGTAGGCGCGTGTGCATGTGAATGCGCATGTGCTTGCGATTGTACAATCGCAATTATGTGAATGCGCATTATGTGTATTCTCTACACCTTTCGGAGGTATATGACATGTAATTCTGCACAAGACATGTTCTAGCATCAATATTGTGACATACCAGAAATCCCCCAAGGCATTTAATAAGGGAAAACTAATAATAATAGATTCGTAACAGTGCATACATATTGTTTTAAGTTAAGTAAAATGATAGGCAATCTCGGAAGGCGCCTCATCAGAGGCGCAGAAAGGAAAAGTTGCGTTCGCGGACTGCATTAATTGAATAGTTATAGTATATTATGAATTGAATTATTATAAATTATGGATTGAATTATTATAAATTATGAATTGAATTATTAATTCATACATCATATAATAATTTTAACTAGTGTAACTCGAAACTTAGATACAAAACTGAACTGGATCACCCATATTACAATCAAAACTCAAGCAAAATGCAAAATAGCGTAATTAAAAACTCTAATAAACTAAATAATCTGCCTACCAATAGACAATGCTACAATTATATAAATCAATAATCAGACCAATAATGTTATACGTGTGCCCCGTATGGACTAACGCATCAGCCACAACCATAAATAAACTGCAAATAATACAAAATAGATTTCTCTGTTTAGCAACTCACGCACCATGGTTTACATCGAACAAACAATTACAAAAAGAATTGAATATAAAATCCATCATTAAACACAAAGCCCATCTCTCCAATAATTTTTATTCAAATATCAACTCTATACCACACGTCAGCCACAACAACCTCGCCTCAACAGACTATACTACAACACGAATAAAAAACCGTTACCCTTTCAACGCCTTCCTAACCATATTCTCCAACAATTGTGAATACGAAAGCTTCCTACCCCTTTCCGTAGTTAGAGTTCGTATTTAGATTAGTTAATAAGAATATATGTAAGTCATACAATACATATGAAAAAGTGATGTAAACGAACTATGTCTTCCGATTGAAAATAAAATATGTTAAAATAAAAAAAGCGGAACTCAGCAGACGTTGTTCATCTCCCTCTTTCTCTTTCCCTCTCTGTCTCCCCCCTCTCTCCATCTCTCCCTCACACTCCGTCCCACCCTCTCTCTCTGTCCCACCCTCTCTCCCCGTCCCTCCCTCTCTCTCCGTCCCACCCTCTCTCCCCGTCCCTCCCTCTCTCTCTCTCCGTCTGTTTCTTCCTCTCTCTCACTCGCCCTCTCTCCCACTTACTCTCTCTGTCTCCGTCTCTCTCTCTCTCTCTCTCTCTCTCTCTCTCTCTCTCTCTCCACACACACACACACACACACACACACAAATATAAACGAGTGTTCAAGAATATCTCATCGTGCTGATCACGGTGATAGAAACGCATTTTGAAGCCTTTGGTTTCAAAACTTTAGTTTTTAATGCCCTAGATCGCTTCATTTGGGAGTTTATAGTAAAAAATCTTGCCGGGTGATGCGGAATATAGGAATATCACTGCAAAGGAAACCAATTTTGTCCATGGATAGTTTCTGTAATGTATTCACAATTCATGCTTATAGAATAAATTTGTTTTAAGTAAAAAGGCTCTGATAGACGGATTTACAGACAGATAAAATTTATTTGACAACACATTTTACTTATAATAGCCCCAGTCACATACGTCCGTTTGTTCATCACTCACGTTAGCGCACTTCCGATACAATTCAACCATTTTCGAGCGGATGCTCCTAGAGGAGTCGCAGACAACCTTCAGTTCAACAATCGACCGCCCCGCCGTCGTCTTTCCGTTCTGTCAGCGCTATTTCGACCTAATTGACCTCGTGCAGTAACCGCCCCCTCGCTGACGTCTCCCAGCTCAGCATTAGTTCTCATTAACACGTTGCCCAGCTCCTCCTCCCCTGCTCGACGCCACCCCGGGTCACATAGCAACTGCCAGCAACAATGAACATGTCGATCGCAGTTTGAATGGAAATGAATTACAATAAATGGAAATTAAAATGAAAAACAGCAAAAATGTAAAGATCTTATGTAAACATATTAGATTACGGTGTCCGAAAAGTTTCTTTGAGACCTTCGGCCTCAGCCTCAACATTTTAGTTTTTACGGCCCTAGAACGCTTCTATTAGGTGTTATTGAACGATATACAATAAAAAATCTTGTCAGTTACTGAGGGTTGCATTTAGAATGAATATATAGCTTTTTTTCTTATTTTTTCGTGAATTCTTCCGATATTTTATTAGTTATTCCTCTATTCCTGGCGGAGATGAATACAACAAATCATAGATAACTAAACTTGGTTCAGTCGTTCTTGAGATATAAATGGTGTAACTAACACAACTTTGTTATATATATATATATATATATATATATATATATATATATATATATATATATATATGAGCTCATTTCACAGCACAAACAAGTTCTATTCGGGACTTTCAATTATCTTTACCCATAACAATTTAAATATATTGTCGCCAGTAATGAAGTATTATTTTGCTGTTTTTCGTTCAGTTTAGTGATTGAACATTAAAAGATTAAAGTATTTTCTTCTTTATCACACAATAGCAGGGCACTTTTGAATAATATGAAATGACAGTTTGTAAATGATATACTTACTGCTTAGTATTCATACTTACATTCACTTATAATGATAGCATACAGGTATACTAAATTACCAGTCCTTAATTCAAGTGGAAATTTCGTCACAAGACATTGTGAGGTATTTCGTGATAAGGATACACTACAATATAACTTCCAACACAACAAAGAACATGTGTGGTTTATCTAATCACTAAGTGGACAAAACTGTGTACACACTCGTACAGTACACTTACTTTATCAGTCATAATGTTATCGTAAAAACTTACTTAAATGGTAAAATATCAAGTAACTCGCACATATTAACTTAAAATTGAAGAAATATAACTTAGTTACTCTTTTGGTTCCGTAGATAACACAGTATCATCATTCTTTGCACATCAAGCATATACACCCAAAGACCGCGTGACGAAGATAGGAATGTAGAAAATCAGGAAGATACGAAACGAAACTGATTGCAGAGTCTCATGAAACGCTTGAAGTGAGAATACATCACGAATCACGACCACGAAATGTTCATATAATATTT
Source organism: Gryllus longicercus (assembly GCA_038098605.1). NCBI lineage: Eukaryota > Metazoa > Arthropoda > Insecta > Orthoptera > Gryllidae > Gryllus > Gryllus longicercus. The sequence continues at coordinate 779,150 of JAZDUA010000238.1, forward strand.
CCAAATGTAAAATAAACAAGCTATAAAAGTCATTTATAATTCAATATGTCGGAAATAAATAAACTAGTACGTCTTCAATAGGTAAGTACTGTCTATCTTGCGTACCCCAAGGATCCAAATCGCTTCTTGCAAAGACACTAACACACTTTCCGACCCCCGTCCGTCACTCGAATGTAGGGTTTCATCTTTGTCGGAACTTACACATCAATAGGATGTATAATTCGAAGTATCTTAATCGAAAAATTACCTGGTTTTGAAGGATGGAGAAATGGTGAAATGAGAGAAGATGAAACTGGAGAATACTAAGAAAACATGCCGCGAACTTGCTTTGTGGCTTCTCCAAATAAATCGATCAGAATTTTAACCCATATGCCCAGAGATGAAGGTGATCAGTCTGACAACTACATCACGGTCATCCCTAATCGTTCCAAGGATATGGATTTATTATGATCCCTTGAATGAATATGTAATTTGACGACAATATGGAAATTTGAGGGATAATTACTTAATGAAATACTACATGAATATTGATAAAACAATAGTAGAATGAGAGTCTGCAGAAACAGGTGAACCCTCAGATAAACCTACAGAGATCCGCTTGGTCCACCACAAATGTTACATGGATCGACCGGGATTTGACCCCTGGTTTGTGGCAGGCGAGTGCTTTGACCGCTACACCTTAGGTCGCTCTAAACACCCTCGTCCTGCACCTGCAGTTGTTTTCTTCTTATGCCCTTCTCCGCTACCTACACGTTGTAACACATGTCTGACTCACTCCCGAGGTATCCTGCGAAATTTCATTCCTCTCTGTGACGCAACTGAAATTCGATCATCACTTTTCGAGGCATCAATCACAATTCTTTCGATTTGCTCATACATCACATTCATCACTTTGCTGGACCACTCCGGTGGTTTTGTTTCCGGTGTTCGTGGTTCTTCTTCCGGCACTCGCCTTCATCCCCGCCGCCGCCACACTGCCATCTGCGTCTCTGCGGCGCGCGCTCATCGCGCCTTCTCCCCCCTTCCTCCACGCCTCCAAAATATACGCCTCGTCTCCCAGCATCCGTAGCCAGTTGACGGAAGCCACACGGCGAGCACGCGCGCACGTGCTAGCAGCAGCGCAGTGTCTCGTCGGCTAGAACGCCCGCCCCGCCCCGCCCTCCAGACACGAATGCGACATCGATGCCGATGTTTTGAAAACATCGATGTTACTATAAAAATATCGATGGTTTAAACATCGCTGTATTAAGGCCAATATTTTTTGAACATCTATGTTCTGTGCCATGTTTTTACGTTTTCGGTGTCTTATTAGTGGATATAATACGTATTTAATACTAAACCAGCTTTAAAACATCGACAGGGTTTTGTCGATTTATTATTAGCATCGATGTTTTAATTTTTTAATTTTTTTAAGTTGGTAACATCACTGTTTTTTTGTCGATGTCGCACTCCTACTCGCTACCGCAGGGCTATCGCTACGCGCGAGTCTCCTCAGGCGGCCCACGTGCGCTCTTCACTCCTCTCTCGCCGCCCATTTGCCGCTCCCTGGGCTCGCCACCTGGCCACTTGGTAGGGCAGCCGTCAACAGCACGCGACGGGAGACCGCGCTGTGTGGTGCGGCGGCGACCTCCAGGGGCCAAGGCGCCTGCTGCTGTCGAGCCCAATAACTAATTGATGATTTTGGGCACGACGTCTCTTAACATCACTGCCAGTGCATGTTTTTATTGCGAGAGGTGGCATGATCTTGCTCCACTGGATGCCCAGACATTCACCAAAGAAACCACGCAAAACTACCGACCAGAGCAGGCCGCCAGAATTCTTCTCCAGACAGAGGCTGAACTCGACCAAGCTGTCTAGCTAGTAACGAAAATCCTGTCACCGACGCGCGACATAGACCCTATAGCTTTCAGGTCAGAGACAGTGAAGTGACATCAGTTGATGCCCTGAGCCCTTGCTGAACCGAAATACGAGTACTAATCTAGAATATATTTCAATTTCTTCAACCTCTTAGCCACTCAACGTTTTTCAATGAATTACAAACACCAATTAAAGTTAGCATGCAGTCTAATCTGTAAAAGGGGACTTTTTGTAGAAATATGCTTTAAACTCATCGAAACATTGTTAAAGTTAAATCATGTTCTTCATAATTGAAATTAAACTATCCAGCGAGAAACAGAACCTTTAAAAAATCATTCACGTACATGCAAATACATGGTTTTGTTATTATTATTATTATTATTATTATTATTATTATATTACTATTATTATTATTATATTACTATTATTATTATTATTATTATTATTATTATTATTATTATTATTATTATTATTATTATTATTATTATTATTATTATTATTATTATTATATTATTATTATTATATTATTATTATTTTTTTTTTTTTTTTTTTCGTTAATCGGCCAACTAGGACCACGCATGCAAGCATCCTGCATTTATCGTGGCTCAGTTTTTATTTATTATCGCGGTGGCAGGTGCTTGCAACAACTTTTTGGGGGGACCAGCATTTTAGCTGGATCCGATTTTTATCCCCCACGGTTGTTAGCCCTGGGGGTATGGAAGATGAAATGATGATACGATGATAATGGGGGTGAAAGGACAACACATACAGACATACACAAATACATCCATGCCCGAGGCGGGACTCGAACCCGCGATCTTCTGGTCCGAGACCACTCCGGCACTACTGCCTTAGCGATCTCGGCCATCTGATCGGCATTATTATTATTATTATTATTATTATTATTATTATTATTATTATTATTATTATTATTATTATTATTTTCATCATCATCATTATTATTATCATTCTTATTATTATTATTATTATTATTATTATTATTATTATTAAGGGAAAAGTAATTTAAAATAACAATATTGCCGAAACATATTTTTATTTTGGGCGTTTGATGTACTCAATCTGATTGTAAATTAAATATTAAATTGTTGCAAATAAGACCATTAATTAATAAACTAGTAGTGCTACACAATAGCACACACTTTCTCGCAGTAATGTTTTTCTAATTTCCTTGGTGTGGGCTAGCTTTACGGCCACGCCCTATCCTCTTAGCGGCTGGCATCTTTCGCTGCCTTAAATATTACATTTTCTCTGTTTCCAAAGTGTAGATTCGAAATATTACTTTTAGAATATTAAAGAAAAGTAAAACATTGAAGGAAACATCTCTATCTTCAATTTGGTAGTTGTAGGAAGACGCCGAAATAATTAAAACTTTTGAAATTTTTGAAAATTCAGAGTTACACCTGGAAATTGGACGTATGCCACCTTTACTTTACTGTGTATTTTACTCTACTGTTTTAAGAATATTTTTTAAACATTTGCAGCGCTTTTTAGAACATTTTGAAAATGTCCCAAGGGCATAAATTACCCCCAAAATTTTAAAGACTGTTTTTCAAAATCTCAAAGCTTCAACACAAACCAGTTCGATGGGGAAAAAATCCTACGAATGATTTAGGTGCTATTGCTGCTCACAGACGGACGACATCCGATGTTTTGCCGTCTATTCGTTTTTCGGTATCAAGGATCCTGTGTACATTATCTGTGACCCTGGATACCATGTGTTAGAGAATTTTTTCATAATTTAGCGACTTGATTTATCCACAATTTCGTTATCACTGCCCGGCAATGAATTTTGTTGACAAAAATTTCCCATTTTTTAGCGCAGCATTACATGACTTTCTCTATACTACGTATATACTCCACATATACGTACGTATACGAGAAAGTAAAAATCCACTTACACGTGGTGTAGATAGAATCCCTGTTTTGTGGCTCCTTCATAGCGAAGAATCAATTGACGGCAAAACGTCCGTCTGTCCGTCTGATGTCTGTGAGCACTACAAGCGCCTAAACCATACGAAGGATTTTTTCCAATTTGAAGTAACATCTGTCCATCTGGCTCGAGTCGAAATTTTGAGACTTTGAAAAACATGAATACTTTACACGAAGACCCCCGGACATATCCAAAATTTTCTCCAAAAAAATTCTTTAAATTTCTTGTAAGAATAGAGTAAAATTCTCTGATTAATAGATCCGCTGCTCACGGTTAACTCTGAATTTTGGAAAATTTCAAAAGTATGAATTTTTTTTCGTGTTTTCCTACAACTACAAAACTAAACATAGAGATTTTTCCTTCAAATAATTTTTTTCTTCATAGTGAGTTCATTCATTAAGGTCATGTACATCATTTGGAAAATTTTAGTAGATGTCGTGCAATATTGCGTGAAATATGTGCAATTTTAAAAAATGCAAAAAGATTTTCTCAAAAACGGTTCCAAAATTTTTCTTTAACCTTTTTGGTAGGGATAGTGCTAAATGACATACGATAACATGAACGTCTTATTGCTCTATTCTTTTTTTATTTCCAAAACTACAAAAATGTAATTTTTTTGACTTGTCTCTCATATCGTGAATATTTATATTAGCGGCAATGTGTTCACATTATTGAATTTATGAGTCACGTGCTTTAAAAAATGTCGTATTAAAACTTTCGAAAACTCAACTCTTTTCTGAGAAAACTAGCTCAATATTCCGCATTTTCAGAAACGCTCAAACGCCATTTTCTCAAAAACAGTTCCAAAATTTCTCTTTACTATTTTAATAGGGACAGGGATACGTGTACTATATAACAATGCCATTTTGCTTTATTTTTTTGTTTTTCCTCAAATATCAAAAATGTTATTTTTTGACAAGCTTCTTACGTCTTTAATATTTACATTAGCAACGATTTCCTCACATTATTGCATTTACGAGTATATGTACTTTAAATTATGTCATTTAGTTTCTTGAAAACTCAAAATTTTTCTGAAAAAACGAGCTCAAAATTCGTCATTTTCAGGAACGTACAAACGTCATTTTCTCTAAAAAAAGGCTCCAAATTATTTCTTGAAAATATTCGTTCGTATAATTCTAATTGCACTTTTTAAGGTAATATAAAATTAATTTTGTTGTATTTTTTTTACAAATTACACAAATGTTATTTTTTTAAATATCTCTCACCATGTGAATATATGTATATTTCCAGCGATTTGTGTACACTATGGCATTTGTGTGCGGAAGTGCTTCAAATAAGTCCCAGTGAAGTTTTTTCAAAACTTAAAAAGATTTCTGAGAAAAAGTGTTTCAAATTTTGCATTTTTTTTTAACACTTAAACCTCATTTTATTCAAACAGCTCCAAACATTTTGAACTAAAATTTCGATGTAGGACGAGGTTTTACTCTTCTTTAATATTCTTGAAGTAATATTTCGGTTCTACCATTAGGAAACCGAACAATTGAGATTAGTTGCAAAAAAATGTACTGTGGGCGGCGATAGATTGTAGATGGCAAGAAGATTGTGCAAGAATGTAAAGCTGGCCCAGACAAAAGAAACTAGAATACTAACTATATGAGACAGTCTGTACCATTCTGTAGCACCACTAGTTCTCATTAAGGTGATATTTCAATACTTACGAATAATATTCTTTTGCCTACTTAAATCGTACTAGCTCCGACTAGGCCTTTACATTCTCTTCACCGTCATGTGCTGTACCACATGCTCCACAACGTAAGATGCTCTTGATGTTTTTCGCGAGAACGCTTAGTCGCAGCAGTTCGCTTCTGTTCGCTTTTGTTCGAAGAGCGGAAAGCGGAACCGCGGACGCACCAGCGAACGCTCCGCCGGCTATGGCGCCGCTTCTGGGAACTCACCGCAAACCATGCAAACGCCGCGGAAGGGGTTTAAACATAAAAGACCTCAGTGGAAATGTCCGTGTTGCGCTTTTACGATCAGGTCATAGGATGTACGGATCCGGCTAGCAAAGCAAACATATTCAACACAAGAATTGTACGCACGGATGTCGTTGGCAGGGTGCACAAAGTCACGCCATTAAATAATTTTATAGTAATTTTTTTTCTATGAACGTGAAAGACGGATTACCCCGTTTACTGTGTTTTCGATGCGATTAAGGCGCATGGTAGTGCTGCCATTATGAGGGAATCTTTAGCTTTCTTCTAAGGCCGAAACGACTCTTAATAAATAGCATGCCACAGAAACGATTGAGTGGTATCCGCGACACTCAAGTTTGTTTTTTTTAACTTCTCAACCCAGACGAGTCAAGTAGCATTACAAAACTGGTAACACTGGTAAAACTGATATGAGTTAAGATAATTCGAATTGCTTATGCTTCTATAAATGCTTATTTGACCTGTTTAATAATATTCTAAATTTATTGTCGAAGTATATTATTGAATTCATAAAGAACAACGACATAACTTGCCCTTTTTAAGAAACAGTGTCAAACTTGACAACTTCAATACATCAAAACAAAATAGTAATTTATTAAAACTCCGCAAACGACAGATCATTTAGAGAATGCTTTGATTTTCCAACCCAATTTTACGTGCCAGAGATGCCCTGCATATTGGTTCAATCATAACAAGCAACTACATTGGTAGCAACTACATTTGTAACAAACATAGCAAAAATTAATCATTATGACTTCTTCTTCAGTGAAGTGATTTAAAAGTAATGATGCCAATAGAGAATTTTTTCTTAGTAGCAATTTTAGTTTATTTTTCTTAGTAGAAATTTTTGCTTAGTTGAAATAGTTTCTTAGTGGCATATTTAAAGCAAACGTTTAATTATAAATGATAATATGTTGAAAAAGTCGTGTATTCAACGTTTTTAAGCCTTATTCAGAGGCACTTTTAAATCATTTTTGAAAGGTTTCTGTGATAGTTACCAGAAAATGTAGATTGAAGCAAAAAATAGCCGTTTGTTGAGTGCAAATGGCATCACTATTTTAATGTAAAACGTGGTTTCAAAACATTAAGAAAACCTATGTCTACATTAGAACAAAGATATTTGAAGTAAAATTCACAGGTTTAATTAAAAAAAGCCACAATTTTATCTTGGGTCATTACAGCGCACACATCGTAGAATCAGGCTTTCGAATTCCACAGAAATGTCCACTGTATAATTTCGTAGAATAAATATTGCGTTGAATTGAGGCGCGTGTAGATTTCAACCAAGAGTGTGGTTGCGCCTAACGTCGCGCATACCGTTTTGCACCATCACGAATTCTTAAGTCGAAAGCAGTAAAAATCGATCATTTATATAGCGCAACTCCCGCAGTGTTTTTCGCGCAGTCTTACAAATAAGCCGTAGGAAAAGTGGACCACATGAAACAGCAGTTAAAAGGCCGTGAAAAGAACAGGAAAAACATTAAAACAACGTCCAGATGGCCGCGACACAGCTCAGCAGCAGAGACTGGAGGCAAAGGGCGCGCGTGAGGCCTTCCTCGAAGCAGAGGGGGCAGCGCTTGAGAGCATGCAGGAGAGGGTGAGCGTGAGGGCGAAGGAGAGGGCAAAGGCGAGGACGAGAGCGAAAGCGGGGTCAAGGGCAAGAGCGAAGGCGAGAGCGAGGGTGTGAGCAAAGGCGAGGGCAAGAGCGACGGCAAGGGTGAAGGCGAGTGCAAAGGCGAGGGCGAGGGCGACGGCGAGGGCGAGGGCGAGGGCAAGGGCGAGGGCAAGGGCGAGGGCAAGGGCGAGTTCGAAGGCTAGAGCGAAGGTGAGGGCGTGGGCAAGGGCGAAGGCGAAGGCGAGAGCGAAAGCGAAGGCGAGGGCGAAAGCGAGGTCAAAGGCGGGGGCAAGGAAGAGGGGGAGGACGAAGGCGAGGGAGAAGGCGGGGGCGAGAGCGAAGGCGAGGGCGAGGGCCAGGGCGAGGGCGAGAGCCGTAAAGGACTTGGCGGCGGTCTGGCAAAAGCGTTGGGGGGCAGCAGACACAAGAGGAAGGGGGTGAGTGGGGCTGGCGGAGGCGAGATCTGCTGGGGAAACAATAGCAGCCCGAGAGAACCTGACACCTCGCTGAGTGGCTACGCCTCCGTGCTCCCCCTTACCCTCCCAAGATGCAAACCGTCTGCTGTCGCTGCTGCTTTCGTTTCGACGCAATTGGCGCCTACTACCACGCTGTTACTACAACCAGCCTCTGATGAACTCAGTCAGCACGAGGTACATTAGCTGGCAGTCTTCGGTTAGGCATTTCATGGAATAATTAAATTATGAACGAATTTTGTTTTTAAGACACTAGTTTCCAAATTACAAATAACTCTTAGTTACATTATTTACAGTTAAATGTTCAGGCAATGTCAATAAACTTAATTCGGAAACATTCATTTATACCCTATCCTCCATTATAACTACTTATTTTCAGCTAATAAACACATAGTGATATGCCGTCTATTTTGAAGAGCTATCCAGTTGAAAATACGTAAAGCACCATCAAATTTCCTCGAATATTATATCTTCACCTCATCAACTTTTTTTTATCGAGATAGAGACGCCTTTATTTTGAAAGATTGTAATTTGCGACTGTTTTGAAACCATATCCTTCATCGCCACCGTCACCGCCACATCTGTCGCATTTCCTCAGAGGTCCTCGCAGCGTCCGCGTCAACATCCTCAATCTCTCCCCCTCGTCTGTCAGTGGCCACCGCGTGTTTGCGCAGCGGGGATCCGCTTTACTTGCATTAAGAACCTTCGCCCTCCCTCGGCGAACGCTCTCCGTCCCTGCTCTCGGGCTGGCCAACCTTCGCGAGGGACATTAAGGGGGTATTACGCTCAAGGACCGGGCGCGTGACACCGATCCAAAAGTAGCCGCTAATTCCATGTATAGAACCTCAGCCTACACGCGCGACAGGCGGGGCAACGGTCACGCCACCGTCACCACTGCTTCCGTCGCCCTCACCGCCGCCGCAGCTGGCTTCGCGGAGTTAGTGGGCGACCGAGGCCGCACAATAAACAAAACTCCCACCCCTACCGCGTTTCTCACCCCGGCCGGCGGCGGGGGCGCGGGAGGCGAACGCTCAAACTTCGTAACGAGGCGAGAACGGCGCGGGCGCCACGTGGAGCGCGCTGCACCGCGCGGCAGCAGCTGTGTGCTGCGCAAAAAAGGACTCCCAAAAGCAGCTGCGGTCGTCGCCGCGAACTGGGGCAGCGAAACATCGGGTTGAGCGAGGACGAGCGGGAGTTGCCGGATGGGCGTGTGGATCGGGGAGCTGACGAGCGGGCGGGCGGGTGCGGTGGGCGAGCGCGTGGGAGGTCGTGCGGGTGGAGGGTGAGGAGGTGCAGACCAAGGAGACAGAAGCGGAACTTCGTAGGGGGGAAGAAACGGGCGGATGGAAAAAAGGGCGAAGAAGTGGGTGCTGAAGCGAGCGGGCGGACGAGCGGGCAGGCGGGGTAGTTGGCAGGTGGGCCGGCGGGAGGGTGAGCGGGCGGATGGGAACGATGTTGAATCGGGACCGGGGCTCGAACGCATGACGCCGACTGCGCACGCCCAGAGGCAGCTGCCGCTGGAGCGCCAATCGATACCGGCGGCGGCGCGGCCTTCAACAACTCCCCCGCGCGGTGCCCCGCTCCCGCTTTGTCATCTCGTTGCCGTGACCCGTGCCGAAGAGTCTGCTTTCCAGTCGAGCCGCCTTGCTGTTGCATTTAACCGTATAATCTCAGACTTCAACTTCCAAGTTAATGGTTCGCGTTTTGACGTCCTCGCTTCGTCTTCCTTTTTTGACCCCGTTTCTCTACTCTATTTTTATTTCAATTCAAGAACATACCAGTTTCTTTACTATTCTGTTTATTTCTTTTGTATACGTCTGAAAATACATGTGTACTCTATGACACATTCATCACATTTGATTCAGTGGTTACTCCCGCTATCTTTCTTCCTCACTGCTGTTTCTTGTAACTTAAGAGAAGATCCCTCAAGACTCCAACATGCAGGCTCCGGTGCTGCACATGCGTTCTTTCTGCTTCGATTCAAATTCACTGTTCACGTACCCACCACGTGTGTGTTTGAGCATCACGAAGCCTCCCAGCAACCCCACATCAGAATCTCCCAGTCCGAAACCCAGGTCTCGTCAAAGACCTGGCTTAAGACTCTCCTCCTACCCGCCTACCAGCTTCGTCCCCGTAACGCATCCCGGTTTGCGCTTTCTCCATAAATTTACCTCATCCCCTGCCCAATCCCTCTTAGCTCAAACGTTTAGTCCAGAGCAGATCCCTTCCCTTCCCCTCCCCTTCCTTACATCATCCTGTTTTATCCTCCCGAAGCATCCCAGCTCCTCTTCACATTCCGCTTCCGCCTCGCGCTGCCATGCCATTTCCCCATCTCTACACCCCTACGTTTCTTTCAGTTTTACGGAGCCCTTCCTGTGCCATTAGGTTGTGCCGCCCCGGCACCCAAAACACGAGTGGGCGGGGCGGCCTCCGAGCGCGCCCCGGCGCAGGCGCTCTCTCTGGGGCGGCGGATCCAGCAGCGCACTACACGTGCCTTGTCCTCAAATGGATTCGTGAATGCTACACCACAAGATGGATACGAGAAGTAATAATGAATAAATCACAAGTGTAAATCACACTCATCCCTAACCTTCCTTCACTCACTGAACTATTTGATTAAGACCAACTTGTGAAAAAATCGTTTATTGGCCACACCAAGCATACTTCGCATTTGCTGTTTCATGAATCTTGGTGCTTTCATGGTGTTTGTTTGCATTTCATGGATCTTGGGGATACTTGTATTTTTTTGTAGGTTTGTAGATTATGTAAAACTGGTACTATCTCGAAAAGTTTACAGTATAAAAGAGTCTAAAAGAGTTTACACATTTTATGAACTATAAATGTGTTAAAAGATTTAAAAAATAAACCACTTCATAACAGATAACAAAAGAAATACGAAAATCCGTTAATGACGTAGATGCGAATGAGGAGCACTGCAGTAAAAAAGCAATATCAAAAAATGAATATTTAATTGTTGGCCACTAAAACCGAGTATCAATACGTAATTCTGTTTGAGCGTATTTATTAGCACTCTCAGTTCATGACATTGTGGAGCCGCCCTTCGATGCCTGGCTGAGAGAAGAGCTACGAATAGGCACTGTGTGCGCTCTGAACATGGCACTGATAAGAGAGGGAGCAATGGCATAATGAAAGTGTGTTATGACAAACTTGCGGCAGAGTCCTACAGTAGCACACGGTCACGCGTGGTGCAATGTTTTGTACGAGCCTGCAATCGATCGAAATGAACAGCGTCACTGGAAGTCGTACAATAATAGATGCTATTGGCAAGTTCGTTCCTTATTCTTACGTTGGAATTTACAGGCATCACTTAAAGGCATTCAGCAACAAATAAATGATAAAGAAAAACAAATTCAAGTGTTACTATTTTTATAAGAATTTCAGCATATTTTAAATATTTTAATATAAAGGTCTTTCACATATATCAAGATTACATCAATCAATATGATCAATATGATAAAAATTTGGCCAGATTTCAATCTTTACCTGTTGAAAGGTCCCTTATCAGTGTTATTGCGACCATTGAAAATGTCAGAAACAATTTAGTAATAAAATTTGTGAGCGAAACTCGTAAATATGCACATGTAAGAGTCTTAAAAACTATTTTGCAGATCTTTTTTTCTATTCTAAAACGAAAAACAAGTGACTTTTTAATGGTTATATAGATTTAAATGATATTTACAATATTAACAACAGATATAGTAAGGACATACACTGGTATATATAGTAGATATCGCCTGTTTGTACGATGGCTTATATTGCGTCTAGTCTGGCTGCTGCTAACCTATAGTCTTGGAGAGCAATAGACGAAAATTTTACTACTACTGATTGATTGACTGAATTATTTTTTAAATATTTGTTTTTTTCTTATTTGTTTAGGAATATTTTTATAATATAATTTCATGTTATGTAAATGTTTATGGTTGTGAACTTCGATATTTCATATTACATCCGATTTTACATATTCTTAATGTTTTCATTACATATTTATGGACATATTTTGACATTTCATATTATATATTTTTCCACTAGTTAAAACACATCTAGGGCTGGCTACATTTCATTAAAGAAAAAAGAAATAGAAATTTGATTAAACAGAAAGCTTTTTAAAGAAATTTCTTTCTAAACGAAAAGAGTACTTTAAATACACAAATTATGTTATTATTAATTTTGTTACTACTATTATTACCATTACCATTACCATTACCATTATTATTATTATTATTATTATTATTATTATTATTATTATTATTGAAAGTTATAGGCCGAAAAAATGGAAAATTGAAAATTTAGAGTCACGTAGTGTTTAAAGTTAATCACATATTTTCTGAAATAGATGAAAGGCTGCAAATTTAGGCGTTCCATTATTTTCAATTTCTTCCACATCCTCCATTTTGACACTTTACCCAGTTCTTTAGCAGTTTTTTCACTCTAACAAGCTCGAAAAGAGTATAAATTCACTAATATGCCACATATGTGTGTCTCCGAGTCAAATGTCAGATACGCCTGTTCCCACACCCAACCAACAGGACGCACATTCTGCAGCCGGATGGGAACAGTAACATAAGACAACACGTTATCACCATTTCGGAGAAATAATAGTAGAAACTATAGGGCAATATAACTTTTTTCGTATCGCGCTGAATGCAACATTATCTACTTTGGGTCAGGATGTATACTGGTAATTAGGTTTCTTAGGCAATTGTTAATATCTGTAAATGTGATTAAATTATGGCAAAGGTTGTCCCACTTTTCACTTCGCCCTTCTTAAGAAGAAAGCTGTACTTGCAACGTACACTACATTATGTTCATGTCCGAAACTATATTACTCACTTACTATATATTGACTTCAAAGTATATGACTTCATTTCTAACAAGCATTCCTAATAATGATTTCAATTCCATTAAAATAAGTTTTGAACTTTCGTGAGCTCCTCCCCCTTTGTCGGTGGCCGATGTGCTTTTACGCTTATAGCCCCGTGCGAATGAGACACTCCACCGAATATAACGGACCACAGGAACGTAATTGATCATTTCTTATATATCGTCTCTTTCCCTCTCTCTCTCTCCCGCTCACACTTTGTATACACGCTAATGAACCAACTGATAGTATTGTATAAATTCTCATCAGCAAGGCGCCGTTTCTTGCAACATCTCTGAGTGGTCGGCTGCCCAACAGCAACTACCGCAAACACGAACCCCCAACCATTCGATTCACGAATAATGTTAAATTCAGGACATCAAACCCTTGGATGGCAATTAGATTGGAATGCAAAACAGTATACAAGTGCTTTTAAAACAAATCGATTTGTGCTTATTAATTCAGAGCCGCCAGGTGCCTTCGAGGTGCGACGCGAGGGGGTGCCAGCCCCAGCCTGGCCGTCCGCGAGCGCGCGGGCGACCCCTCAATCGACTCTGCCTGTCGAACGCCGTACGGCGCATGGGGTGGAGCGGTGCTGCGCGCCGGGCGGGGCGTTGCGCGACTCGTACAGTCGATGTAGTGGAAAGGGGCGGAAGGCGAACGTTGGCATGAGAGAGAAGAGGAAACCGTATTGTTGAGCCATCATGTGTGCGAGACAGGGAGTGTGATAAATAGAGACCGAAAAAATAGGTAGTATAAAATGTCAAAATATGTACATAAATTTGTAATGAAAACAGTAAGAATATGAAATAAATATGTAAAATCGGATATAATATGTAACATTAAAATACACTAGTTATAAAAAAAATTACATCACACAAAATTACAATTATAAAAAAATTCTAAAGAAAATTTAAAAATAATACAAATGATTTAAAAATCATTTGGAGAGCACAAGTTGAAGTATTTTAAGCTCCTAAAGGACGTAATAGCATCTGCCGTTTTATCCCATGAGAATGCTCATTATCAATCAGTGGTAAGTGAGAAAATGATCTTGTGAGTTTACGTGCACATTACGCTTCTTCAATAAAATAAGTAAACTTGATAATGTTGATCATGATACTTCGTTGTTGATGAAAATTTGTTTATAAAAGCTTTGAAATATATTTGTGAGAGAAGTAGCTGATTAATTCAGTCAAGACTAGCAGAAAATATTACACATGCAGAATGTTTATGAAAAGAGCAACTGCAAAATAATGTGAAACTTGGTGTTGAATGTGTGTTTAGTGAAGAAAGAATAAATGAAGACAGTTTTTAAATAATCAAGTTAACTTGCATGTGATTTGAATTGGTCATCACAGTTCTGAAAACCTCGGTTGGCCCTATTTGATGTCATCTTACAGTGTCTTTCTTTGATCTGCTTGTGAATTTAAGAAATTTGGGCAATGTTATTTTGTTCCACGCTGTGTTACACACCAGCATTCACTTTAAAATGTGGCATACGTAAGTGAAAAAAATTTGACGACTGTGATTTATTCTCACTATCAGGCCCTGCAATGTTTTGATGCACTTGTAGATCATCAAATATTAATCTTTGCTATGGCTTATGACATTTATTTAAGGAAAAGCGTTACCTTTTTTATAAAAGAGATAAAAAGATAATGTTTTAAAATTTATTCGAAGAGAATTGTAGAACTGCCAGCAATATGAAGTTCTTTCAGGGATATTAAATTCCACTGTTTCTTCTCTGATTCCTTTCAAAAATTAATGTAGTGTTTTGAGTATTCAGAAAAGTTTCTTGTCATTTTACTGATTAATTTAATATCTGTCAAATGAAAAATTGATTTCTTCCTAGATACAATTACATGTGAATAAAATATAAACTAAGAACATGAGTTTTTACTATTGATTACAAATATTATCTATGAATCTTCTAGATTATGCAAAATGAAGCTTGACTAAAAAGACAAGTGATGCACACACGTGAGGGAACCGAATGAATTGTTTTAGGGTTCAGCATTTGTTAAAAGTATTCTTTTAATTCTGAAGATTGTAAGCATTGTTGGTAATGGTGGGTCTTAAAAAATCATTAATTCATATGTATTAGTTTTATAATTAATAAATTAATTTATTTATATTAATTCTATTTGTTTATTTTCATGTTTGAAGATAAAATAATAGCATCCTGTGAAAATCTAGGGTAGTGATTTCAGTGTACAATACATTCAGAGAATCAATTACTCAAGTCCTTTTTTATAGGAACATATTACTTTTTAGTTTTCAAATTTAGGATTTATTTTTGCTCTCTTCTACTTGGATCAAATCTGTAATATCAGATCTGATGCGATCCAAAATCAAATTGGTACTTTCAGATACTTGATAATAACAATGTTTCTCATTGAATACCGATAAAATTTGATCTTGCAAAATTATATTTTGATAAATCATGATTTATTTTTATTTCATTTCTATACATACTTTATTTATTTGCAAAAAATATATTACTATATGAATTATCTTGGCTGTTCGGGTGACGCCGCGTCGAAAGCTGTGTTGCCGAAGTTTCGATCATCTTATCGTGGTCTACGACTTCAATATATTACTAGATAAATTCTCTTCATTATCGTAATATTTCATTTCTCCATTAAATTATGTTGTATACCTAAAACGTGTTCCACCTAGCAAGGCAAAAATTATTCAATTCATTCAGTCATATCTCTTTCCCATTTTCAAAAAATGCTTTATATAAAAAATGTATATATGCTTGTTCTTTGGCTACCACTGTACATTTTTTCAGAATATGCATAACAAAATGTAAAGATTTCCAGGCTTTCCCTCAAACGAAATTGACGTGAGTTTTCCAGCTCAATTTACTGTCTAGCTGTATTCCTAAGAATATGCAAAACGTGGCTCGAGGTATAACATTATTGTTCAATTTTAACCCAGATTGATTGTAACTTTGAACTCTACCAAACGTGATGGACTTTCTCTTTGAACTGTTTTTTTTTCATGCTGTTTGTTTCCGCACACATGATTTGTTTAAGTCTCACTGCAAAATATCTTCGTCATTCTCCGAGCTCATACGAGTAATCCGATAAATTACGTAGTCATCTGCAAAAAGTCGTACATTTGAAGCAAAATTTCTTGACAATTCATTCACGAAGGCAAGAAACATCAGTGGTCCAATAACTTCCCTGTGGAATGCCTGACGTGACGTTCCTCGAAGTTGATAGATACTTCCGATTCGGACCTTATGTTTCCTGTTCCGAAGTAGTTCGTTTATCCACGCTACCACTATAGTGTCTATATCCGAATCTTTTAGTTTATTTATAAGACGAACGTGTGGAACAACATAAAAGCTTTGGCGAAATATATTACTATCGCGTCTACCCTTTTCCCTTCATCAAGTACGTCGGTTAGGTCCTGTAGAAGTGAGACTAGTTGACTTGCGCATGAGAAACCATTCCTGAAACCGTGCTAACCCTGATAACTCCACTCCCTTCTCTGCCATTATTTCATGATATAGCTAGAAATTAAATGTTCCATAAGTTTGCATACGACTGATGTAAGGCTTACTGGTCTATAGTTATCAAGTATTGTCCTGTCGCAACTTTTAAAAATTGGTACCTGCTTCCAATCTTCCGGTACGCAAGCGTTGTTTATAGATACATTAAATAACCTAATTAAATATGGTAGAATAGCCTCTCGACCTAATTTAATGTTGTCCGTGGAATACAATGTGAACCTCGTGATTTTCCTCTCTTCATTAATTTTATTCTTTTCGGCGAAGTATTTACGTAAATATGAAAAAGACATAATAAATGTAAAAATCGAAAAGCACCTGGTATGAATGGCATGAACACAGAACTACTAAAATACTCCAGAATGTTATTTCATCTACGCCTGCTTCATTTCTTTAATATGTACTGGAGAAATAAACAAACTCCTAAAGAATGGCAAAAAGCAATAGTAATCTTACTTCATAAGAAAGGTAACCGAGGAGACCCAGACAATTACAGAGGAATAAGTCTATTGGATACAACATATAAGATCTATGCGAGAATAATAAAGGAAAGATTAAAAATAATAGCAGACCACCTTATATCAGAAGAACAAATGG
This sequence comes from Gryllus longicercus, assembly GCA_038098605.1. NCBI lineage: Eukaryota > Metazoa > Arthropoda > Insecta > Orthoptera > Gryllidae > Gryllus > Gryllus longicercus. The sequence goes on from JAZDUA010000238.1 coordinate 795,997, forward strand.
GATTTCGAAAAGGCAGATCGACTGCTGATGCCATTTTCACATTAAAAAGAATAATAGAAGAAAGACGTGAACACAACTGTGAAACAACCTAACATTCGTGGATATAGTAAAAGCTTTTGATATTGCCAATAGAAGCCTTCTGTGGAACATAATGGAAAGAAAGGGGTGCCCAAAACTCTTGATAGAGGTGATAAAAGAACTACATGAAACAACGAGTATTAAGTTGGTTATAAAAGGAAAATTGACAGAAGAGATTCCCACCAACAAAGGTGTAAGACAGGGCTGTTGCATATCACCGACACTTTTCAATATATACATGGACGACATGTTTAGAACATGGAAATTGAATATAGATCGAGGGATCTATTTTAGAAAATTATTTTTAAATTCAATTTTATATGCAGATGACAAAGTGATAATGCAGGACACTGAAGACAAAATGCAAATGGCAGTATATAAATTAAATCAACTTGCAATAGAATATGGTTTTAAAATATCCAACGAAACAACTAAAACTATGGCATATAAAGGAAAATACCCAGTGAGAACAAAGATTGTGATAGAAGGAGAGAGTATAGAACAGGTAAAATACTTCAAATATCTCGGTTGCAACATCTCGTTGAAAGATATATAGATTTAGATAAAAAATTAAATAAATTTAGAAATATATGCGGCACAATACACAGACATCTAAAAAATAAAACTAGGATAGAAACAAGAAGAAAACTCTTCAACACAGTAACTGTGCCAGTGGTAATGTATGGAGATGAAGCAAGAAGAATATCAAAAAAAGATAACTAAAATCCAGGCAGCTGAAATGAAATTTCTAAGAAGCACTCTAGGTTATAATATCCTAGATAAAAAGAAAAGCACAGAGATAAGAAATAAACTGGGGGTCGAACCACTGCTGGAGAAACTGGAAAGCAATCAGAAAAGATGGTATGAACATCTCATACGAATGCCCGACAGCAGACTCGCAGTGGACTACATATGCAGAGGGAGAAGAGATGTAGGAAGGCCCAGAAGAAAGTGGACACCGGAACAGGTTCTTGAACCTAACCCTTGAAGTGCAAGAGAAGAAGAATGAAAAAGACTTCTATCTGCCAGCGTTGGTATCTGAATACTGTTAGGTTTGTGTTTAAAAAACGAGCTAAAATACGCGTTAAAAGCTTTTGCTTCTTCTCTGTTGTCCGTTATTGGAGAATTATTCACTCTTACAACAGCAATTTGGGCGTCCTTACTTCCCTTCCTTCTATTCTGATTCAAAATACATACAATATAATATACTGTGAAATCATATAATTCATAAAACTGTGTTCTCATCATTAAGAAAATGTATTTAGAAATAAACTTGTTAAAATACAAATGTGTGCCAACTCTTGCTGTCAAACTTTTCAAAATATGAGGCAATAAAGTTTGACAGCGCATCTTTAGAACAGAAGATGTTAACAAAATTTTAGTGCAAGTAATAAGTTTTGATTTGATTGTCACTATTTAAATTATATTTTCTAATATTCAGTCGTGGTACAACTACATTGGAAGAAATCCAAATTTGTATGTTTATTTGTTCCATGGAGGTTTGAAACTTTTCAGAGACGTCTGTTCCCGTCATCATAAGTAACCGAAACTGTATTTACAAAATTAGATCAGTATGAAGAAAACAAATTGGCGTTTACATTATTGGCTAAATTAAGGAAGAATATAAACATTACTAAAGTTCAAAAATAAATAATTGTCATTAAAGCCTATTCAATGTATAAGCTCACCTGTTATTTGGTTCATCAAAAAATATTTTTATAATTTCGAATATATATTATTAAAAGGTTTCTCGTTTTTGGAGGCTGTTTATTTGCAATTGTAACAGGCGTGAAAATTTCATAGGCTTTGTGTAATTTAAGTTTTTATGGCAGGCTTGTGCAAACTAATACAACTGGGGGTGTATACACTATTTCTGGGCCTCCTTTCAATCAACCTTTTTATTTACAAATTTTTTAAATTATTTGCTTGTGCAGATCCCTCAGCGACCCATGTTTTGAACTATTTTCATATTACCATCATGTTCCCTCATCTGCCAAAACTCATTATTCTCACCTTTTTTTACAAATACTGAATTATTAATTTAATTTTTTAATACTATCTTTTTGATGATTTGGTATTAGTTTAAACAATTATTTGGATGAATATATGTTTTTACATCAGAAAACCATATTTAGATTTGCGTAGTTTGAATTTAAAATTTGGAACTTGATCTAAGAAAATATGAAATTTCCTTTCTTTGATGGTTTGAGTTTAAGTCTACAGGTTTGAGTTTACAGAAAACTTTGATTCTCCTTATACATTCAGAATAGTGTCCCTTTCAGAAATTACTAGGGATTAACAAATCTTCGTAATGTGTATATAATTGGTAAATCTAATGGAATGTACATGTAACAGAATTAAACACTAAATTAAGTTCATTATGATACGCATTCAGAAATCATTCAAATTCTATCAGCCTTCATGCAGCTCGTTGCGTGCATTTTGCTATTGCATTCCCACCTGAAATATGGCATAATATTCTGAGGAATATCATCATGTAGTACCCAAACCTTTATATTGCAAAAGAAATGTATTCGAATAATGAAAAAATGCAATCCGCGTGATCCCTGCAAGCCTCTCTTTATTGAGCTTCGAATATTACCATTCCCTTGTCTATTTATTTACAAATCTGTAATATTTGTCACAACTGACTTACTTAGCGGTGGGTACATATTTTCTTAAAATACTGATATTTATAATTACAACATACATTGTAGAAATCACGTTCATCAAATACCTGTATCAACAGCTCACTACCAGAAATCCACATACAATACATGTACGTTACTTTACAACGCATTGCCAGTTGTCATTTAACGATTGAAGTCAGTACACACATTTAAGTTAAAAGTAAAATATTTTCTGCTGCGCAACTGTTTCTATACAGTTAGTGACTATACTGATCACCAAAAATAAAAATAAAGTTTATTTTAACAAAATAGTGATATATAATGAATTTGTTTACTTTTGTATTTTATATTTTTTTTTGAAAAGACTTAATATGCTTGTAACAAACAATGTACTTCAGCTTCCGTGGTCAATGACCCTGTCTCGATCACGGTTTGTCCAGTTTCCCTGATACATTGAGCAAATGCTTAGATAGCCCCTTGTTTTGCTCCTGGACAAACTGTAGCTTCATTATGCGCACGTTTTGTTGAACTCTCCTTTTGCTTGTAACTTTTACACATCTTTCAATTATTTGTAGTTAAAATGGAAAGGTATTCTGGAACTCAAGAAAACGTGTGCAGATGATCTTCTCCCCCATACATCACTCACAATACATCAGCATTCTCAGATGCATGCAATGTAACTTGAAATTAACTTCTTCCCATAGTACGTCACATACAGTTTTTAACTGTTTTTTATGTAAATAAATAAATAAATAAATAAATAAATAAATGCAAAACTGGTATCTTACTTTTCAGGATCTCATAGAACGGAGATAACCTAATTAAATTTGGCTTCATTGTAAGGTGTTTCTTTTTTTTTTTTTTTTTTTTTTGGTCTAGAGCACTTATGAGCACTCAATTTTTGCGAGAAATGTTCATTTTGAAACTGTATAAAAAGATAATGTAAATAATTATTTAAAATACAATGTAGCAGTTATAAATACATCTATCAAGTGAAATCCTCATAACAATTTCCCAATTTTTTGTATTTCAAATGCTATCACATTTGTTCATTTTTCTGGTCGTGGTTTTTATGCCTGCAAAACTTATCGGATTAATGTGATTGAGTTTTATTGTATTAATTTATTCAGACCCTTATTTCAATGGAGTCATTTGCAACTTGCAGCACCCAACTACCAATAAGTAAAGGTTAAAACTAGTAAATTAATTTCATAAAATGTAAATAACTTAAACTTTCATATATTTATGGCTGTGGGCTACAAGTTGCAAATGACCTAAGAAAAACAAGGGACAAAATAAAACAATACAGAGAAATGAATTAACAACAATCGTATTTAAAACACTCTATAGAAATGAGTTTCGCTTTGTTTTGTATAGTTTTTATTGGGTAAGGGAACTTAATTTCACTTCTTGCTATTAAATGTTAGTAGAAAAAATATTTAGCAAAATATGACTGAAATTATTTCAGATTGAATTTTAATGTATCTAATTCTATCTAGCAACTGTTTTAGTGTCACGTTTTCGACAACAAAAATTAATGGAAGTGCTTTCACATTTTTGCATATTGTTTTTAAGTAAAAAAAATTGGATTAAAATTTACATTTAAAAGTATGGATATAAAACAAGGCAAGTGTCTAAGCAAACATGCGAGTTAAAAACTCCAGTGTTGATATAAACATTTTTGTAGTTTTTAGGTAATTTTTTTTTATAATAAATGTAGCGGAAAAACTTGGGTAGTGGAACCACTCACCGAAGTTCCGAGAGAGTCAACCACGAACTGCAAACATTTTGTGGTTCAGGGTACTAGTTACACAAGGGAACCACCAGACACAGCAGTGGCTTAGGGCCCCACGGAAGTCCACACATGACCCCTACGGTGCGTCAACCACAATACCTGGGCCAAATTTTACTATTGATTCTGGTAGAGAGAACCGTATTTTAATGTGACGCCTATCGGGAAAAACGTTCAACAATTCTTTTTTTTCAGTATGGCGAATTGTCGCCGTCCTAACACAATATCCATTTTTTCGTAACATATTTTTTCATATTTAGTACCATATTACATATTTTACTAATTTCACACCCACCTAGGGAGTACAGGACCTTGACGTGGTGGTGGAGCTTGTGTGCCCCCGTGAACCTGAGAGCTATGCCGGCGGTAGCGTAGCTACTGGTAGGGCCTCCCTTGCCGGACAGGTCGAAGGGGAGGGGTCAGACGAAGAAGTACTCCAGAAGAGGACACCGGTGTTAGAAGAGGCCCCAAAGAAGAGGACCTGAACGAAGAAGAGGAAGTTCCGACGTAGATCTCCGGCTTCGACATGGCGAAACTGTCCTCGAAAGGTTAGGCGGAACTCTTAGCCCAGCAAAGGCAATCCGCCTAGGGTCGGTGGCCCAAAATACCACCCAGCTTGTTTGGAAGCTGTGAGGTGGCAGCCCCACTACCTAACTTAACCTGCGCAGCGCTCGTAATGCGGCCAGGGGATTCAATAACTACTGGCTCTCTTCACAATGCACAACTGGATGGATCATGGAAACAACTTAAGCATGCCAAGGATAAACGATTCGGTATTACGGGACGACTAAAACTAGCTACCTGGAATGTCAGAGGGCTAGGTAATAAAGAAGAAGAACTAGATAGCAAACTAAACGAAAAAGGAATAGATATAGCTGTCATAACGGAAACCAAAAAAAGCTGAAAGGCACAAAAGATATGAAACATTATACGATGATCTACTGTGGAGTAACTCAAAATAGACGGGCAAGTAGTGGGGTAGCAATTATGGTTAACAAGAGGTGGAAAAATAGGATAGTGGAGTATTCCTTTGTAAATGAGCGAATTGCGACGTGCAAATTCAAAATAGAGAGGGGCCACTTAATACTTATAGGCGTGTATGCCCCAGAAGAAGGAAGGAAAGAGGACACACGGACGTTTTATGACGATCTTCAAAAACAAATAAGCAAAATAAACAAAAGTAATCATGTCCTCGTCTGTGGCAACCTAAACGCCAGGGTTGGTAACATTCCGATTCCGGGAGTTGTCGGGGTATTTGGAGAACAGCACTTAAATAAAAACGGAGAAGAACTTAGTTTGCAGTCTTCAATAAGTTGAAAATTGCTAATACCTTTTTCAGGAAAAAAGAAATACACAAGTTCACCTGGAGTGCCAGAGGCCTCAGATCACTGATAGATTATGTAATCGCAAATGATAAAATTAGTAACCAAATAGAGAATGTACAAGTACACCGAGGATGTGATATATATTCAGACCACTACCTAGTGATTGCAACAATAGCAATGGTAGCAAAATGGAAGAAAATTAGACCAAGGAAAGAGACAAGTCAGGAAATTTTCAAAGTGTACTTACTTGAACAAGAAAGCATAAAAAGACTATATCAAATTCGATTACAACAATTTCTGTCAAGTGTTCCAACTGTTGATGATGTGGATAAGGAATGTCAGAATATAAAGGAATGCATAGAGAGGGCAGCATATGAAACTTTAGGAAAGAAAAAAAAGCATAAGAAAAGAAAGGGACTGAGAGTATGGAACGATTGTATAGCGAAAGCCATAAAAGATAAAGATGTATCATATAAAAAATTCCTTCAAAACAAAACCCAGGAAGCTAAAGAAGAATATAAACAAAAAAGGAATAACGCTAAACAAATAATAAGATCTGCACATAATGACTCATGGGATAGATTTATAAGTACCATCGAACATGATATACATGGAAGACAAATGTTTGCGTACAAAGCGTTAAGACATTTAAATCAGACGGAGAAAGATGTTGCAGATATACGCATAATCAATGAAGAACAATGGAAGGAACACTATATAAACTTTTGGTGTACTGGAACTGTTGAACCTAAAGAGGAAGAGCTTCGCTACAACAATACTGTGGATTCCATCTCCTTGGATGAATTAAAGCAAGCCTTGAACACTATAAAAAACAGGAAGGCATGTGGTCCTGATGGAGTTAACATGGAACCCATAAAATATGCAGGCCCCTTAAGCGAATTTAGACTGCTTCATCTGTTCAACGAATGCTGGAAATCTTATAAGACACCCAATAGCTGGAAAATAACAGAGGTCATATCTGTCTTTAGAAAAGGTAAAAGAAATGAATTTGGAAACTGCAGGGGTATCAGCTTCATGAATGCCGCTTATAAAGTATTTGCAAAAATTATCAACGCTCGATTGAAAATTATAGCAGAGGCTAAATTACAAGAAGAACAATCGGGATTTCGGAAAGGACGCTCTTGTAACGACAATATTTTTAGTCTTAAAAGAATATTAGAAAAACGACGAGAAGTAAATAAGGAAACCCATATAGCCTTTATTGACTTCGAGAAAGCTTTTGATAGCGTGGACAGACACAAGTTATGGAAAATAATGAACGAAAGTGGCTATCCTGAACACCTCATAAAAACCATCAAAAATATGTATAACGAGACAAAAATTATAATAAATACTTGCATAAAGAAGACTGAAGAAATATTAATAAATAGGGGACTTAAACAAGAATGTAGTTTATCTCCAACACTATTCAATATATATATTGATGACCTTATTAAGAAATGGAGATGCATAGCTTGTTCTGGAATACAGTTGAAGCAGAATAAACACCTTAATGTTCTACTTTATGCAGATGACGTAACAATACTGCAAGAAAGTGAAGATGATCTGCAAAAAGCTGTATACACACTGCATCAACTGGGAAGAAAAGAGTATAATCTCCGAATTTCTAAAACGAAGACTAAAGTTATGGCCCATTGCGGTAAATACCCCATACGCTCAAAAATAGTTATTGACAACACAGTGATCGACCAGACTTCAAATTTTAATTACCTTGGTTGTGACATCAGTTATGACACAGATAAAGACATATCGGCGCCATATCGAAAGAATGGAGGAAGATCGTATTCCACAATTAGTGATGAACTACCAACCGAAGGGAAGAAGAGACATCGGCCGACCCAGAAAGAGATGGTCCTGAAATGCAAGGTGAAGACGGAACAGGCATTCCTGCCTAATCCTTGGAATGGAGAAGAAGAAGAAGAAGAAGAAGAAGAAGAAGAAGAAGAAGAAGAAGACTAATTTCACAAAATATTTTTTGTTCTATCAGTTTTCTTTAATTTTATTACATTTTTTGTGAAAATAAGTATTTTTTTTTAAAAATCAGCATCCCCCCCCCCACATTATTGCGTACTGTCTACTCCAGATACCCTACATGAAGACGCGGGATGTTCTCACCGACTGGCGGGCCTTCTTCAGTTATCTCAGTGGCGCGAAGTGCGTGTCCACGACTGAGATCGTTTTCACTTCTGAGTGTGAAAAGTAGCACTGACCTCTAACCTTAATTTCCGAAAAACTTTGGTGATCGCCGTCAAGTATCACTTCGATGAGTGTGCAGTGATTGTTTGCTGGTGGTAGATATCGCCAACATGTACGATGTCTTCTATTGTTTCTACTGTGGCTGCGAAACTATGGGTTAGACAGCAATACATTAAGCTTTTCCTACTGACGAAAAAAATTGTATGATGCAAAGTGTGCATTAACATGAGCTGTCAAATGATTTTTGAATAGTTTGTGTTATTTGTGAAAACTATTGAGGATTTTTTTAATGTAATTTTGTACTTGTTAAATGCAATTATGTACTTGTGTTTTATAATTAGTGCATTTCAAAACTACAAATTTAAAGATTGAGATTTTTGCGTCAGACAATGTTTGTTGCTATTTAAATAAAATGCAAAATTAGCTATTTAAATAAATAAAATAAATAAATAAAGAAACTCATAAACACCCAAATAAATAAACTAGTGTTGCTATAGATTAACACATACATTCTCGCCCTAGTTAGTTTTCTATTCTTTCTACTCTTGAACGGCTTTCCCGATAGGCGTCATTGTCCGCTCGGCTGATTCCTTTCGCCGCCCGAAAAACAAACAATTTTCACAATTTTTTAATTACTCAGCTGCAAAATCCTAGAACTGAAACCACCACACTGATTACTATTATAGAAGTATTGATTGCACGTCGAACTGGATTGCCGTGGTATCTAATTGGGCGGGTGGGGGGTGGGGGGCTAAGGCCTGAATAATTTGGATGTCAGGTTCGCTGGCTCGAGTCTTTGTCGGGAACTATTATTTGTGACAATTCTGTGTTGTCGCACGAAATAATTGATAATTACTGAAAAATGATTGAAAACCATTTGAAGCAATTCTAATCGCAAATACTATTAATCAAGGTGAATAAACATAAAGTACATGACCGTACAGGATTTTCGAATTTTCTACTTTTAAACAATTTTTTACATCTCTTGTTGGATTTGTAAAACGTATGAACCAACAAATTAATTGTTGTCTTTGGGCGTTTATAACTATTATAGAAGTGCCAATTATCTGTATAACCCGGTTGGCCGAAGTGGTTAAATGTCGGGTTCGGACTCAGTGAGAAGGGACTAGCCTGGCTCACGGGTAATTGTTTGTCACAACTTTCTAATGCCGCAGAAAAGTATTGAGAATTTCAGAAACTTTATTGAAAATCATTTTAATCAATTCTACTCACTTATACAATCTATTAAGATTCGAAATAAACTGGAAGTATCTGTAAAATATCATTTTCTTGAAGTTTTAAATAAGTTTACGAGTCTCTTGTCCTATTTGTAAAACGTATGTAACATGAAATCAATTGTTAAATATAAAATTTAAATCAATATAGTATTGCGGAGCGTTCAGAAACGTCGCGAGAAAGTATATGCTTGGTCAGCACCACTAGTTTATTTGTCCCCAAGCGCAGTTCAAGATTGGCGATCTAGTCCCGTCCGTCGCACCCTGGCAAGCAGTCCCGCACGGCGCCAATGGAGGGTGTATGCCGTGTAATGCGGGGTCTGGCGCAGGAGACGCGCTGTCTGCCGCGCGCCGAACGTCAGCGGACGGCTGTGGCAGGGCGTGCTTTTGTGAGCAAGCAAAACATGCCGCGCCGCATGTGCAGAACACCCATTCCGCCCCGCCCAGCCCAGCCCCGCCCGGCTCCACCCCGCCAACTCTCCCAGCCCAACCGCGCCGTTTCAGATGTTTACAATGCGCCTGGGAGGGCAGGCAGCCAGTGTCGTGCTCGTCTTTGATCTCGGCGTATTACTTCTATCTCGACGGTTTGTACAAGCAACTTATATCGAGGAAGCGTCACTTTTCGTCTATCAATTAATTGATCTTCGGCTGCTGAAAGATATTAAGCAAATTGGTACTAATGGAGTGTTGTAAATACAATACATATTAAATACTTATAATTAATTCATGTTTGAACTTTCGATTGCGTTAATATGCTTAAATATCTTGTGCGGTGCCATTATGCACGAAAACATTTTGTAACAATGTAATTCTTTCAATTTTTTCGAATTTCATTATAGTGATATTGTCCGAAACTAAATTCTGGCCGTAAACATTGAATTATACTCAAAAGCAAGGTAAATAGCGAAAATTGAAATTACCAAGAAGCTAAACATTGAAACAAGAACTTTTCATTAATTTTCCCCCAGAGTCTTTCATGTATTTTCTTTATTTTACTTTTCTATCTATTTCTCACTACTTACTACACATGTGATTTTTTCGCTGTTCGTAGAAAGAATGCCTGTAACAAAAAGTGGTGGGAGGTAGTACCACGAGTATTTCTGTTATGTGCAATGCACATTCCTCTTGCAGCAAAACTGTTTCATTCCACGCTGCAAGATAACTCTCAAAGGCTTTGTGTATAAAAACAGTTGGCTACTCTAATTTTAGAAAATAAAATTTCCGTGTATAAAGAAATAAATAGGAATGAAATTTACATAGAATATTGGAATGAAACAAAAGAGAAATGAAAACTAGCATTAAGCATTTCTACCACAAGCATGTTTACCTAACATTGGGTGCAATACTCGTTATTTTCAACATCATAACAAATATTTCACTTACAATTTGTTACCAAATATTTCTCAAATACTGGTTTCCGACCAATATTTGTTTGTTGATAAACTAAATTTTAATCCGAGAAAAGGAAGAAAAAGCAATATTTAAATCCAGTATTGATATATTTCACAATACTTGTGTAGTGGAGAGTAAAATGGTTCTAACAATGAGCAGTTAAAATGTACTTGAGAAATAACGGGATCGCACGTCTGGGGTCTCCAAAGGGACAGGTTTAGTGTAAATTTTCAGACCCTTTACATTGCGTTTACTTGGGCGCAATAAGGAGGGGGAAAATGCAATATCCTTCACAACACCATATCAGAATGTCAACATTGGTTCATTTAAACATTAAATAAGTAACGTTAATTTGTTAAAATTGTTCTAGCTCCTCATTTTGATAGAGCTTTTAATATTTTTCGACTGGTGCGACGGGCATTAAGTAAGCAAACACCAGTCGCTCGAATAGCGTTGCTAACAACAACTATCAAAAGAAATCTGTGCAAAATTCCAACGTTGCAACCTCTTGACCATCAACTCCTGGAATCATGGACAGTCTAAATTAATTCCGGGTGCTTAATTACCCCCGAGCCAGGCTTCAATGATAATCACATTCGAAGCATAAAAAGTCGTGATTTGTGGATGTGACAAAGAATGACAATTGCTACTTGCAAATAAAAAAAAAAATTATAACGAATCCTCGCATATTCCAAAAATGATTCCCTTCAGCCCGCCTCATTTTCTTCTATTCAAGGAAGCTGCTCGCGGCACACACCAGATGCTTCGTGTTTGCGAACCGACGCGACTACTCTGCCGCTATTTGTGGTCCGTGACAAAACACTGCGTCACTCTGCCCCACTGCCGAGAACACGTGGTACGTAATCGAGTTTGGTCAAAAAAGTTTCCGAGTTATGAATGATGCTTCACTAGGTTTCTTGGCTACATTCGAATCAAATAACGAACTTTATTTTACGCCCAAAAGAAAACCATACTAGTTTAAAAGAATACAAAAACAATTGGTTCGCTATTCGATGAAATATTTAAGAGTATTTGAAACACATCAAGGTAATGTGACGTTTAATGTGGCAACATTTAAAACCCTTACATGTTGAACAGTCAATATTCAAATAAGGTATTAAATTGCAGAAAGAAAATTAAATATTTCAATTCTGGACGAGGCAACTTACTATTCAATTACCTTCAGCATTGACAAATTCACCAATTGCAAATGTGCGCTTCTTGAAAACTAATACTTGTTCCGGTACAACATGTTAAATATATATTTTTTGTAAAATAACGCCCTTTTCAAAACGAGAGTACGAGTATAGGTTTGTTAAAAAGCATTCTTGGTATCTATCACATTGTTTGCCCCAATATAGATCACAATAAAAACAGGATTTTGAGGATGACCTAGAATGTCAATTTCAATGACAATTTCAATGTTTCAAGTATTTAATAATTAATTACAGAGGATTGATCAGATGTGTCTGATAGAATAAAAATTTCATACATACATTAGTAGTGGTGTTATCATCACAAATGTTGCACAGGTTGCAGTCACAGGAGTATCATCTCTATTCGGAGGTGTTGGAGTGGACGTGGAGCAGCCGGGCCCCTGGACGCAATGTGTCACAGCGTGGTCTCCTGCGTTAAATCAGAAAGCAGCGCAGTCGCCCCCTACGCCGCCGCCGCCGCCACCGTCGCCGGCACTGCCACCGCCCCCGCCGCTGCTACTGCCACCGCCCCCGCCAGCGCCGCCATTCCAACCTGCGCTGCCGCAGCCCGGCTCCGGCGCTCGATGCGAGGCTGCCGCTGGCGCCAATCTAGCTTCCCGGTTCGGTTTTGCTCTTCGCACCAGGGCTTACAGGCCCAGGTGTGCCGCCCACTGAGTTACAAGTAGGATTCAATTACCCAGAGGTTCAAGTTATCGATGATTTTCTGGGTACAATACAGAGGGTGTTAAATGTGTTGGACAATTCAGTTCAAAACACAAATATTTCTGTCAGAAGCCAGTTTTTGGTAGAAATATTATATCATTAGTAGACGTCATATTTTAGGACAAATGCCTATTTAGTTATGTTGGTTCATGTGCCGCCAAATTAATTCAAATTTGACGTTAGGCTTCCAGCAATCAGTTTTGCTACTCTTTGAAGGCGTTTAAGAGATCGTATATTTCAAACTTCCCGCCTTCGAGATTTTGTATAAAAACTGCGCGAATCCTTTCCCAATTGACAAAAAAGCAATTTTTTGTACAAAACTCTTTGAATTCGACTTTCAACTGCTTCGAAAAATCACCAATAGGTTGCACCACCTCCTGGGCGGCAGCGACGAAATATTAACTATTGTCAGATTTCTCGGAATCCAATTTTTTCCACATCAGACGCGAAGAGCTCGCATTGTTTGAAAATCAGAGGAGTCGCAGCCATTTTTGCAGCGATCGCGCCGCGAAGCTAAGCAAAACGGTATTGGGCGCATTGAAAGTTTGTGGTACGCTGGCAGCAAGCAATTATCGTGTAGTTTCCTTGAACCAGCGCCCTGAGACGCGGAGCGATAAAGCAGAAAGCATGAATGACGTGCAATTCGTAAGGAGAATGTTTATTTTCGTCCAGACAGAGTTAACCTTGACAATCTCTTCAATAGTTATTGATTGTTACGGGAAAGTAATAATCTTTGTCAATTATGAGTCGCTTTTTCCCCAGAACTCTCTCGTCTGATTATAACACAGAAGGCGATGCATAAAACTTCTCGTTGCAGTTTCTGTTAATGCCCTCGCAATCATTTCAGCAATATTTTGCAGCGTAAACAAGCTCCTTTAGGGCATTGTGAAAAACAATTGCAGATGTTTACGAATCATGAAGCAATAGGTCTACAAAACGCGTCTAAAAGGCCTAATGTCCTAAAAGGACGGTTGATGCCTATTTTAATTTTTTCCTTAAAGTGCCTAAAACAAGTTATTTTGAAGAGTTATTATTTTTAATTATTCATTTTTTAGCTTTTTATACCGAAAGGTGAATATTCCCTCATCAATATTCAATCTCGCACCCCAAAACCGAACATACGGAGCTCTGCAAGTTAACATAAAGAGGATGTTTCACGATCGCCTCCGATCAACTCGCACTTCTTCAGCAATTGCGCAAATTCCCGGTGCAGGTGCACTGTTGACCAGTTGAGGCTTGTCGCTACGGAATATGGAATTCAGGCGAAGAAAGACTCAGAAGAGAAAGTCCACCGTCGGAAAGGCGAAGCTTAAAACATACGGCCCAGCATAATGCAAATATATCATCCCTGCCCTCAACAGGTCAAGAGTTCGTTGAAGACGCCAATGTGAAAATTAGTGTTGCTAAGAAAACCGTCGAAGCCAAAGTGCAGTGCTGATGATGGCGAAATAAAAATCCTGGTTTGGAGCGGTGGGCCGACTGGCGGCGGAGGGGGGGAAGTTCCTGCAGAAGCCTGCACTTTTCAGCTATCAAAATGAGTTTTTAACAGATAAGAAACCCTCTTACGGTCGAAAATTTGGAGATCTTCATTATATACTGTGCTGCTAGTTATGAAAGTGAATAAAATAATATTCATGTAGTCACATTTATAAATGTAAAAATACTTTACTTTCCTGAATAATAAAAAGAGCCTACTTTAATCGTGATCCGTTTTAGATGCCAGAAACCTAACTTTTAATGTCTAATTATTTTAAATGCCTGATTTAATCATTTAGTAACCTACTTTAAATAAATAAACCGTGGCTTTTCATGGCTAATAGTGCAAAATTTCATAATTTTGTAGCTTTTTTAGTGCCTAAATCAGTACTTTTTGTGCCTAAAATTCCTAGGTCTAATCAGTACATATTAAAAAAATTATTAATTTCTCAGAGTCATTCAAGCCAACTCAAAGAGGAAATAAAATATTAAATTATAAAGTTATCATTACTTTCTCTCTCGTAATGTAAAGGATTCTCTCATCGAGTTCCTTTACTTATTACTTTCCACGTATTCTTAAACAAGGTATAAAAGTAAAGTCTGCTTGGTGGCATATAGCAGCCAATTCTAACGTCTATCATTCTCTGTATTTCTTGAATTATTACCAGCTTAATCGCAGTTCAGTTCAACACTGTTATTGACGAATATCGAAGTAAATTTTTCATCAGACACATTGATTCCATATAACACAGGATTCATAGTATTCTAGTTTTCCGAATTGTACATATAACTATTCAAATTTATGATCAGAAGGATTCTGTATTACAGAAGGAATTCGATTAGTGTAAAGAACTCTATTACATGGAGCCTCCCTTCAAGACAAAATCATAACAAAGCACACTTTCACCAAATGGTGCTTGTGGACGTAACTCGCGTTCAAGTAGCATTAGTTTCTTGTCGTGAAAATAATGAGACTTGCAACCTTTGATCTACACGAACTGTAGCCTCCTGAAATAATATTTTAAACATAAAAGTACAATTGAAACTAAATTATTTGCTTTAGTTGCAAATAGCTGAATCTCTTCTATCATAGGAATCCTCAAAAATGTGAAGTAAACGATACATGATTCATTTCACATTACACACGTAAACACACATAATCGAGATAAAGTGTAGTTTTCTTTCTTTTTTTTACGCATCAATGTACTTACCACGACCCATTCAAGAACACACACTATCAGAAGCGCGTGTCTGTCTGCTCCCCTCCAAATGTAATCTGCAAAGAAGAAAATCAACAATTACAATTATATTAAAAACCATCATGCTTTCACAGCAACAAAAATAATATCTCCTGATATATACAAAATTAATTTAGGTATTAACAATGTACGAGATGGAAACATCTGCTATACTATTCAAACACAAACAACACTATACAAAGACAATTAGGGATCGAAGGCTTTTCCTTTCTTTACATTGAGCATCATGGTATTGATATTGGCTCTTACCTCCTCACGATCACTTTATATTCAATGAACGCTCAGGCTCCTCTCTCGCAAGCGAAACAGACCGCACCATCCTCCTCCCTCCGAATCGCATCGCCCTCCAACCCGCACGCAGCAGCCACCCAACCACCCTAACGCCCCATTCGACGCAGCGGCCGACCTACCCCTCGCCACGCCCCGTCTCCCGGCGGCTTCCACCCACGTCGCTCTCTGGGCTCGCAGCGAATCGATCGGCCGGCGGCCGGTGAAGAGTTACCCCTGGCCGCAGTTAACGCGACGGACACAACTGCCACGTATTTCCATATCTCCTGGCCGCCTCCGCCGCAGAGCAGCGTGTTTTTCAGCATGGGGAGGCGGCGGCGGCGCGGCGTGGCGGCCGCCGGGGGTTGGGCCCGTTGCCATAACGACGGTACGCGCAGATGCGTCAGAGAGGCGAGGGTGCTGGCATGAGCGCGGGCAGTGGCGCCCTCTAGAGCCAGGCCGTGAAAGCGGCATGTCTGCGGGCTTGGTAGGCCGTTGGAGAGCATGTGAGGAGGAGGATGGTACCAAAACCTGGTGAAGACACAGTAGGAGCAACGCTGGTTAATCGCGGGTCACGTTGGCGGTGACTAATGAATGCTCGTGTTAGCAGCATCGAACGGTAGGCTAAATAAAAGGCAAAAGTGGCATGCGATTGGAAGTGCGTCTTCTCAGGGAGTATCAGGGCGAAATATCATGTAAGTTACGACGAGATCGTAAATATTAACAACACGGCATGTGGACTGAAGTCAGATCGGTAGAAAGACGTGGGGAGCCAAATGACGAGTGTGACGATACAATCGTGAAGGAATAGCCGCAGCTGCGGCAATTCAATGAAGTGGGATGAGGACAGTGGACTAATGACCCGAGATAGAGATAAAGTAGAAGTAAATAGAGACAATGACTATGTTGAATACAAATACAGAAAAATGCGATATGAATGGAAATAGAACAACGAATCTGCAAACGTAAGGCGAGAAAGAGGAGAAAGCAATTACGCGAAAGGACAAACGAAACGAAGGAAGAAAATAAACCCTGAAACCCAACGAAGGCAACAAATCAAGTGTGAAAAAGCAACAGCGTCGGAGTTAGTAACTACAAGCTGCAGAGCCTTGCTCACCCCTGGTCTAGTTTTTCCAGTGAGGCACCCGCCGACGAAGGGGAGCACGGCGTGCCGTCCCGCCCGACGCCCAGGGTAGTTACAGCGAGGTTGCGACTGAGGGTGACGTCAGTGCATAGCTGTACAGCGGAGGGTGGCTGTGGCGCGAGGCGTCCCGCAGGGAGGCCGCGTTTGCGCCTCTGCCGCCACCGCCACCGCCCTCGCCGGACAGTATTTAATCAGTTACACTGCGTGTAGTGGTGTTCCGGAACACTCGACACACTCGATAGTACAAACTCAGAAGTACCAAGTTCTAGTAGCGAATCTGAATCATCAATTGGAATGTTGGGGAATCTAGTTATGGATGAATTATTTGGCTTCTGCGCTCGAGAAACGCGTGAATTTTCGTATTTCGAAGTGAATCTAGATATTACAAATACGAGTACCGTACTCGGAACAGAAGAATGATATTGTTTTCGGGTATTATACATTGTACAATTTAAAAAAAATTCAGGGAAATCTATCAAACAATGTGCATACTTAAAGGTGAATGGAAACTTTTATAATGTGAATTGATATATTTATAAAAAAAATTATTGTGAAATGAAAATTCTCAGTGCGTGTACGTTTATGATTTTGCATGCATTTTCATAATTAATAATTATTGATTAACGGTAAATTAAATGATACTCTTAACTAGTTTCTTTTGGTTGCATTGAGAAGGTAGGAGTTCACTCAGGATATGACACTAACAGAAGCACTGGCAGGTACAATTGACTGTAATGTAAGAATATTAATGTAGTAATTTGCAATTATCACCTACACACAATCGAGTAAATTCAAGCAATACTTTTTCCGGAGCACAGTATACCCAAAAGGTGATTTTACACGCTTTCTTGCCTTATAATCTTTTATAATATTTGTCAGCATTGTATAAGGTCTCTGCAATATATTAATACGAGTATATTTTAATAAAATAATTACGTTTCAAATATACATGAAAACCGTAAAGGCACATTCTTGTGGCATAAAATAAAAAGTCAATAATTACTGTGATAATAGCTGACCCCACAATTTCAGCCACTTTGGTAATGCTTTCATTTTTCTCACCCTTATACATTGTGAAGGTCCTGTCTCGAATGAAAAACATGATTCACATCCTCGTCTGCTTAACTGGAGAATTGTTTCTTGTATTACACGACATTTATAACAATGCGAAGTACAACACAGTCGCGGAAACCAATGAAAACGCTCTTAAATACCCGAGTGCAGTAACTGGCTCGCTCGTAAGCTCAGAATCTCCACAACACTTAGCGTTTTGCCTGATTCTGCTGCTTCAAACGGTTGAAGTTGGCACAACGTTATATTGTACGCACGTTTGCCAATCTCCAGCGAAGAAAAAGTCCCTGGCTGCAATACTTCCATTACATTGGGGATTTCAATTGGGGTTGGTTCCTAATTCATCCAACTTATATTCTAATCAAAATACTCTAAGCCAATGTAGTAAGTATGGCGGGTGGTTTACGGGAGCTTGGTATTGCGGGTCATACGAATCTTACGCGAGACAAATTTTACCAAAGAGAAAGTAGCGTAGCGCTACCTCCCTTATTCCAACACTGCCCCGCATCTGGTCTGGGTTGCGCCCTTTTTCCCCGCCCGACCCGATCCCCGAAGCGCCGCCCACCAGCGCCGTCACCGCCCCGGGCACGCAGTCGTGCCCTCTCTTCCATCGCCGCCCAGGCCGTCGTCGCCTGCCCCTCACCCCAAGTGCCGCACCCGGCGCGCCCCCTCGATCGCTGTTTAGCGACGGCGGCAACGGCTCCCCGGGGCGCGCTCCGCAGCCCCGACGCCCAGCCTCTTCTCGGCCGCGCCGCGTGCGGCCCCCGCCCCCGCCCCCGCCCCACACGCCGCTTTCGACTGACAACTACCACGAAGTCGTTCTCGCACCTCCCATGTCACGCCAACAAAGCTGGGACGCCCACGCCGGCTGGGCGCCTTGAAGGCGGTAATTACGGGCTCCAATGGCTATTCGGCCCTTATCGAACCTCTATTAATACATTTGTTTATGAATGCATTTGCATTCATTTATTTGACTGTGTCATTGTTTACTAATGCATGTTTCTTATTTTATGTAATTACATGTGTATTTACCCGTCCCTTCACTTCCGGCTTCAAAGTTACGAAGTGTTCGGTGGTCAAATGATTTAAATTAACAAAAGTTGAATTGATACTTTGACACGCATTGACTCCGTGTAATGACCGGCATTCGTTATTACATTTTTTCCCCGCTGTTTTCACTCGATTGGAATCAATCTAGATATGCATTCTTATTTTAGTAAATTTATTTGATAAAACTAGAAACAAATAACATCAAAAATGTGAGATTATTCTTCTAAATGTTCCTTAGTTTCGAAAATTCTACCCGTTGTTATTATATTACATGTTTTACATTGGTGGTAAATATAAAGAAGAAGATTAAGAAGACTCCAATAATTTCTATGCAGAGTAAAACTAGAACCTAATTTCAATAGGCCAGTTAGGATGTAAAAAAATTATAATGTACAAAATGTAAACCCCCAGCGTTAAATGAATTCACCAATCTCATATCTTCGTCACTTCTATTACTAATTCCACCTTCTCAAAATAGATTTTAAAACGGTCTCCTTTTGTAGCTATCTTTTTCTTCAAATTACTCAAATTTATATATAAAATGTCCAATATATAAATGTATCATCGTGCAACTCCGTTCAAATCAACAGGTTCAATCATTTCTTTTGATATTCTAGTGAAGAGTAAGAAGTAGTTTATGAGAAAGAGTAATCTAATCAATCTTAAGAACAACGACAATGTTAATTTTCTTTGTAACGTTTATTGTACCACTTCGCTTTGTACACGAGTTCTATTATATTAACAGGTGGGATGTATTTAATACACTTGACACACGACATATTTTCATATAATACACGATGCAGAAATTGAAGTATAATCACAATATTTTCACATCTGTGTTTCAAAGCTGGGCTTATCTGCTCTGAATATTTTATGAAAGGATTTAGTACTGCGAAACCTACATTTGAAACAATGTTTAAACCTTCAAAACATTTGTAGATTTTCTTGGAAATTATTCCCTTAATTGAAAACATCAATTGCCTTTTTACGTTTTCTACAAATGCAATGAAAGAAAACGCAAATGAGTAACGCTGCAGATGTTTTTTCAACTAATTTCTACGTATAACGAGAAAAAAATTTAATTGCAGTGAACGACTTTTCAAAATCGCCAAAAAACTGACATCATTCGTAACTTTATGATGATAAAAGATAATTTTACCAGTACAATACGTTATTGCTCAAGTAATGGCGTACGTTCTTGGCCATGAGTTTTGCAACTCCGCAGGGATAATTATCGAAGTCGATAAGAGTCTAATTACCCGAAAATCTCTTCCGAAAATCCGGCGAAATTCGTTTGGCGAGCGATGGGTCCGGCGGGAGCGTGTGCCCACGCCCGCCCAGTTCGATGAGGAATATGTTGCATCGCCCGTCCTCTCCCCCGTCCGCTTCGCTTGGCCCACTCCGCATCGCTTCGCCCTGAACCGCCTTTCCTCACTTCTCCCCACCCCGTCGTCCCACGCCTTTCCACCCGACTCCTCTCTCCTCATCCCTGACATCGCGTTGCCCCGCTCCGCTCCTCCTCAACCGCCCGGCCCCCTTCGCGCTCCCTCGTGCGCCGCTTCGGCTGCACCGCACCGGCATGCGCTTCTCGCCGCGCCGCGCCGCGCCGCGCCGCGCCGCGCCGCGCCGCGCCGCCTTGTTCAGCGGCGTGCGCCTCCGCCCGCCCCCGGCGAATGGACCGACATCGGTCGATCGCTTGACCCGGCGCCTGCAGCCTCGCATCAATGAGCGTTTTTTTAATCTCACTCGCTTGACACGACGGAGTATGAAATAAGTAAAACACGCTCCTCTGCTCTTGGGTGTGCCCTACTGAACAAACTCTGTTTTCATTATATGGCAAATAAACTTATTTAAACGTCGATTGATTCTTTTTGTTTCGGCGAATAAATTAAATTTAGAGCTTCCGGTGTGTGCAGATTATTCAGAATAATATAACTGCCTGTCTCTTCATGATGTGTATGGTAAAGAGACCAATACTATAAAAAGTATTTGTGATGTACTTCTCAATTACATTCTATTGTCGCAGTCTTAAGCAGATATCGGTGAACGCGCAACTTGCTCTTTCTGTTAGATACATGACAATGTACTAGGTGATAAAATCGTATAACAGTATTGGGGAAAGTCAAAAGAATCGCTAATTTCTTTAAATAATTATGGTTTATCTTGAAATATTTTTATTATTGTAATCCTGTTAATAAAAGTTACGAGTTAAGAAGCTCTGAAAATATTTCTTGAAGATTAATATTTGGTGATGTTAAACTTACCATGATATAGTAATCGTCACTAAGAATATGACTTACAGTTTTAGCATAATAATGTTTAATTTTGTATCATCTTTAATAATTGTTCACATGTGCAGAACATTGTGCTCGTTTCAGTAGTCCTACTTTAAAAGAGTGAGTCATATTTTCCATAGGTTCCTTTTTTATTTTTATTTATTGTCTACCTGTTCAACATACATGTTTTTTAGGGTTGTGAATACAATCATATATAACTTTTGGTTTATTTCCTAACTGTGGGTGCCCTAGACTGATGCGATAAATGTTTTTTTTTAAATAATTTAAATTATTACGGAAGTATATTGAGAGTACAGAGAATGATCGTTGATACAATTATTCGATGAAGGTTATAATATTTAAGGCACATTTTCTGCTATTTTATGGTGGTCTGAATCTGTCTTTAGGGAAGTGTGAGTAGATGCGTAAGTTCGGTTCTGCTGTGCGTCCAAGGTTGAAAATGGAGGTGCTGGGAGATGAGGGGAGTGATGTGAAGAAGTCTTCGGACAGTTTGGTGATGTGTTCTTTTATTGTCGGAATTTGCAGTTCGTGGTGGATTTGCTTGTTCGAAATAAACCATGGGGCTTTAATTATAGTTCTTAGCGCTTTATTTTGTATAGTTTGTAACATGTTTATATTAGTTTTTGCTGCATTTCCCCATATTGGGCATGCATAAATCATAGTTGGTAGAATTATAGACTTGTAAATTATCATTCCGGTCTCTATTTTAAGGGAAGATTTTTTGTTAATTAGTCCATAAAGTTGGGAAAGTTTTGATTGTGTTTTTGTTCCTGTTGTGTAAATGTGTGTTTTCCAGTTTAATTTTCCATCAAGTTACATTCCTACATATTTGGCTGCTGTATTATTTGCAGCCCAGGGAATATTTTCGTTGTTCAAACTTAACTGCGGAGGGGTGATGGGATGTCTTAGGGTGAAAATTTTCGTCTGTGTTTTATCTGGATTTATTTTAATTTTCCAATTGTTTGCCTATTTATTGAATGTATCAAGGTCGTCTTGTAAATTATTCCTAGCTGTCATAATGTCCCCATGCTTTGAAAAGAGTGCAGTGTCGTCAGCGTAAATCGCTATTTGCGAATCTATTAGGTGTGAATAATCGGATATATAAATTGAAATGCTGAAATCTGGCGTAAGGATGTTATGGCATCGTTAATTTTGACTTGGAACTTTCTTTGATGTAGAAAACTTAATAATTTGGAATAAGTAGACTGGAGTGCCTATTTGTCTGAATTTGTAGAGAAGGCCTTGATGCCATATTTTGTCAAATGCTTTGGTGATGTCCAGGAATATTGTGATAGTGTGTTGTTTGGCATGGAATCCTTGCGCTATATATTTGGTAAGTCGTAATACTTGATGTGTTGTGGAGTGGTTAGGTCGAAATCCAAATTGTGTGTCTGAGATTACATGTGTGTTTGTCATGAATTTTATTAATCGTTTTAATATGTTTCTCTAATAGTTTCGACAATGATGGGAGTAGGCTTATTGGTTTATAGTTCGCTGGATCTTTTGGATTCTTTCCTGGTTTTCGGAAGGGTAGCACTGTTGCAATTTTCCAATCGTTGGGAAAGTAACCTATTCTGAATGCTGCGTTAAATATTGCTGTAATGCCTGCTATCGAATTGTTATTTAGTTCTTTTAGAACTTTATTTCTAATAAAGTCGTATCCTGCTGATTTCTTGTTTAATTTCTGATGGGGATATGTACTTTAAATTGATTGGAGCTGTATATAGTGGTTTCTGATTGAATTCCTCTACTTGTTTGTTAAAGTGATCGTTTTCGACTGGGTTTGGGTTGAACGACTTTTCAAGGTAGTCAGCTATAAGAGATGTTTTCTCAAAATCATAATTTGCCACTTGTGAACCTAGTTTTATTTGTGGAAATTCTTGTTTTTGTCTTTTTATTGTATGTATTGTAGACCACATATACCTAGATGACGGGTGAATTTCTTTTAGAAAAGTCTGAAAGCTTGCATATCTATGTTGGTCTAGTTTTATTTTAACTAGTCTCGTCAGTTTGTTTAATTTTCTTTTTAAGTCTGGTCCTCTTGTCATTTGCCAATATCGTCTTAAATTTTGTTTACTTTTAATTAGGTTTATGATTTTTGTTGGGATTTGTTGATTGTTTATTGGGTTTGTTATTTTGAGATATGTGGTAGAATTAGTGACGGATCCTTGTATGTTGCTGACTAATCGTTTTACATCATTATCTAAGTCCTTCTCAGATTGAATGTTTTGCGGATGTTTGTAGTTAATTTTTAAAATTTCCCTGAATTTAAACCAGTTAATTTTATTTACTGGTTTAATAAACCTATTTTACTGTTTATAATAAGATGATAGCTAGAGAAGGTGAAGTGATATGATTATTGGGTTGTGATCCGAATCGAGTTCAGGAATTACGTTTTGGTATAGCGGGAAATCAATATTTTTTGTGATAAGGATATCTAATATGTCAGGAATTATATTATTGTTGTAAAGGTAATGGGTGGGTTTTATTGGGCCAGAATTCTTAAATTGAGAGTGGTTAATGGTAGATTTAGTAAAATTTTCCCTTGGGGAGTTGTTGTGTTGCATCCCCAATCGCGGTGTTTGCTATTAAGGTCACCTGTTAGCATAATATTATCGTTATTTACAAATATTTCAGTATATATTTTTCTAGGGAATAGCTTATTAGGAGGTTTATACGCTGATATTATGTTTGTGTCTTTGTTATTTATTTTGGTTTTTATTGGTATTATAGTTTCTAGGTCGTTGCTCGTAGAACTATTAATTAACGTATATTTTATATATTTGTGCACTAGTATGGCCACTCGTCCTGCGGCCGTCGCTGAGAGACGGTCGTTGCGATAGATATTAAAACCTGGTATTGAGAACTTGATTTGAGGTAACAGGTGAGTTTCTGAAATACAAATAATTTTTTTGTTGTGGCTTGTTATAAAGTATCGTAACTGATTTTCTTGCCTTTTTATTCCGTTTGCGTTCCAGTTGAGAATGTTTGTTTCTGGATTTTTATTTACGTCCATTATCGAGGGCTGATTGTATTAATATTTGTATTTGTGGAATGAGTGCGTTTATTACTTGGTTGATGATTGTAGTTATTATCTGTCCTTGGTGTAGAGGGAGATTGGAGTTCGATAGCGGGGAACTTGGCAATTAAGTCTTTGAGGAAACCAGGGATTTATGGGAGGTCGTTGCGTTGGGTTTGTTTGTTGTGGATGATTTTGAGGGACTGGTTTTCGGTCAAGGTTTTTAATCTCGTGGGATTCTCTGTTATTAAAAGCCTGTTGTCTCTGATTATACCGCTCTGTTTGATATTTTTCCAGTTTCTGATAAACTTCACAACCTTTCCAATTGGCCGTGTGATCTTTTTTACAGTTAAGGCATTTCCGACTTGTTTCTGTTTTAGGTTCCGTGCATTTTGAATAATGGTGGTTACCTAAACACCGAACGCATCTCGGAGCGCGCCCACATTTAGCTTGAGTGTGATCAAATCTTGGACAGTTTTATATTGAATGGGTAATATTTGGTTGAATCTAGGAAATACCCTAATAACACTATCTAAAAATCTATCTAAGGCTAGAATGCTCCTTCCCTTGTTATGTCCTCTAAATCTACAGCACATGTTGTTAATGGTTTTCTGTTTTCCGTGAAGGCGAGTTACTTTGATAACTGGGTATTTTTTCACTAGTTTTGAAAGATTTCTGTTTCACTATATAGTGTGTGAATATCTTTAATAACAATTGAAAATGTTTTTATGCTTGGGTCACGAAACGTGTGGTATTCTATGTTATTTTCGTTGCAAAATTTACGAAGATCTCTGAAATAGTCTATTGAATTAAGTTTAACTTTCACTCTGTCTGTTTCTATTTTTGTTGTAAAACCTTCTTTAACTACACTTTTAATGTCATTTATTAACAGTTGAAAATTTTCCGCTTTGTGTATAATTATAGGAGGAATTTTAATCACAGTTTCCGCGGAACTGATATGTTCGTCTTCATCTGTATCGTTATTTAATGTTTCGAACCAGTTTCCTGTAGGAATAGCATATCGTGAAACAGATCCTGTTTTTTGTCTTTTGCGTTCACTTTGTTCTGTTGGGGCAGGTGCACTGTGTTGCAAGGGCGGACAACTACAGCGTTGGCTGTTTTGTACTTGCGTTTGAAGGTCCTGTAGTTGCTGTTGCAATTGTATCAGTTGTTGGTGCTGTTCCTGAAGTTGATGCTGCTGCGCCTGTATTTGCTGATGTTGCTGATCTATGATGAGCTGTTGGTGGTACTCCAACGAATGTTGCATGGCATCGGGCGTAGTGTTGTTCACGGCCTGCATCGCTTCTTTGATGCTCTGTCCGAGGTCAGAGCACGGTAGTTCGCTTTTATCTATTTTCACTATTGGTTAAAGAGATGGAATAACTTTTGAAAACGCTGGTCACTTCACGAGCACTCGCAACTCACTGAGTGCTCAGCTTTACGCCGACTGAACTAACAAGGTAGCGCTGCGGTCACAACCTCTCGCCACCGCCGTTAGCGCTGAACTGCATAGGTTCCTTGACATC
This sequence comes from Gryllus longicercus, assembly GCA_038098605.1. NCBI lineage: Eukaryota > Metazoa > Arthropoda > Insecta > Orthoptera > Gryllidae > Gryllus > Gryllus longicercus. The sequence goes on from JAZDUA010000238.1 coordinate 821,694, forward strand.
GAAAGGAGAACACTGAATCGCAGTCGTCTTCAGCTCTCTGCCAGGAGCGGGGCGCTTTTTAGTAATACATTGACCCTTTTCTCTTCTGTCCTCGCCGCCACTCTGAAATGACGGCTCTATATTTTTAACACATCTATTTTCGCTTTGTTTGTTTTCGATATTTGTTGAGTTGAAAGGAAAGCAAATAAATACAGATAGATCCACGGAATAAATATAGTGGGACAGGCTGAGCTGTCAACGAAAAAGCGTCGAGACGCGCCTTTCACGGAGGCCGCGAAGGGGGAGCCGGAGGGCAGGAATACGTAAGTGTCTGCTTGCGAGCGACGTGTGCGTTAGTGTGCGTGCGTGTGTCTGCGCGCGCACATGCAGGCGAGGGTATACTGGAGCACGTGTGTTAATTGTGCCTCTAGGGATGTCCCACACTGTGAGATGAGCTAGGAGGGAGGGCATGCAAGTGGGCGACGCCCTTGTCGCTATTCGGAATTGCGAACTTTTAATCGCGGCTGAAAATTCCATCAAGCGCGGGCAGACATGGAGGAGAGGGTTGTGTCGGCGGCGGAGGGGAAGGGGAAGGGCGAGGGGGGTGAGAAGGGGGGCACCTGGATAAATGGCGATGCTTCCTTCCTCATCAATCACGCATGACAGGCGGAGCGCCGGCCGGCGTAGCGGGGCGGGCCGTTTCCGCGTAATGGAACTTTAGTGTTGTTGGGCGCGTGGGCGGGGCTTTGGCCCGGCCCGCGAAGAGCCGCCGGTCGACCAGGTGTCCCTTCGAGAAGAAGCCTCTCCCAACCCGTGCCAGGATTGCGTTCCCGTTTGATTCAGATCATTTATACTTGGAATACACGGAAGACAGATTTACCGAGCGGTTCTGCTCTTCACGAATCAAAATTTATATACTATGTGCGATGGTCGAATATGGTCATTTATCAATTCACTTCCTGTCTCTCCTTTTTTTACTATTAAGACAGGTTTTGTATTGTTTTTAGAACGTGTTGAATTTTCTCTTTGTTTACACGCATCAATAATTTTGGCTCGTATTACTCACTAACTCTCCCCACCTTCTAGTAACGCTGTCCGTGCGAGCGGGGAGACTTGCGTGTTTCAGTGATGCCGGCTGTAGTATGCTTGTTTCGGCATGTCTATTGGTAGGGTCACCCATGCCGGACAGGCTGAAATGGAGAAGCCCGACTAACGTGTCTCACTGCGTCCTATCTTAATCCTACTCCCTATTCAATGACCTAAATTCCACATGCCCCATTCGATCCCCCACAGGGATACAGTCGTGTCTACTGAGGAACCCTTTTTTCAGGTGGGACATCTTTTACTTACTTATGCTACACATCTTTCAAATCTCCTATCAGGGTTCTTTTATCCAACTCGTGTTTTTTTCGACCCCTCGCTATTAGGTTTCGAGGGCTAGGGAATCTTTCTTTTTTTCATTCTTTAGCTTTTATTAGGTATGCCTTTGAACCGGGAGAGGAACCTCGATTGTCGTAGAGAAGACAACGCCTCTAGAACACGGGAAGCTCGATAAGAAAATATCTGATCCTTCAGGTTAGGGGTTTGGGCGTTGGGCTTGGTACTCAATACCAGTAAAAAATTCAAATGCAAAACGTCTCAATACTCAGCCTCGGACTGGTCAATTATGGAATCGGAGTTGTGCGAGAAAAAGGGCTTTGAATTTGGTACATGGAATGTGCTGGGAGTAAATACTGTACTAAAGAAAAATAATAATAAAACAGAATCAAATTTACAAATTGGTTGGATGGACGAATTGGTTAAATATTACTCAGATATGTTTGAAGAGAACAGACAAGAATCCAAAGAAACACTGAAAGAAATTAACAGAAAATTTAATATGACAGCAGCTCATGACAGAAGAAATAAATTTAAATGAGATAAAGAACTCCATCAAAAACATGAAAAATGAAAAATCTCCTGGCCCTGGAGGTATTCCTGTATAATTATTGAAAAATGCTCCAATCAATGTATTAAAAATACTACAAATAATTTTTAATAAGTCTTTGCGAGGAGAAAAGTTGCCTAGGGTATGAAAGCAAGCTTATTTAACTTCAATTCACAAGAAAGGACCAAAATCGGAGTGTAAAAATTATAGAGGTATAAGAGTACCTTCAAATACTGTATGAGCAAATTTTAAAACAGAAAAATGAAAGGGAGTGTAATACAGAAGATGAGCAAAGTGGAATTAAAGCTGGTGGAAGTTATATCGATAAAATCTATACAATAAAGCAGGTGCTAGAAAAGAGATTAGCTAAGAATAAAGAGATTTACCTTGTATTTATCGGCTTAGAAATAGGTTACGATACGGTCCCATTAGGTAAACTCATCCAAAATCTGGAAAAGGCTGATATCAGTACCCAATATATAAATGCAGTAAAAGATTGGTGTGTGAATCAAGAAACGAGAATAAAAGTGAGTAATGAAATTTCACAGTCATTTGGACAAAGAAAGGGTCTGAGACAAGGGTGTTGTTTATCACCTACTTTGTTCAAGATTTACCTCCAAGAAAGTCTAAGAGAATGGCAAAATATGTGTCGAGGTATGCGAATGTACATTGATAAAGATTGCCTTCATACATTATTATTTGCTGATGATCAGGAGATTTTTGTCCAATAGTAAAGTGGCGGAGTATCTAAATTAGAACATATTAAAAACGAAGAAATTATTAAAGAATTCAAGTTCAAAAATCAATAACAGATGAATTGGAAACACGAATGCTGAAATGGTTCGGTCACATGAAGAGCCTCGGGGAAAAAAATCGGAGCCGTTTTTGAGAAAATGGCGTTTGAGCGTTTCTGAATATAAGGAATTTTGAGTTCATTTGCACAGAAAACGATTGAGTTTTCCAGAAATTATTTATCACATTATTTAAAGAACATGTACTTATCAATATAATAATGTGAACAAATCGCTGCTCATGTGAATATTAACGACGTGAGAGACAGGTAAAAAAAATCTTTGTAATTTTTAAAGAAAACAAAAGAATAGAGGAAACTGATATATATATATATATATATATATATATATATATATCACCTCATAGCACTATTTCTAACAAAGGTTTAAAGAAAAATTTGGAGAAGTTTTTGAGAAAATCTTGTTTTTGCACTTTTTTGCTCGAATATTGCTGCAATATTGCTCGAAAACTACCAAAAGTTTCAAAAAAGAGTACATGAGCTTAATGAAAGAACAAAATAATGAGAACAAGTTTTACTTAAAAGAAAAACCTTTATCTTTAATTTCGTAGTTGGAAGAACACCCCAGAAAAAATCCAAACTTTTGAAATTTTCGAAAATTTAGTTAACCCTGAAAATTGGACCAAAGCCACTTTTAGAAGTGTATTTTATTTTATTCTTGCAGGAAATGTAAAAAAATTGATACATTTTTGAGAAAATTTTGAAAATGTCCCAGGGGCTTGATGTAAAGCACTACCAAATTCTAAAGAATGGTTTACAAAATTTCAAAGCTTCGACTAAAGCCCGATCGGCAGGTGTTTCTTCAATTTGGAAAATAATCCTACGTATGGTTAGGCGCTAGGGGTGTTCACAGACGAATGGACGGACGGACGGACGGACGGACGGACGGTCGGACGGACAAGCAGATGGACGATTTGAAAAAAACACACTTTTTCTGTGACAGGGGACCTCAAAACGTGTATTTCCGTCAGAATCTCAAACTCGATTTTCCGCAGCTTTACATTACTTTTCCTACCCAACATATATTACTCCGTGTATACGTATATAAACGGGAAAGTAAAAAGGTAAATTATTCGAGGAGCAAAAGTCAAGCAACCAAATAGTTTAAGCCCCTATAACAAAATATTGTCATAAATTAAATATCTGTTTCTCCTACTTTAAATTCAATATTCAATGTGCGTTGTTATAGATTTTTAAGATTTTTTTATTTACATACTTTATTCATGTTTATTCTTTTGTATTTTGTAAAAATTGTAAAAAGAGGCGCAATCGGGTTTTCTTGCATAGAAAATTTCGTGCTTGTGTAAGTGTGCCATTTGAGCCGTGCATCCTCAAAAACCATTTCTTGACTAATTAATAATTAACTAATAAAGAAATGATAAACAATTATAGTTCAGATATTGCTCCCTCTACTACACAAATGCTGTACGTAAAGTGTCTTCTTTTTATGTATCTTCCATTAGTTCAACACATGACATGAAACAGTAACACAATAATACATGAACGACGTGTCACAGGACTCCAACTCACATTTACGAGAAGTATGCATTAGAAACACAATACTAACTATCCCATTTTTAGGAGCTTCCTCACTCGCATCATTATTCGACTCACCAAATGATAAGTAGGAGTCTCTCGAAAGGAAGATACATTCTAGCGTGTCTCACAACTATCATGAAGTTTCCGTTGTGACCCCGTCAGCATTTTGGTTATCACGACTATCAGACCACTTGAGTACAATCACTGGGCTTGGGGAGTGCTTCCACGCGGACCTCTTCAAGCGAATCACGCTGCATAACCGGTACACGGAAAAAGCATAAGTACTGTCACCCAGTTTCGTTTCACATTAATTCTCAGGGTATCAGTGAACCACGTAAGGCTCCGATTTTCGGACTTCTGCATAATCTTTCTAGGTAAAATTGTACTTATAGGCCCTAAGTAGAACCCGGATGCTAAGGTTTAACCTATTTTGTTCATTTCACGTCATTGTTTTATTGCACATATTCGCTTCAATCATTTGTGAGCCAAATACGCCAAATACAAATATCCTATAAATCTCAAAGAAGACCATAATGAGTTATCCTTCCAAAAAGGTTGATAGAGGATTTCTTGAAAAACATGGAAGAAAGAAAATATTCCGGTTGTTCGGAATTTTACGGTCGTCTAGACTCAGCATCTAATGTTACTTATTGCTATTAATTACTTTATAATATTAGTATATTATTATATTTAGTATATATTATATATTATTATTATATAATATTAGTATATTATTATATATAATATTAGTATATTATTATATATAATATTAGTATATTAGTACAGGAAAACTTGCCCAATGCAGAATCTCAAGGGCATTTATTCATATTAGACCAGATTATGCATTATGCAACATCAAATTGTAGAATACATTAGACTGTACCGCGATTTCTGTTCATGTTAGACAAATATCTGCATTATACGCGTTCAGTATTGATCAAGTTTCACTGTCTATTAATTAATATTATTTTTTTGATAAAAGTTAGAAGGTTTATGTCTTCCACTAAATACTTGAACATCACTGTTGGTGTTTCATGGATGGAAGTAATAAGTAGAGTTGGTAATGTATTCTCGAAAATTCAATTGGTTTCGTAAAGACTCAAATGGAATTATTCCAGGGCCGGATTTATGCATGTGCTGACAGTGCTGCAGCACAGGGCACTCCACCAAAAAGGGGCCTCCACCAAATAAAAAATTATTTTTTTTTTATTTTGGTCTATTTTTCTGCAAAAACTTTTTAATTTCATTGGTATGTAGTAATTTGTATTTTTTTAAATTTAGATTTCATGATGCATTTTTAGTCTCAAGAATATCTACTTATTTAGTATGTATTCAAAGTTATGTATGATTTATTCAGTATTAAACGCACATAATCTAACCGAATATCGTGTTTCAAACATGATCACCAGTTTCGACTTGCTCTTTTGGCTAAGCCGATCTGATTTTATACTATGAATAACGTAACTTTTATTTTGATTAGATATATTTGAATTTGAAAGTTTATAAATGCAATAAATTTATTGAAACTTTACTTTTACTGGGATCGTATTTTATCTGACTTCATTTACTAATATGTGCCGATTAGCTTTAGTTCGAGGATATTCTGAAATTAAAGCTCCACTTCTAAAAATCTTCGAAGATGATTCTCAAAATTCTAAAACTCGTAGTGAAGCACAAGCTTTATATAACAAAATGAATATGTTAGAAATCGCAATTTATGCAGTATTTTGGAATGATGTCTTGAGCAGAGTAAATGACACAAATAAAGTACTTCAGAATTCCAAGTTAGATTTGAATACTGCTGTTGCAGCTATTAAATCGTTGAGATTATTTATTCAAGAAAGGCGCGACAGTTTTGAATATTATGAAAAATTAGGAATGGAAAAATCTGGGATAACAGAGTATGTAATACGTAGAAAAGGACAACGGAATGTTCGTTTGGTCCCATTAGATTATGGAAATTCTGCAAACGTTCAGTTAACAGCTGCTGAAGAATTTCGAGTGAAAAGTTACCTTCCAGTAATTGACCAGTTTTTAGTTTCTTTAGATCAACGTGTCTCTGCGTATGAAATAATTTCTTCTCGGTTTGGTTTTTTATCAAAATTAGGCAACCTTAGTTCAGATGAAATAATCAAGCACGCAACAAACCTTAGTAAAATTTATGTAGACGACGTCGATGAAAATCTTGGAATTGAGTTGATCCAATTCAAAGAATTCATTAACCAATTCATACAAGATGAGGAATCTATAAGCGCCTTAAGTCGGGAACATTTTATGTATAACATAATAATTGAGAAGGGAATACAAGACGCGTTTCCGAATGTAGAAATTATTTTAAGAATTTATCTTGTGTTGATGATAACAAATTGTACAACGGAAAGATCATTTTCAAAATTAAAACTTCTAAAAAATAGATTGAGAACTAGTATGTCAGAAGAACGACTTAATTATCTTTCTATTTTGAACATCAATTTTGATATTCTAAAAGAATTATCTTTCGACGATGTAATTGAAGAGTTTGCTTACAGAAAAGCAAGAAAAGTTCCTGTAGTTTAGTTATTATAATTAAGTTGTAATGTGTTGTAAATATTCGGTTTATAAATAAAATATTGTACGCAAAAATTATTTGCAAAAACATTTTTTTAATTAAACATATTTGACATATAGATTTTATTTTGTCAGCCGCCAACTGCATATAATATATATGGGGGGGGGGGCTCCACCAAAAATCAGCACATGGGCACCCACCAAGTTAAATCCGGCCCTGAATTATTCTAAGAGAAGAAATATCTGTACAAATTGCTTTGGGGACTGAGAGAAGGGTTATCAAAGAATGTTATATGTTAATTTTTAGTTTAGATGCAAAATTTCATTTTCAATTTAAGAAGTCGAAATATTGTTCACAAGTAAAAAACATTGAATAAAATTGGTAATTTAATGTTATTTATTAAAATTATTGCTGTCTGATACTAATAATACTAGAAAAAATATAAGAACCTAAAATGGGCTACATCGGACTTGCTATGCCACGTGTAGAAAAAGCCTTCGGGTTCTACAATGACTACTAATATTTATATTGTATTACAATTAAATTTTACTACCTCTACTGCGATTATGAATTAACATTCGAAAGTAAAACATTAAATTGTAATAATCTGCAACAAGCTCGGAATTTTTTCACACCGGATTTAAAACTCTCCCGAATGTTCTTTAAGATCATCCGCCAGTCCGGAACAAATTCTAGGCGTACGGTTCATTCTCCTCAGTATTCACTAATTAAATTGTGTCGTCGGCCTGCGCGTCTGGAAAAGGCCGTGGACCTGCCGTGGCAATTGTCGGGTGAAAGCGCCCCAAAGCATAAAAACGCGTAGGTTTTCGCCGTGCTCGAGTGGCGCCCGCGGGTGTCGACGGAGCTGCAGGGCCGTAACAAATGACGGTCTTCCGCTTGAGTGCGGGGGCGGCATGGCAGCGATTGCGTCACAGTGGCCCACTCTTCACACCGAGTTTCACTTCATTGATCATTAAGCAAGGTGTGCAGCGGGGACAAAAGTTGCATTCTGCGGTCGCCTCTAAAATGCATTGTTGGGAACGTTTTGTCGAGGACGTGTTACTGTTGATGGGTTGTTGTGGAGGAAGTAAGATAACTTTTGTTTTCTGATTGGAAGTTTATGTCTTGGCCAGATTTTTTATATCAATTACCATTTTTTTATCAAATGATGTTTTTTTATCAAGTGGTTTCAACAAACCTGGACACTAGGTCAGTCACAATTTGTTTTATTATTATTATTATTATTATTATTATTATTATTATTATTATTATTATTATTATTATTATTATTAATGTTGTTGAATTCCTCTTAATGCTTCTCTTTACCATTTTATTGGTAATTCTCCATCATTTGAACGTGTTATCCATTATATTTTTTAGATTTATTGAAAAAAGGTCAAAATAGAGCCGAAACTTCATAATTGTATAAGAAGAGATAAATTGAAATAAAAAACACTGAGTCTGTTTATTAAGGTCAAGGAACCATTACATTAACACATACGATATGACAGACGTTAATATATTAAATACCACTAGTTTAACCTTACTTTCTTGAATTTGATATACTGGCATTTGAGAACCTTTGATATTTACTAATATATTACAAAGAATCAAACATTTCTATCTTCATCATTCTTCAAAATGTCCTGAAATGATTTTTCTATAAAAAGAAAATTCAAAATAAATAATTAACACGAATGCATTCTCTACGATATAAAAGAATGTATGGGAATGCTAGAATTTATAATAAAAAAATAGTAAATGCTTACAAAGAAAAAATAAGAAGGAACGTAATCAGTTTTGGCGTACTCTGCCACTTCTACAGCCTGATAATATTTAACCGATAAGGGTCAGAATCTTCAAATTTCTGCTCCGGGTCGTGAGACGCTGTATTCCCCCTAAGAGTTGATGTGATCAAAATTTACTGGTTGTTACGTGTTCTCCAAAGTTTAATTAATCTTGCGCCTACCCGACGCAATAGGGAGAAAAACGTCTATTTAACCATTCCTATAATATTACAAAAAATCATCCAGGTATGATATAATTTTGAAACTGAAAAGTCGGTTTACGAAATGACATACAGGCGTGTTTTGGTTATGCAAAATTATTTCAATATTCATGTGATAATGTCTTCCCTTTAAAAGTAGTTTTGATAAAAAAAGTATGTCACCCAAATATTAACTGTTAAAAGAGGTGGCCGCTAATGTTGGTTTTGAGGTTACGAGAAGCACATATCAGGTCTAATCATGCAAATTGCTGTAAAATAAAGAATGTTCCCGGTAGAACCATTTTAAGTACTGAAACCAGAAAATATAATTCAAACAATATTCATTTGAATTATAATGTGCAGGCAAATTTATTCTCGCATGAATTTTACTAAAGGTTTACAAAAAACAATGCACTGCAGATTTATTTGTTTAAAAAAGTGGACATTTATTTGTAGCAGCATAGGTTTCGAAACATTCCAAAAATGTAGATTCTTGGCTCAGTGGGAGACGCCGCTTCTTAGACACAGCAGCCATTGTTTAGGCCATCACTTCAGAGTATTTCCCCCTAAGGTAAGATCGCAGTATGTCTGTCGAAACGTTGGAAATTGTGCTTAGAACGTAGTGTCAGCTAAAAACTCTTGATTCCGGCCGCGGAAACATATGCTTTCAGTAACAAAAATGTACACTTTTAAAATTTATATTTTAAAAATTTTATTTCATTCGGGTCGTTTAGCACAAAAAAACGGGTTTTAGAGATGATACTTTTCTTATTTTCCCGACGCGGGGCAGCTAATTGCTGGTTTTATAGAACAGCTTAATTCTCCAAGCAGTGATTCTAGTGAAACGATATTAATTAATTAGAGTTCAGATGGTAGTTTAATGCAAAACAGTTCTCAGAAGTTTCAGTATCATCTTGTGCAAAATCTACACCTAGTTCAATCCCCGTAACTTGTGTGGACACCGAATGGTCAAATTCCAGCAGCGATTCTACACGCAGCGTATCAACCACCAGCTCAAGAAAAAAGGGCATAACAGCAGAAAATGGTCACTGAAGACGTGGATAAAGTAGGTTCCTCGGAAAAAGAATAAGCAAATCCGACTCACCGAAACCAAATAGGTACAAGCGCGCCCGGCAAGGGGACGAGTATGGCGTAAAATCAAATTCAAAGACTGGTAATAGACTTAGTTAACCAACGAACGAGAGTAAAAGTATAAGTACTGATTTTGAAACTTCTGGTTATGTAAAAAATGTTCCTACGTATTCACGTTATGCAGAAGTAGAGAATGTAGTGACTGAAGATGACAATGCAGTAAATTCTGACGTAAATTAGCAACCGAAAAAACGAATATTCACCCAATATAGTGCGTGATGCAAACAACTTTTCTTTAATATTACAAGACATCAAAGAAACAGTCATAGGTGACTTCAACACCACCCGTGTGCGGGTCCACACAGCAAAAGAGAAAATTACATTTCTGTCATGGTGAGCGTGAAGTTGGCACCGCCACAACCAAAACCACTGAAACCATTACCATTCGTTTGTACCTGGTTTGTACACATTTGTACCACAAAAACATTCGTTTGTACCAAAACCTCTTACAAGATACAGCACTTTTTATTGTGGTGGTGCCAACTTCACACTGGCACCGCCACCATCACAAAAATATTTGAAAACATTATAAATCGTTTGTACAGGATAGTTCCACCAGAATTTTCGCTTTTACCAAAAAACTAATGAGGATACAGCCATTTAATGAGGCGGCGGGAGGTGAACCGGAACTGTACCACCATTCTAGTCACAGCAACCATAGAAAATAGTAAAATCATGCTCAATCGATTGTACCTGGTAGCGCGATTGTACCGCGTAGTTTTACCAGAAATGTTCACCACTGAATTCCTGAGTTACGTGTTCGATTTCTTCACTCATACATATATTATATCAGCCGTGTGAGTACTATGTAATCCAATGTTCCTGTGACGTTCGTCGGCACCTTTGTCATTTCGGCCGATTTCACGATAAATAAAGCCAGACATTTTATTTTAAAGAACAGTGCAAACCCAAACTTTGCCAGTAGAGTTTTCTTGAATGAAAGGTAGAAGTCTCGATTACATCAGTAACATAGTACCCAACAGGTTGACTTGATTATCTGAAGTGGTTTTGATCAAATTTTTTAGTTTTTTTCTTTGTTTTAGGGCATTTTTAAAGCATTTTATTTATAATTTGTTTAGTTCATCAAAATCCACCCTCTCCTCAAGACCATACATGACCTCCTCGCAACGACTAGTGGCTGTGAAAAAAAATTTAATACAGGTAAAAACGTGTCATTTTCGGTTTGGGCGGGGTGTTAGTGTTAGGGTGAGAGTTAGGGTGGTTTACACTGTGATGGCGGTGCCAACTTCACGGACATGTATTTATTACTCAAAGGTAAAACTATTAATTTTATTTTTTTAGGCTCAGACTGGCTTTCCTTGAGATACGTTAGAACGCAGAAAAAATCCAGTACCTTTTAGTATTCAAATAAGGTAATTTTTCAATTTTCGCACCTCAGCAAGTTCGCGCTCTGCCTCTGTTCCTCACAACAAATCCAGGAAAGTTAAATAATATTACAAAGAGTAGGTTTGTACTTGCCCTGTGTAGAAAATTTTACTTGGCTTTCTCAAGAGTAGAAACCTTTTCTAATGTTTTTGTGACTATCAAGGAAAGCAAAAAGCTAACTGTCAAGGAACTCATTTTAAGTAAGTGTGAATTGTTCGAACAACAATGTCGATAATACTGAATATACCTTTAATGTAAATTTGTTTCGAACATTAATTACATTGTTTGTATTTTTGTTTGATATTCTTTAAGTACGAAGTTACATTTATACATTTTTAACTAATAAACACGTTTTATTAACAACATTCTTTCTTCTTAATTGAAAGGATAGGAAAAGGGGGGAATACGAGAGTTCTCGCACGGGTACGCTAATTATTTTTATTATTATAAAAAGTAGATATAAAAATGAATTTAATGTGATTTTAATCACTGCAAGTAACAATATCCGCTCGAAACGTTTGAAGAAAAAAATTGGAGAAAGAAATTGACGTTTAAACATTTCTGAAAACGCGGAATTTTGAGATTTTCACAGTACACTTTTTAGTTTTCTAATTTGACGGACACGTAACATAATGCAATTATGTGAACAAATCGCCGTTCATGTAAATATTAACGAGTAAGAGAAAAATAAAATAATAAATTTTTGTAATTTTTACTTTCTCGCGCTTTAGAAGGAACTTCTTAAGAACACCCCGACTTCTATTTTACTTTTAATTTACTTAATTAATTTAGTTATAATTATCGTTTTAATTATAATTTACTATTGAAAATAATTTTGTACAAACTTTTATTTAGTGTGCAATAGTTAGAAATTCACATTTCAGCTATTTGGTCATTCTGGTTAATAAGTTGCACTGTAACAATAAGAACGTCGCGTTAAGGTGTGTATTTCACAGAATATTCTCTCATTGTCAGGTCACACATTTGCAGATTAATTTCTCACTGTGAGGCGGTGTTTCTACTCAAAAAGGAGCGTTTCTTCTGAAAGAAGGTGGTATCGACAACCAGAACAACAGTATTTTATCATTGCAACACATTTGAAGCCACTAAAAAGTCTTATTTCCTTCTGCATTGAATGCCCACTCAGTAGCTCTACAGATTGAGATCCTGATCTATGCTAAAGATTGCTGCTTTGAGTCCTGTGTAAGCAACTGTGGTGCAAAAGGCAATGACAATCCATAATAAAAAAGAGAATATAAATAATTTTCGAATAATTGAATAAAAAATCATTGTTCAGGAGCAAACACGGACATACAACACAATACAAAATAATAATACTCTAATGAATGTTTAAAAATTCTATTAACTATCAAGATCACCTATTTTCGCATAGGAAGTAGTATGAAAGTGAGTCATTAGGAATATTAATTGAATTAAGATTTTTATTCAGATCGCACTAATCATTATATCCATCAAATTCCAGCATTTTTGAAAATCTGATTACTATCAAACGCAATGTTATCCAGGAGTGAGGATATTTTAATTGCTCCCAGAAGATCCGGAGGAATGTACGCAACTCTCGCAGAGGGCTTGTCACTCGATTTGAATGACGAACGTCTCCTTTAGACTAATTTAGGCCTATAATTTTGCAAAATTCTCCCATTGGAAACGGTAGATATCCTTCAAATGGCGCATATTAATTCTTCGAGATGCTAGCTAACAAAGGAAAAGATTTTAAAAACTTGTTCAAAAGTTCATTTTCTCACAGTTTTAAAATTTCTGGTGCAATCTGCTAGGTCACCATAAGAGCCTGACAGATTTCAGATTTCAGAAAACAGCAAATTTCACGGTCTCGTTACGCAAAAACTAGACGGTAAAATCGGCTCACTCTCTACCAGATCATAGAAGAACCAGTCATCGTTCGACTAATACAATAAAAAAGCCATGATGAACATAACACTTATCTCGCACTAACCACCAACTACACACACTAAACGCACCACGCACTACACACACACTACAGTCATGTTAACAATGCCAAATGCATCTAGAAAAATCATGAGTGAAGGAAATAGAATTTTGATCAGGCACTCTCATTCTACATCAGTTTGAGTCCAACTGATTTTTATCACAGACACGACGGATATGCTACTACTTTTTTCTTTGTCTCAGCTAGAAATTGTCAACATGAAACATTTATGATTTTAATATTATGACCCAGCTTGTGGTAAGATATAAAGAGAGCAGGAATAATGGATGTCAAAGGTAATGAGAGGCGGCGGCAAAATATCAGTAAATATTATAAGCAAACTATATTGAAAGGTAGATCCATATGCTTCTACCTAACCTAGCCATCATAACAAGAGCCAATTGGTCGCCGCAGCCCAAAAAAGCTTACATCAACGATTATCGCGTTCATATCTAGAAAGTGAGTGGTTAATAATACAATGTGCTCAAGTCTTGCTCACATAAACATAGAGATTTCTAAACGAATTAAAATTTGTTGGAAGTAAATCATTTGATACCAATAGTTTAGTTTTATTTTTTTATTTATTCGTTCGATTTGCCAGAAGCTTACACGAATCATACACAGTCACTTCATGCAAGAAATAAAACATAACAATAAAATAATATAGTAATATAGTACTACAAACACACTTTTAGGTCTCTCAGCCATTCGGCTCCCGCGTCGCTTAAGTTATGAAGTGATTCAAGATTACCATTTTCAAATCCATAAATCGGGCACTGAATAATGTGGTCCATGGTCTGGGGTAGTCCACACTCACACTCACCGTCTTCACTATATCCCCATTTCCTTAGCTGCTCTTTGCATCTTCCAAATCCAGTCCGGAGTCGATTTAACGTTGTCCACTGGCGCCTCTTCAGGTTGAAACCTGGAACCCGCTTAGTGGGGTCATCTATGAGGGTCCAATTCCTAACCTTCGTCTCCTTCCATATTCTTTTCCATTCTCCAGAGGAGTCGTACAGGTCTCTTGGGTTCATGCAAAAGGGTCGCCTCGATTTGAGACGATTGTTTCCATACACATACTCATGTATTGGGAGTTTGGGATTGGCTTCTATTTTCGATCTTTCTTTAGATGCGGCTTGTTCTCTGCGGATATATGGTGGCTGTATATTAGTTAACACAGGAAGCCAGTGGACAGGGGCTGCTTTCAGCGTTCCGCTAATCACCCTCATGGCCTCGTTTAGCTGGACGTCCACTTTTTTGGCATGTACGCTGTTCTTCCATACTGGGGCACAATACTCCGCAACGGAATAGACCAGCGCCAGCGCGGATGTGCGGAGAGTGGCAGCAGAACTTCCCCACGAGGTACCTGCCAATTTCGAAATAAGGTTGTTTCGGGTCTTCATTTTTTGACTTGTCGCCACCAGGTGCTCTCTGTAGGTAAGACTTCGATCGAGTTTAACTCCTAGATATTTTGGTGCTCTTTCATGTTTTATGTTCCGGCCGCAGAACTTCAATTTCATCTCTCTCTTAGCCTCTTTGTTATTGAGATGCATTACCGTACATACAGTTTTGTGTGGGTTAGCCATCAAGTGCCATCTCCGATAGTAATGCTGTAGTCTCGTCAGGTCCGGGTTTAAATCTTTTTCCAATTGCTCAAAAGTCTTACGTTGGAGAGCTACCGCAAGGTCGTCAGCATACGCAAACTTTTTTGCTTTCAGCTCCGGAAGATCTGCTATATAGAGATTGAATAAACACGGGGACATTACCGATCCCTGTGGTAGTCCGTTTCGCAAAAACCGTGGTTGACAAGCTTTTCCTTGTGATATTACCCGAAACTTCCTTCCTGACAACATATTTTTCAGAAGTCTAGTTATTTTATTATTATAGTTTAGTAAAAACGTATATTCTGATAAAAAAACGGAAAACGTCAGGTAGAAAGATCGAGTATGGTTCCACATTTTTGCGGAGATGGTATCGCACTTAATGTTATGGTTAGAAATGCGCTATCAAACGCCACCTTAAAATGGCTGTATTTTCATTAATTGTACAGTAGAAACAAAAATTTAGCTGAAACCATTCGATACAAACCAGGTACATTCGATTGAGTATGATTTTCATATTTTCTCCAGTTGTGACGAGAATGCTGGTAGAAGTCCAGTTCTGCTCCCGCCGACTCTTTAAAATGGATGTAACTTCATTAGTTTTTTGGTACAAACGAAAATTCTGGTGGAACTATCCGGTACAAACGAGGTACAAACGATTTATAATGTTTTCAAATGTTTTTACAATGGTGGCAGTGCCAGGGTGAAGTTGGCACCACCACAATAAAAAGTGCTGTATCTTGTAATTGGTTTTGGTACAAACTATTGTTTTTGGGGTACAAATGGGGACAAACCAGGTACAAACGAATGGTAATAGTTTCATTGGATTTGGTTGTGGTGGTGTTGCCAACTTCACGGACACTACGCCATGTGCTTAGCTCGACATAATTTGTGCGTTGCCTTTCTCACGCTCTAGCGCCAGGATGCGCGGGCGGCCCTCGCCTGTCCGATAGCCACACGCCGAGCGACGACGCGTCTCGGAATTTCTTACATGTCAGATCATGCCACTCTGAGGCAACCGTTCTTAACCGAACCCAACGAATTTTTGTTTTAGACGTTTCTAGAATCAGTTCAAACGCTAATCCGTTATTGGCTATTAGCTCCTCCCACTCGGCATCCTCTGATGCGCAGAGAATCTTGGCGACACAGCACCCACTGACGTAGTTCACCGGTGGACATCAGGCGAAACATGTGTGTGATGCGTGTCCACAGAGCTCCGTGTAAGACAAGCACGTAATTTCTCGCGTAAGCCATAGTCTTACAAGTTTCAAAGTCTCGTAATGATCAACAATTAATTGCGCAAACTCAACCATTAGTGTGTCGCAACCTGAGTTTAAAACGGCAGTGTGTGCCTTCTCAGATTAGAACGAATCACCAACTTCACATAAATATTTAAAGTTCCTTAGGGAACTATCGCTGTGTTAAGTGTAAATGAACTGTGTAACAAGTGCAATAGTTGAAATATGTATTAATGTATTAATGCCAGTGAAGTGATTAAGAATAAATTTGTTTGTACAATACATTGTTTCTGTGAAACCGGAAGCACATCTTGCATGCTAACAAAGATATTCGAGGACTACTCAATTAATTCGAGGAGCTTCAATTAATCGATCAATCAATAGTCCACTAAATCTCAAAAACGTGAAGCAGCCCGCTTAGAAAATTATGGAGTGAAAATAAATCTAATGCAAATTAAAGAATATCATTTCAAAAAATTTCTAGAAATAAAAAAGATACCATTTTATTCCTTCAGGTACCCTCTTACAAAAATCATTCTCAGAATAAATGATAGACAATCTCTGCTCATATGCAACGCAAGAAGTTTATAATGGATTAACAGAATGGAAATATAATGTAACAGTATCTTGGTAATTTAATAAAAATGAAAATCTGTCAACATGTGTACAGAACTAAAAGACGAAACAAATCCTAAAAATAATTTAAAACTCAAACGTTTCGATTATTGCATTGTATTGAACAATTCCATGCTCAAGTAAATACCAAAGCCACTCAATGTCAAAAATGCGCAAGAATAGTGCATACGCAGACAGTTATTTAGAATCTAGATGTGTTAGATGTCCGGGTAAACATTATTACTCTGGAAAAGGTGTGTACGTAAACTTTTACATACATAAGCATAACTAAAAACCAAACTACAGGAAAAGTAACATCGTAGTTTTTAAAATCACGTAAAAATCGTAGTACAAAAAATCGTAGTTTTTATACCTCACATAGGAAATACACGCAAAGAAATATTCAAAGAATTGAATAATGCCAAAAATGTAAAAAACAATTATAAAATTTTAATCCATAATGGAAACAGCTGAAAAGCCAAGGAAACGAATTCAGGGTTTTCCTTTCAAACTGAGCTGTGGACATTGCATGCATCACCGAAACTGGTTGCATCCCCACGGTAATGTAAAATTTAACATTCCAGGATACGAAATCTACATGAAGGATAGAGCAACGGAAAAAACATCTGGAGGAATAGCATTAATAAAAAATGCTAGTGGTACTACAGAATGACATACTCTTTCTCGTGCTAGTTAAACAAAAATTAAATGCCAGAAGAGCAATGGCGGGAAGATATTATGTCAATATTCTACTACAGTACAAAATTCGTAGAGGCGTCCACTTAAGAGAGGTCAATCTACGAAATGTGACTGGTAAGATTTCCAGGAATATCGTAAATAAGTGTTAATTTCTCGTATTTACTCCAGTTTGCGATCTATCGCGAACGATAACGTATGCAACTGCGTGAGAAATAAACTTTAAATAAGTGATTAGGCTTTTTCACTAAGTATTAACTATTTTCCCGATTACGTGTATCAGCAAAAAAACGTATCTCTAATAACGACTAACGTTTTTTACCAATATCTTTAATGTGGCGATCATATTTTTCAAACGTATACGTGTACGTACTTGCGCAAACAATGATTGATATATAATGAATATCTACAGCGTACCTATATTGGGTCACATCTCGTTCAGAGCACATCGACATCCCGAAAAATGAAGCTGCTTCTTCGGGGAGCGGGAAAATGCGCCTCGTGGCAGAGACACGGTGGATTTCGAGCCCAAATCCGCCCCTCGCATCCCCCCGGGAGCCGGGGCCCCGCCAGCAGGCTCCTGCAGCGAAAGGTTTTCGTGCGCGGAATCCGTTCAAATCCGCGAGCGCAGCATCTCGCCTCATCCTCTCCCCCAACCCACCGAGTGGCCGTTCCATTACCTCACGTCTCGTTTAAGGCCTTGTTACGGCGAGGAACTTTGGCGGACGCCCCGTCAGTCGCAGCAGCCTGAACTCACCACCCGCGCATCGCCAGCCCGCCAGGCGCTCGCGTCCTCGCCCCCTCCCAGTCCCCGCTCCACCCTCGCTCTCCGCGCCCTTACCCGCACCCACACCGCCCTGACTCTGCGCTCTGTCTACAGAAGGGGAAGGGAAGCTCCGGGTTTGAAGTTCATGTGCTGGGGCCGGTTCAGATCTGGAAGTTCCAAAGGTTTATGACCAGACACATCAAACGTGAGGAGTGACGATGGAGAAATGTAGCATGATGACAATACCGTACTCAACTAAGTTGTTAATTAGAATACAATAAAATTGCAATATATCTGAACAGGAGATAATGAATAAACTAAAAGTGCTACAGAATGACACAGACTTTCCCGTATATTTCCTTTGGTCTATCTTGCCAGCTACCATCTATCCCAAAGTAATTCTTTTTTATCAATGTTTCGGTTTTCTAATAGTAGAACCGTAATAGTATTTTAAGAATATTAAAAAACAGTAAAACCCTGTTCTAAATAACAATTTTTATTGAAAAAATTGAAGCCGCTTTTAAGAAATGGCGTTTAATCGTTACTAGAAATGCGAAATTTAAAGCTCTTTTTCGCAGAAAACTATTGAGTTTTTGAAAAACTTCATTGGAAGTCATTTGAAGAACATTATGCAATAGTGTTCACAAATCTCTCGAAATATGCATATTTAACGGCGTGAGGGATCTGTCAAAATAATTATATTTTTGTAATTTGTGAAAAACAAAACAAAATGAACTTTGCATCATAATAAAACGTTCAATTAGCTCCATCCTTTCGAAAAAATGAAGGAAAAACTTTGAGCTGTTTTTGAGAAAATTTTGTATTTGTAATTTTTTTTAAATTACATATATTGCTCTAAACATTGCGCAAAAACTACTAAGATTTTTTAAAAAATGGGCATGACCTTATTGAAAGATCTAAATATGGAGAACAAATTTTATTTGACGATAGAATCTCTATCTTAAATTTTGTAATTAGGTCGAAAAATATTCATACTCTTGCAATTTTCGAAAATTCAGAGTTAACCGATAAAATCGAACCTACGCTACATTTATAAGTGTATTTATTCTATTCTTACAAAAAATTTAAAGAAAAAATTGGAGCCATTTTTAAAAAAAAATTGAAACTGGTCCAGGGGCTTCGTGTAAAGTACCTCCAAAAACTAATGAATGTTTTTCAAAGTCGCCGAGCTTCGACTCAGGCCAAAAGGACAGTTTTTTTTCTATTTGGAATACTATACGCTTGATTTAGGCGCTACTGTTTTCAGATACACCAGACAAACAGAGAGAGACGCACGGACGGATGTTTTGAAAAAAACACTTATGCGGAATCTGAGGACCCCAAAACGTGTATTTCCGTTGAAATCTAGAAATCGATTTTTCGTAGCATTACATACGTTTCCATATTCTACGTATGTTACTCCGTATATACGTATGTATACCGGAAAGTAAAAATGGCAAACAAAACATTCTGCATAGTGTGAACAACTGAGTTGAGATGCATCCAAAACTATCATTAGAGCATTATGACTATCATTAGGGCGCTACTGAAGAAAGTCGAATTGGTCGTGGTAGAGTTTTGGAATCAAAAATTGATCGCGGCCTTCTCCGGTCAAGTTCAGCTTTTGCACGGATTGGGCAGCCCATGTCGTGACGAAATCTCGCAGGTGGAGCCTCAAAAACTACCGCTACCAATCTCAACGGAGGGGATTGGCCTAACAACTTTATGAATTAGAAAATGGCGGACGTCGCAGTTCAGATGTGGAAATATGTTCAAATAAAAATACATGTAATGAAACAATTTTATGAACAGAAATTAAATTCATTGAAATAAAAATGTAAAAACATATTCTTCACCAGCTTGAACACACTTCTTTATTACGAAATTACGTTGATATGAGATAAATTAATACAAATTTTAAAGCAATTAGTTTCTTAAGCACATTTTAATTAAAATATTATTGTTTATACATAACCATGACCTTTTTCAAACGTCCAATTTACTCTAGATTTTATCGGTATGAAAACTATTATAATCCCAAAGTTGTTTGTAAAAATTGTAAAATGGTTTATTTCTTGAATCAATAGACCACACACCAGCTCTAGGCCACGAAAAATATTGAATGAATGATAGCGTTATTTAATGAATTATAGCTATTATAATACTTAATTTAAATTTAATTATAATTTACTATTGAATATGCCAATATAAATAATATTTTACACACTAGCTTTTTTACTTTTTACTCAATTTGTATTCTCAATGTATTGACGTACTTCTTTTCAAGCAATCTGCAAAGCCTAATATAAATATCGCAACGATGCGACATCGATATTTGACAAGCTAATTGTTGAACGTCGAGATATTGACGGTGATGAGATACAGCTGTTTTATTTAGTCCAGCTGGTGATGGTGGTGTAACTCTTAGGTCTAGAGCCAGAACTTCGGTTTGCGATGAATTTCGCAGCGGTTTTTTATAAATTTCTCTTGAGAATGCCCGGTGAGGTTTGTTATATACATTTAAGATCCCTAAAAAATAGTGAGCATTGAATAACAGAAAATGGCACATTAACCATAACTTCTTCAATAACATAAAGAAAATTATGCCTGCGAAAATGTTTCCATAAGAGCCTGCACTAATTTTAACTTATTTTATTAAAAAATGAGGACTGTATGGGTCAAATTGTTTTTATCGTCTTGAACAACAGATTTTACTTTCATTTAAAGTATTTTTGGGTGTACTTCACCGTGATCGATCTAACGAACATATTACCTTACGGTTTTATTTTCCTGCGCTTTGTTTGAGGCCGTATGAATAGTAAAAAGGTGGTAGAAAATTAACTTAATAACACAAATTGTATAATTTTCTAAATTTAATTAGTTTATTTGTAAAAAGTATTAGTTATTTATCAATTGTGTGTGATGTACAATTACTAACCTATAAAGAAGTTGTAATCTGAATACAGATGGAAAAAAGCGAATTATTATTCGCCAAGCGAATGCACGTACAATTTACATAAGTTGTTATTTTTGAAGGACTGAAGATGTCCGCATTGCAACCGAAAATGCTTCATAAAAAAATCAGCACGAGTAAGCATTTTTTATGGTCGGAACACTTTGACTATATTTTGTGTTGATTCCTGCAATAATTCTCTTGCGGCTCTCCTTTCTTATCGTGGTACCTTTTGAGAATTCTCTGCAAGAAATTCTCGTTAGACCAGAAAAGAGAAAAAAGTTTCCTGTCCTGTAGATTAATAATAGAAATTTCTTCATCCTCTAAAGACGTTTCTGGCTTCAGGAAATTCATATTTGTAAATTTTTCTCTTGGCGTAAAACTTACTATGAATTATTAAATTCTCAAAACAAATTTACATTCATGTAGACTTATCTCAAGGCAATGACTTTCTCTGGGTACTTAAAAATATGTGAACGTGTGTGGGTTTAAGAAAGGTTTTTATTCTTAAACGATTGTGTTACCTCAAAACAATTAATAGTAAATATTCATTACAATAGTCAGACTTTGATTTTCATCAGAAAATGTTCAAATTTTATAGAGCACGTAAGTACTGTATCTCTATAAAGCCAAACCAACTACAGTTTTGTCTTACAATTCGTACCATTGATTATTGTTTAAATTGAAAAGTTTAAAATATCATAATTTTCCAAATATCAATCTTTTTAAAGCTTTGAATAATATATTACAAAATCAATAATAGATGTTGGAAACTTTAGTAATATTCTCCCATACCTATTAAATGTTATGCGTGCTCATGTTTATTTTTGTGTTGTTTTCTTTCTCGCACACTTTGCATGTTTCCACCAAGCTTGGCTTAATAATCATAAGATATGCTTGACGAAAAACGAAGGAAAACTTTCATCTCTTCGCGAGACATCACGTTCCGGAAGTTGACAACAGTCAATTCAACCCAAGTTTCCAAAAGAGTCCTCAGCGCACTTCAACAAGTACCCTTAACGAGGGAAAGACCCTAAAGAATGCAACCAATTAAGGTGCACAGGGGCCACGCACCCGCACGCACACCCTGCGTAACTTCCCCAGCGCACTTCTCTCACATACATATTCCCCAATGGCGCACTCGGCCGTTTCTAAAGAAGAGACCGCTGAAAACTAAAGAGGACTGTAAATTAAAACCGAGAAGTTGTTTGAGTTTTAAAATTTCTTGTAGTGTGTGATTTTCCAATCGAATTTGTAACTCCGTTTAAAGTTTATAAAACACTTGACTCATTAATGTACTACTATTTACAAGAAGTTTCCTTCAAGGACGCAAGGTAATTCATTTTTTACTATTTCATTCTTTATCGTCAGAGCAAACTTTCGGCAATACTTACACAAAAAATTCAGAAATTAAAAACTGTCGATAGCCTGTTCTCGATTATGACTACACTAAGATACGTTCGTGAACAAAATAAAAGCTAACCAAAAATTCAATTTAATGAATACAAAATAAAGAGTAATTTTGCAATGAATACAGGTATTGAAGATTTACATATACAACGCTGGACGGTAATGATTAACAAACAGTATTCTTTGAATATTCTCTCATTGGAAATATTATTATCACTACATACATCGTAGAGTTCTGAATACTAGTACATTGATATATTTTGATTTATTCATTGGAAAGATAATATAGACATTAAAAATAATGCTTTTGTTACTAGATACCCCTAGAAATATCTTAAACCGTTTCAATGACTTGAGCTCTTGACCGGCAGAGTTAAGACCAGGACCAGCATTGTCGCTATCTGCAACGACTATGACTGGGAGGTACTAGGAATAGAGTCCCGAAATAGGTACCACAAGTTTCAAATATCACAGAGATAGCATTAAGGAGAAATTAGTGCGTCAACCTCGAAACAACTTAAACATTCAATATCGCAATTATTAAACATCGGTTCAATTCGGCTTTCGTCGAGATCAAAAACTGCCGTTTCTCAGCCAGCTAGTTTCCTCAGCCTTCCTTTAAGCATCTGCCCGCCGTCTCCCCTCACCCTCTGTTGCCCCAACGGTAATCTCATTTCTTCCGCCAAAGCTTCATTAATTTCGTGCCTGCGCCGCCCGACTGACTCCGCAAAGTCGCCAAATTGTATTAGTGAGCCTTCTTTGCCCGTGGCAGCTCGCTGGCGCCGGACCCTCGGCCTCTCGCGCCGCGCCGCGCCGCGCCGCGCCTCCAGGGCAGCTCTCTCTTGGCGGCGACCGAGCCGCCAGTTTGTGAGCAGGGTAATTGTAGGCACGGGAGGCAATACACCGCTGCCTCCTTTCCCGGCCCTTGGATGCACCAGCCCCGAACCAGAGCGCCCCGTTTACGCTGTACTTGGGTCACGTTCAGTCGCCAAGAAATGCATTAGAAAAGCCATGCTCTTTTCACTTCTTGTGAACTTTTCGAGTTTATTTCACTAGTAAAAAAAAGATGAAATATAATTCTTGGTAAAATGCTCGTTATCGTCGCTACTATCACGCCTTCTCAATTTACTGTAAGTGTAGTACATGTTTTTCTCTCGTGAGGTGGCGGGAACCTCATCCCCACTAGATCTTCTGCCAGCGAGGCACTGCCCCAGCCGGAACAAGCTCTAATCTTCCGACCAACCTTCCGGCATGTCTTTCTAGAATTATTCTCCAGACTGCGACAGAATTCGACCTAGCTAACAAGATAGTGTCGAAAATCCTGTCACCGTCGGGACTCGATCCTAGGACCTCCCGGTCCGAGGCACTACAGCGACTTCAGTTCATACGCCACCTCTTCCGGTTCGTGAACTAAATTTGAACAATGGGGAATACGTCTCCCCCCTTCGATATCAGATATTATAATTTTGACTTTAATTTCATTTTTTAAAGTCTGGAGTGATTTTACATTAGTGTCATCTGTTACACCATCATAAAAGATTTTCTTTCAAAAACAAAACCCTATACAATCCCTCATGCGATCATCCAAGCAAGGCAGAGCATATTTTTGTAGCGAACGAACCATATTCGGATGGCTTCATACAAAATATGCTTTCCCACCTAGTATTAAACAACTCTATTTGTATGTAATGCGTTTCATTCCAGGCCCCCCTCCCACCCTTGTTCCTAGCTCAGGACTCTGCCGACTTCTCCGTGTGTGCGAGCCGCGCCCTCAAGGCTGACTCTGGCGGCGGCGACGGCGGCGGCGGCGGCGGCGGCGGCGGCGGCGCCCAGGAGAGACAAAGCCCTCGGGGCGCTATCAGGCGAGCGCAGGGCGCGGGGCTTAAGGACCGGCCGCGAGGGACCACGCCGCGCCCGGCGGCCTGCCCGGGGAGGCCCCCGAATAAAAATCGCCATCTGACGGCCGAAGAGCCCACGCCCGCAGCCTCCCAGCCGAGGGGCGGAACGGGCGCGCGGAGGCACGGGGCCGGGAGTGGGCGGGGTGGACCGGGCGACGCAGATGGAGCCCGGAGACGACCTCGCGAATCCGGAGAGTTTATTCGCATGGGGCACGGGCGAGGAGAGGCTGATAAATTAAGTTTGGAAAATGTGTTCGTAGGGTTGACGACATTAGATGGTGGAGGGAGTTAGCATGATGGATGAAATCAGGAGGCTAAATTGCAGTAGATGATTCACGTCTTTAGATGCAGGCCATCTAAATCTAATCGAATACAACTTTAATTTTAGTTCATTATCAGTCGTTTCCCTTCCTTTAAGACACTACAATACTTTAATAATAGTAATGCAACCCAAATAAGGGAAGAGGTTGTCGAAGAAATAACACATTTCTAATAATTTCTCACATTCAGAGTCTAATACTTAAATACAGGAATGCCAAAAAAATTAAAGATGAGTGCGAGGGCGGACCCGGGGCGGAGGGTCACGGCGTAGAGAGTGACGGCGCCCGAGAGCCGCCGTGACTCTACGAGATCAGGCCCGGCCGGCCGAGCGTCCGAGGGTGAGGGGCGGCGCGGCGCTGCACGAAGGGCAGGAAGGGACAAACGCTGTTTATAGGCGGCTGCAGTTCTCAGCGCAGCATGGATGGGCAAGGCCAGTGGGCAACGGCGTCAAAAGAAAACGAAACCGACATAGGATTTTACAAAGCAAAAACCAAAAAATGTTAGTAAATGGGTAACATTATGGAAACTAACATGAGTGTGAGATGTCGCATTAAATAATATTAACTATACATTAAATTAAGCCTACGTTCCTATATTGTAAACAGCAGAATGTCGCTAGTTAGCAATTCTAACACAACTAAGCTATCACTTTCCTTAGTTTAAGTTCATTATTTTCTGACGTTCCGATCAAAATCGAGATTTTAAGATACTAACCTTATCTAACGCTACCTAATGCGCTAATTCAAATGATTTCCCAGCGTTGTCCACTCCACGACTTGACAATAAGTCGCCGCGCCCGCTTATCCACCGCTCGCCTGCGCGCGCTTTCCGATCAATTCCACCATATTAGCAGCGCAGAGCGATTTGATTTTTTTTTCGCGTGACTGCACCCGAAGCTATTCACAATATCCGGAAAGAGAGGACCCCGGCACGGCGGCCGGATGCGATTGCCGGCGACAAAACACGAGCGCCGCCCGCGCCAGCCGCGCGTTCTTCCGCCCTTCTTCGAACACCGGAATTGCGTCCCAAGAAAAAACGGATTGGGAGCGAGCGTTTTCAGAGAAGATAGAATAAAACGATGAATGAAACTAGGTATTGTTTGAGGGGCCAATGAAATGAAAACAGGGCGGAATGGAGTAGACCGTTAAATTCAAAAGAAGAAAATGAAATTAATCTCCAAACGAATCAGTAAGATACTTAAGATGGTTCTATATACTCATTTTTCTTAATCAAAAGGTATTCTTCATTTCTATTTTGATCACTTGACACATTTTTTAAAACTTTGTCATTTTTTCATTTGTGTGAAGTATTTATCAGAAAATGTTTTCTGAACCAAATTTATATTATATGTGTTGTAGATTGTTGCTTTGTTCTTTCTGTGCTCCTTTCCCCCGCCCTGCCGCTTCGCCTCGCCTTCCTTTTCGTGATCGGCCGGTGACGTCAAGGTGGAGAGAGACGGAGGGGGGGGGGGTGCAGTGAGGTGACCGGCCGCGGTCGGGTTGTGTCGCTTTCAGTTGCTATGTATGTTGAGGCGGCGGCCCGTCCCTCAACTTCACTGTTTTTAAGGGCATTGGCCAGCACTAGGGAACGGTGGCCCGTTCGCTTTATATATTGCACCTTTCTCTTTGTTCTGCAGTGTCCCTAAGAAGAATTTATGTGCAAATTTCCACACAAACGGTGTGTTTGTGATTTGTTTAACTAGTGTATTTAGCACTAAATACGGGTTTTTCTTCTTGGAGCACAGACATTCCAAGTGCACGAGATTCTTCAAGTAATTCAATTAATAATAGAAATGATAATAATTCCCCGAAAATTTCTTGTTTTCTTTTCATTTATTTATTTTTTATTTTTCCGACGGATTTTTTTTCGGAAGAATTTCGAGGTGGAAAACTTAGGGTTTTCTATACAACAATATTAACAAAAAATATTCTACCCCTTTTTTGCAAAGTGCCACTTTGCACTTTCCACTTTGCAAAAAAGGGGTAGAATATTTTTAGATCATCTCATAGATCCCCGTCGACAGGTCTGAAGAGTCATTTTGTGATACTATTCGCATATTTGTAAAAACAACTTTCACTACAATTTATCATTTGAGCTCTCCCCAACGGAAAGTAATTTTTATTTGTTCTTTCTTATTCATTGCCCGGGTTCTCAATATCCAAAACAAATAGCTGTATACTTGAGAATGTCTGCACGCACAACCAAAGTCAGTAGCTGATCATCTATGAAATTTCTGAAGAAGTGAACAAGTAAACATACTACACTTTACACATATAACGTGCGCAGATAAAGAGGAATTTTGCGTGTCACAGGTTTTTCGATTCAGAGAATTTAAAATAATGAAAAACAAGGATACTAAAGAACGGATTTAGCAGAAACAAGAACCGAAAATGTACCGTGAAAGTGGATATAATTCTCTAATTTAAACTTCGTGGAACTGATAAAACTTCAGATAATGACACTGCGATTTCAATACAGCCAAGATTATGAATATCCTCTCAATCATGGCGTACCCCGCTCGATATCACGTGATAAGTGCAATAATAATAAACGCAATGGTAGGAAGCCCTCAAAACTCCCATCAGTTACGCTAAAGGCGGCGGGCGCCTCTCTCAATAAGCGTCTTCAAGAGTGTGAGGGGTGCGCCGAGTACACAAGAGGGCGGAGGGAAAAGCGCCGCAGCCCTCCCCTTCACCATCAGCCCACAGACACCCGCCACCCGCCACCCGCCGCCCCCACCCACTCATGCCCGCACTGCACAGTCACGCCACCAGCCGTCACCGCTCACAGTCCACAGGCTGTCGACCCCTCTGGCCACTAGACCACTCTGGACCCTTCTATGACCGTTTGCACTTACCGTCTTCAGCTGGCACTAATCTTAAATATTATTAGTATCAACAACATCACATCACAGGCAATGGCTCCTTCTCGAACGTTCCGAGATCTCGTCAACATTATCACCAACTCTTGGCATCGCCATTTCAACTACCGCTATATCTCCCTCCCCGCTTTCACTCCCGCTACTACCTCCTGCGTTGCTGCCAACCTCGCGTCCACGCCCGGGGCGCCCTTAGTGGGGAGTATCGACCCCGCCTCCGCCTGGATTAACGACTTACTCCCTGCGCAGGCAGCGGTCAGGCCTGCAAGTCATTCCAACGCAAAGCGGCGCACTTGACGCGAGGATATCGCAAACCAACAGATTATAAGTCACGCGATTTGATTCGTTGCATCACATTAAAAGAGCTAATTGCGGGATCTAATCGCGGGACTGC
The DNA here is from genome assembly GCA_038098605.1 of Gryllus longicercus. Taxonomy (NCBI): domain Eukaryota; kingdom Metazoa; phylum Arthropoda; class Insecta; order Orthoptera; family Gryllidae; genus Gryllus; species Gryllus longicercus. The sequence goes on from JAZDUA010000238.1 coordinate 849,762, forward strand.
TTTCTACTGTACCTCCGCTTGTAGACACGTGTGCGAATGCGTATTCTTCAGGGAAACGCAATACAAATTTTAGTTTATTCCTTGCCGATGATAAATAGCTAAATTAGAGTCAAAGTAAGGTAAAATAAAGCCAAGCAATAAAGAAATACAGTAGAGAGGAAGAGGAAATATGCGGCTGTGACTCAAAATGATGCGCAAAATCTCCCGTAAAACGTCAATTAGAGCTAAATTAAATAGAGAAAAAAACAGGACAAAAAGAAGGATATAAAAGGTCGAGGGGACAGCACGATTGTGAAATATTATCACAAAAAGAAAGAAAACGAATGGAAAATTCTGGGTTTGGAACGAGATTGTGCACGTGGTGCTCTCGGAGTCACCCCACCGAAGCCCCCTCAATCCCCCTGCAACGGGACCTCATTAGGGCTGAACCAATTTTCCGCAGATCTTCACTAGCGCGTTCCCGGCCCTCTCCACTCCCTATTCCATCCCGCCATTCACTTCACCGATTCCGTCGCCGCGCCGCGCCGCCGCCGCCCCCAAACATCCGGTCACACCATCACTAACCACACCTCGATCTTCCTATGCTCACACCTAGTCACCTTTCCGGACATTCCCCCAACCTAGCCACTCTCTTCCCTTTTCCATACATGCATCCGCTCTCAATACTCGCGCTATTCACACCCACGAGCCCGGCCCTCTCCTGCCCATCCTGCCTCGCTCGCTGCGTCGCCCGAGGCGTAATAGTGGCGGGCGGGGTGAGTTCGCTTGTATGGGCGCTCGCTTGCCCTGCAATAATCCCGGCTGTGGTTTTGGCGCGCCTCGATAAATCTCCCTCGAAAGAAACTGCGCAGCGACAGATCAATTTCTGAAACCCTGATAGGTCGCCTGGAACGGAATAAGAATCAAACATTACGATAAAAATGCCCATAAAATTTTAATATTTTGATATAAATGTATTAATTACCAGTGATGATATTCTAAGACGTATTGATTCGTATCTTCGCTGATATATTTATAGGGAAATATGTATGGATTCACAAATAATATACTAAGTAATCAAATTATTTTATAGATACACTGTAAAGACAAACATAAATGTGAAAAAATTCGCCGTTTTCCGGCGCACGACTATATGACCTCGCCATAGGAAGTACTTTCGTACGGGCGAGAAAGTAAAAAGTGAACTATCGACTTCACCACTGGAAGAAAATGTATATAACAATAAATAAGACATGACAAAGTAGCAATCCATCTTTGATATGAATATATTTCATATAATCAATTGAATTCCATATGTTATATTAAAAAGGAAATGGACGTCAGATTATAAGGATCTAGTTTTTAGTAAATGATATCAATGCCAATGCTGATTTTCTGAGCTTACCGATGGTTCTTTCTGGGACATCAGCTTCTTTGTAATCTCGCTATGTAATTAATATATTTCTTTCCATTCTTTTCTCGTTCAAAACTTCGCGCAAGTAAGAATTCTAAATTATTTGCGTGGATTCGTGAATCTTTCAAAAGCACACTCGTCTCTATCCAAATAAACGCAATAATTTATTTCATCACAAAATTCAGTATAAAAAGGCAAGAAGAACTATTACGTAAAAGAAAAGCGTGAGAAATTCTTTTCAAAACGTTAAGATGCTCGCTCTTGTACAGCATCATGTCATCTTACGCTAGCCTGAAGTTTCCACAAAAAGAACTGACGAACAAGAATACGAACGCTGCGCACTCTCTCGAGCATAAAGGTAGAAGAACGTTCTACTCTAGTTGGTGCATCTGATGCATCCTCACGGCGCCACCAGAAACCAGCCACGCGTTTAATGATAAAGAAAGCGACAAAAACATCCTCTCGCACCGCCTCTAAACGAAATTAAAAATAAAAGCAAAGGCGTTCGCATGTACTCAGCAAAAAGTGCAGCGCATAGGCGTTATAAAAACGACCGAACTCATAAAAACAAAACAAAAAAGCGACCCGACAGAATTCACGCACCACCACTCCGAAAGGACACAGAAGGGTAAGCAGGATGGGGGAGGCGTCTCGTTAGTGCACCGCGGCAGGGGGAATACACAGCGGTAGAGCGCGGCTCAGGCGCCGGGGACCCCCGCCGCGCCGCGCCGACACCCACGAAGGAGGGCACAATTAAAACTCTTTATGATTTTTCAATTTTCTTTCCCGCACACGGGGTGCGAGGACGTCGAGGGCGCGCCGATGTATCCATGGCGACGTTGCCGAGAGGGCGGGGAGGGGAGGTCGGGGGCTGGGGGCGGATTACGCCTAATTGAAATTCCGCCGCGGGGCCGTAGCGGCGTTGGCGGTGAGGGGGGGGGGCCGCAGCCCCGGGCGTGGGCGTGGGCGCGGGCGCGCTTGGCCGGCCGACCGTATCGCCGCTTCTGCCACCATCACCGTACCTTCTCTACCTCCCCCGAAGTCTCTCGTAGTCCACGCGTCGCCCACTCGGTTCGCGTTTCTGGCTTGTTCCCGACGTGGTCTGTCGAAATGAGATCGGGGCTCCCCAGCAACTATGCAAATGCCCCTCCGAAATGCATGGATGCTTCACCGCTCTTAGGTGCGCTTCTTGCTAATTTACGGAAGATATTGAATGATGTAGTCTCCTACTACTACGCTAGTTATTTGATTTATGCCTAATTACTTTGTGTTGATTGCTGGGAGTACGTGATTCTTTTTCATTGCTAGAGGGAAACTATGTGTATGGATCATTGTGTATGGATTTTGCAACACGGCCGAAGGTATATAGTGAAATGAGGTAGGAACGCAAATGAAAACACGAATATATTACAGTACGAACTCTCACTAATTTGGGTACATTAGTAGGAAATATTACGTATTGTGTTTGTGAAAAGTAAGGCCCATCTACTAATGGTGAAGTCATCATACCAGTTTTGTCTTTCCCATCAAGATGTCTCATTTTCCTGATTTATATTCTATATTTTCCTTATTGCCAGACTTTCATCTGATAGTCGGAGCGTAATTCAGTGCTCTAATAAGCAGACAGTTCCCCTCAAAAGTCAGAAAAAATATAAGAGAAGAATTCAAGAGATTGAGACTGAGATGTATAGTGTGTGCCTTGCCTCGCATTTGAATTTCACGACGGAACTCCACGGTTCTTCTTTGAATAAAAGGCTCTAAGTGTTGAATATATTAAAGTTAAAGTGGTTCAGGATCTTTTGATCATGCAATTCATATAACGAAGAAAATAGCTAGTTCTTTGCTATGCATTTCTCCTGTACGAAGTAACGAGAAAATGGATGGCCCACACAAGCAAAGAAGTAGTGCATCTCGCAATACGGGTAAATCGTACAGGCAGAGGATCAAATCGCGATCGATATGCATTTCGTAAGTGTCTCTTAGGCCACGTCTCCAGAAATGCATTCACAGCAAGGCGTCTGGTGCACATGCTAAGGATTTAAAAAAGCAATAAATAGTCAAGGAGAGGTTAATCTCCATTCAGTGCGTGTTGCCGACGAAGACTACATGAAAGGGTGCTACGTTTGCAATAAGGATACAAAATTTAGATGGACAGGGAGCAGGCAGACATATGGTTTATATGGCAGACTTATGTCGGTGACAGCATCTATTCATAAATTTGTGTTATCGCTAAAAAAACAAAACATCACAATCAAAAAGACATTTTTCATTCTCACGTTTGTGTTCTATCTCCGTACATACAATCTATATTTTTTTACTTTTATGGCCAATAGCATGTGAGTGAGAATGCAATTTGAGTTTGAGTTAGAATACCAAACACGGCGTGAATATTTAAAACAAATGTACTTGTATTACTTGAGTCGTAATGATGTTGTGATGTTCATACGCTGACAAAGTTCGGAGTGTGCCGAGCAACCAGGTTTTTTTATGAGCAGATTTGTGCTAAGAATTTCCACGAATTTTGCTCTTTTTTTGCATTTTCGGGTTCGCATTTTCAGTAGCTTGACTTCATATTAGCACCTGCATACCTGATACGATTCACCGACGTGCTTGCAGCTCTTCACACCTGCCTCATTAATATTCGAAAACCTGCCTGATTAATATTTTGCTTTTCATGTGTCAATTCAATATTTTGACCATTTTCCTACTCCGACTCCTTTACTCTTTTAACGTTTCATCCAACTCTTCATCCTGCATTCTCCCACTATCTTCCCCTCCTTTCTATCCGCCCTCTCATTCTCAGACCATTGAGTGGGATGAATTCCTAGACTCTACAGCCAACACAGGGGCTGAGAGTGGTAAGAACCGGCTTGGGCGGAGTGGGGAGTGCGGGAGAGGCGGGCTGTGGGGCGCAGATTAACGCAGCTGCATTCGGCGACCGCCCCCTCCGCCGAGTCGAATAGCCAGTCGCGCGAGGTGGATTGTTATTCATGATCTGCGGCTGCGGAGGGAAGCCTGAGGGGTCTATGGCTGTGGAAGCGGGGAGGGCTCTCTTCGGACGCAATCGATGGTGATCCATACTAAAAAAGCCTCAGCATTACAAGAGCGGGTAACTAACTAGGTATGTTTAAGGCTTTTTAAATGCTTTTGTCCCCAATTCCAGCTAGCCAAAAAACTATTTGACTCTTTAGAGTCACAGAATACAAATCGAGAATTACAATTTTAAATGTACATTTTTTATGGTCGTATAACACAACAAACACTTTAAATCTTTCAAAGAACATGTATTCATGCAGTGTAATGTACATTTTTTTTCTCTGTTACTAATCAACAATATCCAATAATGTGAACAGCCGTTGAGTCCGACTTGCTGTCGTTGTCACGATGGCAATCCGACATCGGACTGCTTGCACAAGCACCTCTTGCTGCTACACTTGCTGCTCTGTCTGATTCCCCAAAGGAGACAAAAGGAAACTGATGTCATTGCAGTACCTCTGACAAGAAGATCATAGTGGTAGAGTCCCGACGGTGGCAAGATTAACAACACTAGCTACACACACAGCAAGTGTGCATATATATATATATATATATATATATATATATATATATATATATATATATATATATATATATATATATATAATTAGAATTTCACTTAAAATAACTAATTAATTTTTATAAATTTGTTGTCTACATAGACGCAACCCGTCTCCAAACTCCTTGGGGGAGGGGGGTTGGTTTTGCACTAGGAGTTATCCTTCATTCATTGTGCGAGTGCAATAATATCGTCACGTCTCGTCGAAGACAGTTACTTGTCAGCAGGACCGCCAGGTAGCATTTCCGCGTACGCTCCTCCTGCGTTATTACCCAGCGGCAAGATTTCGGAAGGAACTAGGGTAGGAATAGGGTCTAGGACTCTTCACAGGGCTTGGAATACCCTTTACACGGAGAGAGTTTTCTTTCCCAACTTTCCGGAACTGGTTAGGAGACACGTGTAATTCTCAGGTGAGCGATCTTCTCTCCGGAGACATGACATCACTAGTTTTCGAAGTCTCCCCAAGAGAGCAGTGTAAAGACTCTGGTATCCATGAGAAATCGTATCTCCTGGGAGATAAATAGTATTCAAAGATAGTTGGAAGAGTTTTTGGTCTCTTGGTATATGTGTTCACGTGCTCGATTAGCCATTCTGCGTCTGTCTGTGCGGCGTTTCAGTGTGGTCGGTGGATTTCCGTTCTTTGTGTGAAATTATACTCTGGGGAATTATAAATACAAATGACAAAGATCTGTATGTATCTCCTCTGGCCAAAACACCGCCGTACCGTCAAACCAAGTCTCTTTTGGCAATAAATACTTTTCCCTTTTCTTGCTTTTTAATTGCGCGAGACATTTATTCCTAATAAAAAATCAAATCCTTCTGAAGTTACGAAGTTGTATACATTACTTCAGAGTCCTTTATAAAAATATTATATTTTTATTACATCCTTTAATAAATAAAAACTTCAAATTACGGATTAATGGTGAAATTTTGTTATATAAAACTATAATTAGGCCTTCTCTTTCACATGCTTGCCTATAAGCAGTAATGCCTCTACTGCCAAACTTAATAAATTTCAAATAATTCAAAATAATCTCCTTCACAAAATTTTACATCTTTCCTGGTTTATATCATATAAAAAATTCACATAGAACTTAAAATTGATTATTTCAAATCGTTTATATGTAACTTCACTAAACGTTTCTAATACTAATAATCACCTTCACCCATTTTTCAAATATTTTTACATTAGGTCAAAACTATTTTCCTTATCTTGGAATCCGACCATGTTTTCCAAAAGATATTTTTAATTCTCCGTAAATTAAAACTTGTTTTATTTTATTGTCTCTGAAAAAATGTAATGCAACTGAACAGGTAGCAAATAAATATTTTTTAAAAACTTCTTTTCTTGCAATTCCGCCATGAAAGTTTTATAAATATTCAGCTCTTTTCTCAAGAAAAAAAAAGACTGTTCTCTCTTTCTTTTCCTCCGCTTCTTCAAAATTGTGAAAGTGACACAGGCAGCTGTAAGAGTTGTCACATTCTAACCTCAAACTGCTCGCCGCTGCTTATTGCACAAGGCTGCATCGGAGAACATCTAGAGACATTTTTATCAAATGTAAACAGGAAGGAGATACTTTTCGGGAGATATCTCAGGAAACGACTCTCCCGTGTGTTAGGAGACTCCCGTTTCGGGACATACTTCGAATCGTGTAAAGCAGTCTAAGAGAGTTTATCTCCTAACTTTATGAAAGTTAAGGTGCGTTTACACGAAGAAACAAAGTCTCCTAACTTTCATGAAGGTAGGAGATAAACTCTTTTAGACTGCTTTACACAATTCGAAATAAATTCAAAAATTCGATTCAAAATTTTTAGTTTGCTACTCAGAATGGATCGAAAACCGGTCAATTTCAAAATATTTGTTTCGCAAACAAGTCTCCCATTTTTTCTAATCCAATCGATGACTCGATAAGGCGCTTTGCTGGAGCATGGTAATTCAGTAACAGCCACGCACGTCAGTTTCAATTTCGCTGGACAGTTTCAGAGGGCAGGGTATTGTTTGTTCTTCTAGGTCCAGAGAGCATTCCAGTCAGTAATCCATTAGCAATTGTTTCGGCAGCCTCAAAAACACGGTATAGTCTGGTATGATTAGTTTAATGTGGGTTTTTCATCCAATAATTGCTGTTGTTAATGACAGGAGCAGTTGTCAGCAGAGGTGGATTTAGGCATAAGCGCAGTAGGCACGTGCCTACGGCAGCAAATTTTCAAGGGCGCATAATTTTCTTGATATTTTCTAAAACAAATTTAGGTTCTCTAAAAACTATAACAGCATAAATCATATTTGTATTTTAAAAATGATTTAAACAAGACTAAAGCCGCCCCCTCAACCTTTGATTTATAAACTAAGTTTGAATTTCAAATGGGAACATTTTCAGTGTTGCAGAATACATGAAAAGAATTCGACAACGACTTCTGATTGGTTGATTGAGCAGAAAGAATTACATTCTTAGAGTAAGGAGTTTGAAGTAGCCAATCAGAAATCGCTGACAGAATTCGACATGTATTCATATTGTGCTATATAGAAAGTAGCGACATCTATTACTTCTTGAGTTAGTTCTAGAAGACGGATCTGGAAATAACCCTTTCTTTTGTTACTATTGTTGTGTATCGTTTATTGTAAGAGCCTGCTGAGTAAAAATGATATTTTGAAGTTTTAAAATGAGTGATTATCGAAAAAGGTTCAGCGGAAGTCAATATGCAAATATCCGAAAAGAAAAGGAAGAGAAATGTCAAAATGAAAATGATATGACCAAAAAATAAATGAATTCTTTAAACCTATAACTGAAACTGATCACTGGTGCAGTTCATTCGACAATTCTACTACTGAGATAGTATAAACATATAGATTAGATAACATATTTAGTTTTCAGCTTGTATATTGTTTTCCATGTACTAATAACTTGTGATAAATAAATGTTAACATTAATATATTTTTTATGCAGAGTTGTGTTGCTAAAATATTTTCAAAATGCAAAAAATGTTGAGTACAATGATTAGAAATTAAATATTCTTGACGTGTTGTTGTATTCGTTAAAATGAACTATATCGTAATATAGAATTTAAATAAATTAGCATAAAATATGTTACTATAATTATGAATCTATACAACTGCAAGAATAACAAATTGATGAAACCATAACTTGGACTGATTGTTTTTGTTGGAAAAGCGATCCAGCTTTGTGGTCTCTTAATGAAGCTACACGTGATTATGTTGCCAAGCATGGGTTCAAACAAACCAAAAACGCTGACTTTTCTAAATCAACAAAAGAGTACAATGATGGCAAAGTTCGTTACTTAACGTCAAATATGTTCGAGTATACGCATATCAGTAAAGAAAAAATGCCTCACAAGTGCCTTGTTTACTCTGAGAGTAATGGAACTGTTTTCTGAGGAGTTTGCCTATTGTTTTCAAGCAGTTAAGAAGTAAGAACAAAATTATCATCGGAGGGATTCAATTTTTGGAAAAATGCACATACCAAATTAAAGAACATGAGAATTTTCCATGTCATAGAAACTGTACGTCCGCATTGAAAAATAGAGAGCGGACTGAAAACCAAGCGAATAAGCAGCTGCTTGAACAAGTTGAAACCGAGGCAACTTATTGGAGGAATGTTCTTGAGCATGTCATTTTAGTAATAAAAACTCTTGTTTCAAGAGGACTTCCTTTGAGAGGATAAGTCGAAAGGTTTGGAAATAATCAAAATGGTAATTACATGATGTTGCTTGAGTTAATCTCGAAATATGACCACTTCTTAGCAGATCACATACAAACATTTGGTAATTGCGGAAAAGGAAATACACCGTATTTATCCACCACGACGGTTGAAGAACTAATAGGTATATTAGCTAATGCAGCTAAAGATGAGATTCTCCGAAACATTCGAACTGCCAAGTATTTTTCCATAATTGTGGACTCTACACCAGACGTAGCTCACGTGGATCAACTCGCTATAGTTATTAGACATGTAGAAAAGATGGTACACCAAAAGAGTCATTTTTGGAATTCCTTCCAAACACAGGCCATAAATCAAAGGAGATGTTCGACGCTGTATGTAATTTTATGGATATTAACGAACTGGACATTAATAATTGTGGTCAGTCCTACGACAACGCGTCAAATATGTCCGGTCTTTACACAGGTCTTCAAGCCCGTATGAAAGATGCAAAGGCTCTAATTGAATTCATCCCCTGTTCTGCTCATTCTTTAAATTTAGTTGGTACAAATGCAGCTGAATCATGCACTGAAGCATGTACTCATTTTCTACTTCTACAAAATTTATATAATTTCTTTAGTGCATCTACATCAAGTTGGGACATACTTAAAAATTTAATAGATGAAGGATCCAGTACATCCTCTTTGAAAAGTCTTTCAATTATTCGCTGGTCACCTCGAGATGATGCATGTCAGGCTCTAAAACATTGTTGGCAAAATGTTTTAGATGCCCTTCAAATTATATCTGATAATTCTACGCAAAAACCCTCAACGCGTGCAGAAGCTAAAAGTCTTATTGTTGCTTTAATTGGATGTGAAACTGCTATTATGACCGAGGTTTGGGGATTCATTTTAGACCGCTTAAATGCGTTGAACAAACAACTGCAAAAAGTCGAAATCGATTTACGTTTCGTGGTTGGTATTTGCACTTCGCTTGTAGAACTTTTAAAAACGAACAGAGACAATTTTGTATTTTTTGAAGAGAAGGGTAAGAAGCTGTCAAATACTGAAACGTACGAATCGGAAAACAAAAGAAAAAGGACGCGTAAAATGCAATGTGATGAAACTAACGAGAATGCAGCAGAACTAACTGCACGAGACAAGTTTAATCGACAATCGACACTTATTTGGTTATTGTTGATAAATTACTTGCAGAATTGAATAAGAGACTTGAAGCGTATAAAGATGTATATGACAAATTTAAGGCTGTGAATGAAATAGATAAATTATCTTTGATAGATTTGGAAAAAGCAGCGATATTTTTTTTGTTCACAATTTCTCCAAGATCTTGAAGAATCGCTTGTTTCTGAGCTTATACATTTAAGTTCGTATTTAAAAATCCTTGACGAAGATGTTAAGCCAACGAATTCTGCTGCTTTATTAAAATAGTTACGGAAAGATGAATTAGAATGTATTGATCCTAACGTTGACATAGCACTTCGAATCTTTTTATGTATTCCGGTGGCCAATTGCACAGCAGAACGTTCATTCTCTTGTTTAAAAAGGATTAAAAATTATTTGCGTTCGACAATGACAGAGTATCGACTGAACTCCTTAGCGTTATTGAGCATCGAAGAAAATTATCTCAGCGTTTTAGATTACACTATAATTATTGATGAATTTGCTCACCAAAAGGCACGTCTCAAAATTTTACATCAATAGACCAATTAGCTACAATTAATAAAACGTTATTTCAACTGTATAAAAAACCCCATCCAAAAAGTTAGATGTTATATTCCTTATTTATAATGGTTAATCGAAAATTATAAAAACTGTTTCAACGTCGTAATATTCTAATCGTTCAGTTGTTGTAAATAAAAATCTATCATATTAATATTTAATACACGCTATTTATTGTCTACTTCATTAGATTTTATGATTTCAGAAGTATATGAATCTGAAAGTAAGGCCCGTTGAAAAAAAAATGTCGCAATTTTAGTTGTCATGTTTTAGTTTCTTTTTAATTTTAATGTTTCAGTGTTGAAACGTTAATAATGTTGAACGTTACTTGCTATGAAGATACAGTTTATATCCAAAACTAGCTAATCTAAATAAATCATTTAATTTATGAAAACAATGTGCAAAATGTAATGTTACTTTTAAAGTTAAAACGTTCAAATTAATGAGGAATTGTTACTGAAATATTACAATTTGAAATGTAACATTAATTTTAAACAGGTGGCGGCCAATTTGATGTGCCTACAGGCGGCAAAAGTATGAATCCGCCCCTGGTTGTCAGGAAGCACTGTCAGGCACAGAAGCTGGTCGGGAACTGCAGGTCCAATTATCTTCGCTTAACTATCTTCGTGCAAGCATTTTTGTCGGGACAACAAGTTTAACGACGAACAGACAGTAAAAAAATTTGTAGAAGTAATATCATTTATCAGTATTCTCCTAAGCCATTTCCCATAAGGTTGCTCTGCGAGGCCGCGACTGATGGCTGTGAAGAGCCTTGAAAAATGCGCGCTGTGTTACAAATACAGAATAATCCAAGAAGTAAAAAGCGGGAGCGTTAGGGCAAAGGTTCCGGCGGCAAGTTGCGCTTCGCGAAGCCCCGTGGAAGGAAGGAGGCCTCGCATACATTGATATACTTTTCATGCAAGAGTCATTTACTCGCGCACGTAGTCTACTACAAAAATGCGTGTGCAGTGTCATGACTAGAGGCGGATTTTGATGATCTAAAACATCGCCAAAAGATCGATAAAATGCTCTTAATTTTTTTAAATGCCCCAAAATCTAGGAAGATATACGTAAAAAATGTTATCAAACAAGCTCCGCTTAACATCTCAAGCGGTTGAATATGGTACTGATGTAATAGAGGCTTCTTCCATTCGTTTGAGTGAACTTACCGAACCGAACCGAACCGACAATGATACTGATAGGCGTCACAGGAACCTTAGATTACATATTCACAACGGGTGACATTACAATTGCTGAGCGAAGAGATCGAATAGGCCACTCATGAATTTTGTGAAGAACATTTTAGCTTCTCGTAAATATTATTCGAAGCAAATATCATTAAAATAATACCAAAATCATCGAAATCAGCGAAAATGCATTAAAATTATGAAAACGGTAAAAAATGACTTATTAGCCCAAATCGAAAAAATGCAAAACATGACATGGATCATTGCCTTTTGTCATAACATACATCTAATTAAACCTAATTAAACGGCATTGTTCTTAAGTGATACGAACAAATAGCATTTTTTTTAAATCTCCCCCTAGTCGCAACAGTTTCATGATCTTCACATCAACTAAAATTCATTTTTCTGTGAAAATAAAAATTGCGAAAGAAAAGAAAGTTCTTAAAGTATTTTTGAAATATTACGTATTATTTAATTTCATATTTATCCTTATCATTGACGAGGGAATTTCCTTTACCACTGGCACAGTCTGGATTTCTGTGCACTCAAGGGACTTCATTCGGCAAAACCTCAAAATTATAAAATAACCTCATGAAACAGCGCGTTCCCTTACAGTGTGCAAAAGTAGTTCGCTCGAACAGGAACTGCAACGCAGGATGTATCATTTTAGCGTGCACGGAGGATATCACTATCGTACGGCGGAGAAAACATGACAATGAATTAGCTCATTGCGACGCGCTAAATTTCGGCGCATATCACAAAGGGCAAATATTCCACGCATGACAGCATATCTCACGAATTCATGTGAACGCACTTCTTTGAAGGAAAGTGAAGGAATTGCTTTCAGGTAGTTTGCAAAAGGACAATATCCGCCCCTTAGTTACGCCTAGCTACTGACAACTCCCACCAGTCTTTATCATGGCTCAATAGCATTTTGCCTTGAGTTATATCCGTCACTAAAGACATATTTTTTCAAGATTGGAGGGAGATATGCCATTCGAAGGGAGGTGAAGGGACAGGATAGGAAAGAAGCGAACGCGCGCCGGCCGAGGCCCTTATCCTACGGCGCTATTTCGGCATTCGCCTGAAATTGATCCGGAAAACCATGGCGTACATCGATCAGAGCAGCCGGCTTACGACCGGATTGCGGAGGTGCCACAAACTAACCGATGCTAAAAGCATCACACAGATTCCCGGCATCTGGCGGATGCGGTCTCTTAATCACCAGTACCCTCATGCCGTGAGGCGTTACCTTAAGGTCTATTGCCCACGCCGCCACAGAAGCGCGCGAACGTCAATCATCAGGGCTCTTCGCCGACGACGGACAAAGGGACCGAAGCAGGTACCTGCTGCGGTCCCTTTGCCCGTCGTCGGCGAAGAGCCCTGTTGATTGACGTTCGCGCGCTTCTGTGGCGGCGTGGGCAATAGGCCTAACGCTCGTCGCCAAAGGTATCAAAAAAGTACGATGTAAGCCATTTGAAAACAATTCTGCAGTGGGCAATGCCATGTACAATTGATTAGAGCCAGTGGTAGCGCTGGATAATGGTCAACAGATGATGAGCCTGAACCGCAAGGCAACGCAGAGGACAGATGGTAGCGTGACGAAGTCCGAAGATCATGAAATAATAAAATCTACTGTATCCACTCCCTTTATTCCTGACACAAAGAAGAGTACATTCACTGCTACAGTTGTCAGAGCATTTACTCAAAAATCCCCTTCGCACGTGAGATTATATCAGTGCAAGCGCCGCTATGTTATATTGCAAACGCGCCTGTTTCGGCGGTGAGATGGCTACCTGGTCAAGTGACGGTCAACTCAGTCAAAGTGCACGATAGGGGCTCGCCTCGTAAAGCTATGGTTTCATCAGAACACAGGCGCTGCCCGTCCTGTCCAGGATCAGCCTAATGCAAGGTTCCCGTATGCTGCAGTGGGCACGTCAAAAGTGTTATTGGCGTTGTCGCCGTCAATACTGTAAAAGACACTCGGAAGCTTTTCTGCTGACTGGAAGTATGTAAAAACTCTCAAAGTGCCTCTGACAAGATACACAATTTCTAAGTCACTCTACAACAACACTGCTTTGGAACAAATGTTTCTAAATCTTTCTCGTCAATATACTCTGAAGGCTTTTTTTCCAAAGGCAACAAACCGCATGGTGTATCCGAAAACGGCATGCACATATCTGAGCGTTTCTGAAGCAATATTCTTCAATAGCTCACACAACTTTAGAGAATAGCGTTACTTGAGACTATCCGAAGTCACTCATTTTGAGGTGTCCTCCATTGTAACCATAGTTTAACTTGCTACAAACAGGACATGGTTGGACACAAACAGGGTTAACGTGTGAAGACCTCGCAGTAGTATTAAAATTTTGTTGTTCAAGGATCGATCATTTTTTTAGCATTTTCTTGAAAGTCAATCAGTTTTTTTTAGCCACACGTATATCGTTTTTTTCTTTCCACAGAAAACTAAACACAAATCAATAAAACATAACAAAAAAATGAGAATATCCAGTGAAAAGATTGAAATTAATACACTTGTCACTCTTTTGATTTCAAAATAATGATATTTACAACTTTCAACAAATTGATTAGTAAATACCAGTGAATTTAGAAAGACAAACGAGGCATAAGGTAAACAATTTTGGGATGAAAGCTGGATATAATTTCAGTGAGGGTAAATGTTTACATTGCGGACATAATACCAATTATTCATTACTGAGTGAAAACATGCATCATCGGGCAGAGTAAAATATAATTGTAGTGTTTATCTAATATGTTACAATGACAATACATTTGATAAAGGAAATGTAATTCCAGATTTCAGTTGAATTATTTTAGATGTTTTACTCGGATATTGCAAAGTAAATACACTTCCTATGTAATAAATAAGCAACGCTTACCTGAAACAGGAACATTTTTAGCTAATCATATATTTTCATTAATTTTTTTTCAATCAATCTGCCAAATAAAAAGGAAGGAATTCAGTCTTTTATATCTAGGTAGCTCTTTTATTTTCTGAGTTTGGTTAACTATCATAGTATTATACACAATAGTATTATTATACACACCATAATATTTTAATTACCAAAATATAAAAGGTTGCGCAGAAAGAATAGTAGGATTAAACAGACCAGCATATTTTAAGTAGTGCAATCATTTATTTGAAAATAGTTTAATAACACAGTTAAAGGTATGCCCTTCAGTCATTTTTGACATTAGTCACAGTTTCTTGAATATTACACCAGGAAACTGACCACCATTATAATTCCTCCAAGCGGCGAACGAAGGCCTGCAACACACGATGTACCATATCCAAGGGAAGATGACAAGGAAAGGCTTCTCGTATCAGGCGATTAATATCTGCCAACGGCTGTAAGCTTGACTCTTTAGATATCCCAGAAGAAGAAATCAGGGATAATCAAATCTGCCAACCGCGCTGCGCAGTTCTTGAAGATCTGCGATTCGGTTGCTAAACGACCAAGAAAATCCGTTGCAAACGTCATTCGGGCAACTTTATCATTTTTTTAACTTTTGCACAACCTGCATCTTTTAGGGGATGGATCTGCAGATCTTTATGAATGATACATTTCAAGGTACGAGGCTTCATCCTTAGCTCTAAGGCGTATCTGGCAGCGGAAACCGAGGACTTCGGATTAGTGCTTGGTGTCCGTTGTGACCTACGTCTTGGATTTTTCGACTAAAGACTAGGAGCATTAATAGGAAATTGATCCACATACCCTACGGTGGGTGAACCAATTTCAGCGATCAGGATCTTTGTCGACACTACGACTGACGTCTCACCCCTGTTCTGGCCACGAAAAAGCGGTGCTCTGGAGCAATTTTTTACCATAATTGCAAATGGCCATCCTACCCCACTTTCTTCCGCATACTTCTGTCACGCATGTGCGAACAGTGCGTGTACGACGTAACGCAAATCAGGTTATTCTTTCTGCGCAACCATACATATTTACATTGGTCTAGATACTACGAATTATTGGAATTTAAAGTTAATACTTCGATCTTCTTGCCTTGGTCCGGAAGTCTAAATACCTCCGTTTATTGGTTCAGGTCTGTCTCACATTACAAAATTGTCTCGAGTGGAGGCAAAATATCTTCGAAAAATGAAGTCAAAAAAGTTTGTAAATTTTTGTTATTGTACAAATCAACGAAAACAACAAAAATTAACATTTAAAGCTCAGGTTTTGCACGAGTTTTTACTTCTATAGGATTAATATTCAGAACAACTGCTAATTACGTACACATGAATATACCTCTCTGTCGATCCGGATGGCCAAGGTCGCTAAGGCAGTAATGTCGTGGCGATGGCGGATCGAGGGTTCGAATCCCACCTCGGATATGGATGTATTTCTGATCGTCCCTTCACCATTCATCATCATCATCACCTATCACTTCATTAATAATTCTTAATAATTCTCTGCGCGAGCAGGAGGCCCTTGCCCTTAATGGGATGAGCAGTTTAATAATAATAATAATAATAATAATAATAATAATAATAATAATAATAATAATAATAATAATAATAATAATAATAATAATAATAATAATAATAATAATAATAATAATAATAATAATAATAGAGCCTCTCTCACATCACGGATTACGGTTACATCAATTTTGTTGAGTGATTCCATTGTTAAAATTCAAATCAACAAATCTAAATGAGTGTGTCAAATTGGAAAACAAATACATTCGTAAAGAAATGGACTTAACAATGTCGGCATGTTATTAAGCTACCATTGAGCAACCGACCAGTGTCCTCCGCCCAGTGCCCTGGGCCCCGGGCGCCCGCAGCGCCGGAGGAGGATTATGCAGCGCCCGGGAGGCTTCCTGCGCCCATTATGCAGCTTCCAACAGGAACTCTTTCACACATCCGCTGCGATGGACTCGGCGAGCGCTTTGCCGCCCCAGCGCCTTCTCCAACCGGGGGGCAAGGTCAGGGAGGGAGATCACACGCTCATGTGTCGGACTCTCTTTGTCATTCGCGGAATCGATGGAATCGAGATTTGCTGTCGCGCAAGTTAATGAAAAGTGCTTCGAACAGGGACTGAAAAAATTGTGATTTACATGACAAGCGCACGAGACTGAGCGAAATGCGGATGTGAAACGTGTCGAACGTAAACCAGAACGATGCTCAATGAACTGAAACGTAATCGTATTGATTTCACAACAGAAATATGAAGAAAGAAATCAAAGAGAAATTTCATTTATACGAGTTAAGAACGCATCTAAAAATATGTGCTATATGGAAACTTTATCCAATCGTATTGATTCCACAACAGAAATATGAAGAAAGAAATCAAAGAGAAATTACATTTATACGAGTTAAGAACGCATCTAAAAATATGTGCTATATGGAAACTTTATCCATTTACAATCTTCGAACAAATGCTTCAATGAAGTACTCTGACGTTTCATGTTTTAGAATATTTAATAATTTTAATATCTAAAATGATCATTCCATCAGTTTCACTTAAAAAAGCAACGACCTATTTACTATACAAATTGTGGTTGCTGACGAGCATTTCAATAAACACAATTGACCACTGCCACAAAATAAATGCAGCATTCACGGCAACAAAAATGAATAAAGAGCTTATTAAATCGAATAACGCAAGGGGAACGAACTGGAAGAAATATTTTGGTAAAAGTGAAATGGTAAATTGCCCACCACGAAGAGAACGTTGCTGCATGTCCAGTTCTAATATGAAAGTAATAACTTTCCATGTCCCGTTTATTCTCACTTGCAAACATGTAACATACTACATGTAAGCTTCCGCAGCTCGAATCCAAAAATTTATGTAACATACTAAATATCGTTTTTTTTCTTACTAAATATTTATACTTACACACTTTATGGAAAATGTTAGTATTCTTAGATTTTTTAATTTAAAGAAATGTTAAAAATCGTTTGGCTACATTTCTCAATTGTCTAGCCTTGCTTAGACGTCACCGCGCAAGTCCCTTGAGCCGCCCGCTTCGGAGGGGGCGTCAAGGGCGTCTCCGGTTCCGGCGGCGCGGCGCGGCGCGGAGCGTGGAGGTCGCAGGGGCGGCGCCCCGGCGCAGGGGACCCACCGGCGCTACCTGCCCGCCCCTACCTGGGCGCCGCCTCCAAGCCCAGAGGTAGGGATTGCAAAAAAAAATCAGACCAGAAATATGGAGATATTAACATCCATGTTTTGTGTTCGATGTTTTCCTGATATCGATATATTTGTCCTAAAACATCGATGTTTTCCAGTGACTGAGTTCTTGTGATTTGCTCAAAGGGACATCTATCACTGTATGTTGATGCCCAGACAGCTGGAATCCGATCATTATTCGCAACGTTTCTCCAGTGTTGCATGGTTAGGCGATTTAATTTACATGTTTATTCTCTTTTATAGGTAATTGGGGTGGGTGAGGGAGACATTTATTTATGGCTATTTCTAGTGGGTTATTCAGGATGCTTCTCTTTATTATAATTTTAACAAAATATGTATTATGTTTCATGCGAAAGGTAAACGAAGGTCGCAACTGAAAAACTGTATCAATATCTGGACATTGATGACAGGGTGATATAAAGCTGAATAACGTAAAAACTAATATTTACTTAGTGTATATCACATTATATCAAGGACATTTAACTTTGATGATTTATGAATAAATGAATAAATTGAAAAATAAAAAAAATCCGATGCCATTTTGTCGATGCGTTGTTATTTTCTTCTTTTCAATGGATAAAGATTATTCTTTAAATTATTATTTAGTATAGTGAGCAAACAATAAAATGTTATTAGTCTGACAACTCAATATTAGTAGATATATAAATGTAGATATATTAGTAAATAATCAATGGGAAAGGAACGTGGATGTTGTTGGCTAGTTGGTAAATGTTCAAGCAAGAAACTCAAAAAGTAACATTTTATCTCAAGACTTGAGCATAGCGTCTCCACCAGAAGGAAAAACAACTGGTTGTGGTTACGCCGCGCGTGAGGCCAAATGAAGTTCCAATCGCGCCGTACGTGGAGCGACCACGGTGTCATCTAAAATCTGTGAACCAACGTAAATTTTATGTTCGATGAAAACAGTGTCATTAGTGAGTGATGCGCATTATGTACAATGGGAACTACCCAAAGTACTACAAACCAAATATCTAATTAACGCTGGAAGACAATTTCATTGAGTTTCTGAAAACTTCATATGACGTCATTTCAAGCACATTCAGACAGAAATGCAATAGTGTTTACAAATTGCTGGAAATGTAATTATTAAAGCGTGAGAGATGTTTCAAAAAATTACATTTGTGTAATTATTGAAAAAAACATGAATGCAGAAAAATTAATTCTATGTCATCTTAAACAGTGTAATTAGCGCTATCTGTTGGAAAAGTTTGGAGAAAAAAATTGAATTCGCTTTAGAGAAAATGGCGTTTGAGCATTTCTGAAAATGCCAAACTTTGAGTTCATGTTCACGGAAAACTGTTGAGTTTTCGGGAACCTTAATTTGACATGATTTAAAGCACATGTACTCACAAATACTGTAATGGGACGGTCGCACGCGACAGGCGACAACGCGTGTTTTAAAATTTTATTAAATATAACGTTGCTGCGAAAGATGCCAGGAAACGTGCAGTTGTTCACTACCTGTAAGCGTTTTTGGAGCATCAGGGATGCTGAAGCGTGCAGCCCTATTGTCTCGGTACAGCCGGCGCTCGGCCGCATCCGGTGACTCATGGGAAAATAGGACGCCAATTGTCCGAGCCCGGCAACGGAGCTGCCCCCTTTTCTCGGAACTTGGATGGCGTTCGCGTTTCGTAGAAATTGGCGAGACTCGGGCGACCGTCTACGGCTCCACGATTGGGCGGAAGAAACCTAGCGACGCGCGCCCGCCAATCGCGCGAAGTGAAGCGGGGGAAGGTCTCGTGACCCGCGAAGCCGTGGAGGCAACTGCAAGACGCTAGCTCTGGCATTCCCATGCCAGTAGGTGGGCCTTGCCGAGGTGGGGGATTGCCGCATCGCCACATCGCAGGCAGCCTCTGAACGAACGCCATGGGCCATGACTGTAAGAGCCGACTGCGAGCCCAGAGTGACAAAGGGGTGAGGCGAGACGCAGCCTGCCGACGTCCGCCGCTCCCGTAACCGGGGTCGTGGCCACCGGGAAGAACGCCGCCTACCGCCCGACCGCTTCGCTGATAGGCAACGGGGTGAGGCGAAACGCAACCTGCCTCCGACTGCACCACGCCAAATATCGGGGCGCGGGGCCGCCGCACCCGCAGGAAAGGACGTGACCGCCGGGGTGGACACCGCCCGGCAGCCGATGATGAGCTCTGGCCCGTACGTCCATATGGGATAAGATTAGATATAAGGTAGTTCTAAGGATCAATTTCAGCCAGAGGCATCACCTTGTTCAGAAAGGAACATTACAACTACCTTTGAAAATGAAACCATATGTTAAAATGTAGTGTTGGCATTAGAGTTCGCCCTACCACGCATGCCTCCCTTTAGGGAATCTGCGGACTGAGCAGCCGCAGCAGGGGCAACGCTGGATCGGACGAAATACAGGCAATACGTGAGTCGGGGCAGCCACACGAAGGGTGCGGTTACAATCCATTAGTGTAAAGATATTGCCGCTAATGTAAATATTAACGACATGAGAGAAAAGTAAAAAAAAATACATTTTGCAATTTTTGAAAAACAAAAGAATAGAGCAATATGGTATTTATGTCATATTATAGAGTTAATTTAGTACTATCTCTACCAAAAGTTTAAGAAAATTTGGAGCCGTTTTTGAGAAACTCTTGTTTTTGTTACTTTTTAAAATTGCAAATACTGCACGCAATATTGCGCCAAAAGTACTAAAGCTTTCAAAAAATGTATAGGACCTTAATGAAAGAACTAATTGTGAACAATAAATTTCATTTGAAAGAAAAATATCTATTTTTAATTATATAGGAAAGCACCGAAAAAATTCATACTTTTGAATTTTTCGAAAATACAGAATTAACCGTGAAAATCGGACCCATACCACTGTTATAAGTGCATCCTGGTCTATTGTTAAAATTTTTTAAGGAAAAAAATGAAGCAGTTTTTCAGAAAATTTTGAAAATGTCCGAAGGAAAAAATCACACGCATGGTTTAGGCGCTAGTGGTGTCCACGGCCAGACATACAGACAAACGTTTTGAAAAGAACCACTTTTGGTATTATGGGACCCCAAAACGCGTTTTTGTGTCAAAATCTCGAAATCGATTTTCCACAGCATTACATTACTTTCCATATACTATGGATAATACTCAGTATGTACGTGCGCATACGGGACAGTAAAAAGGAAGAGAATAGGGCGCGATAGACCGTGTCATCCAAGATTGATACGCAAACATGTGAACGCCTTGACGATTTCCACAATATGTGTTTATGACTTTGTAAGAAGGTGATGCGAAGGGTTGGCTAAGATGGTGGTATTCAAAAACATGCACAATCAATATTTCACACTAATTTCACAATAAATCAAATTCTGAAATTATAAAACATCAAACAACGAACCTTTTTTATCAAGTATGTTGTAATAATTTTTAAAAAACTTATATTTATCTGTAATAGCACATACATTGTATCGTATTATAACACATACGTTGTATAGTATTTACATTACAAATTTCGTGATTGAAAGTGTCAAGATACAAAATCAAGACAACTTACTATGTAATATCAAATTCTGAAGTGATTATTAAACGTATTATAAAGGAAACGTGCCGTTTTTCGGATTCTTTCTAAATACTTATACAACATAATACTACTAAATATTTATAAATGCTCATAATAAATGTAGATGTCGTAATAAAATATAGTAGATGTCAGCTTTGTATCCACAACTTTCATTTAAACATTTCGTATTGGTAATGCCTAGTATTCAGCAATTACACTAAGGACTGGGAGACATTTTTAACTTTTATGTTCAATTGACTGTTATGTATAACTATAAATCATAACATAATCATCACATCTGCAGAGAATTAAATTTTGTATTAGTTTCAGAGTGCATGTAGCAAAAGCTTCCTAAATATTAATAAAAATCTAAGTTAATAAAAATATTAAGTTTTCTACGAAATGAAAATAAAATACTGCAAATAACGAGAAAAGGTTGTGATATTTTCAAAAGCAAAGGCAGTCCACACATGCAGAAATACCACGCTAATTGTGAATTTAGCTCGCCTGCTTGCACAGTTCGCATGCGGGATAACCACTTCCAGACGTCGTTCATGGACACAAGGATACACTGTGAGAAAGAAGAAGCACCAGAAACGGAACAGAATTAGAAGAGCTAGTGGCTTACCCCATAATAAGCGGCAATGAACCGAAGTACGGCGAAAAAAAATGATATTTCGCAGTATTAGTGAAAACGTATACACTTTGTGAAATTTGCACAATATTCATTATATTAACAAGAAGTTTTTTAAGATCAAATGCTAAAAATAAAATACGCATTCATTTTACCAAACAACCATTGCATTTATATCAAAAGGGGTAATTAAATATTTTTTGATTATTTCCTGGCGTCATTTACAGGTTACATGGAAAAGGAAAACGAACTATGGCGCTTATTTCACAACTTAAAATTTTTACAAATTAAATTATCATACCAGTTAGTGGATAGTTTTGAAATAAAGAACTTAATTCACAAAACGCCATTCACGCTGGTTTACTTTTATTAGCCCCTTTTTAAGAACAAGTTGGCTTAACACGTTCTCCATACACGCCTCTCCATAGTATAACTGCCACAGTTTGAGGAACCACCAACATCCACTATCACTGCACACTGCAAAGGTACTTTCATTACGAAGGGGAAATCATTTACAGGCATACTTTGCCTAGTTGACCTCACATTTATTTATCGACTTGAGATTGTTTTCAGTTTTGAAGTGACGAAAATACTATCCATATGTGTCAAAATTATACCCAATCACAAATTTCTTAGTACCAGAATTTTCGTTTCTCTTTCCTCTTAATCTTCTAAACGTTCTGTTTTTAAAGTTGCCTTTGCAAGGATTCCACAGACTAAAGACGTTGAGACTGCTGTGCGCGTCGCGGGCCTTCGAAGGCGGACGTGGCCTGCTCTTTGGGCTTGCGCGCTGGCGCCTCGCGCGGCGGGAGATGGGAGGAAGACGACCGGCGTCGCGGCAGCGCGGCTACATCTGGAGAAGAGCCACACATCCAAGGGATACATTCCGAATGAAGCAGAATATTGGTATTTTCTATAAT
The DNA here is from genome assembly GCA_038098605.1 of Gryllus longicercus. Taxonomy (NCBI): domain Eukaryota; kingdom Metazoa; phylum Arthropoda; class Insecta; order Orthoptera; family Gryllidae; genus Gryllus; species Gryllus longicercus. The sequence continues at coordinate 872,582 of JAZDUA010000238.1, forward strand.
CAATTTGCTAAAGTCGTTAGAGAGTTTAAAACAACATAGAACTATGCACTAGGCTGGGAGTGAAAAGAACCATTCATGAGATTCGAGTACTAAATATTTCTTTAAGAAAAAATGACAAGTTTTCTATTTTGAACCGAATAGGTTTTAACTTACTTTTGAGTAATCATATTTCGGATTCCTCTTACACATTTCCATGTAATGTTGGTTTATCCAACTAAAATGAAGAACTAGTGGTACTCAACAGCACATACTTTCTCGCATTATTTCCAGCACATCATAGAAGGAAGCAACAATAATTTTACAAATAAATTCAACATCCAGAACTAAAAGCCATCCAATATACCGCATTTTTAAAGCATTCGAAACGACGATATCATTACCTTATGCATATTTGTTCATGGGTAATTCCACGCCAACTCCACATTGCATCACACCAACCCATCTCAGATCGAAAAATTAAAGTTATTTTCTTATTTCTTATGCCAAGATAAGCCCAAACTTAAATTTTCAACCATTTCCGATGTAAATAGCGTTTGTGAGAACAATTATCGATTTTCGCGATTTTCAAGCATTTTACAGCATCTTTTTATAATTATCCATTATTTCGATATTTTTTAATGAAAAAATATGTTTAAACTACTATTTTTATAGGAAATTTTCCGCAGAATTCGAATCTGTTAATGAAAATATTGAATTTTTTTCTTAATATGACAAAAATTGAAATTTATGATTTTTATTACTTTATTTTCAAAAATTAATTTTAGTATTACAGTACAATTAAAAAGTTAGTTTCTTATGCTTAAAGTACGTGAAAATAAGTGTACATTACGGTACAGGAAAATTTTTTTTGGGGAAATAGTGTTTAAAAGAGTTAAACGCAAGAAATACAATAAAATCTCTTTTCTAAATGTATTTTATCATTTTTAAATAACCTGTTAGCATTTTCTACTACTTTTAGACTGTTTGGATGACTTCGGTGGTGTAAAACAGTTTTTAATAAAATGTGCGTCCTGAACTTTTTTGGGAAATGCGTTTTACATGAGTTAAAATTTTAAAAAATCGTGAAAAATTAATCGATTTTTATCGTTATATCGGAAGAAAATACCTCTCTTCATGATACTGTACGAAATTGAAAGAAATACTCATTACGCCATAGAAAAAGTAAAAAAAGTTGGAGAATAGGGGCCTATGAACGTATTAAACATTTAAATTATACATGGCTATGTTCAGAATCTGGCGCGTGATCGCAAGCTAATTTCAAATATAGGGGCCCTGAGCAGTGTTTCTAACTGCAGGAATGTTATTATAATGTTATTAATTGTTATAACTTATTACATCTCTGTAGACATACAAAATTGTATAGTATTGATGCTACCTGGACATTTTTTGCTACCTCTCATGGGAAAACGGAGAACGATGGAGTGGGTGCAACTGTTAAGAGAGAGGCAACAAAAGAAAGTTTGCGTAGACGTCGTCAAAATCAAATCACAGATATTGACAAATTATTAGAATTTTGTAAAGCACATATTAAAAACATCCATTGTGAAATTATTAGAAAAGCTGAAGTCGATGAATATCGGAATCGAAACAAAACTGAAAAAGTATTTACAATTCCGGGTACTCGCAATTTGCATGAATTTGTTCCTTACTCTGAGCATATTATTCAATGTAAAACAATAAGTACTCAAGAACACTGTTCTTTGGTGTTTGATTTAATTAATAACAAGAAAATGAAATAAGAAAATAAAAGATTAATTTTAATAATTTTATAAATTACAATGTTTTATTATTCAACTAAAAATTGTAATAAATGAAAACTTTTATCAAAAAGTTTTTAAGTGCCTATTTATAAATTTGTTTGTACTATTTATAATTTAATCTGCTTTAACAATAATAATCGATTAATTATTCACGATTTTTTAAAATTTTAACTCATGTAAAACGTATTTCCCAAAAAAGTTCAGGACGCACATTTTATTAAAAACTGTTTTACACCACCGAAGTCATCCAAACAGTCTAAAAGTAGTAGAAAATACTAACAGGTTATTTAAAAATGATAAAATACATTTAGAAAAGAGATTTTATTGTATTTCTTGCGTTTAACTCTTTTAAACACTATTTCCCCAAAAAAAATTTTCCTGTACCGTAATGTACACTTATTTTCACGTACTTTAAGCATAAGAAACTAACTTTTTAATTGTACTGTAATACTAAAATTAATTTTTGAAAATAAAGTAATAAAAATCATAAATTTCAATTTTTGTCATATTAAGAAAAAAATTCAATATTTTCATTAACAGATTCGAATTCTGCGGAAAATTTCCTATAAAAATAGTAGTTTAAACATATTTTTTCATTAAAAAATATCGAAATAATGGATAATTATAAAAAGATGCTGTAAAATGCTTGAAAATCGCGAAAAATCGATAATTGTTCTCACAAACGCTATTTACATCGGAAATGGTTGAAAATTTAAATTTGGGCTTATCTTGGCATAAGGAATAAGAAAATAACTTTAATTTTTCGATCTGAGATGGGTTGGTGTGATGCAATGTGGAGTTGGCGTGGAATTACCCTCATACATTCTTCCTGTCTTTCATACATTTGATTATACCATTTTTTTCAACGTAGAAAACATTGTAACACGAATGTTAAGTAAATAAAACCGCCTTATCTCTCTCATCATGTCGCCGTTCAACAATTACTTATCTAATATCCATCGCTGCATTGTTCCCCAAGGCACCGTACGGCGATAATATAAAATTAAAGTTCGTGCAAATTTTTATGGTATTCAATTGTTTCAATTTTCTTTCATATTAAACTAAAAACTTATTTCTAAGAGAGAAAATCTAACTGGGTAAATTTCATTTAAGATTTGCGGATCGCTAGAAAGAAAATACAACACATTGAGAATATATTGTGGAATAAAGTAAAAATCGAATTAATATTGCGATTTTAATTAGTAAATTATAATTAAAATTATATTAATTATTTTTAATTTCCTTTGGATCCATTCCTGATCTCCGCGGATTCTTCTCGTGGTTTGTAGTTGGTGGGACCCCTGTGTATATTTCATGAATTTGAAGCAGAAATATCGCGAAAACTACTAGTTTTTAAAAGATGTGTATATGAATTCTCGGCTATCCGGGACATGTCAGGCGAAACGTCGGCCTCCCTCCGACCAACGACGCGGCGTCTCTCGGATAGCCGAGAATTTATGGATTCGAGCCGCGGAATGTACTTATGTACATGATCTTTTTTTTAATGAACTGATTATTAGAACATATTTTAAGACAAAACTTTCTACCTTCCATTTTGTTGTTTTAAATGTTACGTTTTTTCTATTTTCGATAATACGGAAAGTTCTACGAAAATGTGACTTGCGCCATTATTTTAATATAACCTTCTTCTATTTTGTAAAGAATAAAATCGGAACCGGTTTTGAGAAAATAAATTTTTTTAAAATTGCACAAATTTCAAAAAAAATTCTCGCATTTTGCCAAAAAAATTGTACAATATCTTTGCTAAAGAGCTGACTTTTTGCAACAGACTGTGAGGCAAAAATCTCTGACTTTTGAAATGTTGAAATGAAATGAAACGTTTTGCAATTTTCGAAAAAAAGGGGCGAGATAACCGAAAATGGAACCAACACCGTATTTCTTATCATACCATATTACATATTTAAAGGAAAAATTTGAAGCGTTTTTTTGCGGAAAAAAATTGTTAATTGTTTTTACAAAATGCCTATATTTCGCGCAAAACTCAGATTTTCAAAAAGTTGATCATGACCTTATTTCAAGATCTTTCTTTAAGCAGAAGATTTTATGAAGGAACAAAAGTCTCTACCTTCAATGTTAAAGTTGTAAAAAAATATTGCACTTTCGCAATTTCAAAAAATATGTTATTTCAACGAATATGAGGCCATTCTGTTAAGCGTCCTTTACGCAATCCGACAACAAGATTTAATAAAAAAGGAAAAGCCATTTTTTGATGAAAATTTTGAAAATGTTCCCGGGGTTTATGCAAATTTCCCCCAAAATTAAAACATTGATTTCAAATTCAAGCGGCCGCGACATCAACCATAATCGATTGGGGAATATGAATTTTGGAGAAAATCGGCTGAACGGTTTCGTCTCTAGGGTTGACTACAACCGGACGCAGACTGACAGACGTTTCGCCGTCAATGGATTTTTCGGTATCAAGGACCCACAAAACAGGGATTCTGACTGCACAACGTGTTAGAGGAAGTAATTTACTATAAATAGGGACAAGATTTATCCACGTTCTTGTTACCAGGGCTCGGCAATAGTGTTTGTGTACAAAATTTGCTGTTTTTCGCAACATTAAAAAACTTTATACCGCGTAAGCAGTAGCGAGAAAGTAAAAATAAATAAAATAAGAATGTGAGGGAAGACAACTAATCATATTGTTGTCAATTTGAAATATTTTTTAAAATATATTTTGCAATAAGAATGGAGATCATTTGTATCTCTCACGAATAAGGTTACAAGAGCACACAATATAATTATTTTTATTTGAATGTAGAACAGAAGGTAAATACAATCATAATTTTTGAGAAGAATTTGAATGTAGAAAACACCTATTGGTCATTCTCCTTGACAAACTAAAACTTATATTCATTTCTAATGCACATAAAAAGGAAAGCTTCTATTGTAGACTTTGATTCATGCAAAATGTAAGAGTTATAGCATTATTCATACCTTTTCAACCAATCTGAATCTATGGGTGGAGGCGGGATTTTGTATTTGGTGGGTAGGGGGGAGGGGCAAAGAATCCCTGCGCATAAAATGGTAAAACGTTCCCCTAAACCATATGGCATGTTGACTAAGTACTTACACTATAATTCTAACATAAACATTATATTTTTGAAAGATTTCGTAGCAGCCGTCCCACCACTCACACTCCTCTAGAGCCTGAATCGTGATTATTTTTAATTTTAATTTTTTCGTTAACTTAATACTAATTCATCTGATTAAATGATGTGAAAAATAACAAAATAATTTATACTGCAAGAAAAACATATTTTAATATTTTCTCAGTGCGAAATTCAAACATAATTTTTTTAATTTAAAAAAAATCTTTCTTCGAACCCCGGAATAGGCTTAAAAAATATCTGAACAGTTCTTCTTGAAATATAAAACGTTAACTTTTTCAGATTTTTTTTCGATTTTCGAGCTGTAGTTAAATAAAATAAAAACCAATATTACCATTTTAATCCTAGATTACAAAGGTGTCGTCAGTCAGTCGACGCAACTAATGCCGAAAGCTTCCCATACCCCTTCCCCTCACTACCCGTCTCTGAAACTCTAGGTACCTTCATTGTGTGACTAGCCAGTGAAATAAACGTAACATTGTGCACCTGCTTATTTCCGCTGAACGCCAACCCGCATGGTCCAGTAAAATATGCCGTTGTAATTACGTCAGTTTTTTGCACTGTATTGCCTAATATTGTGAATAATGAATACCTTATACCTTGTACCATGTAAGTTTTGTTCTGTTCTTTCAGCGATCATAACGGGATACAGCTAAACCTACAAAGGGCGCATGACGAGGTGCCAAGGCGGACACTTTTCAAAAGCCATGTGTTGACAGCAGCAAGTGCGTACTGTCAGAGGCACGTTCTTTAGGAGCATCTATAAAAACTTTAACATTTTTTGTAACTCCATTTCATAAATGTTCAATACATTAAATTTAGTGTTTCATTGTAAAAATGAGTATTTCTTTATTTTTACCTAAAGTGGTCTGACAGACGACAGCTTTGTAATAACCCTTGGTCCAGATCGCCTTTCTAATCTAGGGTTAAATTACATACACTTTGAAAATGTCTGCAACAGTTCTGTGCATATATTTGAGTTCTTATTATACATTTGTAAAAAAATGGTTGTTGTGCAAAACAACAAAACAACGATTAAACGTTTTTGATAATGGTACCAACATTACGATTAAAACAACAGATTCGTTTTATAATAACAGAAAAGTGAAATTACTCAAATAACATTGAATATAACAGAAAATATTCCGTGTAGATTACAGGCACGCTTTTTTCTCAGTGTGCACTTGGCATCAAACAAATATCATTCATTAGTTACAATATACCTTACATTATGATGGAAAAACATACTTACGAAGTATAATTTTTTTTTATTTCTTGCCCGTTCGGCCCTTCGGCCTTTCGGGAGTTATTAATATGATACATACATTACATAAGGACTTAACAATCTCAACCATTTACATCAGGGCAGAAGTATACTTACTTGGGCCGAGTTTTTCAAATTATATACTGTTTGTGTTTACCTTTATATAAACAATAATATACAGAACCAACTAATTAACCAATATACATAGCTAAATCAAAAATATACCAAATATAACTACTAATTAAACAATATACAGAATTATACAAAATATACTAATATACAAAGATACACAGACATATGCCTTAAGTAAACAAGGGAAGTTACACTTGTGAATAACACTTATTTACGTTATTACAACCCAAACTTGTTTACAGCATTAGAACTAGCAATTTACGGTGGCTTTAGGCGGTCTTTTGGAAAGCGTGACAGTATCCTGGATGGAGCATAAGCAGTACGGCCAAGGTTGAAAGTTCTTTTGCTAGGACAAGCTTCAAGCCTTAAATTAAAAATTTTTCGACAGTTTGTTTATGTACTCTTTAATGCAGCTAATGTTTAATTCTCTTTGGATTTGAGCGTTAGGAATAAACCAGGGAGATTTGGAGACCATTCGAAGAAATTTGTTTTGAATAATCTCCAATTTGTTAATATGCGTGTTTGCGGCGCCTCCCCACACTGAGCACGCATAGGTGAGCGAAGGACGAATTATAGATTTAAAAAGTGTTACTCCGTATTGTATTCTTAATGCAGAGTTTTTATTTACTAGTGGGTAAAGTTTGACTATTCTTGTATGGGTTTTGTTAGCCGTATAGTTACATGGTTTTTCCATGTTAATTTCCTATCTAATTTAACTCCTAAGTATTTTACGGGTTGGTTATTGTTTTGCCAGAGAACAGGATTGTTACTGATTTTTAACATAGGAGGGATTATGAATCTTTTAAGCGAGAAAATTTTTGCTTGTGATTTGTTTGGGTTTACCTGGATTCTCCATTTATCAGTCCAATTAATTAAGGTATTTAAGTCCTTTTATAGGTTTTCTAGGGCAATAACCAGTTCTTCATGTTGTGAGAGGATGGCGGTGTCGTCTGCGAACAAGGCTATTTCGGTATCCATTACTTCCGGGAAATCGGCAAGGTATATTTTGAATAAAGTCGGTGAGAGTGCGGAACCTTGTGGAACTCCGGCTGAGATTCTATATTTAGCCGACGTGGTGTTATGTATTTTAATATTAAATGATCTGTTTAGTAAGAAACTTTCTATTATATCTAGAAGATATTTGGGGATGCCTAGGAGGCGAAATTTGTATTTTAATCATGTATGCCAAACGCGGTCGAACGCGTTAGTAATGTCTAGGAACAGAGCTGCCGTGTACTTTTTCTCGTGAAAACCCTTCGCGATCAAATCCGCAACTCTTAAAATTTGGTGTTCAGTTGAATGATTTGTTCTAAAGCCGAATTGGACATCAGGTATGGCGTTCGTAGCGTGTAAGTATTTATTTAGCCTTGCTAAAATCAGTCTGTCAAATACTTTAGCTAATGAAGGTAAAAGACTAATTGGCCTGTAGTTATCTAGCAGTTGTAGACATTTATTTGGTTTGTTAATTGGAATGATTATTGCGTTTTTCCAATTGCTTGGGTAATACCCCAGTCTTAAGCCTGCGTTTAATATAGCTGTTATTGCTGCAATTGTGGAATTCGGTAATTCTTTTAATATCTGACTAGTTATTAGGTCATTACCAGCTGCTTTCCTGTTTTTAAGTTTATTTATTGTGCGTTTAAGTTCTGCGGGGGATATGAATTTTATTCTTACATCTGCGAAGTGTATACGTTGCTTCATACTGTTTAAAATTTCCTCATTGAACTCATGGTTAACTATTGGGTTGGGTTTAAAAGAATTTGAAAAATGAACAGCAAACGCCTCCGCTTTTTCGTCGTCTTTGTAGAGAATACTCGTGATGGTGGTATTCTAGATTGTTCTTTGGTGATCTTTTTGATAGTATTCCATAGCGAAGGAGAACCGGGGGTATTTTACGCTAAATATTGTTTAAATGAACTATATATTGTTTAAATGAACTAAATATTGTTTAAATGAACTATATTCGTCGATTAGGAATTTTATTTAAGGAGTTCCATTTTCTTTTTAAGTGTGGCCTTCTACTCAACTGCTATAGTCTACTAATCCTGTGTTTATCTTTTATCAAGTCCACGATGTTTTTCGGTAGCCAGTAAGATGAATGTTTGTTATATTGCACTGGTTGACATGATTCTTTAACTGCGATGTTTATTGCTTCAATTAGATTATTGATTTGTAGGTCGATATCAGTACCGTTTTTAAGATCCTTTGGAAACGAAAATTGCGTGATTATTTTTTGCCTAAAGATATCCCAGTTTACTTTACCACTTATTAGTTTCCTTGAATTGTTAACTTGTACCGTGCTCTGAAATGATATTATTATGGGGTTATGATCCGAATCGAGTTCAGGTATTACCGAGTGAAAAAAGGAGGAATTTATGTTTGTGGATAGACTTATGTCAAGTATGTCCGGGGCGCCTTTATTGTTAAATGGATATCGTGTGGGTGTAGAGGGGGCATGGATTAATATATTATGATTTTGTGCGAACTGTAAAAGTTTACGACCTGCTTCTGTTGTACTATTGCAGTTCCATGCTTTATTTTTGCTATTTAAGTCGCCTATGATAATTATTTTCTTCTTATTATTGTACATCAAGTTATTATTAGAGTTAAATATTTTATTCAAGGTCTTTACTGGGAATTTTTTGTTGGGTGGTTTGTAAGCGGTTATTATTATTATTATTATTTGTGAATCAGCTGTTTTTAAATTTATTGCTATCGTCTCCAGGCAGTCAGAAGTGGGACACTCAATTTGAGAGTGATTAAGCTCTTCACGTATTATAATCGCTACCCCACCCGCAGCTTTATAAGGAGGTCTATCATTTCTGTATATATTGAAGCCAGGTATTTTGAATTTATCAGATGGGTGAAAGTGCGTTTCCGTAACGCAAGCAATTTGTATCTCGTGGAAGAATAAGAAGTTCCTAAAAATATTATCTTGTTTACTTAGTCCATTTGCGTTCCAGTTTAAAAATTTTAGGTTCTTGAGCTGGCTACAATTCATTTTTGTAACGCGGTCTGAATCATAACTTGTATTTGTGGTAAAAGAAAATTTATAATCTGAGTAATTACCGTACTTGTGATCGATTCGATTAATTTAATCCTATCGATGTTTTGATTTGTGAACGGCGTCGTATTTTTAACGTTCTCCTGAGAGTTATTTATCGGTCTTGTCCAAGGGCCTGGTTTTTCGGGTAGGGGAGGGAATTGGGCATTGTTATAGATTGGAGGTAGGCTGCATCCGGCTTGCCTGTTTTCATAATTTATCTCTTGACCTTGTGAGCTATACTGTGCCTTGGCTTGGCCTGCGTTATATCTCTCTCCAGTTGAGGGTTTATTAAGTTTTTTATTTAATTCTGCTTTATAAAAAGGGCAACCACGATAATTTGCTGTGATTTTGTTTGCAATTCGTACAGGAGGGTTTTGCTCCCGATTTAGGGAGTGTGCATTCAGAATAGTGGTGGTCATTGAGGCATTTCACGCATCTCGGGTTGTTATAACAGCTTGCGTATGCCCAAAGCGTTGACATTTTTTACATTGGATGGGGAGTTTGGTTTTAGTTCGTACAAAAACTCTAACTATGCAGTAGTCTAACTTATTTAGCTTTAAAATGGCTCTACCAGCCAGACTGTTCTCGACATCTACAGCTACTATCTGCAGGGGTTTTCTATTTTGCCATTAAGTCTTATTACTTTTAATACAGGGAATTTATCATTAAGTTCATTTTTAATATCGTTAACATCTAGACACTCCGGTACATCTTTTATTACAACTTCAAATGCCCTTACAGATGGGTCTTTGAAGGAGTAGAACTCTATCTCGTTATTTTCACAGAATTTTCTAAATTTCCTGAAGTCATCAATGTTACTAAATTGCACTTTAAATTTATTGTTACTGTATTTGACTTCAAAACTTTCAATTTCATTTTTCATAATGTCCTCTTTAAGTAGTTTATAGTTTACAGTTCATCTTCTCTTTTATTATAATTTTGAATAATAATTGGGGGGATTTTTACTGCTTTAAATACATTATCATCATTTTCCTCTATGTTATCTAAATATTCAAATCTATTTCTTACAGGTACGTTATATATCATTTGATTTACTTCTGCTTGCGAACGTTTTTGTCTTTTATCATTTAACACTTCACTAGAATCACAGTTTCTTTTAAGTATATATCTACCTTTATTGGTTGACGTGTTGGGAGTACGTTGAATTGCGGTGTGTCCGCGCTGCTCCAAGTTGTTTTTGGCGTTTGGTGACTCCTCGTCAAGGTTTTGCAGATCTGAAGGAGGAGGCAGATCCCCGGCAGTGACCTGATGTAATTGCTGCGGTTGAACTGATACTGGGTGTGTTAAACTTAGCTGTTTTAGAGTTTGAACCATGTTTTGCATTACACCCTGTGGTGGCAAGTTTACACTCATTTGTGACTGGAATGGAATGTATCCAGCCTGATATTGCTGCAACATTTGACCATTTTGAAATGCGAACATGTTATTTTCCATTGCGCTTGTGTGAGAGGTCTCACCAACAGTTGAAATTACACCGTTTGTTGCGTCCATTGCCATTTTTATATGCTGTCCCGTGCCGGGGCAGCCGTTTTCACACATATCACTGACCTAGTGTTAATGGCTTGTTATATACACTTTAAACAAAATAAATAATAAATAAACGAAAGAATAACTAAAACCTACAACTGGTTTTACTAGTATACACTTTCACATTTCCTATCAGCGCGTCGATAACACAGTAAACTCACTGGTAGTAGTGGAAAGCTTATCGTGAGGAGCGACTCTCGCGGAGGTCTTACCCCGACGGGAGCCGAGCTCGAACTACAAAGTATAATATAAAGAGTTTTATTCAAGGTCATTCATATGTTTTCACTTTCTCAGTTTAAAAAAAAAAGAATTGTAAACGCGAAGTTTTTGGTCTCTAACGCACTGTATGTTCATATTCACGCTAGAACTGCCGAATCACAGAAATGTTGGTCACTCGATGACTGTTTTGAATTCGTACGTTTCGTAGCGGCTGGTAGGCCTGCGGTGGGCCAAAGACATATATACGTTTCGCAGCGTTGACAAATTTCTCCTTTTGAAGATCCGTTTAAGAAAATCGTTTTACACGTACAACGGCCTAAAGTTTTCCGTTCGCCAACTACACTTCCGTAGATGTACAAGTAATGCTGGAAAACATGGAGGCATCGCGAACCTATTCTGCGGCATTCGAAATATTAAAAACGCTAGGAAAATTGCAAGGAAAATAATTTATTTAATCATAATATACTACGCATGAGCCTTGTAATTCTAAACAATATGGTACATTACAGTAAAATCTGCTTTCAGACTCTTACATTCAATTTAGATTAGGGCAGGTATGAATGGTGCAAATAATTAGAATTTAGTATCTCTTATTTTGTATGATTTTTTGCTAATATGCACAAAAATGCTCATAAAATATCATCCAAAAGCTGTTCTTCAGTGTTTTTCTCTAATAAGATCATTTTCAATTAGTACCGCAAATTTTGTCGTAAAATCTACAACTATATTTAATTCTTTCCCGGATTTACTTTCCACTTCCATATTTTTGTCCCCTAATTTTTTTAAAGATTAAAACTCCACAAACTCAGTTTAATTTGTATTAACTTTTACTTCTACAATTTCTCTATTAATCCTTTTGTAGACGAATGTGTAAGACGGCTTTTTTGAATGTTTATATGAATAAGGTATTAAGTTTAATAAGAATAAGTTGTTAATCACATTGATTTGAAAAATCTCTATTTGCATGCTTAAGCACGTTAAAAGTTAAATGTGCTTTCATTTTGTACTGACAGTTTCGTTTTCTACTCGTGCGTATTCACTTGAAGTTCTTCAAACTCAGTAAGTTTGACACAACAAACCACGGTTTTGTAAATTTCTTAGAATCTTCTGGCCTGATCCGAAAACGATCCGAAATTATACGTTCCCAACCAGGAGACGGAAGCGCGTCGAATGGCACCTCATATGTCTCGACTGGCACTTGGGAAGTGGTGTAACCGTGAGTGACAGATTCGCACACACGCCTACTCGCAGTTACTCAAATACTATGTAGGGATTAGTTGAATGTGGCGTCGCCGACGCCATAAACTGTTTTAAAAGTATTTTCACGTGTTGAAAATTTGTCATCCATAGCTTTGTTTAAATAAGTTCTTATAGTTTCTAGCAATGGAAATGCCAATGAATCGTAGTAGATAATAATGTTTTACTCCTGTTCAAAAATGTCCAACCCCAAATGGCCTCCATTGGGAATACGAACTGTTAATATTGCAATTTTAAAATTATAAACGCCATAAAAATACTTAAAAGAATGATGCTGTATGGTTAGAATTTAATATACCTACATATTTTTACGTGTTTTACTAGTATGCACAAAAATGCACATAAAAAAATTATCTGTAAGTTGCTCTTTAGCGTTATTCTCTAACGAGATCATTGTAAATTAGTTCCGCGAATTAATAACGAGTCGCAAAATCTTCGACAACTACATTTTATTGTTTCCTGGATTTGCTTAACACTTCTATATTTTTGTGCCCTTACTTATGAAGATATTAAAACTCTACAAAGATAGTCTAATTGTGTTCACTCTACTTCTGCGATTGGTCTATTTATCATTTTGTAGAAGAATCTATGTAAACATTAAAAAGCGACTGCTTTGTATGTTTATTGAACAAGGTTTTAATGAAAATAATTTCTTATTCATATTTGAAAATCGGTATTTGTTCGCTTGTGTAGAAGAATGTAAATGTGAGAAGTCGAACGTAAGATCGTAAGTGTGCTTTATTACTCACAGTATGGTTTTCTCCCTATTTACCTGAGTTCAAGTTCAATATGTTCCAAGGCAATACTATTCGTATTTTTTGTAAATGTATTTTTAAAAATACGTTAATACGGATGCAAATTAAATGAAATCTGTCGCGTGGCGATTCACTTGTCGCATTCAACGTAACCTACGTAGACCTATTTGGGTGGCGTTGCTTTAATTCCCTGCATACTCACGAAGATGGAAGCACTAAAATACGCGAAACATGTTTTTGGAAATTTCTGAGACTCTTCTCGCCGGATCCAAAACAAATTACCAGCTCCCCACCAGTACACCGAGACGCGTCGAATGACACCTCATACGTTTCAATTGGTGCAAGGGAAGTAGTCTAACCGTGAGTGACAAATCCGAACACACGCACACTCACAGTTACTCCAATATAGTATAAGGATTATTTTTTTCTCAAGATTCAGCAAAAGTAAATATTTTATAATATAAATTTGAAGATCCGCGAGATGAAGTGTCTAAATATTTCTTTTTTAATTTGTCAAAACTTGGGGGGGGGGGCAGTTGACCCCCTTGCCTCCCCCCCTGAATACCGCTTCTGTCTATGGCAATTGGAAATCGGATATAGACTACTTATTTCTAATTTTGTAAATGAGAACCTGTCTAAAATAGTATCAATCATATTATTCGAGGTCAGGCTGGACCACTAAATTTTCTAGAGTTGAGGAACGGTTTTAATAGTTGAACATTACCTGACACGTTCAACAGCATTCTAGATATAAAGTTCTAACTAACTATTACCGGGGATACTCCCTTTGAAATGTCTTTTGAAGTCCATTTAACATCATACTCAATAACATGATCCGAAGCGATTACTTAGAATTGATTTTTTCAAAATATACGTGATTTCTTTGCGTTTTTTGCTGTACCAGCTCTCTGAATTTATGGAACAAAGCATCTAAGAAATATGAAAACACATACAACAATCTAGAAAAACATTGAAAAATGTTATAAGTAGCACTTCGTTTATAAATTTCACACCTCTTTGGCCCTACCTAATACTTAAGGAGTAATCTGTATCGGTGCGGATATAATACGCGCCAGAAGCCCAGAATGTAAGTACCGTGAGAAAAGTAAACAAGCTAAGATCTAGTTTCGTAGCTCTCTTGCTGCTAAACCGTTGTTCAAAGAAAAAATTCTGAAACTGTACATACGAGCATAATATACATACTTTCCTCTTTCATTTCATATAGGGTCAATATTAATAACATTGCATAGTTTTTTGATACACTGAGGCTACATTGATTTTCACAAGTTTCCACCGCATGAGCAAAATGCACGTTACTCTAGCGGCTGAACGGCAAATTTCAGAAAAAATCTTGGCATAAGATGAAGGCAATTTTGTTATCAAGATATAATACAATATTCAATGCCGAGAGTAATCAATTTCAATTTCTCTATTTCTATGTAGCAGATGATCAAAAATCAGGGCCTTCAAACAAAAGGATGTGTCGATGAAGGTGAAGTCGAAAATACTTAATTTTCCTTTTTTACCTTGTTAAGCATCAAATTTTCTTTTTACTTTCCCGAATACATGTGCACGGAATACTATACATACTATAGCAAAATTTATGTAATGCGGAAAATCGATTTCGAGATTTCAACGGAAATACACGTTTTGGGGCCCCTGATATCGAAAGTGTTTTTATTTTAAACGTCCACCTGCCCGTCTGCCTGCTCAGTGTATGTAAACAACACTAGCGCCTAAATTATGTGTACGATTTTTTCCAAACTGCATAAAGCCCTGTCGATCTAGTCTGAGTCGAAGTTCTGGGATTATGAAATATTCATTACTTTTTGGGAGTACTTTACATGAAGCCCCTTTAGCATTTTCCATTTTTTCTCAAAATTGGCATTTTCAAATTTTTCTCAAAATTGGCACCAAATTTTTTCTTAAACTTCTTGTAAGAATAGTGTAAAATATTCCTACAAAGGTTGCATAGGTCCGATTTCCACTTATAATTCTCAATTTTCGGAAATTTGTACGTTGTATTTTTTCGTCGTCTTTCAACAACTACAATACTGAAGATACAGATTTTGCCTTCAAATAAAATTCATTCTGTATCACCCCTAGTTTCAGTTGGAATGGTTGAATAGCCGTCATATTTAGTAGCAGGTAACTATATTTCTTGTAGTTAAATATAATTATGTATAGGAGTTAGAGAGTGAGAGAAGATAAGTGAGGTTCCATTCTCACATTGTCGCCATTGTCGTTGCCATTGTCGTTGGGTTCGACGGGCGACAGCGACGCAATTGTTTACCAGACAAATAACCTCTAAGTCCTAAAATGTAGGCAATTATATAATCTATGATTTCATGAAAGGTCAATATTTACGAAAAATGTGTAGTTTTTGAGCTACATTGAGATAAAATTGGATGAATCCAGTTTTCAGAATCTTCTTCATAAAAATATCAAAATTCAAGTTGCTCTATCGGCTAAATGACGGATTGGAGAAAAAACTTCCTTGATATATAAAATGTGCGAAATTGTACCTTCTTTTATGTCATAAAGGACCATTATTTATGGCAAGTGGATGGTTTTCGAGTTGCGAAAAAAATATAAAATGTCGGATTTTTACCAGGTTTTTTGCAACAAAAAAACCTGTTTCCGGCCAAAATTTTTGTTGGCGAATCTGATATTCGTGTTCAGCGACCTGAAAAACATATAAGATATCAAAACAACACCAAAACTTTACACTATTTGCCATTTTTTAGCACCATTTGACTGGACTGTATCAGTCTTATGAAAATGAGAATCAACAACTGTAATATATTTGAACGTAATAGTTATCTTTGGAACATCTTAAAACAAATCTATCAAAATATATGTTTGTCACTCTGGGATATTTTTATGAATCAATTCAATAATATAAATATACGGCTTTCGATAAATTGCAAAATCTTATATTGTGATAGATGCCTTTCATGCAACAAAACTCATCGGAGAGAACTCAAACAAGTTCATACTGTGGCAAAAAGGTGATATTAGCGAATACTACTTTATGTTTTTCAACCGGACCATTTTTTAACTTAAGAAAATTCAAATTTTAATAAGTTTTGTAATCTGGAAACATCACTATACTAAAACAACCTTTCAACAGTCACTCCAGTAATGAAATTCATTGTTGCATTCAATTAGTTATATCATAAAGCGGGTGCTTTCATATCTGTTTAGACAAGCTGAAACTCGACACAGAACAACTCTTCTCTTTCCAAAAAGACCACGTGACTGACTCACTAATAAAGCAACACGACATGGGAATGCACGCGAAACGCGACTCTCCACAGAAGCCACGTTTGGGTAGCTTTTCCTCGTTTTTCTTTCAGGCTGCTGCGGCAGCGACCACAGCAGATCATATGCCGGCGTGGTCACCCGGAGGACGGTAGCAATGGCAGGGGGTGGTGGTAGCAGCGAGATGCAAGAAGCGCTGGTGACGGTGGTCGCGGAAGCACTGGCAATGGAACAGGCACAGGAACAGGATGAATCAAGACCAGACTGATAGGACGAAGAAGTATCTGGAGATGACGGTAGTGAGGGAGCGGAGGAGAAGTAAATTGAAGTCTAGGAAAAGCTGGAAAGAGAGCGGGAGGAACACGGAGCGAAAAGGAAGTAATAATTATCAGATACGACATAAAAGGGAATAATGGTTATACAACTGATGTTTTTATTGCTCCTAATGAGAGTTGTAGTAATGTCTGTTATAGTGAGGCACTGGTGGGAGTGATGAGCGGGAGCGGCAGAAGTAACTATGACAATGGTGGCGACTACGCAAGCTCCTGTCTTAGGAGACATATGTTACGCCAATAAAGTCGGAAATGGCAGTGGCCGGTGCGGTAGGCGGACGGGAAGGGAGAGGCAGCCAGCCGTCGTACGTCAGGGCGTCGTTGGTGGCTCAGAGGAAAGCAGCGCAAGGTCACGGAGAGAGAGAGGCGGAATGGGTAGAGAGACAGACAGAGAGAGACAGAAGACTTTGGGGAGCTGGATCAGGCGCGCAGCCGACTCGAAAGGATTAGCTTGAGCCACAAGAGTGCAGTCGGAGGTTCAAGCGGTCACAGCGGCTGTCCTTAGACTGCCGTGCTGTGGTGGGTGCGAAAATGAAAAATTTAAGGGCTGGCACGATAGCCAGATGCTGGCGCAAATATGTTGGAGAAAGCGAGAGAGATGAGAGTTAAAAAAACATAATAAAAATGTTAATGTCAATAATGTATAGAAAGGAACATTTAAGGAGGCAGTAACACCGTATTCTTAATAGCTCTGGCCACGTCTATGAATGAGTACAAATTAGGCAACTGACTGCAGTGAAATTAGTGTTGAGAAAAACCGGATGTAGTAACGAAAAAGTAACCGGATCTAGACAGAGAAAGGTGTGCATTTTAAACAAGAAAAGCTGCGGGGTTGATAACACTCCTGTTAGAATTATGTGGCAGATAACATCGTCCCATTTTGGTGACTCCGCTGAAGCCTCGGTCCCTTCTCGGATTTCCAGTGAACGTTCCCCGTGTGTTTTTTAGTTCTGTTGCCAGATTTTCTTTCTATCTTCCTTTTCATTTCTGGTTTCATACAGGACCATGCAAGATCCTTTTGAATTCCCCTTCTAGACAACCTTTAACCATTGTCGTTCTTTGCATAAACATTCAGAGCATCGATTGCAGCGACATTCATGATGTCAGCTTTGGTCAGAAACTGAACCGCAAGTGGTTGCGTGGACTACTATTGTAACCCAAGCTGTTTCCGGTGCTTTCCGTCAGTGCAGCAGTTATCACTTGAGTCATATTTCGCTATAAATAAATAACTGAGGCCTTCTACGAAAGGTACTGAAAAGTTCATACCAAAAGTTTGTCAACTGGCACTATACATGACGAGTGAATAAGACTGGAATACAATAGTAATCCACGCGACTACTGAAGAATATTATACGACAATTTCTCTCATACACTTCAATTACCGTTTGAAAAATTCTTAAACAAACGAAGCGTGAAAATACATACAGTAAAATCTGACTAAGCCGTAATCGATCTGGACAAAAAAGTTCCGGTTTAGGGAGGTATCTGTTTTATGCAGGGTTGTTCATTTCACTCAACAACACTTGTGATATTGATATTTCCGTTCTGAAACTAGTAAATTAATGTAAAGAAGTAATTAAATGTAATTAAAGAAAAAAGTACATGATTTTATTACGATTGTTAAAATAGATTTACATATAACGTATTTATGGAAGAAATCACCAATACATTAATATTAAACATTCATTTAAAGTTGTTGAGTTTCATTTGCTGCCGTAAGTTTGACCTTCTCATCTAATGCTTTTTGGTTTTCGCATTGTTATACTGGTTGTGAAACTCATGAAAATACTCACCACCATACTGCCTAATGGCTGAAATCGGACAGCTTGCTGACTCTCAATTCACATTGCGTCACAGCTCAGAGTACTACGATTTTATGATATTCTCGCACAGCCTTGAGCAATGCGTCTGTGGCCGAGGGGTTGCGATTTTCAACATGGGTCACTAGAGGCGCGAATACAAGCCATTCCCGAACACCTTTCATGCTCAATGAGGGGGGAATCCCATTCGGTCTACGTTTTGAGAGACTAGCCAAGGCCAAATTTTATGCTGTTAGCTAAAGCCCCTATCCTGTACAGTGCGGTTGCCACGACAAAATCGCGAGGGATAGAGAATTTAAAACAGACTTGCACATGCATTCATTACATTAAGGTATATTGTATCCAAATATGCAAAACATTTAAATATTGTTTCATATTTTTTCTTATATTTATTGAATAAATATGTCTTCACTCAAATCAAAACATTAAGAAAAGTTTTGAAAATTTATTTTGGGAGATTTAGGGGGGTTGAGAAATAGGCCTTGCGCTGTGACATAACTTTAGGACTACTATCTCAGTTGCTTCAATTTTTTCTCATGATAACAGATGATTTTAACTTGTATCTGAACCAAAAAAAAAAGATTTGTACCATTCGTATTTACATATTTAACATTCGTTGTCAGAAAATGAAAAAATAAAAAAAATTACATTTTAAAAATTAAATTTCCCTCATGAAATTAGTGGTTCAAATGTTACGTTTGGGTTCATGCACTAGCTACATATTTCTGAATTATATCAAAAAATAATCAGAGGGTTATCTTACATAGAATTAGAGACATATTTCAGGATTCCAATGACGGTCAATAAGTCAACTTCCGGGGAAATGGCTTTAAAGTTTGTAGCGCTTTAGAAAGCTGCAGGGTTATAGGTTATGACTTCTTTTTCTATTCTCATAATTTTTCTATGATTTTCTTTCTTCCTCTTAAAAATCTTCTTCTATTCTTATTTTCTTGTATTGCCTGTTTTTTGGATTTGTTGCATTTTTAGGGGAATCACGTCTTCTTTCGAAAATGGAATCGTGATTCCCCTAACGCAAAGCTACATAAATATCCAAATAAAAACGAAACGAAAGATGGCAGAATAAAGCATGTTTCGCCATATCAAATAGAATATATCAAAGGTTCTGATTTTTTAAACGTCAAAAAAAGCGGGTTTCCTGCAATATTTCCCTTATTTTTGGAGTATAGTATACCTTAAGAATATCCCGCATCTCTGATAATCACATTAAATCCGCAGGAATTACGTTTTATGAAGGATTTTCTTCTTCGGCTGGACATGAAAAACCGTTCCGTTTCGTTGGATAGATTCCAATTTATGCTTTGTAAAATGCCATTTAACTTCACGGGCAAAGGAAATTTTCCGGTTAAGGCTGGTTTCCGGTTTAGACAGGTTCCGGTTTCGACAGATTTATTATTCAAATGTTTAAACGAACACAGCTTTCTGCCATTGAATTTAGTGTATCCACGTTCTCCATAATGTCCCAACGATGCACGATACGTATTTTAGTCGTAAATAAAATTATTAGTATGTATTAACGCGAACGAACTGCGGCCGTCATTGTTGCCTTCTGTTATCAGTGAGGCGTTACAACGTGATGCAACACGCAACAATGACCTCTATTTCGTATGGGATACATTTTGCAAATTAACATTGTTGACACCCCTGGCAAGAAAATATAAATGGATACAAAAATATAATAATTAAATGTAGTTAAATTGATCAGAACTATTTGGATTTTACACGCATTCTCACATCTAACTACGCAAAGCAAAATCATCTATTTGTTTTCCCATTTAACTCTGATTAAAGACTGTAATTTAAAAAAAGGTTTTAAATAATTTATAAAAGATTAATTTGTAAAGATATAACAAAAGCTCGAATTTACATTCCGAAACGAACAAAGAAATATGAAATAATATAAAAATTCTAACTTATGAAGCATCCTGCTGGAATTACGACTATTACAAGCGCAGTCATTTCGGAGCGGCCTATGTTTGTCGCGAAATGACACAAAAATGCACATGTTTGAAAAAAATCAACATTACCTTATTTAAGGGTTGTTTTTTTTGTGAACACATTTCATTAAGAAAAAATTGTATTTTCACATTTATAGTTGTAGGAAAACACCTATTTTTTAAAAAAATTTCGCATAATGAGGCATTCCAACGAACATGAGATCTATCATGCTATCTAAGGGCCCAATTTATTTAAAAAATGTTGTGCGTTTTTTTTAAGAAAAAATGGTTTAAAGAAAATAAAAATTGCGTATGTTTGACACAAAATGTCGCAGAAAATACCCATGTTTTAAAAATTGTCCTTATTGAAAGATCTGTTTTTGATGAACACATTTCATTAAGAAAAATTACTCTATCTTCATAATTCAATGGATGTATGCAAGAACCTGATGTTATATTGTAAAAAGACTTTTTACCATTCAAAAGCCTAACATGCGTATCTCAATTTTCCCACAAAAAATCAGGCTCTAATTAGTTCACGAATCTCTCAATAGATAAACGAGTCATTGGCCGGGAACAAAGCTTTTTAACATATTTAACATTTTAACAAACAAAACAATAGTTAATGAAGGAAAAACAATTTCAATGCATTTTTGCCTTTCAAATCAGCAATCGCATGCTTCATTGAAAATGAATAATATGCAATTATGTGATGTTCAGGTAAGAAAATTTCTAGGTCTGTTAATTCAGTCAAAACTCAAATGGAATTACATATAACAAAATTAAACACTAAATTAAGTTCAATGTGTTACGCATAATATAATTATATCAAATTCTGTCAGCCTTCATGCAGCTCATTGCGTGTATTTTACAAATGTAGATTCCCGCCTGAGATATGGCATAAAATTCTGGGGAAACTCATTATGTAGTCCTCAGACTTTTAGATTGCAAAAGAAAATTATTCGAATAATGAAAAAATGCCATCCGCGTTACCCTTGCAGGCCTCTCTTCATTGACCTTGGAATCTTACCACTCCCTTGCCTATATATTTACGTATCTGTAATATTTGTCAAAAGTGACTTACTTAACGGTAGGAACATATTTTCATGCAGTACTGATATTTATAATTACAACACACGTAAAAATCGCTTTCATCAAGTGTCAGTATCAACAGCTCACTTGCAACCTCGGTGAATATGATGCGAATGGAGGTTCAATGCACGTCTGGGCAGAGGACTTAGCTAGTAGGGGATCATAAGAATTCAGGCAGACAAAAAAGTTAATAGCCAATTCTGATTATTGTGGCGGCCAGAACAAGAATAATAGCAGGCGCAAATGAGGAACATTACCCCCCACACACAAAACAATTCAGTAAACATTAATTATGATTTGCACGAAAGTTTCAAGGAAAAATATTTTCGGATAATCATTAAAACGAATAAAATCGTATCGCAGCAAACTTTGGCCTGCGTCGTTCTACATAATATCGTGATACATTCGACCAAAATGTTTTGAATAAAAATCTATCTTAAATTATCGATCACACGCGACTCACAGTCGGGCATTCATTTATATAGTATCCCTAGGATAAGGAAATATAACTAGGGGCGGATTTTGATTACCTAAAACATCGCCAAAAATGATCAATAAAAAGCATGCCCTAAATGACGTAATTTTTTTATCAAACAAATTCAAATGCGTAACTCAAGCACTTGGATATGTTACTGATGTAATCACAGTGTCGAATCGAGGGGGCATGCCCTACCCAAAAAATGTCACAGAGAAAAAAATTAAAATGTTAAAAGTGCAAGAAAAATTAATATGAAAAACACGATAAAAACTTGACGTCTAATATGTTTCGAAAAAATAATCGCACGTTCGGTCAGCCTTTTAGATACGAATGGAAATCCGATTCGCGCTGTATACGCTACGCCTAGTGGTACGTATAGAAAATATGTTCTCTATTGGCGTCTGACAGCTCATCTCTTTCTTACTCCGCTTGGCAAGCGGTGCTACGGCGACTTCCACGTATTGGTGCGTAGCCGACGCAACCGTAAACAGTGTTGACGGAGTAAGGTCTGTCTCCAAGTGTCAAGTGAGTGACCGTGGGCCGCTGTGACATTTCGCTCAATTACAGTGGGCCCGAAACAAGAATACGGCACGGATCACTCGCATGCGCCTGAGGACGGCGGGGTAATCAATGGCGGATCCAGGTGGGGACGTGCTCTTCTCCCCCAAAGAGGCCTAGAGTTTTCTTTTGTTACCTTGTTTTATTTTTTAAAAATATTTAAATATTTATTTATATTAGAATTTCGTAATTATTTAAAAATATTGTAGTATCATTTAAACACTACAAAAATAATATAAAATATAATAGCAAATGTTTATTATTTAACAAACAATTTGCAATGGCCCCCTACAAAATAATCGGCTGGATCCGCCCCTGGCAGTAATAAGTACTCAAGTAGAGAAAGGAAATTCTAAAATGATTAAGAAGAAAAGATAAAGAAATCTAATAAAAAGAATAAGTAGAAGTTTGAGACATTTTGTGCAATCCTGTCGACGTTCTTTAGACCTTGACAGAAATGTTTAATTTGAGTGAATGTTTAATTTGTGACATTTAGTGTTTAGATATCATGCGATCATCGTTCTGAGGCGCTGCGATTTTGAAAAAAAATTCTTTAAAATTACGGCACTTTACATACAGCCCTAGGGATATTTTCAATTTTTTTCTAAAAAAATACTTCAAATTTTTTCTCTAAAGTTTCTGAAACAATAGAGTAAAATGCACGTATATGTATGATTCAGATCTGATTATTACTGTTAACTGACTTTTCAAAAATTTCAAAAGGCACGGAGCAGGAGTGCGTGGCGGGGAGCGCCCCCGTTCCGTATGCCGCTCAGAATCTGTGCGCATCCGCATTTCAGCCGTTAGAGGCTTTAAAACGGAATGAAATGGTGGGCATTCGGTGAAAAATGGATGTAGTTTTTGGATGGAAAGGGAAAAAGGGCAATTTTTGTTCAGGAATAACAAAATCTCACATCTAGGATTACTACGAAAGTGTTTGGAAAGCTGTCTCAGGTACGTATCACAATAAAACACATAGAAATATAGAGGATGATGGATATCATATTCTTCAGAAATACGGGGTTTTATGAAAAGTTTAGCTGTAGTTGATGTCAGTAAAGAGATTGTTTTTTTTTTGTTTTTTGTTTGTTTTTTTTCGCTCACGTGCTACCCTATGGAAGGCAGCATTGAGCAACACATCTTGCGTAGAAAACCCGAACAATTCTTAATGGGGTGAATTATTAATTTATCAAAACCTATACTTAAAGGCAAATATTCTGTATTAAGAGAACACTGATTATTGTGAAAGTGCAGAGATAGAAAAAGCCATCAAAGAAAGATACAAATGCTATGCAAGCCACGCTAAGTACAGCTAATCATTAAATCAAGTGGTCGGTGATAAGCAGGCAGTGAATTATTGTTCCCGTACTATTCAAAATAGTTTTAGCAAAAGAGAATTAATCGATAAAAGATTCATTATATTTCTTATCCCTCCGCTACATGCGCTGTGTTTGAGTCACGAGAACACGCGCGCGCAATGAGAATTCGCAAATTAAAAAGAAGTCTTTAAAATGATGATGTATGAGTTGTATTCATTGTTTAGAGACGATATCTGAGAAAATTATATAAATGCAGATAACGATACAGGAGTATAACAATAAGATTGTTATGAAAGTACTGATGATAGCGTAATGAGATAGTACTGATGTTTTCTCAAAAATCTTGCAATGGAAGTTTAACAAAGTAATAGAATATAAATTTAACACATGTACTTTGCACTCGCCAATACGTGTATTTTTACTTTGTATTTTAATCATTAAACAATATCACAGTGTTTTCTTCTTACAAATTCTCCATGGAAGCGAAGTGTGTTCCGTCAGCCGGGCGTAGAAGCCCGCGCCGAGTGGCGACGCGAGCGCAGCGGCCGCGG
Organism: Gryllus longicercus; assembly: GCA_038098605.1. Lineage (NCBI taxonomy): Eukaryota > Metazoa > Arthropoda > Insecta > Orthoptera > Gryllidae > Gryllus > Gryllus longicercus. The sequence continues at coordinate 897,066 of JAZDUA010000238.1, forward strand.
GGCGAAGCGGAGGCGGGGATCAGAGCTATTGCATGTGCGTGCAGCGCCGCCTATCATTACACTTCATATCCTTGTAACGATGTGGTCAGGAAGGGCGGGGGCGGTGCCAGAGGGGAATGCTCGAATGAAATGTTTCTAAAAAAAAATGGGTCCTAAATTACAAAATAAGGATTGTTCATTTAAGAAATTCATAGCAGATAATAAACGTACTGTTGTCTGATATTGCCGTGTTAATTTCATACAGCAAAATGTCTTGACGAACAGGAAATTTCGGGTTCGATTAGTCGCAAGAGTCATAAGTTTAAGCCATCAAAATATCGTATTGACGTCTGCGGAGTCAAATTAAATATTGAGACCCTTTGTTTTTTGCAAACACCCTCATATATGTGGTTGCCTTACGGTTATGTGGTTCGTAGCTTCTCCAAATATTTGTCTGCAAACTTATTTCGCAAGACATTGTCTCCGTTTGCTTAAATATATGTTTGTGTGCATGTGTACGTTGCGCGCATGTATTAACGTGTAAAGTGTTGCCGTAAAAATGAGATGCATGTACCCAAAATAAATGAGGGGAAGCTGGAAATAATCTCTCACTAGTCGTCAAAGAACTTTTCCATAATTTCGTCACCCCATAACCTCGTAATCACAAACTCAGACTCCAACACCTCCTAAACTACGCCCAGGCTGTCCGTCATCAGCATCCCCAACAACAAAGAAGGTCCACTCCCGTTATTCACCTCGCATTATAAGGCACCAGCCTCAGACGATGGGATATCGACATGTCTTGCCCCCTCCCCCCGCAGGTGTGTTCACCAACAACCCGCCAACAGCCGCACACGCCTTCCGCCTGCGTGTTCACCGCCGACGCCACCGCTGCCGCTGCTGCTGCTGTTGCCGCTGCTCCTCCTGTTTGACGAGCGAGTAAAAAGAGCTACAGGGCGCCTCAGTTTGTTGTTTGCATCCGCCCCCGCGACCGCCGCCTCTCCAGACGCCGTCCATTAGAGCAGCTGGGCGCCCGCTGTGGAGGGTCCACGGCGACGGAGCTGGCACTCGAGGGAAGGAGACGTCAGGGGAAGGGGGAGCGGGGAGGGGGCTGAGGAGCGGTGGCGCTGGGGACGGAGGCGCGTCTTGGCTCAACGCCGCCGTGCCGCCCCCACTTTGCCTGCTATTGTCCACCCCCGCCCCCGCTTACCCGCGCGCATCAATCAATACGCAACTCGCGGCGGCGGAGCAGCGAGGGCGGAAGAGGCTGCGCGGCCCAGTGGGGCAGCAGACGCCCCGCGCGGGGCGGGGACGGGGACGGGGGCGGGGCGGGAGGGTTGGGGCGAGTAGGAGGAAGCAGCGAGGTCGTGGAAAGGGCCGAGAAATCACGGGGCTACGGGATGCAAAAGTGTTAAATTTTAAAAATAAGATTAAATTATGGGAAGGAAGCATGTAAGAATTTGAAAACAGTATTATTAAAGTATATTAACATGATATGAATATCTTTAGAAAAATTTGAATGAACATTCCTGAATACGTGCCTTAGATTGTTTCGTGATGTTGCGCCTGCAAGGGACTAAAGCGTTTTAACCTTTGTCAAATAATGATGGAAGTATGTTGTAATGACGGAATTATATGAGAAGGAATTTAATTAACTACTCACTATTTGTAGCGTGACAAGAATCAGAGAAAGTATTCGGAATTTTTATCCAAAAAAGAGCAAGTTGCAAAAAGAATAGATGTTCAGAAATATGAAAATGCACTGCTTTCGCTTTAGACTGACGGTGGAATAAGGATGCACTACATACAAAATAACATTCGTTTGGTTTACCCAAGTAATCCATCTAATGTTGCCTACTGTAACAATTGAAATTAATTTCCAAAGGCGCTTCTTTAGACCTCAGGAGTTAACTTTCAATAGTCTAAATACATGTTTTTCACGGCTTATACAATTAGTGCGTTCAATCGCAACGAAGCCCCCCAAACAGTAGGGAATTCCACATGCCTACGTTCAACATTACATTCTGTTAGTCGAAACCCTGCCTGGGGCATATGCACAACGATTTGTTAGATTACCGCATTTGCCTCTCGGATTAATGCACGTCTACGAAACGGCCTTGCTACCATGTAATTAGAACGGAATATTTGCGAGTAGTTCGAGCGAAATTGCACCGATAATAGAAGTAATTCGTCTTCCCTCCCTTCATTTTTTTTTGTCGGTTGATTTGCCCCCTGTTTCATTATCGTACAGTTCGTTTGTTTAATTTATTCGGCCAACGGTCCTTTTTTTATTTGCATGGTTTGTCACCATTCTTGAGTCGCCTATGTGCTTTTTATTTCTGATCCATAAATTTGGTCATCACTTTCGCATCGTTTCATCCCAGGTTCAATAAAACGAACACTTCTGAAGAATATATTTTATCGGCAATATAATAGACATCAGCTTTGTCCAAGAGAATTATGTTTACAAATTAAACACTGAATGTTTCTGCTTCAGTACTTTATGAGCTTGTTGAAAACTTTTGAGACAAATGAATAATTATCAGAATATGCATTTTCTGTATTTTATTAAATTTATGTTAAGACCTACTTCACGTAATCTCTTCAAAATGCTAGTTGTGTTTTATATTTATAGCAGAATATTGTAGTCTATATCGAAGATATCTTTTAATGGTGATCCATAACAGTATTTCACTCTTCTCCATTTTACAATACGTAGAAATACGAGGCGCATCCAGAAAGTACGTTTCCCTATTTTCTGCATTGAAAGCACGTGCATTTAGGTGAGGAAATTGCGCATTTATGACAGATCACGTGCCGGCCGGACAGGTCCCTCCGAGTGCCAGTAGCGCGACAGCAGTGACCTGGAAGGGCGGCGCTTATTCCTTCTCTCGCCGCCTGCGAGGTTCGGCCCGAGATGACGTTCCTTGTTGCACAGACCCAACGCGCCGGTCCAAATTTGTCAGCTCTTCCTGGCATGCTTACTGCGCTGCTCCACGGCAATGCTCGCCCACATACGACGCGGCAAACAGCAGTTCTGGAGCAGTTCGGCTGCTAGCTGTTTGATCAGTTCCCAAACAGACCTGATCTCGCACCCAGCAATTTCACATTTTCCTGCACGTGAAGTCATTCCAGTACTCCCATCATCGTATTCATTACAACGAAGAGCTTAAGACGACAGTGTCACACTTCTACGAGACTGGTATACAAAAGTTGATACCACGAAGTAAACAAGTGTCTCAACGCGTGTGGTGACTTTGACGATAAATAGCTCAAGCGTTGCTGTACCTGCTGCCAAAAAAGTTTCGCAAGTAACTATGTAGTCTTCTATTTCACAAAACAGAGAACTTTCTTTCTGGATATCGCTACGCATATTAATGAAATGGTTATGACAAGTACAATCATACTCGCTTGGTCATCACTGCTTCCAATGGTTTAAAAAAAAGAGGAATTCATGATATGTACTGAAACATGTGATCCCCAGTTCGATGCCTGGGCTGGGGGAGGGCGGCAGCGCACGCGCGACGCTGCCGTCGAGGGCAACCTGGTCAGCCGGGCGGGGCGGGCCACCCCTCCATGACGTAATGGTGACACGCGGAGGGGTAGGCGTGAGCGTGCTGAGGGAAGGTTTGGGACGCGAAGCAGAGGTTGCGCAACAGGCGAGTGGTAGAGTGCGCGGTGTGCGGATGAAGGAGAGAAACGCCCCGCATCGACGCGTAAGAATTGGATTTGTGCGGACACGAGTGTTCTCAGCGTGACCACAACGGAGACCGTCGCAAGAACCACAGCAGAGGTCGAACATAACCGTCTCTCCTATTTTTATTTTCCCGTATACGTACGTATGCATGGTGATTCAGTCCTCGTTGAACTTACAAGACCCTGTGATAGAGTACATAAAGTTATTCATGTGTGAAAAGGAAAATAGTGTGAACCCTATTCAAATTTTTAAAAAAAACTTATTTGCCACTACTCATTTTTTGCATAAAGGTAGCCCATACAGTAAATATTGTTCCCTGGTGCTATTATTATCTACTTATCTAATAAATATGAAAGGAGAGAGAAAAACTAATATATAAATGTTATTTGGGATGATTTATTATTTGCGTATATGGCCATAATTTTGCATTTTTACCCCCAACATATTCGACATAGTAATAACAAACCCATCTTTTACATTTCACACTTCCACAATATTCGAATTAGACCACATCCCCGTACTCATAACCACCCAACCAATTCCACCCCCTCATGCTCCATTTCCCAAAACAAAAATTTGTAAGATCAATTGGTGGGTTTAATTAATGTGGATGATGGGGCATCGCGTGATGTGCGAATTGTTGTCGGATGTGGTAGCGAGATGGGAGTGATTTGCTATAGAGGATTTTTTGATAAATTTCAAAGTCGTGACTAGAGGAGGTGATGAACCTTTTTGCGGAGTGAACATTTGGTATCAACATTCGGCCGTGGCATGCGGCCTGCACATTTGCCGCAACGAGGAAGGTAGCCACAGCTCTGTTTTGTGTGTCTCAATATCTGACAACCTCGACACTGCACTGGCCCCAGTCTATGACGACGCTCTTCAAATGTGATTATAGCATTGGATAGTTATTTTAGTTCATATATTGTCCTGCTTTCTGATGATTTCTAAGGAGTGACTGCACATAAAGGGTAAGGTTTACGAGAGGAATCAGTCAGTCTGATAACCGTTATTACTAGATTTTTTTACTAGTTCTTGATGTATTTCATCTCTACTCCAGCATGTTGGGACATTTCGTAGCATCACAGAAATAGTACTTTTAGTCGGGTCTCTGTAGGTGTAAAAATACAAGCCTTTCGTTGACAAGTGCTGACGAAATAAAGTCAAGTCTTCGACTCTACTTGTTCTGATTTCAGTCTATGGTCCCTCTGATTTTAGTAACAAAATTTCCATGTTTCAAAAATTCCTTAATTTTTTGCAGGCGTTCCTCATGAACAAGTGGACATAATGATTGGAGGTTTTTAATTGATTATGAGGAAGAATAATCGTGCATAGTAAGCTTGGCTATACACTGCATCCTGCAATGTGGGGCGCTTAAGAGAACGAGAACGCGCTGTGCTTGCCTGAGGAATCGGTTGATAATATTCCAAGGGTAGTTTGGACAACTGTGTAAAGGTTGAATTTGCAGGATGGCTCGCTGCATTTAGCTGAAGTTGCTGTAGATGTTTAATTAGATGCGGCCCCGTGTAATGTAACTCGTTATGAAGTGCGTATAGAGCTGACGACACCACATCTGATAGCGGTGGAAATTATTAATTTGCGTCTTCTGCCATTGTTCGATTGAACATTTAGGTAACCTTACGAACCTATATTCAATTCTGAAAACTCGTCTAAGAGAGGAAAAACTAGTGGTGCAACAGAATGGCACAGACTTTCCCGTATTCCTATTTCCGTTTCCCTATTTCCTTTAGCTTCGGAGCTTTTTGGACTTGCCACATACTCTTTTCAGCTGCTATCTATCGCTGCCCGAACATTTTTTGACATTTTCTTAATTTTTCGATTTTATAATAGTAATACGGAAATATTATTTTTTAAATATTAGAGAACAGGAAAACCTTGATCCAAATGGCAATTTTATTTGAAATATTTGGAGCCGTTCTTAAGAACATGGCGATTAAGCGCTACTATAAATTCGAATATTTAACTTGTTTTCACAGAAAACCTGTCACTTTTACCAAAGTGTCATGTGAAGTCAATTCAAGCACCTTCAATTACAAATGCAATAGTATTTACTAATCGGTGAAAATGGTAATATTCAAGACGTGAGAGATATTTCAAAAAAATTACATTTGTGTAATTTTTGGGGGGAAAATGCAACAAAATGAATTCTGTGTCATCGAAAACATGGAAATTAGCCCTATCTGTTGGAAAAATTTGAAAAACCAATTTGAGCCATTTTTTAAAAAAATGACTTGAGTGTTTCTGAAAATGCGGAATTTTGAGATCCCCCTCTCTGCCCGGCCGCGGGACACGCCACCCGTTTTTCCCGGCGTCCGCCCTTTCTCTTTGCCTGTGAATGACTGTGTGATCCGCTGATCTGTGTCTTTTTAACCCAACGCCGCCGGCCTGCCACTCTCTTAGGCGTGGCGCGGCGTCCTTCAAAAAACTTGATTGGGAAGTGCGGTTTGTGAGCATCCTGTAGCCCTGATTGAATCTCTCATCTCACGAACGTAAACGAAAATTCATTGGTGGCAATATTCCCCTTTTTTTCTCAAATGGAATTTCGTAACAATCATTCATTCTACAATTATCTAACTTTTAAGATTTACTGACTTCATTGATACAAATTTTCACAAATTGAATCATACCTTAGCACGCTTTCATTAGAGTATAGCACGATTGACTACCATTTAAAATGCAAAAATTTAGATTCCTCTCCAATGTGTAGGGATTAATGAAGAGCTTCCTCTTTAATCGCAAATTTGAGGTCCAAATTACAACGGAACATTCATCTGATTATTGCATACTGGCAAGTGTCCCACTAGGTTCCCTTCTACCTCCTACACTATTTCATATCATTCCTACAACATTAAATTCGGAAATATCCTTATTTGCAGATTACACTTCAATATTCACTGCACGAAAAGATCTAATAATAGCACGAGACGATCTTCAGGAAGATTTAAATATCTTAACTAACGGGTTTATCAAATGGAAAATAAACATCAATTCATTCAAATGTCAATGAACATTTTTCACTACGAAAATTACGAAAAATCAATGATATAAGGTTATACAATTCCCTTACTCCATGTCTCCCTCCTTCTGTTTCTGTGACATATTTAAGACTATAAATAGATCGGAGACTCACCTGGAAAAATATATACACTCAATAGCCCACCAAATGTTTATTAAGACATTGAAATTATATCCGTTTATCAATAAAAAATCAAGCACCTGCATTGAAACGGCAATATTAATATGTCAAATACGTAATCAGACCCTCTTTAACATAAGCTTGCCTGATGTGGGGTAGAACACCAAAAACCACATTTCATAAACTCGAAATAATTCAAAATAAATATTTACACAATACATTAAAAGTTATATAGATTATATATAGATAACTATATAGACAACTGGTTCACAAAATTATTCCTAAGATTCCATTCATCCTTACCCTCCTGCATCTCCTCTATAATATTTAATCTTGTCAAAACTTCGAATCCTTTCCCAGAATTAAGACTCATCAAAGCAGATATATCCTTTATCCTACACAATTTTCAAATCATATCAATTATTACTACAAAAAGCTTTCTTTCACATTTAAATCAGAATATGAACTATTTTACTGAATATATTCATTGTTGTAAACTTTCATAGTGTTAAATTAATAAGCAGTTAATAAGAGGTCCAAACTCAGAAGACACTCGAAAAGTTATGGAATAGTTATTTATGTAAAATAATTGTTAAAAACCTTTGTAAGGCAATAACTGCCGATCAAGGCCATTAATTGGTTTTTAAAAAAGTCACCAGCCTAGGTTGCCAGCGGATCAGCGGGTTCTAAGCGCGTGGGCGGACCCGCCATGTCCCTCAGGTGGTTGGCGATGTCTAGGAAAAAATTAAGTGGCGGCGGCGTTGGCGGCCTGACCTTCCGCATGTAAAGAAGTAGTAATGAGCACCCGAGTGCGACGGGACGGCTCGGCCACGTGCATGCGGGCCACGCTCCGCACGCGGTGGCGATCTCTTGGCTACAAACGTGTATTACTCGGTCTGCTCCTGATCGTGCAATGGATACGGAAGGCGTGCCAGATTCGAAACTTTTACCGGAGGTATCGGGAAGTAGATCTGTGAAAATAGTGCAAGCATTAGGAGCATATTCATTTCAAACTATCAGCTCCACAAAGAACTTAATATTTTCCCGATCATCAAACACATCGCTCAGCTTTCAAATAAATTATATTGTAACATGAACTCTAGAGATGAAGTAAATCTCTACAACCCAGCCCTCATTAACAATTTGCCAAGAACAAAAAACAGATTTCCAATAGAAGCATTCATGAACATTTTTTCAGATACTAGATAAAATCAGACAACCATTTTTATTTAATAAATGAACACGTGTTGCAAGCGTTGAAGTACATTATATGAAAATTTTTAATGATGTAAGTACAAGTACGCACTTTTCAAGATGAAAGGACATCTGTGACTTTCAAATGTTTTATTTCTAGAAGAATGTAACATAAAACTCCCATGCCCTCATATTACATTTCTGTGGCATCGTATGTCCATGAGAATGATGTAATTTTATCTCCACGGCTCCCATTGCCATCACGAACATTATGCAGAGCGATCGATTTCTTGGAACTTAAATTTCAACTAAAAACGTAAAATGAACGAAATTTCATGAAGATATTGAAGGAAAATTACATCTTGAAACTATTTCTACCAATTAACAAAGGTTAATGTGTCACACGCATTACACTGAATATATGTATAAAATATTTTCTTTATTATTTGATCTGAAATATTCGTTATTATTCCTAAGATACCAAGGTTATTACGGGTTTGGAGATGATGGGTCCATAGGTGCAAGAATCATATATAGGTTGTCCATGTTTCAGAAATTTGCAACATGATTTGTTGTATGCATTTTTTTAAGTATGTGCTATTTATTTTGTTACATAGTAAACGAAATAGTAAAATGGAGATATAAAGGAAATCAAGTCCGTATCTTGTTGCCAGTAATCTAGTAGCCAACGGTATTTCTTCTATTCCGAGACGTTCCGAGTTATTCTGCTAAAGGAGATACAAGTATAACATTAGGAGTATCTTCTAACTGGAAATCATCCAAACCATTCAAAAAACAATTTTTGTTCCCACCATATTGAAAACGTGATTCAAAATGAAGTTAAAGCATAATTCATTTACTACGACTTTTCAAAATAAAACGCATTTCTGGAATTCCGCATGTTAGAATTTGACGCACGACTTGCTCACAAATTCCCACTAACTTTCCGGCTTAGGCGCGAGGCCGCGCACACGGCCTTCGTGAGCCTCTTCAACCACGATCTTCAAAGGCGCGCTGCAGCACGCAATCACCGCAAGGCGCTCTGCTTGGCTCAAATTATCGAAATTCAGGAAGGAGGTCTTCTGAGCAGTAACTAATGTGCACACTGAGGCGAACAAATACGAAATATTTTGAAAAGTTTTCCCACATTTACACAGATAATTATGAAGTAAAATACAACTGAAGACTGGTGTGCATGTAAAAGGTATAGTTCTAGTATTTCTCACTTCGAGACATTTAATGAAGTTAAGACTGTTTTTGTCAAACAACATTGCACGGAAATATTTTGAATGCTGTCTAGAACCCGGATAGTCAGGAACTTATTTCGGTTGAAATAGGCAGAAAAAAATGCATTTATTTTCATAAAAGTAAGCACGAAAAAAAGCCATTTATTCTGACTATGGTAGTGTGCAGAAAATCATGTAAAATCCAACAAATGATGATAAACTAGTGGTGCATAGACTTTCCTATATTAGTTTTCTATTTCTTTTGGTCTCGGCTGGTTATACAAAGTTGCCACATACTCTTGCCACCTGACATCTATCGCCAACCAAAGTACATATTTTTTTTAATTTTCGGTTTCCAAATAGTAGAACCGAAATATTATTTTTAGAATATTAAACATCTGTACGTTTGCCCTAAATTTTCTTTGAAACATTTGGAGCAATTTTTAAGAAAATGGCGCTTAAGCACATTTGTAATTTCGAAATTTGAAGTTTTCTTTCACAAATAAATTTTGAGGTTTCAAAAAACTTCATCAGAAGTCATTTCCAACACTTTCGCTAAAAAATATAATGTTTACATATTCCTGAAATGTGCTTATAAACGGAATGAGAGACATTTAATAAAATTAAAGAGCAATTTTTTGAAAACAATAAAAATATCCCGCAATTAACTGTAGATCACACTAAAAAATGCAATTAGTACTATCTGTTTCGAAGTTTGAAGGGGGAAAAATGGCGCCTGGTTTGAGAAAATGGCGTTTTCTAATTACGCAATTCTAATTACGGAATCACGGAATTTTAAGCTAATTTTCACAGAAAACGGTTGAGTTTTCGAGAAATTATTTCTGACATTATTAAAAGAACATGTACTTATCAATATAATAATGTGAACAAATCACCGCTAATGTCGAATATTAACGATGTGAGAGACAAGTAAAAGAAATACATCTTTGTAATTTTTGATAAAACAAAGGAATTGAGCAAACTGATGTTTATGTCACCTCATAAAGTACACTTAGCACTATCCCTATCAAAAGTTTAAAGAAAAAAATTGGAGCCGTTTTTGAGAAAATTTTGTTTTTGTTATTTTTGAAATTGCAAATATTGCACGCAATAATGCGTGAAAACTACTAAAAGTTCAAAAAATGTACATGACCTTAATAAAAGAACTAATCATAGACAACAAATTTCAATTCAAGGAAAAAATACCTATATTTAATTTTGTAGTTGTAGGAAGACACCGAAAAAAAATTCATATTTTCGAAAATTTTCAAAATTCAGAGTTTACCGTGAAAATCGGACCACTTTTATAAGTGACAATGGGTACCATTTCTTTCTTATTTTTTCTAACAAGTGTCTAAATGTTTGATTCTCCAAAAAGGAATACCAGCGTCCATGAATACCTTGCCCAAATCGAGAGAAAACTGGGACTGTCTACTGGATGTTGCGCTCAACGCGGAAATTAACTGTTGTTCCTTTTTTCCACTCTTCTTCGCGATTGAAGATTTATGTTTCGTTGTCATTTGCTGAGAAATTAAGTACTTATTTTCATGGTTGACAGTTTTCTCGCACAATTTGCAAAACAGAATAGCACCATTGGTTTGGCGAAAGCGTGGCGTCAGCATGCTTCCGCCAAATTCATGCACATAGCGATGCAAGTTACTACTTAACGGCACGCTCAATTTCAGCATTATTAATAAGATATTTTTGAATACTTCCCTACGAAGTAATAGAGCGAACTGAAATATTCTCTTTTGAATCATCAAATGGCCTCAGTGAATACACCAGTGGCAGCTCTGGGATTAGGCATCAGGGAGGACACACAAAGTTACAGGATCAAATAAAGTTAGGCATTTGAAATATTGTTATATTTGGATTGTTAAGTCACATAAGTAATTTTTACAATCGAATTTTCTCCCCGGAAGACAGGCTAAACCCATGATCTATAAATTAAATTGAGTCTTCTGTTTTTACATTCTGTAAATTTATTACTAATTCTTTAAAATTACATGAGTGTCGTAACAAAACGCTTTATAATGAAAACATACAAAGTCCATTCAATCTCTCTTCCGACATAGTATTTCTTAAAAATGTCTATAATCTTTTCAAAGTGGAAACAGCTCTCTCGGATTCTTTTATATAGCACATCCAGCTCAGATTTCAGTTTGCTAGCTCACGAACGGAGAGAACTGTGAAACGCGATCAACCTTTTGTAGGGGGTATTTTTCTTGATATTGTTGGAACGTTTTACAATCAAAGAGAGAACACGTGGATAAATTCCCCCCTAAAATTACCCCTTTGAAATTTCCGTACAAAAGAACGATTGCATTTCTATCAGAATGTAAAATTTTTATATCAGGCCGAGGAGGTGGACCAATTCTCTTCATGCACAGCCTTGTATCATAACCACATTGAATGTTTTCATGCATTTTGCAGAATTGAAAACCATTGTCAATCTCAATGCACAATACGAACTGGACGCAAAGATTGGAACACAGCATTCACGTAGTTTGTCTACGGACCGGAAAGATGATGCCAACCATGCCGATTGCACACTCCTGCCTGCACTGAATGCTTGCGAAAAAGGAGATCAGTTAAACAGAATACCAGCAGATAGCACTGGCCTGGACGTAAATCAAGCGAAAGGAATATTGTAAGTTTAAAAATCGATCAATAGATAACGCCGGGCAACGAGGTTGCTACCTCCCCTGTCAGGCTGCTGGGCGGCGGCCGTCACAAGACGCCATTTGCCAAAGCTACGTTGCCATTCGAGCACTCGTCGGCCATTTTTATGTCAGTACGTTCCATAACAACACTGCGTTTAGGACACAGAGGCGAGTGTCCGCAGCCAATGAAAATCGTTCTACGGAACAAGCGGGAGTTTGAAAGCTAAAGATGCGTTCGATTCGAAAACAACCCTACAGACCCACAGAGATTATTTTAGACAGCGCAAGAGAAGAAATACTGATCTCAATAGGGGGGCAGTGACCCTAGCGCCTCCCTGCCGCAGCCGCCACTGGAATACACGTGATACTGTTTTCGTTCTTCGAACTCTTGTGTTCACCATTGAGCCGTGTCATATCGCATATCGTGCAAGACCTCCATGGCGCTCAGCTGCCGAAATGTTCGAAGGCTATACTCAAGTGTGGAATGGGATCCCTCATGGCAAAAAGAAGCCTGAGGTCGGCAGTGGAAGAAATCAGTGCTTCCTTACAAGTATCGTCTCGCTTTCTCAAAGCTGCTATTAACATGTCGGTAAAGCTAGCACCCATAATTTCAAAAAAACTGAAAATTGATTGCGCCATAATTTTGGACTACATTTGGGCTAATTTCAGTCCCCGTCCAAACGTTTTGGACTACCTGCCAAGTCCCCGAAATTAAGATATCCAATTGAAGCAAGTAAAGCTTGTAACACCACTTATCCAAAATTCAATTTTTTTTGTACAGTCAAAACAAGAGAAGTTTGGGCCTCTGTATGCCACATTTCAAAATTTCGAAACTCACTCCTAACTAAGATAACAAAAAATTAAAACCAACCTAATTTCTCAAACCTCAAAAATGTTTGCGACATACCTTTGGGCTAATTTTGGCTCTTGGTGACACCAAAATATTTCTGTACTATCGAAAACCCCCACTTGTGGGCCACGTTTCAAAATTTCGAAACCCGCCACGAACGATGAAAACAAAAAAATGAAAACCACCTTAATTTTTCAAAACTCAATAATTATTCCGCCATAATTGTGGACTAATTTTGGGCACTTTAGTGACACAATATTTTCTCTATTACTCAAAACTCGCCGAAATTAAGATTTCAAAAATTGGGGATGGTAAAGTTAGCACCCGCACTTACTCAAAATTAGAAATTTTTTGTTCGGTCGTAACGTGCAAATTTTGGGCTCCTTTGGTCACTTTTCAAAATTTCGAACCCCACCCCTCAATACGAGAACAAAAAATGAAAACTAACCTAATACCTCATAACTCACAAAATCGTACGCCATAATTTTGGATTTTTCAGTGACACGAAAAATTCTAATCTGCTACACTACAACGCCTTGAAATCAACTTTGAAACATTAGGATCGAGAAGCCCCACTTGCTCAAAAGGAGGAGATCCGGAGAATCTCACACAATCTCTGGGTGAATTATCCCCTAAACGCGTATTTTCTACATAAAAAAGGAATTTGTTTAGAGTTTACCGTTCTATATTTTACAGCAACGTTGAGATCAATATGAAGCCTTAAAATAATTATTTTGATTCGTTCCTATACAAACTCTTCGAATATGGTCTCCCTTTAAGAAAGTTAGCTTTTCCATAAAAGAAAATTCCTATCCTTTAAAAAAGATGCTAAAAATTAAAGAATAAAATAGTTATTTAAGCATACAATGGCAATTTCAACATCACAGTTAAAAAATAAAGAAAAACCAAAAATGAAAACAGAATAATGCCAAGTATAAAATTCAAACTGCATGGTATTTGTTTCAAACAACCCTAAATATTTTAAAACGCATTCAGCAGATGAAGATTTTTTGGACTCAATTCCATCAATTAGAAGTAATGGCAAAATCTCAGCTACTGTTAGAATTATTGTTCAATTATTATTATTCATACAAACTCCATGATACAGAACAAATGAGCACAATAATTCTAACTCGATAAGCCGAAAAAGATTGCGCGATTCTTCCATTCTTTCCAAATAATTGAAAATCCTCAGGCAAAATATAATAGATTTTTTCTCAATTTTTCATTCGTCAATTAATTAACTCTTACATATTTAACAAAAGTAAGTAAGGAATTTGCTGACCTGGATGACCGAGGTCGCTCAAGAGCGTGAACCGACTCAGCGCTTCGATCAGAAGGGTCGCGGGTTTGAGTACTGCCTTAGGCATGGTTGCTTGTCCATTGTCTCTCAATGTACCGCATGAAATGTTGCGGAAAGACTCGCGTTCTGCTAACCACAGATCAGAGAAGCCCTTAAGTGTGTTGGTGTCTAGCGTATTATAGAATAAGCGTCCCATCAGGACGTAAGGGTAACTGGATAAAAAACCGTAGAGAAGTTGGAACAAGGAATTTACTAATAATTGTACACATATTATTAAATAAGATGTGCCTCAGAAATAATTTGCTTGTCAACTCGTTCGAAGAAAAAAAAGATCAAATAATCTAAAGTCCTAATTTTTTATCTTGATTATATGCATTGTTATATAACATAAACTACTCTGACTGCGAGTCCAGCAATCGAATATTGTATAAAACGTATCGAAAGGAATTCGACAATACCCATAATAATTTTAGTCTTTTCTCCATTTCATTCAAGAATGGGAAATTCACGAGCGAACTGTAATGGACAATTAGACCACTTATTCTTTCCACAATAAAAAAATTTAATATACTAAACGAATATAAATAAAAAATTAGTAATTGTAAATATATATTGGAAAATACAATGCGATTCTAATTTTTTTAAGCTAGTCTCGTTATGAAAAAAACGGTAGTCTCTATAAAAAGGCAATTTTTTTCTGATCCTCAATATGTTTGTTGCTATAAAACATAAACTACACAAACTTTTCTTCCAACAATAGAGTATTGCCAAAACACTTAGCAAGGAATTCTATTCGAAAAATTCTCGTGGGATCTATATTAGCCTTATCGACCACCTTCCCATTTCTCAGGAAATAAACTCAAAAATCTGAATGTACGGAAATAAGGTATTTATTGGCAATAGTACACGTATTGGAAAATGAAATACCACCCTCAAATAATTTTGCGCTAGCTTCGTTCTTATTGAAGAAATATATACTAATCACAACTGACACAAATTTTTTCCGTACTACAAAATTTGCGTTGCTATAAAAACTACATTTTTTACAGCTGCTTTATTTGCAATTTGTTCTACTCGAACATTCGGCAAATACAATTGTACATACATTATTGACATGTAAAGAAACCAACCAATTCTGGTTGTTTCTAAAAATGGTTTTAAACTAATTGTCCAATTCAGAGAGAGAGAAAAAACAACAATAAACAAACATCACATTGAAATAACAATAACACAATAACAAACAAACATACGATAGTGCAAGTATTGCGACAAAAAAATATACCTACAGTAACAATTATTTTAAAAGAAAAATATTATTTATATCTGTGGTCCAGATCAAGAGGATGTACTCTTTTCAATCTTCTTGTCATTGTGCTGTTATCTAAGATGTTTATGGCCAGATAATTAATATGATTTTCGAGTCTATGTTGGTATTTGTGAGATTTGAGAGTGATTTCCTCTTTAACAGTGGTGATATTGAGATCTTTATGTAGAGTGGCGTTTGATACAAACCAGGGAGCATTGCTTAATAGTCTGAGACATTTGGATTGAAATCTTTGAATTATTTCTATATTTGAATGTGATGCTGTTCCCCAGAGTTCAATTCCATAAGACCAGATGGGTTTGAGTATTGCTTTGTAAAGTAAAATTTTGTTTTCTAGACTTAAACAAGATTTTCTTCCTATTAACCATATCATTTGTCTACTTTTCAGTTCTGCTTCCTTTCTTTTGATCGAAATATGTTTCTTCCAGGTTAGCTTTTTGTCAAGATGTAGCCCGAGATATTTGACGGTGTCTATGTTTTCAATTAGTTTTCCTTTTATTTCTATTCTTGTATTTCTTGTTCGTCTGAGGGTAAATTTTATACATTTGGACTTCGTTTCATTCATTCTTATTCTCCAGAGTTTACACCATTTTTTTATAAGCTCCAGGTGATCTTTCAATGTTCTTGTTGTCGTTTCTTGGTTTTCGTGCGAAGCTAGCAGGGCTGTATCATCTGCATATGTTGCAGTGGTGACATCTGGGGCTGAGGTAAGACAGCGGTGTACAGCGTATATAGCACTGGTCCAAGGATGCTCCCCTGTGGTACTCCTGATAATATTGGATGAAACGGTGGTATTTTATCTCCGAATTTTATTTGAAAAAATCGATCTGAATTAAAGGATCGAATTATATTATAGTAAGGATGCGGTAGACATTTCTTATTTATACAGACACCTATTTATATAACAAGCCTTGATGCCACACTTTGTCGAACGCTTGCGCAATATCTAGAAATAAAGCAGAACAATACATTTTATTTTCTAGAGCTGCGTTGATGGTGTCGACTATTCTATGAATTTGTTCTATTGTAGAATGCCGTTTTCTAAAAGCGAACTGATGGTCTGGAATTGCGTAATTTTCTTTAAGTAAAGGATACATGCGAAATAGTAATAGTTTTTCGAATACCTTTGACAACGAAGGCAATAAACTTATTGGTCTGTACGAGGAAACATCTTGTAAATATTTTCCTGGTTTTGCAATTACAATTAATTGTGCCAGTTTCCATTGCGAAGGATAGTGTCCAATGCGTATTATTCCATTGAAAATGGATGTTACAAGGGCAATGAGTTTCTTAGGCAGTTTTTTAAGCATTTCCCCTGTAATACGATCATGTCCAGGAGCTTTATGATTTGGCAGTAGTTTCAGCCCTGCTGTGACTTCTTATGTTGAGAAGAATTTAATTGGTGGTGACATTTGATGGGGACATTCCAGGAATTCTATAATTTATTTTTCTTCTGTGAGAAGTGCTGAGGGGTATGGTTGAAATGTTTTTGCAAAATATTTTGCAAATTTTTCTGCCTTGTCCTTTTCTGTTCTAGCCCAGCTTCCATCGGTTTTACGAAGAGGGGGAACAGGGTTTGTAGACCTTCTTAATTTTTTAGTAATTTTCCATAAGGAGTAATCTGTAGCTTTTGAGGGTGACAGCTTTTCTATTCATTGCTTCATTTCCTCCGAGTGAAATTCTTTTAATTTTCTTGTTAAGAGGCGGGAAGTTCTGTTGAGTATTCGTTTGTCGTCCGGGTGATGAGTGCGTTGCCAGGTCATCTTCATCTGTCTTTTCTCTGTAATTATTTTTAGTATTTCTGATGGGTATTTATTTTTTTCAAACACTCTCATTTCTGGAGTTGCATATACCGCTGCCTGTTGAATGTGTTGTATTAAGCATTCAACAGCATCGTCAATATCTTCTGGGCATTTTAGACGGACCTTGTCAGTGGTGTTATAGTTAAGCCAGTTGCTGTATTCTTCCCAGTCCGTTTTTCTGTTAGTAAGGTTCTTTATTTTTGATTTCAGAAGAACAGATTGTCAGTATTTCTGGAGAATGATCAGATGACAGATCAAAAGACGGCTCTGTTGTGTGATAGGTCTGCGCCATTCCCTTTGTGACGAAGATATCCAAGACATCAGGTACCTTGTTACCATCCGTTGGCCAGTATGTGGAATTTCCTGATGAAATTGTTTGGAGTTTTAGTGTTGAAATGGCTCCTTTTAAAGCGCGTCCTCTTGTAGTTACCAGTCTTGATCCCCATAGTTGATTTTTAGCATTCTAGTCTCCTCCAGCAATGAACCTTGGGCCGAGTATTCTAAAAAACCTGATATACTGATCAGTGGTTATCTTGTGTTTTGGAGGGGAGTATATAGCTGAAATAATGAGCGGACCGAACTTATCGTATACTTGTATAGAGGTTGCTTGCAGATAGTCTTTAGCATTATCTTTGTACCTATTATGTCTGATTCTTGTTTTAATTATTACTGCTGTGCCTCCATGAGCTGTCCCATCTGGATGATTTGTGCAATATACGTCGTAGTTAGGTATACGCAGATAGCTTCTTTCTGTAAAATGTGTTTCAGACACTAGGAGTATGTAAATATTTTCTTGATGTAGAAACACTTCTAACTCTCTTCGATGTTGAAGTATTCCGTTGGCATTCCAGGAGACAATTCGCAGTAAATTACTCATAGTTTTTTTCATTATTGCAGTCATGATATTAATTAGGCTGGAGATTTGTTCAGGTTGCTTTGCTAAGATGGCTTCGAATTTTTTAAATGATTCTTGTATTATGAATATTAGATTATTTTCATACGACATATTTTGATTATTGATTTGCGAATGTTGGGCCATTTGTGCATATGTGAGCTGTCTATCTGTTCTTATGGTTTGATTACTTCTTAGTGAAGTTGAATTGTTACCTTCAGTTAGTTTTGCGTAGAATTTCTATTTTATTGACTTTGACTAGGATACTTGCTGTTACGAATTTTTTGATAGACTTCGCAGCCTTTATAATTTGCTGGATGGTCACGGCTACAAAGAGCACATGTAGCTGGTGTGTCTCTCGTTTTAGTACAGGTTCGACTATTGTGATTCTTTCCACATTTGACACAGCTATACGGAAGCGTGCAGTAACGAAAACTGTGCTCGTAGGACTGACATCGCTTGCATTGTACTATTTCTCGTTTTTTACGCGGTGGTTCAAAACTTATTTTTGCATGTAGTAAGTATTCGACGTCATATATTTTTTTGTTGTTACTTTGAGGTTCTAAGTCCACAAAAAACATTGATAGAGGTGCTTTTGTTAACCGATGTTTCATATTATGTATCTGTCTTACCTTGTGGCCTTGTGCTTCTATAGCTTCGTTAAGTTCCATTTCGTCTGCTGATGGGTGCATATTTTTTAACACTTCCCGAAAGGCTCTTTCTTGTTTTAACTGAAATGTGTAATGAGCAATATTTTTCAGATTCAGATGTTTAATAAGCTTTCAATAAATATCCGGTGATTGAGGTACGATTTTGACATTGTTCATTGTAATTTTGGCTTCATCTTAATAGGTTTTGATTAGTTTATATGAGAATTCTTCATCTTTAATTACTTCTTTAATCGATTTGATCATATTTGATATAACTCTAACGCCTGGTATGAAAATAGGCCGCGTTCGATATTTGTCTTGTTTTTGTATACTGCCCTTGGTTGTCGTATCATTGATATTCTCAGATTTCGAAGTTACTTCTAAATTTTCATCACAAGAGAAATGCTCATGTCTGTTTTTTGATGATACGGCGTCATTTTCACTGTTAGTCTTCTTGGAAGGTCCTATAGAGTTGTCACTGTATTCTAATGTCGATCCGTTCGTACTGTTGTTAACGAATGCTTCACTGTTTTCTTGATTATTTAGTATTTCTGCTGATTGTGTGATTAGTCCCCCGAAGGGAACGTGGTCAGTTAACATTATTCACTTCACTATATATGGGCGGTATTGATTTGCAATAGTTCTTGATACACCACTGTTGACAAGAGAATGACGTCACCTTTGTTCACAAATAAAAGCGGTCACCACTGTTTCACTAGTAAATTTGAACGATAACGAGTTGAAAACATTCTTAATTCACCACTGTTCACAAATAAATTCACTTCTTTCTGACCCCGGTCCGGCACCAGTAGCGGCCGGGGCAGTCGGACTTGCGACAAGCGCGAGCCTTCGGCTAACAAGCGGAGCTGCGGAGCACGTCTGCTCGTGACCGCTGCTGAGCGAGAACTATAAAAACTACATGGCACGGATTTGGTGTATGGAAATAAAATATTTATTAGCAATTTTTCACATATTGGCAAATTATTGAAGAGACAGAAATTGACAGACTATCCCTACAGACAGAAATTGGAAAGATGCATTGCCAATTCCTGGCATAAAAACGACCCATGTAATAAAGGCTGTTCCAGACAAAGGCTTCTTTATTCTCTTGAATAGCTTGTCACCAGAAACACAAGTCCACGTGAAGGCAAATAATGGCAATTACAATATAGGTGACTGGGTTGTTGTATTATCAGATGGGAATCGTATTCAGGAAAAATTGTAAGGTCAGTCCACAATAAATTTGAAGTGTCCGTGATGACACAGGGAGGAAAAACTAGCCTGTGGAAACAGGAAAACCTAACTTCTGAAGTGGCCTTCGAAGACTAAGAAGATCTTATAGTATTACCCTAAGAAAGTTCGTAAAATAATAAAACCATCTGGGTCTACTGATCTAATTCCAGAGAGCAATACAAGTTTGAAAATGTTTCATTGTATATTTGTGACGCACAGGACATATAAATAAATGTTACTGTTACATAATAAACAAAACAATTCTGCAATTTATTTATCATAAAATAATTGGTACCTGTTACTAAAATGTATTACAGTTTGTAAGATCATTGCAGTTATCAGTTCATTAGTTTATTAAGAAATCTGTGTTTTTCGTGATGCACGGGACACTAGTGTATGTATGTTAAAAACTGAATGTTCGAGGCACAAGGATATAGCTTTTGAGAATGTCATATACGAAAGAGAATACTTGTTTTGTGAGCTTTTATAATATTGCAACTAAAAATATTTGGTGTAAATAGATACATTTTTATAAATGTTCATGTTTACAGTAAAAGTAGAGTTTTACAAAGAATATTTCTCATAGAACGTTGGAAAATATCAGTACTCATTTTGTGTCACAACATTTTAAGTGCGTTCAATCCAATAAAGACAACAAAAACAATTGTTTATCTTTTATCAAACAATCTTTTATCAAATTTGATATCTTGATTTCACTTTCCAGAGAATTGCCCTCTTGGGGATACCGAGCCCCGATTACAAAGAAAGACAAAACACGACAATCGCGACGTATTTTCGTGGCTTGCAGACCGATTTCCAACTCTATCACAATCAATGCTAATATAAAAAGAGGAAAAATGACGAAAAAGATAAAACTATCTAAAATAGTCATCAGAAGCTAAAATAGGCAAACTTAAAATCTCCTCAAATGACTCCACAAGCACAGATAAGTGATTCCCATCATTAAAAGGTTAAAATCGTAACAATATCAAAAAGGTATTTTTCCAAACTTCCGTTATCAATAACGTTCTATGGATTTCAGCTTTTTCTTCAAAAACAGTCTTGCAATGAAAAAATCGTGATAATAAACATAATTATCATATCCTTATAGAAAGGATTCTTTTTACTTTGCTCTTTGGATTTGAGAAAAATAATTGGTACTAATGGATGATACATGGATGTTCATTCTGATACAACCATCTCTTCGGGACAGTCCACGCGTGTTACATTTCCCCGAAGGCTTTATATTTTTGCCAAAATATCTCGTTCCAGCAGTTATGGCAACCTTGATAATTTCATCAACATAAGCGTTTGTTAAACATCACCTTGACTAGAAAGCTCTAAAATTATATTTCTTTGCGGTTTCTCTTGTCCAAATAAATGAAATATGATCATAAACTTTCTGTTTAAGATATACTTGTACAATTATATATAGAGTTGGTTCGTGAACATCGGAATCAATTTCAAAGGAATATTTATAGATATAATTATTGGTAATAAATGCAGGAAGAATGAAAGTAATTTAACTGTATTTCTCTATACATTTTAGAGCCTATAAACTTTTAATTAGTTAGAATTCTTCTGAGTGCATTTACACTATACAATACTGAGTACTATTTTTTTTCTTTTTTTTTTCGTTAATCGGCCGACTAGGACCACGCATGCAAGCATCCTGTATTTACCGTGGCTCAGTTTTTATTTATTATCACGGTGGCAGGTGCTTGCGACAATTTTTGGGGGGGACCAGCATTTTTAGCTGGATCCGATTTTTATCCCCCACGGTTGTTAGCCCTGGGGGTATGGAAGATGAAATGATGATATGATGATAATGGGGGTGAAAGGACAACACATACAGACATACACAAATACATCCATGCCCGAGACGGGACTCGAACCCGCGATCTTCTGGTCCGAAACCACTCCTGCACTACTGCCTTAGCGATCTCGGCCATCTGATCGGCATTATTATTATTATTATTATTATTATTATTATTATTATTATTATTATTATTATTATTATTATTATTATTATTATTATTATTATTATTATTATTATTATTATTATTATTATTATTATTATTATTATTATTATTATTATTATTATTATTATTATTATTATTATTATTATTATTATTATTATTATTATTATTATTATTATTATAGTACTCAGTAGCCGATCAGATGGCCGAGATCGCTAAGGCAGTAGTGCCGGAGTGGTTTCGGACCAGAAGATCGCGGGTGCGAGTCCCGCCTCGGGCATGGATGTATTTGTGTATGTCTGTATGTGTTGTCCTTTCACCCCCATTATCATCGTATCATCATTTCATCTTCCATACCCCCAGGGCTAACAACCGTGGGGGATAAAAATCGGATCCAGCTAAAAAAAATGCTGGTCCCCCCCAAAAATTGTCGCAAGCACCTGCCACCGTGATAATAAATAAAAACTGAGCCACGGTAAATGCAGGATGCTTGCATGCGTGGTCCTAGTCGGCCGATTAACAAAATAATAATAATAATAATAATAATAATAATAATAATAATAATAATAATAATAATAATAATAATAATAATAATAATAATAATAATAATAATAATAATAATAATAATAATGGTTCCCCGTGTGGTGTCGGGGATTTTAGTAGAATAGCACCACGGGACCTCCCCCTGTCGTAGAAGGCGACTAATCGGCAGGCAGCTGACCGCTGTCACTCCCCTAAACATCCCGTCATTCCCACAAACTCTGTGTGCCATTGCTTCCAGTTGTGTCACACATCTGTTTTCTGTCCTGTAGGCCAATCTTGTATCGGCCAACTCTTGTGTTTCCGCTGCGACGCTATTAGGTTGCGAGGGCTAGGGTAGAAGTTTCCTTTCTACCCTTCTATTCTAACTCTAATCTTATCTGTCCCCCTTTGTTCCTTCCGTTTCCTTAAGCTGGCGGTAGCTCAAAAACGCTAGGGGAAGGTGACCCTGAAGAAAAAACCCAAGATGGAGGCTATGTCAGGATCGACAGTTACGGTGCAGGAGATCGGAGCCCCAGTACCGGCGGTCGGTGGTGCGCAAGCAGGCCACCGGGCGTCGTCACCCAGCGACTGCAATGCCAGGGGTGCGGATCACTCGGCACCGCTGGCAGATAGTGCTACGAGTGATAGCAAGCTTCGCGGGACTCAAATGGAAGTCTGCGAACCTAGGGTTGAGGGAACCCTTAAAAACCCTCGTCCAGAAAAAAGCCCGGAGTTTAATGCTAAAAGAATGAAAGTTGGAAAATCAACAAACTATGATGACCTGTTCAAGAACACCGCAGCGGTACTAAAGTACCTTACAGTAAAAAGAACTGAAGGAAATTTTGATAAAGTGAGCCCGTTTATAATAGAGAGGAGTATTAGCACCTGCGCTGGATCTGCCGTAAAAGATATACAGAAAACTTCATCTGGACTCTTGGTAGAAACAGTTAATGACAATCAAGGTAAAAAGTTACTAGAATTGAAGAAAATAGGCACTATAGATGTTGAAGTAAGTGCTCACGGCACACTGAATACCTGCAAAGGTGTTGTAGTTTGTAGTGACTTACTAAACTGCAGTGAAGAGGAAATAGTTCAAGAACTAGCTTCTCAAGGAGTCATTGCCTGTCGTAGGCTAACAATGAGGCGGGATGGGCAGATAATTCCTTCTGCGTCCCATGTCCTGACGTTCAAGCGTTGTACGTTACCAGAGAAGATTAAAGCAGGCATTCATCGTCTAACCGTACGAATGTTCATTCCTCAACCAATGCAGTGTTTCCAATGTTTACGATTTGGACACCCAGCATCTAGATGTGCGAGAATCAAAGTATGCCATTGTGGTAAGCCATTTCATAGTGATGATCCATGCCTAGATCCTATCAAATGCATTAATTGCAGTGGACAACATTCATCGAGGTCGAGAGACTGCCCTGTATATAAGCAGGAGGCAGCAATACAACAAGTTAAAGCCAGACAGAAGATCAGCTATCCTGAAGCAAAAAAACTTGTGTGTCCCGAAAATAAAGGAAATATTACATACGTGGAAGCAGTTACTAAAAACACAAATTTATCTTCTTTAGTAGTGAAAGAACTAATGCCTGCAATAACCCGATGCATAGAAAAGTACTTCAACGAAATTCACAATAACAAAATCAACACAGAAGACTTAACCACAAACACTCAAAGTGAAAAGGTAAATGAAAAAGAATCTTCAAGACCCCCACCAAATGAGGCAGACAGAAATCCAGTAGCTGCGCCTGCAGACATACCCAGCAAAGAAGTGTTGACAACAGGCTATCGAAGTCGATCGCCTCGTTCTCCTAAGCACACCGAGGACAACTTCCTCAAACAAAAAATGAAATCAATGACCAATGATCAAGACACGACCACTGGCTCTGAGACAAGTTCGATGGTAAGTGCTGAACATAATGATTACCAATCCATCGATCTATGCAAAACCCCGCGTAAGAAGAGAAAGAAGAAAGGATGGCCAAAAGGAAAACCAAGAAAATAAGCAAGATCTACGCATCCTACAGCAGAAAAACCCCATTCCAACCATGGAAAATATAATTCAATGGAATATCAACGGCTGTATCTCGCATTACTGTGAGCTGAAATTGCTACTGGCCAATCACACACCAATGTGTGTGTGCTTACAAGAAACTCATTTTAAACCAGAAGACCGTTTCAATTTTAGAGGCTATAAAACCTTTCGCAGTGACGTAGAACCTGATAGACGAGCTAGAGGTGGTGTTGCCATATTGATCAGCAATACTCATCCTGCTAGTCGTCTTGATCTCAACACACCTCTACAAGCAGTAGCTGTAACCCTGTACAAGCCATTGAAGATGACGGTATGTTGCATATACTTACCCGATGCCTCATGGCGAAATGAAGATCTACAAGACCTGATCGATCAACTACAGACTCCATTTCCAATTCTAGGCGACTTCAATGCTCACAGTACCACATGGGGCTGTTCTAGGACAAATGACTCCGGTCGCAGAATCGATGACCTGCTACTTAACAACGAATACGTACTTTTAAACACAGGAGCAAGCACTCATTTTAATGCTAGAAATGGATCATTCTCAGCCATAGATCTCTCAATATGTAGTCCAAATCTTGCAACTCGGCTGACGTGGAAACCACTGCCAGATCTTCATCAGAGCGATCACTTTCCTCTGTTGATATCATCAAACATGCCAAAGAACACAGTTCACTTACCAAAACGTTGGTGTACCAACCGCGCAGACTGGTCCAGCTTCACCAGACATATACCACCATTAAATGTCAGTGGAAACTCCGAGGAAGACGTTACCGACTTTACCAACACTGTCATATCTTCCGCTGTACAATACATTCCACAGACCAGTGGTCGCTCATCTAGGATTCCAGTACCATGGTGGAATACGGAGACCAAAGAAGCAATAAGGGAGAAAAGAAAAGCCCTCAATAGATATACACGTGCACCAACCCAAGACAATCTTATTGCTTTCAAGCGTCTGCGTGCGCTCGCTCGCAGAAAAATAGTAACAGCAAAACGATCAAGCTGGGAAAAGTACGTAACCACCATAACTCGGACGACCAAAGTCACGGAAATATGGCAGAAAATCAGGCCAATAGCTGGGAAAAATGTTTTCAGTCCAATAACATGCATTGAACACGAAGGACAACTAATATGCAACCCTGACGAAATAGCCAATGCATTAGCGACCCAATACTCCAAAGCCAGTGACACAAATAGCTATCCTAAAGACTTTCTCGACAAAAAGAAAGAAGAAGAACAAGTACTTGACTTTACAACCAATATAGATAAGCCATATAACGCTCTTTTCACATGGAGAGAATTGCAAGACGCCATAAATGCAGCTGGAGACACCGCAGCAGGATCAGACAATATCCCTTACAGCATACTACGTCGATTACCGAAGAAAATACTGTCCACTTTGCTAAATATATACAATAACATTTGTACGCAAAGTAATTACCCCAAAGTCTGGAAAGAAGCGATAGTAATTCCAATTTTAAAGGCAGGCAAGGATCCATTAAATCCTGAAAACTACCGCCCGGTATCGCTGACATGCTGTCTAGGAAAAATCTTGGAAAAAATGGTCAACACCCGGCTAGCATGGTGTCTCGAAAGAAACAACCTCCTAAACATACACCAGTGCGGATACAGACAACATCACTCTACAATCGACCAGCTAATATATCTAGAAAATGCAATTCAGAATACCTTCGTCAAAAGAAAACATATGGTTACCGTATTCTTTGACCTGGAAAAAGCTTTCGATAAGACCTGGCGACATAACATTCTGAGACAGCTATATTACTGGCAAATAAGAGGATATCTACCAAAATTCATATCCAGCTTCCTTAGTACCAGATCTTTGAAAGTTCGCGTTGGGCAGACTATCTCAGAAAGCTACGTACTAGAGAACGGTGTACCGCAAGGCTCTCCATTGAGTGGTACGCTCTTTATCATAGCGATTAACGGGATGTTTGACGGCATAGAAGCGTCAATAGGAAAATGCATGTATGTAGATGACATTGCTATATTTTACTCAGCCAAATCACTGGGTATGATCAAATTCAAAATGCAAAATGCCATCAATAAATTAGTACAGAACGCAAAAAAACATTGGTTTCTCATTTACAGCAGCCAAAACGAAATGCGTTCATTTCAGTAGGAAAAGAAAAAGTTACAAAGATCCAGAGCTGGCGCTGAATGGTGTTCAACTGGCATACAATGAAACGGCAAAATTCCTTGGTTTGATTTTTGATAGGCATTTAACATGGAAACAGCATATAGAATATAACTTGCGTAGATGCAAAACAGCTCTGAATGTAATAAGATGCATTTCCCATATAAATTGGGGAGCAGATAGAGACATCTTACTGCGCCTGTACAAATCTATGGTGATGTCCAAAATAGATTATGGATGTGCAGTGTACTCCTCAGGCAGAAAATCAAGTTTAAGAAAACTAGACCCCGTTCACAATGCAGGCCTCCGATATGCATCTGGCGCTTTCCGCACTAGTCCTTCCTCAAGCCTCTACTGTGAAACCAGCACCATGTCGCTACATCACAGACGACAAACAATGCTACTGAACTATAGATCAAAATTGCTGTCTCTACCGAAACATTTAAACTACTCACTGATGACTCGACCTAAGCTAGTAAATATTTACGATCGAAGACCTTCAGCTACTCGTCCAGCCAACATCCGCGCAATCGACATAGAAAAATGCTACAACATCGTCCTACCACCAGTCTTGAAATACGAACCATATGAAATTCCAGTTTGGATGTTGAAAATGCCAGAAGTAAGACTCGATACTACCAGTGTAAAGAAAACAGAATGCCTTCCCATAGATTTAAAAGTTAGATTTCAATCAGTTCTCGAAGAATACATGGCAAATCACATCATAATCTACACAGATGGTTCAAAAACAAAACATCAGGTTGGAAGCGCATTTGTAACTGAGAACTTGTCGAGGGCTTGGGCGCTTCCACCTGAAGCAAGTGTGTACACTGCCGAATTATATGCAGTATTGCAGTCTTTGCGACACTGTGAAACTCTCGATTCAGGAAGGTTCGTCATCTGCACAGACTCTCTAAGTCTTCTCACTGCAATATACAGGCGCCGAACTGTAGATCCACTGCTACAAATGATTCTCATAGCATGCCATAAATTAGAACAGCGAGGAGCATCAGTTACGTTTATCTGGTGCCCTGGACACGTGTGTATCCTAGGCAATGAAGAAGCCGATTCTGCAGCACGAAATGCCGGGAACATCCAAATAGAAATGGATATTGAAATACGACCTCAGGATGCAAGAAATGCTGTCTCGAAGTACATCCTCACAGAATGGCAGACCACGTGGAACAGTCTTCACACGAAACTACACCCCATTAAACAAAATATCAGTAAATGGTCACCAAATGTCAGCTACCCTCGACGAGAACAAGTGTGCATAACCCGACTAAGAATAGGCCATGCAAGAATGACTTCTTCATACATGTTAAGAAATGAAGAACAACCCATCTGCAGCTGCGGAAGACTACTGACAGTGAAACATATTCTGACAGACTGCGTAGATCTCTCAAGACTTAGACACAGATGCGGCATGAGAGGCAACATGAAGATAGATCTCGGCACCGACAAGACATCAACTGACAAAACAATACAGTTCTTGAAAGAAGCCAATCTTTTCTTCAAAATTTAGATTTAATATATGATTAATCATAACATCAATCAGTAAAAAGGCTAAAGGCCTTAGATGCCAAGCCTTCAAACTAACAAAAAAAAAATAATAATAATGGTACAATTATTAATTGCCACATTAAGTAGAAGGTATAGTTCTAAAATTTATACAATAATTAAAGTCTTGCACATTTGCTGTTTTGCACATTAAATTGTTAATCACGGAATGCAAAAGCAACTACTGCAACTTTTGGCCCGAGTAGGACAGTCACAATCCCAACACGAACGGGCGCCAAGAAGAGTCCACGATGAGCCCGCGAAAGCAACGCTGGGAACGTCAGTAGATGCGTGGGCGATAGGAGGGGCGAGGGCGGAAAGGGCGGTGTCCGCGACACGCGTGACTGCCAGAGCGCGGCCTGGCGGAGGTGGGGGGGCAAAAGCCCAGCGCCCGGTCGACGCCCCTCGTGGACTTCCGATCGTCATTCTCGTACGCATGCACGCATGTACGTGGGACGCGTCCGTCAACCTACCGCGCCCCACCTCTCGCTGCCACGCGTGAGGAAGGCTAATTACTGCACTTTGTGAATTCGTTCTCAAGTGCTTTGTACTCAGTTTTATCAGCACTTCGTTCGAAGTCAACCAGCGTGAGGATTCTCAAAAGCAATGTTAAAGAATCCTGTGGCGAAGCGTGAGGTTCAACATACTGAAAACACGTAGAATTACGTAAATCTGTTTCACTTATATTCAGAGTGATCATTGTCAACGAGACACAGCGAAATGCAATTGCAGGTCAACGGCACTTGCGAGCTACACACAAACAGAGTTTTCAATCAACGTACGAAATGAAATTACACTGATATGATTAATCATACCACAGCAGAATTCTACTGGAGGATTGACACACTCGCCGCGATAGCAAACCACAACGGCTTAAAATCAATATTTTTTAAAATTATAGTGTTTTATTCAAAGTTAACACAATGCTAAATAATATGAGAGAAAAAGGAGCATTCTCAATATTATACTTAATGGATCAGGGATAGGCGAGTTCAAATACTGAAATTTGGATTAAATAAATGTTTTTTACTTTCGATGTTTGTAGTGAGTTGCTCAATGACCTCCAGCAGATATTCCCAAAAGAACCAATCAAGCTGGTGGTGAAGAGAACCCGTTTCGGTAACAGTTTCAACCACTTGTGCAGTTGTAAGGCCGGCCTAATTCTGCGCGAGTCCCCGAACCAGCCTCCTCAATGCGCATTTCCCGGCCAGGGACGGGGCCGCCCCTGGCCAATTGCTCTCTTACGGCGTCAGGCGGTCGAGCCTCCCCCTCAACCACACCGGCCGGCGAAGTCACGGAATAGGAATAAGAACAGAAAAAATAACTTGATGGGCGTACGTACGGTATTAATTGGCTAAAAACGACATAATTAATTTACAATTTTCTTTTTTTAGTGAAGGGATATTTCTCTCCTTCAAGGCTCTTAAGGATAGGTCAGTTTACTTCGTCTTCACTGAAGCATTGTCACTGAATAAATCTCTCGTCTTTGATGTTGTCTTCAAAACACGGATTTTAACAAATTTAAAATATTAATATTAAACAATACAGACGATACCTGAAATCTCATTAACTGATTTCTGTACACAAAGAAAGTACTGTAATTCATTTCCTTTAGCCTAAATCTGTACTCACAGGCGGCATCTCTGGTGATAAAGAAGATGATAATAACGGTAGAAAGTTGACAGCAAAAGTTGTTATTCATTCGTATAAAACTATTAGTCAAGATGACGAAAATTGGAGTGATGTCAAATTGAATTAATTTTCTATCTACGCCGGCTTACATTTTCTATTCAAACCTCTATAGTATAATTTCAAATTCAAAATTATATTCTTGCAAAGAACTGAAATATTCCCTTTGGTTTGATATACCAGATCAGTTGGAATTGCATCGCTTCATAAAAATTGAAGGGTAGTACTTTAATGACAATTATTACCAAATTCAATTTAGCAATAAATTATTACCATTAATAATCAATGTTTACTTGACAAATGCTTCATAATATTAAAAAAAATTACTGGTACACACTCGGATTATGTTTAGCTTAAAGAATATCGTATGTGTCTGTTCATTAACAAATTGGAATGCAGAGAATAAAGCCGTCGCAATGAAAATATTTACTTAGTATGATTTTGAATCAAGTATGAATTTCGCAACCCAATACGGTGATTAGCGTAACCTTGACTTCTTTTTGACTGAAGAATGATACCTAATTGCAGATTAGTAGTGTCTACGTTGACTGGTAGCACGAGGGTATGTATTTTATTCTCTGCAACCGGAAACAGAGTAATAAAGTACAGATGGGAAGAATTTCTAAAGCAATCTGGCAGAACGCAGACCATGGAATGCATAAAAAGGTAATCGTTAGTCTAAAAAGGGAACTCCCAAATTGGTAATTGTAAACAGTTACAGAGATTAAAAAGAGTGATGAGCAAGGAGAATACAAGGCGTCGAAAGTAAATGACAGGGGGCAGAACATTTTTTTTATTTATTTATTTTTATTTGCAATTTGTTCATCTGAACAATAGGCAAATCTTTTAGCAAAGTTACAATGGCATGTGAAGGAACTGGGCATTCTCAGTCCTTCGTGAATTCATTTTCAGTAATGATCAAATAAATGGTATAAATCACAAATATAACATAGGACAAATATGATCAAGACAGAAAAACAACAGACAATATATAAATACACTGGCAATCATGAACGTAATTATGTTTATATATATATATATATATATATATATATATATATATATATATATATATATATAAATTTAAGCTGTTTTGCTTAGTTACAGTGCAATTACTATAACAGTACAATATACATTTTGTTTATTAATGATCGAACCTATTTAAGAGGTCCAGGGGATGAAACTGCACAATCTTCTTAATTCTTGACTATTGTCAAGTAAGTTTAATGCAAGGTAATTTGGATGGTTTTCTAAGCGCTTATAATATTTTTGGAATCTGAATTGGACTTCTTGGTTTATTGTAGGTATGTGTAAGTCATTGTGTAATGTTGTATTTGAAACAAACCACGGGGCATTGGCAAGCAATCTTAGAGTTTTTGATTGGAATCGTTGCAGTATTTTTAGGTTTGTTAGCCGCAGTGCCCCAAAGTTCTATTCCGTAGGTCCAAACAGGTTTTATTGTTGATTTATAAATCAGTATCAGTTTTATTAGCCAATGAAAGAGACGATTTTTTGCCTAGAAGCCAATAGTATTGCTTGATTTTGATTTCGAGAGCTGTTCTTTTCTTTCTGATGTGTGTCTTCCAAGTCATTTTTCGATCTAAATGTAGACCAAGGTATTTTACACAATCTGCCTGTGGTATATCCTTGTTGCTGATTTTAATTGGAGGACATCTATTTGGTCTAAGTGCAAACGTTACATGGACAGATTTACTTTCATTAGTTTTTATACGCCACTTTGTGAACCATTCCTGCAGCACAGTGAGGTATTCTTGAAGATTTTCTGATGCTTCGATGGCATTTTCATGAGAAGTTAAAAACGCTGTGTCGTCAGCAAACATGGCTGACGTGATGTCCGTTGAAACAGGTAGGTCGGCCGTGTATAGTAGATACAGTAGTGGACCGAGAACACTACCTTGCGGTACTCCAGCTGCGACAGGATAGAATGATGATGTTTCTTCCTTAAATTTTATTTGAAAACATCTTTCAGTAAGATAGGAGCGAAGTAGCGCAAAAAACGGGTGGGGTAACATATTTTTGATTTTATATAAGAGTCCTGAGTGCCACACCTTGTCAAAAGCTTGGACAACATCCAAAAAGACACCAGAACAATAACGATTCTTCTCCAGCGCTTCATTAATGACTTTTACTACTCTGTGGATTTGTTCGGTAGGGGCATGTTTCAACCTAAAGCCGAATTGGTAGTCTGGAATGATGTTGTTTTCTGCTATGATTGGAAGTATCCGCTTGAGGAGAAGCTTTTCAAAGATTTTTGACAAGATTGGTAATAAGCTTATCGGTCTATACGAGGATACTTCGGAAATAGGTTTCCCCGGTTTTGGTATGACAATAATTTGACTGTATTTCCATTGAGAGGGAAAATGTCCAATTCTGATGATGGCGTTGAAAATTGAGGTTACCAATGCTAGTGCTTTTTTTGGCAGGTTTCTTAGAACAATGCCGGTGATGAGATCGTAGCCAGGTGCTTTATGAGGATTAATTTGTTTTATTGCATATGAAACTTCGGTTGTCTTGAAATGCTTTATTGGTAAAGACATTTGATATGGTGCATTAATGAACTGAATAATATTTCTTTCTCGTTCTTCTTCATCTGATGGGAATGGTTGGAAAACTTTTGCAAAATGTTCCGCAAATACTGTTGCTTTTTCGTGGTTGGTTCTAGCCCATTTTCCATGTTTATCACGTATAGGCGGCACAGGTTTGATTGGTCGTTTAATGCGTTTGGTGGCTTTCCATAGGGAGTAGTCGTTGTCTTTGGTTGGTGATAGTCTTTCAAGATACTCCTTGGTTTTATTTTCATGTAGGTCTTGAAGAAATCTTTTAAGATCCTGCGCTGCCCTGTTGAAGTTTCGTTTATCATTTGGATCATGCGTGGTTTGCCAAACTTTCTTAAGTCTCCTCTTATTTCTTTTCATTTCGTCAACTATTTTGGGGTATTTGTGAGAAGCTGTTCCGTACGTTTCTGGTGTAGCGTACCATGCTGCTTGTTGGATACTAGTAGTTAAAAATTCAACTGCTTCATCTATATCAAATTCACTTTTTAGAGGAACGTTTGCAGTAATATTTACATTAAGCCATGTTTGAAAGTCACTCCAATTCGTTTTTTTATTGGAAATACTAGGTTTAAAATTATTTTCTATTATATGAGAGCTAATAGTTAATATTACTGGAGAGTGATCAGAGGACAATTCGAGAGAATTTTCAATTGATGTAAAGCTCTGATTTGTTCCTTTCATGATAAAGAAATCAAGTAAGTCCGGCAGCTTATTACAGTCGGTTGGCCAGTACGTTGGCTCTCCTGTCGATAGCGGTTCTGCGTTGAGTGACGTGACTACGTTGAGTTGTGTTTTTCCTCGTAAAGTCGACAGTCTTGACCCCCACTGCGAATGTTTTGAGTTGTAGTCACCTCCAGAGATGAACCTTGCACCCAACGTATCGAAATATTCTCTATACATTTCTTCCGTTATTTTATGCTTTGGAGGGCTATAGACAGCTGACACTGTCAATGAACCGAAACTGTCATAAACTAGTACAGATGTGGCTTGCAGGTAATCATTTTCAAATTTTGATTTCAAAGAATGCTGTATGTTTCTTCTTATTATTATCGCCGTACCTCCATGGGCTGT
The DNA here is from genome assembly GCA_038098605.1 of Gryllus longicercus. Classification (NCBI taxonomy): domain Eukaryota; kingdom Metazoa; phylum Arthropoda; class Insecta; order Orthoptera; family Gryllidae; genus Gryllus; species Gryllus longicercus. Next base: position 930,638 of record JAZDUA010000238.1, read on the forward strand.
GCCATCTGGGTGTTTTGTATCATATATTTCATAGTTAGGTAGTTTAAAGAAACTTTTTTCCGTGAAATGAGTTTCTGAGATGAGCATTACGTCAATTTTTTCGTCTTGTAGAAAATTGTTAATTTCTCTGCAATGTTGCGCTAGTCCATTGGCATTCCATACACCAATACGAAATGTCTTCATAATTTATTACTTTGGTCATGAGGCTTATCAGGTTGGAGATTTGTTCACTTTGCTTGGTTAGTATTGATTCAAATTTTTGAAAAGTTTCTTGAACAGTTGATATTAGTTGTGCAATTTCAGTATTACTATTATCATTTATGACTTGATGTGATGGAGGGTACTTGGCTACGTAGGCCCAAGTGCGGTGTTGCATTTCGCTAGGTACGTTACTATTTAAAAGTTTGTTGCTTCGATGGTGTGAGTGAGAAAGATACGAATTTTGTTTATTCTGGGGATATTTACTTTGTCTTATTTCTTGGTAGACTTCGCATCTCTTGTAGTTTGCTGGGTGGTTTTGCTCACATAGAGCACATTTAGGTGGGTCTTCTTTTCGCTTTTTACAGACTTCGGTCGGATGATTTTCTCCACATTTCACACAGCGATGTTTTTGATGGCAGTATGTCCTTGTATGTCCATATTCTTGACATCTTTTGCATTGTACGATTTCTTTCTTCTTTCGAGGTGCTTCTATTTTGATTTTGCAGTTCAGTAAACTATCTATGTTATAAATATCTTTATTATTTTTACTAGGTTGTAGATCTATGAAGAAGAGAGGGAGTGGCGTTTTTGTTTGTCTGTGTTGGATATTATAAATTTGGCGAACCTTGTGGCCGTAACTTTCAATTTCCTCTTGCAGTTCCTTAACATCTGCATTTGCGTGAATTTGTTTAAGCACAACCCTAAAAGAACGCTCGTCTTTGAGCTGATATGTATGAAATTGCAATTTTTTATTTTCAAAATGTTTTATGAGCTTTCGATATGCTTCAACTGTACTTAATATGACTTTGACACTGTCACTGTTCAGTAATTTATAGCTGTATTCCTCTTTTTTTAATACTTCTTCAATGCATTTTTTTAAGATATTCACGTCTTTTATTCCTGGTAGAAAAATGGGTGGAATTTTATTACCATTGGTTCGTTCGTTGGATTCAGATTTTTCTATTGTGTTGTTTTCTGGTTCTGTAGAAGAAAGAAGTTCGAATTTGTTGTAATTTGTAATACTTTCTGTAACTGGTATTTTCTTTAGAGCCCTTTGTGAAGGTTCACTATTTTTTCGTTTCCGCCGTCTCGGGACGACTTCTTGCCACTCCAGAGTGTTATCGCACATACCTTCAACAGATGACATTGTTGATACGTCTGTTGTACTACTGCTTTGTTGTGCTAATCTATTGGTCTTCTGACAATCCGTATCTGCACTGCTTGTTGATAGCGGTAACTGTGGTTGCTGCGTCAGGAGTTGCTGTAGTTGATCTAGTTGCAGAGGCGGTTGTGGAGGCACATGATATTGAGTTAGAAGTTGAGAGAGTTGTATTTCTATCATTTGTTGCTGATGTTGGTGGTGTTGTAGTTGTTGCTGAAGAAGTTCTTGCTGTTGACGTATTGCTTGATCTGAGATGGGTTGCACAGATTCACTGTTAAACGAGTTTTCACCACCATTTTCACTATAGGTAGCGTCCATTGCGCTTCGAATTAGTTGCCCGGTAACGGAGCAACTACTTGTGGCCATTCACTAGTCTAAAAATGATTTATTGGTTTTTACTACAACTAAAATAACACTTTTTCTGAACGTGGCACTGTTCGCACCGCTCACACGAACGACACTGGCACTGAGTGTTATCGCACTGATCGCTGCGGGTTCACCACTGGGGGCAGAACATAGATGTAAGTACAATTCGGAAAGAAATTAACAGCATCACGTTCAGGTAAGTCAAATTAGACGATCTATTTGTATAACTAGAGGAATAAAAAATGGAGGAAAACGAAATTATTTAGTGTTTCTTTTTGTCTCTTAATAAAATCATTAAATTTCGGCGAAATAAAATGCAGACTTTTCTATCACAATGATAGGGAGCTATACCGAGACATTTATTCACTAAAATCGATGTTTAGTGCGTTTAGTAATGGCACCAAGTCAATGTGAGGGGTAGAATGGGGGTTAGGGTGTTAGTAGGGTTCAAGTAGCTGATAGCAATGTGAGTGAATGGTACAAGCTATGTGATAGTCGCAGCTGAGTGGTAGTCGCAGACGACCAGTGAATTACGTTAATAACAGTGTTAATAATTCGTTCTGATCTATGATGTATTAATAGATAGTCAACCGGTTAGCTAAGCAGGTATTAAAGCTCCCTCAGACCGTCACGAATTTGTCGCTGCTGCTGCTATGGGCTAACTTATGAACATACTCAGACCGGCGCGACAATTTTTCGCAGCTGAGTACGATTGAACAGCTATTAATTCACGTGAATTTGTCGCTGCGATTTATTCGCTGCTGACCGCGATTTTGGCGTTGTCGGTGCGCATTCAACTAATTTTCCCGCTTCATTAAAAATGTCCAAAACAGATAGGCTTATTGAAATGGTGCAAGAATGTTAAGAGTTGTATATGTCACATAAAGACCAGAATATTTAAGTATTTTTAAAATAAACTATTGATCATGTATACACACATTTTCAATTCGACATTACAGTGACGAAAATTACCTAGTCGAAGAATAAAAGAAAAACACATGATAATTTGTTATTAATTCAATTTTATTCTCAACAATATCGATATGTCCACAATATAATTTCTTTTTTATAAAATATATACATTTTTACTTTTTTGCATTCTACTGGCGTAGTGTAGTATCGCGAAGACCACGATTGCAAAAAACGACGATTTTTTATTACCCTTTAATAGCTGAGGCATCAAAGAATGGAATTATCCTCACGTCTTCTCAGTAAGTTTATTTCGTGTCCACTCTTGCTATTCTGCCTGGAAAATATACTAATGGAAAATCATTTAGGAAACGCAGAAAAAAAATTAATGAAATGGAAAAAATGTAAAATTCGCAATTCACCTTCCCTAACAAATGTAACAGTATTGTCTCCATTTCAACCGATGTATATATTGTTTCTTCGTCAAAGACTTGAGACAGTGGATGGCATGGATTCGTCGAAGAGCCGTTGTTAAAATTCAATATGCTTCATAGGGAATAAGCCTGCCATTTCCGATGTCCCCAGAAGTGCGATTTTCTCGCTGTCACTCCGGAAACAAAAAAGTCGCGTCGGTCTATGAGAGCCTTTAATGCCCCGACCTCAAAGAGAGGTATATGGCACAACGTGTAAATGTATCTTTTCAAGTAATTGCATTCGATTGAGTGTCAGGTATTTCTACAAATAACATAATTAAAAAATGATGTTCCTCTTTGCAAATAATTTGACTTTAAAAAATACTTTTAGAGTGTATTTGATACCATCCTGCCTTTTACTGTTATGTTCATGTTAAATCTGAAAACATTTGTTTCGCAGAAGCAACGGCTAGGTACATACGTAAAGGTGCAAGGCTCATTTTCCACAAACTCAACGGCAAAGTAGACCTCCAGTATCACAATACACAGTCATGGGATCAAAACGAGAGACATTGTGCCATTTACCGGTGTCCACGGCAATTAAAACGACTGATACGTCTCTGCGATGGATTGGGGCCATGTGTCAGCGATTTTTTTGTCTTCAATTATTGTGTCGGTGCACGAAGAGTCTGGACGAGCGGTGCGTGTTTTTGTATTACTCGTATTTTGTTTTATTATAGGTAAAAGTGTTTCAGAGACCTTCAAATTAATTCAACAAGCTTTTAGTGATATATATATATATATATATATATATATATATATATATATATATATATATATATATATATAGTGACGTACCTTCAATGCGGTACTATTCACTACGTTTATTTTTAGAAGGGACAGGTGTCTTGTTTCGCGAATGGGTCTCTGAGGGTTTGGCGAAAGCATTGCAAATATTCAATTATCAGTTTTTCAAACAAATAAACAATTTATAACTAAAAACACAAATTAGTACAACATTTTCAATCAAGTGATTTCCCGTTTTGGTACCAAAACTATATCAGTGAGCTCAAATTACACGATACCTTCAATTCCATGAACCGTTCGTTTCTTCTCGGATGCTCCCCGGCGGCAGCGGTGGCGATCGGCGGCCTTCGGTTCGACTCGGAGCCCGTCGGATGTTCGACCTTCGCTCGGAGGCCCGTGCCCCCAGATCTTCGCGACCTTTGTTAATACCTTTGGTAATACCTGACGGTAATACCTTTGCTCCAGCCCCAACCATTGTTAGGGTACTTCAGATCGGGTGTACGATACCCAAAATCGCTGTCCACCTATCTTTAGTTCGTTATCCCAGTTTTCCCTGGCTGCACAACCTCTCAGTTCTACCTTATTCACTCTTTCACAATCACGTATGCACGTGGCTACTAACCATTGCCGTTACCGGCCACGCGGTCTGTAAGTTTTACTTTATCACCACTGTTCCCAGCACTTATTGATTACCAGTCACTATCACACTTGGTTCACTTCTTAATAATGTTTCTTCCGTTCTTTAACTTCGTTCTGTTCCCTTTTCACTGAGCGCATCAAAAACCACTCCGCTCTCCTTCGAGCTTTCTTCCACACTAACCGTCGCCGTCTCGCCGGTCTGGCCGCCTTCTCGCGCCTGACCCGTTCCCTGGTGTTGTCCGTTGCTCGCCGCCGTAACCGCGCAATTCAAGTTGTATGTATTTGACCAAAACTGCACCGCGTTTCAATGTATTTACAGAAACTCTACGCGTTTCAATATATATATATATATATATATATATATATATATATATATATATATATATAAATTCTGGAACCGGGTATATATATATATATATATATATATATATATATATATATATAAATTCTGGAACCGGGTATATATATATATATATATATATATATATATATATATATATATATATATATATATATATATACCCGGTTCCAGAATTTGAGCGGTATAGCCGAGATGGCCAAGAGCGTTAACCGACTAAGCGCTTCGGTCCGAAGGGTTACAGATTCGAGTCCCGCCTTGGGATGGTTCTTTGTCCCTAATCTCCAATGTACGTTGTGGCGAAGGGCCTCGCGTTCTGCTGACCCTAGATGAGAGGTCCGCCAAGTGTGTTAGTGTTTAGTCTATGGTCGAAAATGCGTCCCATGCGAAAGGATAAAAAGCTATTGGCAGGATAAAAGCCCTAGAAAAAAATAGCTATTGAAACTGGTTAGAACATAAACCTTTCTCTCACCAAAGAAAGCTCGGATGTCTAGGTACAACGTGAGTCATGCTCATTACTTTTCTCTACTGGCAAGGGCTGATTCAGTATGCATACGCCCTCAAAACACAAAAGTTAATAAATAATACTATGTAGGGGTTTTGAAGAGGATAAGGAACGCTGTGACGAGGGAAAGACCTGAAGGGTGAATTAATCGAAAATTCAAATTCCACCATGATAACGCCAAGGGGCACGTCTCGTACCTTGTAACCGAGCATTTACGGAAAACTGCACAATGGCGGCCCTCATCAAGAGATGTACTTTGAAGGTGACAAATATGATTAAGATGCACACATATGTTAATATATAGACTTGTTGGAGAGTCAAGAGACAGACGGCGCACAAAGCGCGAGGCGAGGCAGCGGGCGATGGAAGGCCGCCGAGCGCTGGCCAATTGTTCGAGGCGCTCGATGTAGTTCGAGTGTGAATATAGTCGGGCGCCGCGCGCAGGCCATACCGGCCGATCGTTCGAGCTCTCGTTAAACGGAAGCGGCCATTCCGATTCGCGAATAGATTCTCGTAACCAAGTTGTTACGCCGGATTCCGCGCTAAACGAGGCTTCCACCATGGGAGAGGTGGCGATAATAACAGGGTATATGTGGGTCTGAACACAGTATGTCGCTCACAGTCACCGGCAGGAAGACGTGTATGTGTCGGCACATTGTTCCTTATAAATAGATCTGACAGACTGGGTCATTGACCCAATTGAAAATGTTTAATTTCACTATAAAAATTATGAAAGAGCGAAGATCAAACTTAATTTTTATAATCTATTCGCTTCACCACGATCTCAGGTTTCGACTAATTTTAATATTGTAAATTCGGATGAATAAGTATCCCATTTGCAGTAGATCTTGATTGTCTTCGGTCCAGTTCTTCACTCAAGTCTGTTCGAATGTAGAATCCGAAGAGACACAAAGTCTTCTCTTAGAGAATTTCGATACAATAGGTCGTATCCCTTAAAGACCTGTCACTGGGCAAGGCGGCGTTGAAACGAGAGCGACGGACTGCCTCCGGGATGAACGACTAACTGGGATGGACTGCCTCCGGGACGACGACCCCATTTACTCCACGATGAGTGTGTGGTCCGTTTGGTTTGCAATGGATTGTGGCCGCTGATTAAATTAAATTGCTTTCGAAGCTCTTTCGAAACGTTTGGCGTCAGAAAATAATTTAATTTTCTGTCAGGACTCAAATACATCTTCATAATTCTTTAATGAGAGGTTGTATCAACTTTGATAAAAAAACAACTAACCTTAATAAGAGAGAGATTATGCCTTCTCGTTGTGGCTGGCAGGCAGAGCGGATCACGCGCGATCGCCTTGCTTCTCCTGTCCTCATCCCCATCCTTCGTGTCGGGCTAGGTGCTGATCTCCCTTCAAATGGCCCATCCCCCACTGACTGGGACAAATGTTTGTGCTTTTGAGCCATAAAAAGGAAAAAGAAGAAACGTCTATGCTCTTACGTAATGTATTGCAGAGTGGCGAGCATATATGCGAGCATCTTATTGTCATGAAGGATATTCTGAGTATTCTCTATTTTTCAGATCATTAATTCAAGTCATTCCTTTGTTGTCTCAATGGGCCAACTCTAACTCAAATTGCAAGCAGCGAATAGAACCCGACACATGCACGCCGAAGACAAACTGGCCATTGAGCTGCATTCTAGGGTTACCTGTCGCCAAAGACGTTTACATTGAAATTATCAATAGAACGAAACCCTATTGTTATCCAATTACAATCAAATATAAGGAATACAGATAACAACGCAAAATGCGTTTATTTCGAAATTTTAAGATTCAATTCAATCACTCTGACATTACTTCAGGGATTCAGAAAAGTACTAAGTCATGGCATTCCCTTCCGTGTTTCTGTATATAAAAATAAAAGCCTGCGTTCAATTTTGCCAAGATTATAATGCTAATGGAAACTAGTGATAACTGTTGTCGACTTTTGAAAATTCTCCTTCTCCGTGTGCGTTATTGCTGAAATGTGAAATCCTTCATAAGCATACAACTCCTTTGTTTGTGTGCGTTTTCAGGTATTTGACGGTGATGCAGCTCTTTAATCGAGTCCGCTCGGTTGTGTCTTAATTGCGATCGGCGGCGACAGGGCTCATTATCGCATCCCTGCCGCGCCGCCGCCGATGGCGAAGGGCGAGGACGGGGAAGGGCAGGAAGCGCGCGCCTGGGGCGGCGTCGCGACGCGCTTCCCCGAAATATCCGCGGCGGAGACGGCGCAGGCGGCGGAAGCGGCGAAGCAGCAGGCTACGTCAAAGGCGGTAAGAATAGGCGTACGCACAGGGCGGGGGGGGGGGGCGCAGGGAGGCCCGTGGACCTTCTAAAATTTTGAAAGGGTCCTTGTAGCCGGATGTAATGAAGCATTTTATTTTCGTAAATATAATAAATTCCTTAATTTCTCCTTTTTAAGCTCAAATTTTGGTAAATTGATACACGGCATTTGAGGAGAAGCTCGTCAAACCATCTAACAACCCTGTAAATGTTTCAACATAAAATCAATGTTATGAATGGAACCATTTGTTTTAATTTCATTTTCATTCTGGTATGTTTTGTGTATATATTGGTAAAAAGAAGTAAATAAAAAAGGTGAATGGAAAAGGGGATCCGGGGGTCCTGAAATGTACTTGCCCCTACTCTTCTTTTATGCTATGGCGGCAAGAATCGAGGCGAGGGGAGACGAGGCGAAGTTAACTTATATAATATTCACGTCTGATTTATAATAAAAGAGGGAAAAAGCCAAGCAAAAGAGAAAAAGACAGAGTTAACTGTAGTGAGAGAGAAATAAGGACACAAAATAGTAGTGCGAAGTCAACGAAAATATAAAAAATTGGAATAAAGAATTACAAAAATTAGGAGAGATAGAAAAGTGCTGACACGGAGAAAGAAAATGAATAAACGAGAAAGTAATAATAATAATAATAATAATAATAATAATAATAATAATAATAATAATAATAATAATAATAATAATAATAATAATAATAATAATAATAATAATAATAATAATAGCCGATCAGATGGCCGAGATCGCTAAGGCAGTAGTGCCGGAGTGGTTTCGGACCAAAAGATCGCGGGTTCGAGTCCCGCCTCGGGCATGGATGTATTTGTGTATGTCTGTATGTGTTGTCCTTTCACCCCCATTATCATCATATCATCATTTCATCTTCCATACCCCCAGGTCTAACAACCGTGGGGGATAAAAATCGGATCCAGCTAAAATGCTGGTCCCCCCCAAAAATTGTCGCAAGCACCTGCCACCGTGATAATAAATAAAAACTGAGCCACGGTAAATGCAGGATGCTTGCATGCGTGGTCCTAGTCGGCCGATTAACGAAAAAAAAATAGTGTTTCATTGTTACTGGAATACATCACACTTGCGAGGAGTGAAAGCGATTTGGCATACTTAAAATTTTCTCGTATCTCCTGCGGAAAAGTAAGTAACGGAACGAGTGCCATGGCATCGGTGCCTGTGGGGCGACGTGCAGGCGGGGTCCGACAGGTGCCCACTTCCGCTCCCTCCACAGCACCCCCGCCTGCCCCTGCCCCTGCTCCCATGCCCCTGCCCCCTGCCCTTGCCCCTGCGCATGGGCCTGTGCCACGTTTGCGGGGGAAGAAATCCCTCTCTGAAGCTGACTAGCCACCCATTGAGAAGAAAATGCCTGCCACCATTTAATAGTAATTAATTCATTAGTTATATTTTCAATTTATTACGTCACCCAGTTTCCAAAAAATTGAGGGTCAGCTACCTTCAGACTAAATCTAGCTACCAACGTAACAAAATACAACAAGAATATGAGAACAATCTAAAAAGAAAGTATAAATTAATTACCAATTAATTACCCTATTTTAAAATCATTATAACAATTCATTGCTTACAAAAATTGCCACAGCGTTTTGCACCAAAACAGCGTAGGAAAAAATCGTAGAATGTATTCTCTTACCGCCGGTCCGCAGAGTTACTAAAACTAATGTTTTAAAAATACTTTATATTTATTGATAAAAGGGCTCCAGAATTAATAACTGCTTTCAAATGTTTATAAAGGGTCCGAAATATTCACAGAGAATATGATTACCGCGTATAACAAAAAAAAACAAACAAAAATAACTTATCGGCGTGCTACAGAAATCTTTACAAACTCTCCTAAACTGGACACTCATTGTTTAAAAAATAACTTGTTAATCCTCCCAGTTGTATTTAAAATCCAAAAGTGCAGTTTAAAGAGAAAATTCAAACAACCCTGGAATTTCTAATTACCGGCGGACCACAGACTTACTAACACTGCTTTGTAACAAATACCTAATGTGTATGTGTTAGGTAAAAATAATAAATTAACACAAAATAATTAATCGGCAGAATACAAAAATGATTGCTCATGTTCTCACCTGTTAGACCCATATTGCATTAAAATTAATTTGTTTAAATTAATTACTCCTCTCAGTTGGCATTAAAATCGACTAACTCGTTCCACTAAAATTGCACATTTATGACAAAATTTAAAACAAATCCCGAAATTTAATCTTACCGGCGGGCTACAGATTTACTACTACTACTTTCTAACAAATATCTTATATTTATAGATTAAACGGCTCCAGAATTAATTACTGCTTCCAAATTGTTTATAAAGAGTCTTTTATCGTAACAGAGAATATGAATCTACTATAAAAAATAAAAACTTCACACAAAAAGAACTAATTGGTGGACTCCAGAAATCTTTGCATACGTGCTTACCCGAGGCACTCATTGTTTAAAAAACAATTAGTTTAAATTAATTTCTCCTCTCAGTTGGCTGAAAATCGACCAAAGTTTTCCACAAAAAAAAACAGTTTAGCGACGAAATTTAAAAAATTCTGGAATTTAATCTTACTGCCAAACTGCAGACTTACTATCACTATTTGGTAACAAATACTTCACATTTATAAACTAAACGTATACAAAATTAATTACTGCTTCCAAATTCTTTATAAAGGCCCTTTAACATTAACTAGACACTAGAGACTCGTTGTTTAGAAAACAATATGTTTAAATTAATTACTCCTACCAGTTGGTTTCAAAATCGCCCCGCTTTTTGCACGAAAAATGTAGTTTACTAACAAAATTTTTAAAAAATTCTGGAATGTATTCTTACCGGCGGACCACAAATTACTAGCACTATTTTGTAGCTTTAAATTTATAGATTAAATAGCTCCAGTTGTTTATAAAGGGTCTTTTGCCTTCACAGAGAATATCAAACTACAAAGAAAAAATAAAAAGAATCATACAAAAAGTACTAATCGGCGGTATACAGAAATGTTTACTCCAGTGCTTTGATAATATAAATTATTAATTACATGTAGTGTTAGTAAGCCGGTAGGGAAAAATTCCGGTATTTTGTCTGTAAAAAAAAGTGAATTTGTCCGTAAACTGCATTTTAGGTGCAAAGTTTTGTACAAATTAAAAAACAAACAATCTAGAAGGAGTTATTAATTCAAACAAATTAATTTTATTACGATACTTGTTATAACAAATTCACTAAAGTATACAAATTGTACTAGTGTAGGAACGTGAAGATAGTTTTCTGTAGTCCGCCAATTTGTTCTATATGTGTCAATTTTTTATTGTTTCATAGTAGTTAAGATATTCTCTACGAAGACAAAAGGCCCTTTATAAACAATTGGAAGCGTTAATTAATTCTGGAGCCCTTTAATCTACAAATATAAAGTATTTGAAACGCTGTTAACACTAAATTTTAGAAAATTGCAAAAGTTCGAATTTTTTTCTGCGTCTTTCTACAACTACAAAAATGAAGATAGAGATTTTGTCTTCAAATGAAATTTGTTCTTCATAAGTATTGTCATGTACATTAAATCAAAAAATCCAGTAGTGTTCGCGCAATTTTGTGCGGAATATGAGCAAGATTAAACAATTACAAGAACAAGAATTTTTCAAAAACTGCTCCAATTTTTTTCTTTAAACTTTTGTTAGGGATAGTACTAAATGTACTGTATAAGAAGACACAATCACCATTTTTCTCTACTCTTTAGTTTTTTCCAAAAATTGCAAACATTTATTTTTTTACATTTCTCCCATGTAGTTATTATGCACATAATGTACGATTTGTATACTTTAGTGAATTTGTTAAAACAAGTGCTTCAAATGATGTCTTAAAAAGTTTCTCGAAACTGAAAAGTTTCCTGTGAAAATGATCTCAAATTTCCGCATTTTCAGAAACGCTCAAACGTCATTTTCTCAAAAATGGCTCCAAATCTTTTCCTCGAACGTTTTGCACAGATAGTGTTAAATGCACTGTTTAAGATGATACGTGATTTTTTTGTATTTCTTGTTTTCAAATAAACGTCAAAAGTTTTTTTTTATCCACCACGTTAATATGCACATTTTAAGCAATATGTGAACATTATTGCATTTGTGAGTAGTGAGCAGAAGTCAAATGACTTCAATGAAGTTTTTCAAATACTTACGTTTTCTATGGAAAAAAAATTACATATTGCTTTTACACTAATACTTAAACGACATTTTCTTAAAAACGGCAACCTAACACATAAGAATATATTCTCCTCAAGATATTCAGTTCAATACAAAAAAAAAAAAAAATAATTCCCCCAAACCAGCATATTAATTGTTAAAACAATACCTCGATGAAATAGACTTCACATTTCCTCAGGTAAATCCAGATATTAATACTAAAAAACCTCCATGGCTTTCTTCTAAAATAAACATTAATACAAGTCTTAATGAATACAGGAAAACTGACACAGGTCCACAAATATATCTAGCTCTCTTCAATGAATTGTCATGTACTTACAGACAATACACCAGCATATTTACAGATGGTTCCAAAACCACTAATGGCTCTGGATGTGCCCTTTCAATTGATGGTCAAACACAATCTTTCAAGCTTAGTGATATATGTTCTATATATTATTGTGAAGCTTACGCCATATACAGAGCCTTAGAATACATCAAAGATATGTCAAATTCAAAATTTGTAATTACATGGATTCGGGAAGTGTACTAGAAAGCTTCACCTAGCACCTCCAAACTAGATCCAATAATTAAAAAAAAACATCAATCTGTATAATGAATTGTTAAACATTAACAAAGAAATAGTGTTTGTCTGGATTCCCTCCCACATTGGCATAACAGGCAACGCATTAGTTGACAGAGCAGCCAAACTAGCTACCTCCTTACCTCTGACCACCAATAATGTCTCACCAATAATGATATAAAAAAAGTACTTCTTCAAAAAAACAAGGAATTGTGGGACACGGAATGGAAAAGTTCACCACCTAGCAAACTTTTCAGGATCAGAAAATCAGTTCTTGAAGACCATGCTCCTTACCTTCAAAAAAGAAGTGATCAAGTACTTCTTACTCGTTTGAGAATAGGCCATTCAGCCTTGACTCACAAGCATTTAATAGCAAAGGAATTCCCAAATCTCTGCCAAACTTATCATATACCTATTACCGTCATCCATATATTAGTTCATTGCCCAAATTTGAATTATTTAAGAAAAAAATACAATATTTCTAACAACATACAAACACTTTTAAATGATACAAGTAATGTATATAATGTGATCCATTTCCTCGATGAACTCAACCTCTATAAATGCCTGTAAACTACTAGAAACAACTTGTCAAGTTAAATACTAGGTATCTAAAAATCATACCATTATCTTAAGATCTTATTAATGTCATAAATTTGTTAATATTTTTGTGTACCATTCTGTAATAGTTGTACTTATAGTATGTGTTTTTCATATCAATCGTATATAATTATTTGCTTCAAATATTGTTAATACTTTGTAAAAACAATGGGGTCGCTCATGACCATGTAGTTTATGCGACCATAATAAAATAAAATAAAATAAAAAAATAAAAAAACGACAACCAAAATCTCTACGATACATTCCATGTAAGAGGACTTATAACTCTTCTTTAAATTATTAAAGTAATATTTCGGTTTTAGCATTAGGAAATCGAAAAATGGAGTCATTTAAAAAAAGATTCTTTAGGCAGCGATAGATGGCAGCTGGCAGGAGGATGTGGGCAAGAATAAAAAGCTAGCCCAAATCAAAGAAATAAGAGATCTGATCCCCACTATCCGGAGTTTCTGAAAGTCCCGCAATGTGGACCGGCTGACCCATGGAAAGTAAGTTTGGCCGACTTCCCATTCGAACGTTTGTGGGTCGGGAGATGGTTTGGGTGGAAGAGTAGGATATCTTTTGAAAGGACTTCAGTAAATTCCTTTATCTTACGTAGTAACTTGCAGGTATGCTCGATTGTATGCTTCCTGATAGTATATTCGAAACTTAAATTAGAATTTTCAATTCACTACACAAACTATTTTGCCTAAAATCAATATAAACTCTTTTCACAATAGACGAAACCATTTGTTGTGTAAGAAATCTCTAAGAAATCATTAATTGCTGGAGCATAATGACACAAAAGTTTTATTCAGGGAGTTAAATGTTAACCAAACAAAGAAGGCGTCCATTCGGGTCCAGCGGCGCCGAAATGTTTTAGTTAAGAGAATCGTGGAGTTGAGGTTTCTCTTGAATAAGACTGTTTTGTATTTGTATATGAACTCTATAACATTATTCTAGTTTAACGAAAGCAATTTTTAATATTCATTCATGTCCTTAATTATCAACAAATAAATGCATAATATAAATGAGCAGAAAATACATTTACCGTTCTTGTTCAAAATTGGTCTAATAAAAAAAATGAAAATTTCCGAAAATTACTATCACAACTACACGTCATTTGTAATGAAAATGAATTTTTACACGGTCGGGCTTTAGGAACGACAAACTAGATGAGTTAAAAAGCTCGCTATCAACTTTCAGACGCAGAACGACTGTCGTATCTATCAGTTCACAGATGTTTGCTTTGCGAGGCCTGCAAAGGTCTTAAGTCGCTGACCTAATCACATTAGTTAGTTTCAAGTAACAAAGCAACTCGAACATTTCTGTATTTGTTTGGAAAATACCCCAAAGCTCATGAGATAACCAACCACATGGTTGTGTGCACAACGTAATAAACTTCATCGCGTAACCACCGGCTGTTACAGTCTAATGTTACAAGTTTGCCACAAATTGCATAAATAACGCTGTGCGTCTAGCGAAGTGGCATCAAATAGCAAATGCTTGATGAAATTGCTGAGTTTGCATGCAGATGTAAAGGACGTATAAGAAAAGTTTCTTCCTTGCCAAAGTCGTGAAAAATCAAATCGAAATAAAATTGTGCTATTTAGGTGTTAAACATTAAAAGTTAAGATACGATATTGCCAAATAATTTATGCATTAAACATAAGTAATGCTCAATGGTTAATTCAATTGTAGTGAGTAACCCAAGGATTTTTTTCAGTCATGGGTTGCTGAATTCTGTCATTCTGTCATCCAAAATTAAATGTAATTTCCAGACATCGACAATATGTTGACGTTTTTCTTTAAAAAACAACAAACTTTTTAATAAACTTTAAAGCACATTTTCTTTCACAAATTCATTCTCACGTGACAGTTGAGACAAAATTAATATGGAAGGTTTTCGTCATATACATTAATATTTTTCTAATAATGAGAGGTAAAAACTACTGTAAATCAATGTGGAAACAGTTTTCTAAGAGGACTCCTTCGACTTTCATTCATCAAACAGCAATACACATCAAAACAGAAATTTTAGACATATTTCTGATTGTAGTTGCACTTAATTTTGTAATTACTTAGTACAGTTTTAATGTCAAATAATTGTTGAAAATGGAAAGTAGCTTTAGCACAGCTCTACTAAAATATATTATTATTGATATTCCGTATTATAAAAAAGGTTGCATTGTATTCTCACCTTCAATCACCATTAACACATTAATGCGAGATTCTGAGTCCAGAGTTTCTACATGACTTTGATTGTTGGGCAAATATTGTGAAAATAATGCATCTAATTTTCGGTCTAGGAAATGCAACACTTGTTACACGCAACAATTACAACGCATGCGAAAAAAACAGGACCAATAAAGTCAACAATTAACTTCTTCCAATCTAGCGGCGAAGTAGGAGTGCGTGTCTCCCTTACCGCGGTTCGCAGCGCCTCAAGTGCCGGCGGGCAGCGGCTCTCGTGGGCCACGCGGCGCTCCCTGATGGCGGGCGCGCGGCTGCGCGACTCTGCGAGCGGGCGGCGGGCGGCGGGCGGCGGGCGGCGGGCGCTACGCTGGCGCCGCCAGACTCCCTCGTCGTCGCCGCTTCGACTACTGCCGGTCCAGCGGCTGCGCCCGCGCGCGCGCTCCTCGCGCTGGCGGGAACGCGCCGGCGCCGCCCGACCCGGCCGCCCGCGCCCCGCCACGCTCCGCTCCACGCAGCTCCGCGAGCAGCCGGCCCGCGGCAGTGCGTCTTCGCGCCCTATCGATCGCCCGCGGGCGAGGGCGCTGGAGGCAGCTGGGGCGGCGGGCGTGGGGACGGTGAGAATGGTATATCGACCTAGGGTGGTGATGGGCACGGTCCTGTCACGTTCGGTGGTGGTGATGAAATTTTTGGAGTAAGAAGGTACGAATGTAAATATAGGAGTACAGAAAAGTTGTGAAAGAAAGAGATAAATTATGAAATGGAAAGAAGAAAACGGGATGATAAAATGGGCTACAGCATCGAAATAATCACGAGTTTGTACAATGCGTAGAGGACAAACTATAACTTTGGAGAAGACTGCAGGCGAAGCAAGCCGACTGAACCTGAAAGCAGAGCGAGAGCTCGCTCGAATGCTCCTATCGTCACCCTTGCTGTAGTTGAATTCATCTGCACTCCACAGAAAATTGACCAACCATCAACCACAATTAACCGATGCTTGTCCCAGAATGAGCACGCGAAGTCTACATGAATCCGACTCCGTGCGACGTGGCCAGGACGAGAAGTCTTGCCGTGGTGCACTTTGATTAACTTGACAAGCTTCATTTTTGAGAATCATTTCCTGCATATCTTTGTTCATGCTTTCCCAATAACAATGTCTTTTTGCTAATTGTTTATGTTGGCGGTCCTCCAATGGCCCTCATGCAATAATTCTTGTACCTGTCTTCTTAAGCTCTTGGAGATCTGATAGTCTGTCTTTTTTACGCAACTATTTCGCATTGCTCCTAAGAAACCTAGGTAGCCATCCTTTCCTGATATAGTCTCTCACCACGTTCAGTTCGGGGTCCGTATCCTTATCTGCTGCTATCACAACTGACGACAGGAGGAATTCTTGTAAGCTCTGCCAGTCTTTTTCATCCAGGCGTTGACTCTTCTTCCGACCCATCAAAATCGACGTCTGGTCCTGCGGAGCAACTAGACAATTCGTCAGCGTTGGCATGCAGAGATGTGGCCATATAATGAATCTGCTAATTCTAGACTGAAAGAAAGGTTGCCCATCTGCAATATCTTTACGGCCCCTTCTGACAACTTCCTTCTGATGTTGAAATGTTGGCTTGCCATCTGTAATTGTATGAAATTCAGCGCCATTCAGATATTCATTACATTTCCTAACTCCAAAAACTACTGCTAAAGCTTCTTTCTCAATCTGGCTCAGGTGTAATAATGTGCATCGCACGCAAGTGCTCTCTACATGGATTCCAGCACATTATTGCACCTGTGAGAGAATGTTCTTGGCTGAATTGCTTTTTCCAAAACAAATGATTCCTGTGAAAAAGAGCTTCAAATTTCGTATTTTCACTAGAACGTATACGATTATTTTCTTAAAAATTGCTTCAAATTTTGTCAACGAAAATTTACATATATGTCAAGGTTATACTCTTTAATATTCTAAGTAATATTTCGAATCTACCATTAGGAAACATAAAAATTGAAAACATTTCAAAAAATGTATTTTGGGTAGCAACAGATGGCAGCCGCCAAGAGGACGGGGGCACCTATAAAGCTAGCGCACACTAAGAAAATTAGAAACTTTTACTACGCGAAAGTCTGTGCCATTCTGTAGCACCACTAGTTGAAATTGCATGACATTTGGGAAATAATGACAGTGTCATTCGGGGCGAATCGGACCGTGTTATTTGGAGATTTTCAAAGATAACTTTGCGGCCCGTCTATCAAAAACTCTTGGTAACCATTATCATTTTTGTGGTGCACTTGTATCTCCAAATCTGTGTCCCGATGTATGAGATAATGGAAAGACTACATTAGAAAAGATAAAGAAGTTAAACATATAACAAATTTAGTAATTTGTATTTCGCGGATTTTGACAAATAAAAAGGCAATACATTGACATCTTAAATTACCCTTCCTGCATTACAGAGAAAGAATTAATCGAATTGCAATTATTCTCAAACGTGCTAAAATTAACCTAAAGAGAAGGTGGAGAAGACGGTTTACAAGTGACAGCTCTAAAATGGCCTCTGGCTCTGCAAATAGCCAGTGCTTTTGTCCGGTGCGCGGGCGAACACGCTGGTGTTCTTGACTTGTCAAATTTAAACGACGTAACTATCGCTGATGATATCATCAGAAAAACATCGACTTACAGTGGTATCTCTCATTCAAAGAGACAAAATGCAAGACAATATGCTCTCGTAGCTCAGTGGCGAATTCGCTTGCCCTTCACCACTGAGGTTCCGGGTTGAATTCCCGTAGAACATCAAATAAAATTTGTTACGACAAAACGAGTTTGTATGCACCTCCGACAAGCTGCGACATCCACATGTTCGAAATTCAAAATTAACTAACCTATAATTTTGTACTAGCTATGTGCTAATTTTCTACCACAATTAAAAATGTTGTACACAACTATAAACAATAAAAAAACCACATCCAAAAGTGGGGGTACTAGCTTGATGTTAAGCTAGCACCACCACTTCTCATAAATTCAAAATCAACTAGTCTATATTTTTATACTATATATGTACTAATACTACAACAAAATAATTAATTTTGTACTCAACTATAAACAATTAAAAAACGGGTACCCATGAAGCAATTATCACGTGCATTTCGCTATTTTTGTCAACACATTTTAAGTCAAATTTCAAAGTTGAAATTCATAACGCAGTTTAACAATATAGTGAACTTTCACATACAATAATTTCAAAATTTTATCTATTCCCGCAACTGAGATATACAGATGTAAACTGGTCATTCTACGTCAAATCGTCGCAGAATAGAGACATTTTCAACTCTCACCCCCTTCTGAATTTAATGAAATTTGGTGCATACTTTCTTCATGTTACATAAAGTGTCTGTAAATTTTAGAACGGTAATTTTGTTGGTTTGTATTTTACCTAACTTGGAAAATCGAAAAAATGTGTAGATTTCGGTGCGCTCATTTGAATTCACCAACGCCCCTAGTAGAGACAACACAACACAGTCAAAAGCAATAGTTTTCTAAAAGGCGTGGTGGCAGTAAGTCGCCTGCGCAGCACAAAATTACACCGGTTTACGGTGACCCATGAGGTTACAGTTAATTTGCGGTGTGTCCTCAAAGGAGGAATGTTTCAAATAATGCGCTCATTTGAATCGCAATATCTTATTGGAGAGCTAATATATTATTCCTTATATGAATTATTAATTTATTTTATTATAGTGCTACCTACTGTGCTGAAGAATTCTTCTCTCTAATTTCACAAAAAATGCGTCTTTTAAATATTTTTGAAAACAAAAAAATATTGAAGTGCAATATGTAATGCGGTTTGGTGAAAATTTGAATTTGGAATGGCAACGTAGCAATTCTAATCGATTGTGGGAATTTTAACCAATGTCGTAATCTCTGATGTGAGGATCTATCTTATGACAATCATTCCCTCCCATTAACTGTTCTATACCTTCAAAAATAAGCTCGATAGGAATAGACGGAAACATTTGGACGGCATTTAGGGAGAGAAGATACTCATCCGAATCAATGTGAACTTCTCTCAACGTCCATATTACTTTTGTATTTCTCACGACCAGTGGCGAGGGAGTGGTCGTCTTTTTTAGAATAGTTCCCACGTATTTGGAAAACGAATATTCTGGTTTGTTAATGCTCGCAACTACTGGGCGGACCGGGGAACCAGGTTTTATGCACTTTAATAAAAACATGCGCACGAGAAAGGTGTGCGACATTTGGATAAATCGATCTAAATAACTTGCCAATAACTTGCCAATATATATATATATATATATATATATATATATATATATATATATATATATATATATATATATATACTGTAATAACAGCGGGGGAGGGCGCCAGGTTCAGCTCCTGAAATGTGGCTGGATGGAAGTGTTGGGAGGTCATGAATTATCACACTGAGTCATTTTATAACAAATAGTGGTTTATTCCTGGCACCATGAGCTGCCAGGGAAGTTACAGGTCGCAAAGGGCGACGCAAGTTTCTTATTATCTCTATTCTGTGAGCTCATTTCCCTAATTACTAATAGGCTAATTCCCTTAAGGCTAACATATCAGGCTTAATCTCTAATGACACATGCAAGCCACCATCTATGATCTGCAGGGCCTGAGCGCGGCCACTATTAATTTCTCGCCGTAAAATTGTCCTGCGAGACAGCTTCGCCTCGTAGCTTTCACCGCTGGCTGTGTTGAATCCCAGGCTGGTCACGCGGTGCCCTCGGATGTAGAGGCGGCGGGCAGTCCCAGGTCGCCGACCTCTCGGGGCGCGTCCTCTCTCAGCTGGTGGCGGGCAGTCTCAGGTCGCCGACTCGAGCAGGCTCAGTCGATCGAGAGGCCACGGACGCTGACGTAATGCGACGTGGGCTATCAATGGGCCCGGCGTAAAGGCGGCGGAGACCGACGGGCCTATGCGGAAATAGCGCGGGATCCTGTGATCTCCCGCCCGAGTTTCCTCCGCGACAAGTCCACTAGTCGCGTTCAAATAAAAATAAACTTTACTCTGGGAAAGTCTTTCCCAAGTCGCGTTCCGATCCTCATTCCTCTACTCCAGGAAGTCTTTCCCTACTCGCGTCCCGATCGTGATTACTCTACTCCAGGAAGTCTTTTCCTACCCGCGTCCCGATCGTGATTAACTTTCCTCTGTGCGTCTCGTGTTTAAGAAAACTCCCTTCCCCCCTCCCAAAATGTTTCTAACTCTGTAAATTTACCCCTTCCCTCATAGCGAAGCTTCCCATTGGCTGAGGGTAACTGCGTTTCAGCATTCTAATTTACCAAACATGTTACAGTTTTCTTGTAATTTTCCAAAGATCGCTCTCTTTCTAACTCCGGCTTCTCTCCTTTCTCTCGTTTCCTTTGTCAAAGGTTCCAGAAGCTTCTTGCAGCTGTCTGGACACGTGTTCATGCAGGAGCGCATTTTCAAACGGTCGGCAAAGGCTAATCGGTAGCCTGTCATGGTTAATTCCGAAATAGCCCCTGTGGGGATCCGAGTGCCTTACCCGAGGCGCGTGCCAAACGAGTGCGGGGGCGGGCATTGTTCGAAGGGGGGAGGTCGGCTGACGGCTGAAAAAGGTCTCGTTCACGAAGCGTCATAAAAGTGTCTTCTTCCTAATCGACACCCGTGCCAACCCTTCGGGACTCCGCGTTCCATCCCCGGGCGTGCGGCAGAGAAAGGGGGCGCGAGGGCGTGCATTGTTCGAAGGGGGGTTTCGGCCGACTGCTAGAATGGTTCTTATGAGGGGCAATAAACGGGTCCGCCTCTGAAAGGGGCTGAGTGCGGTCGTGAGGGGAGCCCTTCGCGACAAAAGGCCTTCGTGACCTACTTTTGCCGCGTTGGAAGCTATCTCTCGATGATATTATTATGTTATTATTGGCGACGCCACAATAAAATTATTATAATTGATTGGTGACGCCACAATATATATATATATATATATATATATATATATATATATATATATATATATATATATATATATATATATATACACCTAACACCTTACGCGATGGGTCCCTATTCGTAACTTGATAACGGTCGATGGATTCAAAGTTACACATTAACAATTCTTTATATTGATCGTTCGTTAGGACAACCACCGCACCTCTCTTATCGGCAGGAACTACCAAAAGGTGTTTACGTTTCCTCAAATAATTCTCCGTGACTTACCGATATACCAATAATAGCCGTGTTGTTTTTTGGCCGTAATGTTTTGCTAGCTTTAATTTTCAAATTCATATAGCGACTAAGTCTATGAGAGATAGTGTTGCATATTATGTTTTGCTCTTTCCTATCATTCTTGTACATATTAGTTCCTGAAGCCTATATGAAAAACGGTTTCCCTTTTACTTTCATCTGTAACACCAAATGCAAATGTTTTTCTCAGCACTAAAATATTGGCAACTTTTTGGGTATGTTTTTATTGGAACAATTATATAATTTGTGAGCAAATAGTTGGCTATCGTCGAAAAAAAAATCAGTGTTGTTTATTTCAATTTCTTCCAATTTTTAGACGATGTTGTCTGCCGCCAACTCACAAGTAAATATTGACAGTTCAAGAAAGTAATGGAACTTCAGTTTGAACTATAATCAGTTAATCTATGACAGTTGTACACCAGGTAATATTTCAGTTAGTAATTTTATTAAGTTGCAAATACTTTTAAACGGCTCCAGCCACAAGTCACTCCCACTTTACCACACAAATCAACCTACAAGAAACCATTGCCAATCAATGTGAAGAATATCAATGTTATAAAAAAATGTTCAAGTGAATGGGTGGCGAAATCTTTTGTATATAATCAAGTATATGAGTGGTGAGATTTACAATCCTATTCCGTCTTGGAAGAAAATGAAGAACAGCAGGAATCATCATGAAATCATTCCAGTTTTAAGGTACCATATTGTGTAACAATTCATTAATAAAGACATTCTTATTAAAATTAGTCACTTTGTTCTACGTTTAACAAATATTGAGTGGAAAAACAGTATCAATTCCAAGATCTGTTTTTAGCTGTACAGCGTCTCAGGATGCACATAATGAAACTTGCTCAGTAAGGTCTTGTAGAGAGAGTCTTTCTTTACAACTTTTGTGGGCATTTGATTGTTAAAAAATGTACACGTTTTACACAAAACATATTTTTATGGTTTTCTCAACACGGATTTTGGAGTTGTACTGTTTTTCCACTCAACGATTCAATTAATGTTTGCGACATTTAGCCAATTTAGGGAATTCACTTCTGTCGCTACATCCTTAAGCGTAGTGACCGTCATATTTTTCATGAACTCGATTCACTTAATTTCATTCTTTTTTTTTCTTCAGATCATACCTTTTTTAAATTTTATCCCACCTTAGCATTTCTTTTTATATTTCAGCATCCAATCATAGTCCTCATTCATCCATTCTCCCCGACTGTTTTTATCGATTGATTATTTAGTGTTCCACTACTCTTATCTTGGTGCTGTAAGTGAAGTGCATGTCATATATCGGAGGAGGCGATCTTTCTTTCCCGCTGGAGCTTGAGATCCGATGACGAGCACGTCGTTTCGCAAGGTTATCTCCTTCAAGTGTTACCCGTCGCCAGGGCACCGGACGAGCTCGAAACGCGAGGGGAAGTGTAGTGAATAAAGGAATGTGTATGAGGAAAGGAAGGTTTAAGGATGAAAAAGAAACGATCACGCGCAGACTGCAACACATTTGTTAAGTTACTGCTGTGCTATGCGCGTGATATTGATCGGAGAAATCACGGAACCTACAAGATACAGCACCGGCCGCTAGAATTCATCTCGGTTGAATACATTCCAGATACGTAGTTAGTATCGGAAATCCTCACCGTCGGTTCTGGAACCTTAGGATCCTCAGGGTAGCGATGCTGCAGAGACAATGAAACCCGTTTCATTATTCTTCCCACCATTCGTTATCCCCTCACCACATCACACATGTCCATTTCAACCTTCTTCCTGTCTTCCCCACCCTCACACTCACGCAAGAGCACCAAGGCGCACCGCGTTAAATCCCCGGAATTTGTCAAAGTTAAAAATTCCAACACATCTCAAACTTGCAGATGACTCGTTCCATTCGTCAAACAAAGATTGACATGTTATTAAACTCTTCAGGGGTCTTGGACATTTTCAAAGCAAAAATCTCACTACATAATGACATCCCTATCATTTTGGATACACTGTTAGGCTCGGTCATACCAGGGGCAGTCACAAATCAGTGAATGCAAGCGAGAGAGTAAGACCAAATGTTTCTTCTTCCTGGATGAACAGAATGCACAAACGTGTGGTAAGGAATTCGATAAGCAAAGAACCTGGGATGAGATTGATTGAAACGAATTGCTACCTACTTTAACTTCTGAAGACTTAATTCACCCGGCTGAAGCTCATTTTCTAGCCACACCCCGAAGGCCACCAAGTGGTCAGTTTTCTCTATCGTTGCCTTTGAAAGCAGACACCGTCGTACTGGGGAGATCATACTACATCGCGAAGCAATTTATGCTGTCTTTAGAACACCCCTATCAAAAAGATGAGAAGCTCAAAAGAGATTATGTAGCATTTTTGAGGAAATACATTACGCCTGGACACACCGAGAAATGTAATTAAGTGAGGGGCATAATAAGCAATCAGAATATTTTTGCAGTTATGGAAATGTAAGCTGGACCGGGATTCCAATCGACCTCGAGATTTGCTTACTCAGTTGGAAACCTTACTAGCTCTCTTACTGAATCTCGAATATTAATTTAAAATATGAATTTTGAAGGAACAGGTTCTATTACCTGTTTTTATGTATTTCGTTAAGCCCGCCAATGTTCACTGTCCGGACTAGCGCGCAGGAGAGCGAGAGAACCGCTCTCAATGATATCGTTAAGTAGAGCTTAATGACCAATTTCTTTAAAAAGGGATACAAATTTTTGAAAGGAAATTGCCATTTAGGACGAGGTTTTACCGTTCTTTAATAATCTTAAAATAATATTTCCGTTCTACAATTATGAAATCGAAAAATTAAGAAAACTTCAAAATTATGTACTTTCACGGCGATAGATGGCAGCTGGCAAGAGGATGGGAAAAGTCAAAATAGCTTGCCCAGTCTACGGGAAAGAGAAAATGAATACGAAAAATTGTGTGCTATTTTGTAGTATCACTATCTTCTTTCTTGTATACGTACGTGACTACGGAGTAAGATACATAGTATAAAGTTATGTACTACTGCGGAAAATCGACTTCGAGATGAGAAGGAAATGTACATTTTGTGAGCCCCTGATACCGAAAAAGTTGTTGTTGGCTCGAGTCGAAGCTTTGAGATTTTGAAGAACATTCTTTAAAATTTGGGGGTACTTCCCTGGACATTTTCAAAATTTTCTCAGAAACGGATCCAAATGTTACAAATATATAATTTTATTGGAATATCAGTCACGCCCTTCATACGCCCAAAACTCAAAAGTTTCCTGTGAAAATGGGCTCAAAATTACGTGTTTTCATAATTGTTTAAGACACATTTTCTCAAAAACATTTCCCAATATTTTCTTTAAACTTTTCGAGCAGATAGTGCTTATTACACTATTTAATATGACATAAAATTCATTTCATACTATGTTAATGTAAATGTAAAATTGAGAAAATTTCATTAATATGAACTTTGGGCGCCAATAGACAGCAGCAAGCGAGAATATGTGGCACGCCCGAATAACTACCCGAGACCAAAGGAAATAGAAAACTAATACGGAAAACTCTGTAGCACCAGTAGTTGTTTTTTTTTTCATGTAATAAGACATTTTTTAACTTTTTCCGTCATATTTAGCCGATTTCATTGATTTTATTATCAATTTAATGGTACTTGAAATATTATTTACGAGATACAAAAAGTGCTCACCACAGAATTCCCCAGTAACCTACTTGAATTCACATCTCAATAATTGTAATGTCAGCCGATGAATGTAATCTAAAGGTCCTGTAATCGCTATCAGCGCCATTGTAGTTTCGGTCAATTTCGGAATAACTAAAGAAATATATTTCCTGGTAAATAACAGTCCAAACTAAAAGTTTGGCACAAGCACAATTATGTAGTTTATGCACTAGGATGTAAGTACATACTGGATGTCGTAATGGTTAGCGTATTCGACTGTTATACCCAAGTTGGCGGGTTCAAAGCCGATCGACGCCGGGGATTTTTAAGGGCGAAAAATCCTTCGTACGCCTTCCTTGTTAGTAGATTTACTAGCATGTAAAAGATCATCAAGCCTAAATGACACCTCTGAGCAAAATTTAAACCTGTTCCTCGCCTAAGAAATACCTCCTTCCTCCGCTAGTTGGTGAAAGGAACGTAGCGAAATTTGCGTGGTCAGGCGGAACAGCGGGCCTGATTGCCCGAATCTCGCCACGTAAAATAAGGCTTCAATTCAATTATATACCATAGTAATTCCCTAGCAGCCAAATTTGCTGTCTGGTCAGATGTCTTGTTTCTAATTATTCACACGCAGCGACACACGAAAAAACAAATTAAAATTATACAGAATTAAACGATTTCTTCGATGTATTTGATCTGCATTGAAGAAATCTGTAGGTACAATGTAGTAGTGAGAGGATGGTGAGAAAATTTTCAATGCTTTCATTGTTCTATATCCGGAAGGATTTGTAAAATTGGGCAAATGACCTCGAAACATGTAAATGCCAAGAAGGTAGTATATGCAGAAATATCGCATAACCAGTATATGCAGAAAATCCATACGTATATGAAAGAATCAGTTATTTCTACAATAATGTCATTACTTTGTGGTAGTAATAATTCCGTTAATTTGTTGTGTTCTTTTGAATGTGCCCTCTGAAAACAAAAAATAAAATCCACTTTGCCCAAATAGTCATTTTTGACTTTCTTCTTTCCCAATATCGATATCTAATTAAACTTTTTCAAAGAAATTTTCATCGTGCTTAAGAACAGTGTTTCCATATCGGCGGAATTCCCGCCGTTTTCAGCGGATTTTGAACTTGCAGGGCGAAAAAAAATTAGTTTCGCGGACAGCGGAATAAACGGCGGAAATTAATTAAGACGGTGAAAAATAAGCGGAATTTCAAATCTTCACTATTAAGGCCTGGACACATACAACGTGTTCAAGCATAAACATTTAAAAATAATAATAATAAAAGACAGACTATTCAGTCCACATAAGTGCGTCCTTTATTATTATTATTATTATTATTATTATTATTATTATTATTATTATTATTATTATTATTATTATTATTATTATTTTAAAATATTGGAGTTCGAATACGCCAATAACGACGGCTATGAGCATGAATATGCAATTGTCCTTATCTATTTCATGCATTCATAAGCATTTGTCCTTTTCTATCCGGTACTTCATGGGGATAAAAAAAGACAGTTGCTTATCCTCAGTCGTAGTCGTGAGTACGTGTGCTGGCCCTTATGGTGTATTTGATTAGCATTCAGAGAATGTATTGATAAAGGACAGACAATTCAGTTCACATAAGTGGATCCTTTATTAATGTTTTTTCTGAATGCTAACCGAAAACGGCATTAATTTCGTTACATTTTTACTTTTAAAAGCATACAAGAAGTTTTAACAACAGGAGGGACATTACGTTTTTTTATATGATTTTGCTCTTAATTTTTACATTAATTCACTTAATTAAATTTCATCAATTCATTTAAATTCAATTTAAAGTTATTTTTACAGTATTTCTATTTCAAATTTAAAATAATAATAATAATAATAATAATAATAATAATAATAATAATAATAATAATAATAATAATAATAATAATAATAATAATAATAATAATAATAATAATTTAAAATTCTTTATTTTTTGCGTTTTCAAATTATCTTTCTGAAAACGCCATCCGATGGACTAATTAATTGAAGAATTGAAAATGAGCAGTCTAATATCATTAAAATAGCAGTAAAAACATATTAGTAAAATTTAGGCAGGGGGTGATGTATCGATAATGTTAATTAAAAATTATTAAATATATTATCAAAAATACAATTACAAAGTATCGAATTTTACAGCGACTTTCTCTGAAATGGTAAGAGGACACATGCTACTAAGATTTTATAGCCCTTTATGTACCAAACGTAGGACACTTAGGCTCGAGAGAAAACCAAAATTACAATTACAAAATTAAAAATGTTTTTTATGAAATTAATTCTTCACAAAGCACTTCGTGTAATATTTTTAAGAATATCAGTAGTTTTCGTGCAATTTTGTCTTAAATACGAGAAATATTGAATAATGTCACAAAATCTTGAAACGTCTCCGAATGTTTGACTTAATCATTCAGTAGGAATAGTGCAAAATTTACTGGTAAACGTATCTTCATCGCTATTTTGTTTTATGGTTTTGTTTTTCGTTTTTTCAAATATTATTCATATATAATTTTCTGATACATTTCACGCGTTAGTTTATTCATTTCTAATTCATTTGACACGTATATAAGTATATTAAGAGCATTTTTAATTACACATTACTGCATTTCTGAGTGCAAGTGCATTAAATGATTCATGATTATGTTGCAAACTCAAACAATCATTCATCATGAACACAAAAATCTATTCTTATGAAAATGCGTTCAAAGGGCCTAATCGTGAGAGGCCACCGCCATCCCCTCGCCCTGCGCGCACGAGAGCTGCTGAACTGACGGTGCTCTCATCGTTCAACCGCTAATTTAGTTCCGCTGTTCCCAGTTGGTAGTGCAACTTTCAAGTGTACTGTCTGTGTAGTGTAGGTTATCTGCATCAGACCACTTGGACATTCAGTTGATTGTGCAATCTCGGGCTGTTCCCGGTTAGCACGTGCAAAAGTATCATTTTATTTGTGCGAAGTAGGGCTCCTCCTAGTTTGTGCGCTCTATAGAGAATTCCACTAATGCTGTGTAATGTAAGTTATTTGCACTAGACCACTCGCACCATGAAATTTAGTAGTCCTGTTCTCCAGCTATCATATACTTTGATGTTGTAACTGTGCCATGTAATCAAGTCATTAAGTGCAGTGATTATTACATGCAGTTGTGCAAGAACTTATTTTCTATCAATCTAGAACTCCTACATAAATCCTCCCTGAGCTATCAAAGGGTTCCGCTGTGCTCCGCTTTAACCTCATCAATACAGTCCACTTCAAACCATCCAGAATTAAACGCAGTAGCCCGAACAGAATTCATTTACAGCAAGAAATCACTAGAATAAAAAAAAATATTTTTCGACTTAAAAAAAATCCACCTACAATCACTCAATTTATTCTCCGTCTGTTCCCCTACTGATATTATATCTCGGTTGTCAGGAACATTACTTACTTTTAAGAATAAAAAACAGGAATAAATTTAATTTTTAGAATATTTACAGTACATAATGCAGACAATCAAGAATAACTTCAAATTGAAGAGTGCTTTCAATTA
Organism: Gryllus longicercus; assembly: GCA_038098605.1. Taxonomy (NCBI): domain Eukaryota; kingdom Metazoa; phylum Arthropoda; class Insecta; order Orthoptera; family Gryllidae; genus Gryllus; species Gryllus longicercus. The sequence continues at coordinate 959,275 of JAZDUA010000238.1, forward strand.
CTGAAAACCTACCATAATCAGCGACAAAAACTTCCTAAAGAAAAAAGTATGTTTGTTACTTCTAAGTTACATTTATTACCTCTGATAAAAATATTATTCTACATCATACAATGATTACGGTGGACAACAAGGGAATGAATTCGAAGAATTTTGAAATCATTGTGTAGCCATTTGTGAACTGAAAATACTGAGAATACAGCGAAAATGGGACAATCATCGCTGCTTTCATAGTTATTTTTTACATAAGAGGTAAAATATTGAAAAGAAAAATTAAAACATTTAGAGCCGTTTATGAGAAAATGTTTAAAATATATAAATCACCTATTTGATGCAACATTTCGCAAAAATATTCATGTTTTCGAAAAATGAAACATGACTTTATTTGAAGATCTGATTCTAATGAACGGATTAAATTAAGAAAGAAATATCTTCATAACTGAATGGGTGAAAAATAGATCGATGTAAGTGACATTTTATAAATTCTGAGAAAAACGTTATTATATAATGCTAATTTCAGTTCCGATATAATATCGTGGTTTTAATCAACAATTGAAATGCCGTGGTTTTAATGACACAAAACAACACGACTTTACAGTGTTACTGAGTTAATTAAACAGTTGTCTCAGAATTTAAAATAATTAGCGTACCCGTGCCAGAACTCTCGCATGTTAAATTCCACCCTCTTCCCTATCTTTCGTTTTCCTTATTAGAAGGAGAAGTTGTCAACGAAACATGTTTATTTGTTTAAAAAAACGTAACTACAAATGTACTTTTAGAATTTAAAATTAAAATAAACAACTGAGAAATTGACGTTTGAAAAAATTTTCAATAAAGGCTTATTCATGTTCTTGAAGCAATTCACACTCCTTAAAACAGAATTAGAAGTAATTATACAATTTTCATTCACAGTTAGCTTTTCGATTTCCTTGATAGTCACAAAAATATTGCAAAAGCTTTTTTCTCCCGAAAAAGCAACTTAAAGTTGTCAATGCGAAAAAACAGGATCGGGCAAGCGTAAACCTACTCTTCAGAATATTAATTAACTTCATTACCGAACTGAGAGGTACCCCAGAGCAATTTAATCGTCTGGAATATCAAGTAATTAGTTTCACTTCACATACAGTTGCAAATACTGTATGTTACTAATTCTGCATATTCTGTAGATACTCTAGGTTATATCACAAACATTTCACGTCAATACTTACATTCTATAAATGAACGGTCGATTTATACACATAAAAAGCTATCTTTATCGGTATCAAGCAACTATTAATACTTCTTGTTGCTGCGAGATCATTTAGATTTATTTTCAACACTTTGAATTAATGATTATGCAAACCACGGTGTACACAGAAAGCATAAATGTAAGAGAAATCTAAGGTTTCTAAGCGTGACGTCACAAACAAATATCGCTTCGTGTGCCGAGTAATATAGTCGGTATTGGATAATACCGATAATATCCGGACTACAAAAATGTAATAGAATGTACAAGAATATCGTATACTGTAGATTACGGTGTAAGAAACGTTTCTTTGAACGTTTGCCCTCAAAATGTCAAGTTGTAAGGCCCTAAAACGCTTCGTTTAGGGGTTATTTAACGATGAAGATTCACAAATTATGACAAGTGCTTCGAGCTGCATTTGGCATGAATATTTACATGCTTCTTTGTAAAAACAAATCCTTCATACTTTTGAAGTAAAAGTGCAATTCGTCACGTCTCTGACAAATTCTCTTTCGTTACAGACCTTATTTATGAAGATTGGTAGCGTGTGAGAGCCGCAAGAGGTATGTATACTACTGAAATAATATATGAGACGATGTCACTTATACCATTCTGGTTTTCACCCATTCGTTTGTAGTTGTAAGAAGACGCCGAAAAAATTAAATTCCTTCAATTTTTGAAAAATCAACGTTTTTGACGAAAATAGGACCAGTATCATTCTCTTAAGAGATCTTTTGGCAATCCAAAGTCAAAATTTCATCTCAGTTTTGAAAAAAAAAAATTAAATGTCCCAGGAGCAACATGAAAAATACCGACAACATCCCTAAAACACACAAGCGATTAATCCTAATGCAATCTATTCTACATTGGATTTTAAATTAATTTTAATTCACAATTTTCCCCCAAATTTCCAGTAGCATCTAAGATATTACAAGACAATTTTCTCGTATAAACAAAATTGTAATTTGCAAAATGGTGCAAAAGTGAGATCTTCAAGAGGAGTGTTATAGCTCATGTGATAGGGAGTTTGCATGAAGTGCCAGCGGACTCGAGTTTAAATCCTAGTTGGGACTTGTTTGTTTATCATTCCTTGAAAACGTTGTGTGTGTGTAGCCCAACGCATTGAAACTAATTGTAGAAGCGCGATTTTTATTACTTTTCGATTTTTAATAATTTAAGATATGTCATTTTTAGTATCTCGTTCGTCGTCTCGTTAAGAGTTTTTTTTAAGAGAAGGATGAAGTGCTTATAGCGAAAAAGTTATAATATATTACGTGACCATGACCGATAATACGAGAACATAAATGATTTTTTGTATAAAAAATAAGTAGGTGAAGAGATGGAGAATAAATTGTGTGTTTTATGGTGCTTTTTTATTTGAAGTCGATAAATATTTCTTAGATTCTAGTAATTTTTTGCTACAAATGGATTCTAAAATTCAGTCAGAGTCGAAATTCGTCAGGAAGTTTCCAACCAAAAGGATCGCTCATATCGTTGTGAACAGTGATAACCGTGTGAAGACAGTGCCTTTAGTGAGTGCTACTCATTATGTACAATAGGTACTACCCGAAAACGGGGAAGCTAATCAATAATGCTCAAACAAAACTAAACAGTGATTATCCCATCCCAGATTTAAATGTATCGATGCTGTACCAAGAAACACCGGAAACCGCCAGTGGCGAAGTTACAACAATGGAACCTCAACCAAATCAACAGACCTCGATGAGTCTGCGAAACCAGGACACCCCGAAAGGGAAAGCTACAGTCAAACATGCCGAAGGGAAACTTTAAAGCGTACTTCTGATAACACCTTGACTAACGACACAAAAATGTCTAACCTACAATCAAAACAAGACAACATAGACAATTCAACCCAATATCGTTTTGCGGTCTCCATTGGAAATAGATTTGAGGGACTGAACAGTGAACCAGATCCCAGCAATGAAAATAGGTTTACTTACATTAATGAAACCACACAAAGTGTGGTTTACCACCACCAATTTAGGTAAGCAAATGTAACTAACATTTTGTACTTAAGCAATGAGATGAATACCAAAGTAACAACCAGCTTCACACTTCAATTTATGAATAATAGGATAAAAATACAACCAGAGTAAATCAGTGACTTCAAATACATAACCATATACTAATTAACACTATAAGAAAATCTCATACTTACAAGGACCCAGCAAATAAGAAATTCTCAGTTGTATTCAAAAACACATCAATCACAGAAGAGGAAATCTATACCAAATTGATAGAAAAACACCCACCACTCATTAAAATTACCAGACTTCCAAACTACAATAATTAAATTGCAAATATTGTATCAAAATTAAACGGGGAAGAAAACCTAGAAAATACTTTTAAAATTAGACTAATATGTATTGTAACACCCCCCCCCCGGTCGTCTCGTGAGAGAACGCCCGGTTAGCGGCCCGGTTAATAGCTCAGTCGGTGATGGAAGGAATCGTTAAACAGATACTGGTAACATGAAACAAACACTTTGATCACTGGTAAAAATTACTTTTATTCCTGGGCAATCAAATCTAATGCCCCAGGGAAGTTACATTAGCAAATTGAATAAAGAAATGTGAAAATTAGGTGGAAAGAAAAGAAGATGAAAAGTTAGTATTCAGAGCAAAGCTTAAAAATTAGGAAGAATTATGATTAACGTTACAATGGTAAAATACAAAAGTTACAAATCGATGTGCCATAGCGTGGCACCGCATTACAAAATTTACATGGGGGCGAATGCCCTTGAATAATACTGCCTGGAAGAAGGTTTCCGCGCGCCCGGGGAGGGCGCGGCGCGGTCGGGGGGAGCGGCTGTCGTCCTTCAAAAAAAATCAGCGGAGGTCGATGGCCTCCCGGGCCAACAGCTGGCGGTCGGGTCGTGACGTCACCAAAGGGGCGGCGGCGCGTGGCTGCGTTGACGGCGTCTGGTAGTCTGGTTGAACTCGAAGCGGAACTGGTAGAACTGGTAGTACTGGTAGTAACTGGTATTAACTGGCAGAACTCGGAGTAGCCGGGATTCTCTCGATCTCAGGAGCGTAGTAATTAACTATGCGTTTCTCTGATTTCCGTAATAATAATTGTCGAACACAACTTAGGACAGTTTAGCAATCCTTCGGCGAAACGTTCGCCTCTCTTCACGACGAATTCCCACCCCAGAGAATTTTCTCTGTCTACTGCAGCCGGCTCAATGCTCAAAACTCGCAGCAAAATAATATAAGTCCCACATAGGCACATTCGCCCGAATAATTTCCACCCCAGATAAGTTTCTCTCCCAACTGCCCTCAGCCTAGAACTCAGGCTCCTTCCGACAAAAATTACAAGTCTTTCAGAGACACACTGGTCTCTCCCCGACGAATAGTTACCCCCCCCCCAGAGAAGATTCTCTCCCGACTGCTCCCCGTCTAATGCCCAAGCTCTTCTGGCTGCTCTCTCCCTTCTGATGCTCTGTCAGTCGAAAATGTATTAAGTCAACTTTTGCCCCCACCCAATTTTCTCGTATGCTCCAGCTCCTTATGATAGTCGTGTCGCTATTGGCCAAAGGTAGTGGCGCATTGCACTATTTTCACCCAATCGCGGCGCGAGAAGCCACGGAACTTTCCGCTCTCTGTGCCAGCTGCGAGTGCACAGGGTTATTCTAATTCCTTCTAGAACATCGGCCCTGCCTGCGCAAGGAGTGGTGTCCGGTGAAAGAATTTATCACTCTGGGTTTCCCCGGATGTAAGCGGGCGTTCTAGAAATTTCGCAGCCGTTCTTGCGAACACGTGCCTCTCTCAGTGAATGTGTCGACAACTGACCCTTTTAACGACCTTCTTAATGGGCCGGGGGCGCAAATGGCTGCCCGATAAGCAAGGTTGCACGTGCAACGCCGTCTGTTTATCCTCCCAACTGCCCTCAGCCTTGTGAAATTTTGTATGAGGAAATCGGTATCGCTACAGTATTCTCATTGTAAAATCTCAAAGGAGAAGACCTAAAGGGCACATCCAATGCCTGAGATGTTTCGAATTTGGCCACACAAAAAATTATTGTAACCATAAAATAGCATGCATTTATTGTTCCAAATATTATTATTCTGCAACTTGCCCCCAATAAAAAATGAACCATTCCAATATATAACTGTCAAGGAAACCCCAAAGCAGACAGAACAGTAGAATGGACTTATTTTAAACAAATGAGCGAACAATCCCCAAATCAGAAGTAGAACCAATGGACAGGGGCGGATTAATATTTTTGCCGCCTGTAAGCACATCAAATTTGCCGCCCCCTGTTTAAAATTAATGTTACATTTCAAATTGTAATGTTTCAGAAACAATTCCTCGTTAATTTGAACGTTTTAACTTTAAAAGTATCATTACATTTTGCACATTGTTTTCATAAATTAAATAATTTTTTTGGATTAGCTAATTTTGGATATAAACTGTACCTTCATAGCAAGTAACGTTTTCAACATTGAAACGTTAAAATTAAATGGGAACTAAAATATGACAACTAGAATTACAACATGTTTTCTTTCGTCAACGGGCATTACTTTCAGATTCATATACTTCTGAAATCATAAAATCGAATGAAGTAGACAATAAATAGCTTGTATTAAATATTAATATGATAGATTTTTATTTACAACAACTGAACGATTAGAATATTATGACGTTGTAACAGTTTTTATAATTTTCGATTAACCATTATAAAAAAGGAATATAACATTTAACTTTTTGGATGGGTTTTTTATACAGTTGAAATAACGTTTTATTAATTATAGCTAATTTGTCTATTGATGTACAATTTTGCGACGTGCCTTTTGGTGAGCAAATTCATCAATAATTATAGTGTAATCTAAAACGCTGAGATAATTTTCTTCGATGCACAATAACGCTAAGGAGTTCAGTCGATACTCTGTCATTGTCGAACGCAAATAATTTTTAATCCTTTTTAAACAAGAGAATGAACGTTCTGCTGTGCAATTGGCCACCGGAATACATAAAAAGATTCGAAGTGCTATGTCAACGTTAGGATCAATACATTCTATTTCTTCTTTCCGTAACTACTTTAATAAAGCTGCAGGATTCGCCGGCTTAACATCTTCGTCAAGGGTTTTTAAATACGAACTTAAATGTATAAGCTCAGAAACAAGCGATTCTTCAAGATCTTGGAGAAATTGTGAACATAAAAATATCGCTGCTTTTTCCAAATCTTTCAAAGATAATTTTTCTATTTCAATGACAGCCTTAAATTTGTCATATACATCTTTATACGTGTCAAGTCTCTTATTCAATTCTGCAAGTAATTTATCAACAATAACCAAATAAGTGTCTATTTTAAACTTGTCTCGTGCGGTCAGTTCTGCTGCATTCTCGTTAGTTTTATCACATTGCATTTTACGTGTCTTTCTTTTTGTTTTCGATTCGTACGTTTCAGTATTAGACAGCTTCTTACCCTTCTCTTCAAAAAATACAAAATTGTCTCTGTTCGTTTTTAAAAGTTCTACAAGCAAAGTGCAAATACCAACCACGGAACTTAAATCGATTTCGACTCTTTGCAGTTGTTTGTTCGACGCATTCAAGCGGTCTAAAATGAATCCCCAAACCTCGGTTATATTAGCAGTTTCGCGTCGAATTAAAGCAACAATAAGACCTTTAGCTTCTGCACGCGTTGAGGGTTTTTGCGTAGAATCATCAGATATAATTTGAAGGGCATCTAAAACATTTTGCCAACAATGTTTTAGAGCCTGACATGCATAATCTCGAGGTGACCAGCGAATAATTGAAAGACTTTTCAAAGAGGATGTACTGGATCCTTCATCTACAAAATTTTTAAGTATGTCCCAATTTGATGTAGATGCACTAAAGAAATTATATAAATTTTGTAGAAGTAGAAAATGAGTACATGCTTCAGTGCATGATTCAGCTGCATTTGTACCAACTAAATTTAAAGAATGAGCAGAACAGGGGATGAATTCAATTAGAGCCTTTGCATCTTTCATACGTGCTTGAAGACCTGTGTAAAGACCGGACATATTTGACGTCGTAGGACTGACCACAATTATTAATGTCCAGTTCGTTAATCTCCATAAAATTACATATAGCGTCGAACATCTCCTTTGATTTATGGCCTGTGTTTGGAAGGAATTCCAAAAATGACTCATTTGGTGTACCATCTTTTCTACATGTCTAATAACTATAGCGAGTTGATCCACGTGTGCTATAGTCCACAATTATGGAAAAATTCTTAGCTCTTCGAATGTTTCGGAGAATCTCATCTTTAACTGCTTGAGCTAACATACCTATTAGTTCTTCAACCGTCGTGGTGGATAAATACGGTGTATTTCCTTTTCCACAGTTACCAAATTTTTGTATGTGATCTGCTAAGAAGTGGTCATATTTTGAAATTAACTCAAGCAACATCATGTAATACCATTTTGATTGTTTCCAAACTTTTCGACATGTCCTCTCAAAGGAAGCCCTCTTGAAACAGCTTTTATTACTAAAATGACACGCTCAAGAACATTCCTCCAATAATTTGCCTCGGTTTCAACTTGTTCAAGCAGCTGCTTATTCACTTGGTTTTCAGTACGCTGTCTATTTTTTAATGCGGACGTACAGTTTCTAAGACATGTAGAATTCTCATGTTCTTTTAATTTGGTATGTGCATTTTTCCAAAAATTGAATCCCTCCGATGATAATTTTGTTCTTACTTCTGAATTGCTTGAAACCAATAGGCAAACTCCTCAGAAAACAGTTCCATTGCTCTCAGTGTAAATAAGCCACTTGCGAGGCATTTTTTCTTTACTGATATGCGTATAGTCAAACGTATTCGACGTTAAATAACGAACTTTGCCATCATTGTACTATTTTCTTGATTTAGAGAAGTAAGCGTTTTTGTTTTGCTCGAACCCATGCTTGGCAACATTATCACGTGTAGCTTCATTAATAGACCACAAAGCTGGATCGCTTTTCCAACAAAAACGATCAGTCGAAGTTATGGTTTCATCAATTTTATGTTCTTGCAGTTGTATATATTCGGTAGAAATTTTAATTAAAAAATAAAATAATACATTATTATATTAATGTATTATAACATTATAAACAAATATTCTAGAAAGATTATTATATATAATTAATTATACAAAAAATGCTTATATAATTTACATCGGTTGAATCGTCGACTCATAATCAATCTCAGTTATATTTTCAAATACTTGAGGAACCATTTCATTTTTAGCTTTTTGGAACTTTGCAGTCTCATTATTAGATTCAGTGATAACCCAGAATAAATAAAAGTCAAAATATTATATGTATTATTACATATTATATAAAATATAGTTTAGTAACATCTTTTATGCTAATTTATTTAAATTCTATATTATGATATAGTTCATTTTAACGAATACAGCACGGCAAGAATAGTTTCTAATCATTGGAATAAACATTTTTTGCATTTTGAGAATATTTTTGCAACATGACTCTGTATTAATAATATATTAATGTTAACATTTATTTATCACAAGTTATTAGTACATGGTAAAAATATAAAAGCTGAAATCTAAATATGTTATATAATCTATTTGTTTATACTAACTCAGTAATAGAATTGTCGAATGAACTGCAGCAGTGATCAGTTTCACATATAGGTTTAAAGAATTCATTTATTTTTTTTTGTCTTATCAATTTCATTTTGACACAAATTTTTTACTCTTCCTTTTCTTTTCGGATTTTTGCATATTGACCTCTGCTGAGCCTTTTTCTATAATCACTCATTTTAAAACTTCAAAATATCATTTTTACTCAGCAGGCTCTCACAATAAACGATACACAACAATAGTAACAAAAGAAAGAAAAGGGTTATTTCCAGATCAGTCTTCTAGAACTAACGCAAGAAGTAATAGATGTCGCTACTTTATATATAGCACAATATGAATGCATGGCGAAATCCGTCAGCGATTTCTGATTGGCTAATTCAAACTCCTTACTGTAAGAATGTAATTCTTTCTGCTCAATCAACCAATCAGAAGTCGTTGGCGAATTCTTTTCATGTAATGTGTAACATTGAAAATGTCCCCATTTGAAATTCAAAATTAATTTATAAATCAAAGGTTGAGGGGACGGCTTTAGTCTTGTTTAAATCATTTTTAAAATTCAAATATGATTTATGCTGTTATAGTTTTTAGAGAACCTAAATTTGTTTTAGAAAATATCAAGAAAATTTTGCGCCTTTGGAAATATGCCGCCCTTGAAAATTTGCTGCTGTAGGCACTGTGGCACTGCTGTAGGCACTGCACAGTAGGCTGAGCCTACTATGCCTATGCGTAAATCCATCTCTGATCGTAACCGTCTGTGGGTGGTACACTGACTAAATCTGATGTAGAATCTTTAACATTTTCACTGTCATTTGTAATTGCTCTGTGTTTTTGTTATCGCTGTTGGAAGCGTCCTCGTCTACTGACCTTTTTCTTTGGTTGACGCTGGCTTCTACCTCATGCCGGCTGCCTAAGTTTATGAGCGTTGTACCTTGCGATGGGTCTTGATAACATGAAGTTTCTGATGTAGAAGATTCCATGGCTGTATCCTCGTTCGTGGCACTTTCACTGTGTGTGGTAGATAAATTGATGAAGTTGCTTTGCGGCATACCGCTGGAGTTGTGTAGCACGTAAATAGCATGGCTGACTACGTTGCCTGTTAATGGATTCACATTGGTTAATAGATTCCCATTGGCGAATGTTATTCTATACACTGGATTAACACTATATTTCTCTTATTGCACTTACTACAAGAAGCACTTGAAATATAAACTGGTTTGTCGGTATCGGGCGGGCCCGTACCGACGCTAACGTTCCGACTTTTACGAGCGCTCTGCGATGTGAGCGGCTCGTAGGACGGGACTCGAATATCTCTAGTCGCAGGTGCCAACGTTTCAGCCGCCATTCTGTGACTTTCTTTGCGTAAAATGATTGCATGTGCTTAGGGCGAGGCGTCTACCGGACAACCAGGTGTTTGTCTACGAATGCTTTAGTTTCCGCGTACTATCGCACAGCAATTGAAAAGGTAATAAAAAATGCACAAGTGTTCTGAGAGGAAGGTTTAATTTTTTTCTTGCATAGCCCACCAACACTTCGACTTCTAGGGAGTCCCCGTCCAGGAATCTCCCCCACCGTAGCAACGCACCCAGCCGGGACAAGATCTAAGCCCCTGACTGGTCTCCTGTCATGTGTGGTGCAGTTGTGTAAGTTTGTGTATTCAAGTAAGGGGGAGTGGCAAGACTGGTCAAGAAAAAAACCGACCGTCGTTAGTAATCGGTGTGTTATCGGAGAAACCTGGGAAAACTACTCATCAGAACAGCTGACAGCTGAAATTCTAGACCAAATAGTTAAAGTCGACCTAGATCTGCAATTAGGGTCGAATTTCCGCCACTGTCGGGATTAGAACCCTAGGACTTCTTGGTCAGCGAGGCTGCAGAGACAACAAATACACTGAGCTATCACAATATGTGCAATGTGCAGTTAAATCATAGTAGAAGTCTCATTTTCATTATACATTTTGAATTTTACATTACAAATATTCAATGACAGTTTTTGTATATTGCCCATAGGACAAAGTAATGTACTACACGCAGCAATAGTAATGTAATGCCCATAGGAAAACTTTAAGATTTATACGTAGTTTGTATGATTTTATTCTAGTGTTAAATTAAGGTATATTTTCAAAATATAATTCTGTCCTAAGAGATACGCGCTTGTTGATAATTTCAATTTTTATTTAGGTCATGTCCCATAGGAAATGTGACAGATACATATTATCATATAATGTTTAACTTAATTTGTACGAATTTAAATTGAAATTTACATCTATGTATGTTTGGACATAATTCGGTCTGTGAACTCAAAGGAAGAGGCGGGAGAAGATAAGAAATATAATTAAGAGTGATCATTCATCAGGTTGAAAGCTAGGAGATATTTCCCCGTTGAGTGCGAGTTGAGAAATTACACAACTACAAATTCTGTATACATAGTACGTTCAGAAAGTAAGTTCCGTTTGGTAATAAAATTAAATTGTGTACAGATACAGAAAAGTTATTTATTGCACAAAAGTCTACAACTCTTAAACTACTTTTCCACATAACTGCCAAAATTTTGCAGACATTTGTCATAGCGTAGCACAAATTTTTGTATACCTTTTTCATAGAAATTTGCCGCCTGTGTCTTCAACCAGTAGGACAGTTTCTTTCAGCACGTCGTCATTGTTGGAGTGTTGACCGTAAGGAAAGACTTGAGATGTAAGAACAGATGAAAGTCGCTAGGAGCGAGGTCAGGACTGTACGGAGGATGGTCAAACACGTCTCAGCCAAATCCCTGTAGGATGTTTTTCGTCACATTTGCAGTGTGTGGTCGTGCGTTGTCGTGAAGAAAAACAACACCTTTTGACAGCAATCCTCAGCGCTTATTCTGTATTGCGCGGCGCAATTTTCGAAGTGTCTCGCAATAAGTATCTGCTGTGATTGACGATGCGGTAAGAAATCAATGAGTAAGATGCCTTTCCAGTCCCAGAACACTGTGCACATCATTTTTCGAAGTGTCAAGATTTGCTTCGGCTTAACCTTTGCTGGGGATGAAGTGTGCCTCCATTCCATTGATTGCCGCTTACTTTCAGGGGTGTCGTAAGAAACCCAAGTTTCATCTCCTGTGACTATCTCTGTCAGAAATTCTTCGCCGCTTTCAGCATAACGGGTCAAAAACTGAAGTGCACTACCAATCCGTTTTGTTTTGTGTTGCTCAGTAAGAATCTTTGGTACCCAACATGAGCAAAGTTTACGAAATTTCAGTTTTTCAGTAACAATTTCATGCATTAGTGATCGTGACATTTGGAGAAATTCCATAGCGAGAGCACTAATTAAACTATTATTAACTAATAAAATTGTTAATAACAAAGAAAGACATATTAGGGTTCGGTCTGATGATCTTGTGAACGAGCCGTTGATTAACGCCCGCAGTAGCTTTATGTAAGTTTTGTATTCCTAATGTGATAAAATGGTTTCTTCTCGCAAAGAAAAGGAGTGGTTTATAAGATTCCCTACACTGTTATTTGGAATTTATTTTTATTTCTCACCAAGTAAAAAACAGCTGCGGTTTTGCCGGATTCGATCACGCGTTATCCTAGTGAAGGGCCTCACTACTCAGCCGTACTCAGCCTACTAAGACAGAATGATGTATCGAACGAATTTTTCTGAGTATCCATTGGACGTAAGCATTTATGGAACTTAAAATATTAAATAAATCACCCCTAGGTTACAATAAGAATGCAGAACAATGTTCGCGACCATAAGAATAGTACATTCTGTGTATAAATATTTTTAAGTTGGGCATTTAATTTTCGCTGTCAGTGGCTTGACTTTGAGATTTGCCGAACTCAGCTCCTATCTTTTTCTCCCCTTTTTTAATTTTTTTTATTTATAACTATTTTGAATGTGATTCATGGTTCAGTTTCACAGTACAAACGTTTTCACATGCTATGATGATTACTATCTATTAAAAAACTACACTATTACTTCTTGACGATTATTTCTTAGGGAGAGGAAACCCGCACAAGCCAATTGTATATACAAACATGTTTCGGAAATCTATTTTTTATTCTGGTGGCGTTTATGGATGATTTGCCTAGATTGCATCGGGATAGTTGTGCATTTGATGACATTTTTATAAAAATTGGCATAACTTAGTGATGTTATATATGATAGGTTTCATTGAAATTTCGGTATGAAATTGTTTAGTTATGATGAACTAGGATGCATTGGTTATTGTTCGCAGGAATTTATTCTATATGACTTGTATTTTATGAATATTGTTTTTTCTCCGTTAATCCAGACATAGGATTAGGGGTCTTATTGCGGCTGTGTATATGAGTTTGGCATTTTCTATATTTTAGTTCGTTGGCAATTACATTAGTTTGACTTTTGTTTGTGGTGTTTTAATGTTTATATTTCTTTCCAGTTGTGAGGGGTGGTGGTGCTGAAATTATTTTTAATGAAAAGAGTTTTGCTGTTGTTTTACCTGGGTTTAATTTAATTTTGCATTTGTTTGACCAAGAATCTATTTGGTTTAGATGTTGTATTGTGTTGCTTAATGTAATAAGTAAGATGCTAAAACAATACAATGCTGTATCATCTGCGAATTGTTCTGTATTCATTGTTTTGGATGTAGGGATATCAGCTGTTAAGATTAAACAATATAGATGACAGTGGGGAGCCCTGAGGAAGTCTAGCAAATACTGGTTTTGGTTATGAGAGATTGAAGAAGAAAAATTGAAATTTCCATTGAAAATGAAAAAGTTCTATTGCTTAAGCTGTTGATGATGTTGATTAGCTATTTAAGTGTGCCAATGATTCTAAGTTTGTACTTGAGACCTTTATACCATCATCTGTCTAAAATGCCTAGAAAGGTTGATATAGTAGGCAGTTTTCTTTGGAATGCTGTATGTATATGTTCTGTGATTCTTAATAATTGGGGCGTGGTTGATAACTTTTCTGTGAAAACAAATTGATGTCTGAGAATGATGTAATTTTTGTTGAAGTAATTATTGTTTTCTGAATAATTCTAAAATTCTCTAGAATTTTAGATAAGGGTGGTCTATTATTTTCTACTTTGGATAGAATTTTGTTTGGTTTCGGTGTGGGTATCACTATGGAGTGTTTCCACAAAAGTGGGAATTATCTGTTCTTAATAAAGAGTTAAAAATATTATTTAAGTATGCTATCGCGTGGTTTGGCATATTGTTTTAGGAATTTGTTATTTGGGAAGTGCTTTTATTAAGTTTGTTATTTCCTGGGGTGGTGTGAATCTAATTTTGGAAGGTACATTATAATTAGGAGATGTTGCTATTTGGGTGATTGTTTGCTGTTGTGAGTGTAGGGTGAGTCGTTGGGTTTAAATGTATCTGCAAAATGTTTTGCTAGTTCTTCAGCTTTTTCAAAGGTACAGCATTTTTCCTGTGCTAGTATTACGTGGAGGAATATTATTTCTTTTGTTTAGCATTTTATTTTTAAATTGCTACAGTGTAATGTTACTTGAGCTGAAACTTTCAATCGTGGTCTTGTATTGTTGCTGTTTGTGCGGGAAGAGTGTTTTTTGGTAATACATGTTAATATGTTCAGTTCCTTTTTAACTTCAGGGCTCCTAGAGTGATTCCAGAACCTACTTTCTGTGTTATTCTTTATGTGGATTCGATTTCATATGCTTGTGGGAAGTTTTTTTTTAAATTCTGTGTGCTTTTAGGTAACTTGTTTCATTTACTGTTCTATAGCTCGTTTAATATTATGTTATTGAGTATTGTTATTGTTTGATCTATTTCTGCAGGGGCATTTAAGATTTTCAATTTTGGGATGGTTGTTTTAACATTATTTTTTAATTTGTGCCAATTAATTGTGTATGTGCATTGAGTTCCAGAACGGAAGTGATAGTGTGCGGAGTGAATATTGTGATGTAATTGTTACTAGTATGATGGCCTGAGTCCATTTCATGGTGTACTGAGGAGAAAAACTTTTGTTGTAAATTTGTTACAACTATGCTAACTGGTCTGGGTTCTTAGAGTGATCAAATGGATACGAGAGTTGCTTTTTATATTTCAGGATTACAGAACAAAAACAAATATTAATAATCGATAATCACTTTATTGTTTTTCAAAATATTCCCCATGAAGATCTATACACTTTTGCATGCGTTTGAACCAATTGTCGAAGCATTTTTGCCACTCTGATTGAGGTATCTTCAAAACATGCATTCTGAATGCAGCAACCGCTTCTTCAGGTGTCGAAAAACGTTGACCTCTCAGTTTGTTTTTTACGTGCGGGAATAAAAAGAAGTCATTCGGTGCCAAGTCAGGACTAAACGGCGGATAACTCATCAAATCGATGTTTGGGTACTCAAAAATGCAGTGTTTGAGCCGATGTGTGAGAGCTCGCATTGTCGTGGTGAAGAGTGATCCGTCTTGGGCGGTTGGTTTTCCTGATTTCTTAGAAGACAGCTGGCAAACAAATTGTTGTGTACCACTCAGAAAAGACTGTTCTGCGTTGTTCTAGTGGTACGGTTGCAACATGTCCAGTTTTTTCGAAAAAACAGGCGACCATCTGTTTGGAAGTGCTTCGTGCGCGAACAACTTTTGTTGGATTTTGCTCATCTTGAAACACCTATACAGTCGACTGCTGTTTACTTTCGGGCTCATACGGGTAAATCCACGATTCATCACCTGTCACGAACTCATAGACTTGTTTCGAAGCACCGCGATAGTATTTTTTGAGCATTTCTTTTGACCAATAGACACGAGTCTTTTTTGAGCGATTGACAAATTGTGTGGGATCCAACGCGAACAAATTTTTTTGACAATCAAATGTTCATGCAATATTGAATGTATCCTGGTCCCACTAATTCGTAAGGTTGTCTCAATCTCACGATTGGTCACATGACGATCTTGCAATATCGGTTCACGCACAGCATCAATGGTTTTTGGAACAACAGATTTTGGACGACCTTCGCGAAATTCGTCTTGGAATGAACTACGACCACGATTGAATTCACCATACCATCGATAAACACTAGTCCTTGATGGAGCTTCTCGTCAAATATTGAATTTAGTTCATCCATGCGCTGTTGCTGAGTTAATCCACGTCGAATGTTGTAAAAAATAATCGCACGTAAATGTTCACGATTTCATTCCATTTTGGGGCCAAGATGAATATTTTAAGTTACTGTAAACAACACAAATAGCGCTCATATGTCAAAACGTTCTGAGTACGTTTAACCTCAAAACATCCAACTTTACGATAGAACTGTCAGTTGCCATATTTCAACACCAGGTTTGCAAAATCCCGAAACATACAAGGCAACCTTCGTAGTAGTTTGGTTCATTGGGGATTATGATATTTAGTTTGTTGTTGTTTATTAATTGTAGTAATTGTGCCCCAGCTGGGTTATTGTTTTTACATCCCCACCGTACGTGTTTTGCATGGAGATCACTTAATATTATAGTTGGGCTGTGTTGATCAATATAATTCCAATGAGATTGGTATGTTGGATTTTCACGTTGGGTATATTTTCTCATATACTACTATGTGTGTAGTTGATTGTTGTTATTAATAAACATAATAGCTGCTGTTTGAATGCCAGGGGTTGGTGGTTGTATTATTTGATAACATTATATTGTGCTTTTTATTAGTATCATTACTCCTCCTCCGTTAGCACCATTGTTTAAATCTGTTTCTGTTATGCAAGGAAAGTATTTTTTATCGTGAATAAAATATTTCAGTTCATTAATTTTATTAATTATTCCATTTGCATTACAATTGCGTATCGTAGTTTGAGTAATTTGTGTTTGTTGCATAATTATTAATGGTAATTTGGATGACTGAATGTTATTTATCATGGATGGGATATTTGAAATGATTATATTGATTATGTGAGTAGCTATTGTATTGGTCAGGGAGTTCACAAATTATTCTTGTTCAATTGTGCATGTGGATTAAGATTTTTGGAGTTGTTACGATGGTTAATATTTTGTGCTCCCTTTGTGTTGTTTATATGTAATAATTGTAATGTAATGTAATATTGTGTTGTATATGTAAAGTTTTCAATGTTTTAGGTGTTTGACAGTCTGAGGAAGTTGATTAGGGTATTTTGAGGTGGCGCTATTGAAGATCCATTGGCAGAGGTGGATTTACGCATAGGCACGGTAGGCACGTGCCTACGGCCGCAAATTTTCAAAGCTGCAAAATTTTCTTGATATTTTCGAAATCAAATTTAGGTTCTCTAAAATCTATAACAGCATAAATCATATATGTATTTTAAAAATGATTTAAATGAGACTAAAGCCGCCCCCTCAACCTTTGATTTATAAATTAATTTTGAATTTCAAATG
This sequence comes from Gryllus longicercus, assembly GCA_038098605.1. Taxonomy (NCBI): domain Eukaryota; kingdom Metazoa; phylum Arthropoda; class Insecta; order Orthoptera; family Gryllidae; genus Gryllus; species Gryllus longicercus. The sequence continues at coordinate 976,405 of JAZDUA010000238.1, forward strand.
GGGACATTTTCAATGTTATACATTACATGAAAAGAATTCGCCAACGACTTCTGATTGGTTGATTGAGCAGAAAGAATTACATTCTAGAGTAAGGAGTTTGAATTAGCCAATCAGAAATCGCTGATGGATTTCGCCATGCATTCATATTGCGCTATATATAAAGTAGCGACATCTATTACTCCTTAAGTTAGTTCTGGAAGACGGATCTGGAAATAACCCTTTTCTTTCTTTTGTTAATATTGTTGTGTATCGTTTATTGTAAGAGCCTGCTGAGTAAAAATGATATTTTGAAGTTTTAAAAAGAGTGATTATAGAAAAAGGCTCAGCGGAAGTCAATATGCAAAAGTCCGAAAAGAAAAGGAAGAGTAAAAAATTTGTGTCAAAATGAAATTGATAAGACAAAAAAAATAAATGAATTCTTTAAACCTATATGTGAAACTGATCACTGCTGCAGTTCATTCCACAATTCTATTACTGAGCTAGTATAAACAAATAGATTATATAACATATTTAGATTTCAGCTTTTATATTTTTACCATGTACTAATAACTTGTGATAAATAAATGTTAACATTAATATATTATTAATATAGAGTTGTGTTCCAAAAATATACTCAAAATGCAAAAAATGTTTATTCCAATGATTAGAAACTATTCTTGACATGTTGTATTCGTTAAAATGAACTATATCTTAATATAGATATTAAATAAATTAGCATAAAATATGTTACTATAATTGTTACAAAATTTTATTTTATATAATATGTAATAATACATATAATTTTTTAATTCTTAATTGTCGTCAGTCCTACGACAACGTCAAATATGTCCGGTCTTTACACAGGTCTTCAAGCACGTATGAAATATGCAAAGGCTCTATTTGAATTCATCCCCTGTTCTGCTCATTCTTTAAATTTAGTTGGTACAAATGCAGCTGAATCATGCACTGAAGCATGTACTCATATTCTTCTTCTACAAAATTTATATAATTTCTTTAGTGCATCTACATCAAGGTGGGACGTACTTCAAAATTTAGTAGATGAAGGATCCAGTATATTCTCTTTGAAAAGTCTTTCAATTATTCGATGGTAAGCTCGAGATGATGCATGTCAGGCTCTAAAACATTGTTGGCAAAAAGTTTTAGATGCCCTTCAAATTATACCTTATGATTCTACGCAAAAACCCTCAACGCGTGCAGAAGCTAGAGGTCTTATTGTTGCTTTAATTCGACGTGAAACTGCTATTATGACCGAGGTTTGGGGATTCATTTTAGACCGCTTAAATGCGTCGAACAAACAACTGCAAAAAGTCGAAATCGATTTAAGTTCCGTGGTTGGTATTTGCACTTTGCTTGTAGAACTTTTAAAAACGAACAGAGACAATTTTGTATTTTTTGAAGAGAAGGGTAAGAAGCTGTCTAATACTGAAACGTACGAATCGAAAACAAAAAGAAAGACACGTAAAATGCAATGTGATAAAACTAACGAGAATGCAGCAGAACTGACCGCACGAGACAAGTTTAAAATAGACACTTATTTGGTTATTGTTGATAAATTACTTGCAGAATTGAATAAGAGACTTGACGCGTATAAAGATGTATATGACAAATTTAAGGCTGTCATTGAAATAGAAAAATTATCTTTGAAAGATTTGGAAAAAGCAGCGATATTTTTATGTTCACAATTTCTCCAAGATCTTGAAGAATCGCTTGTTTCTGAGCTTATACATTTAAGTTCGTATTTAAAAACCCTTGACGAAGATGTTAAGCCGGCGAATCCTGCAGCTTTATTAAAGTAGTTACGGAAAGAAGAAATAGAATGTATTGATCCTAACGTTGACATAGCACTTCGAATCTTTTTATGTATTCCGGTGGCCAATTGCACAGCAGAACGTTCATTCTCTTGTTTAAAAAGGATTAAAAATTATTTGCGTTCGACAATGACAGAGTATCGACTGAACTCCTTAGCGTTTTTGAGCATCGAAGAAAATTATCTCAGCGTTTTAGATTACACTATAATTATTGATGAATTTGCTCACCAAAAGGCACGTCGCAAAATTGTACATCAATAGACAAATTAGCTATAATTAATAAAACGTTATTTCAACTGTATAAAAAAAACATCCAAAAAGTTAGATTTTATAGTCCTTATTTTTAATGGTTAATCGAAAATTATAAAAACTGTTACAACGTCATAATATTCTAATCGTTCAGTTGTTGTAAATAAAAATCTATCATATTAATATTTAATACAAGCTATTTATTGTCTACTTCATTAGATTTTATGATTTCAGAAGTATATGAATCTGAAAGTAAGGCCCGTTGACGAAAGAAAACATGTTGCAATTCTAGTTGTCATGGTTAGTTCCCTTTCAATTTTAACGTTTCAATGTTGAAACGTTAATAATGTTGAACGTTACTTGCTATGAAGGTACAGTTATATCCAAAATTAGCTAATCCCAAAAAAATTATTTAATTTATGAAAACAATGTGCAAAATGTAATGTTACTTTTAAAGTTAAAACGTTCAAATTAACGAGGAATTGTTTCTGAAACATTACAATTTGAAATGTAACATTAATTTTAAACAGGGAGCGGCAAATTTGATGTGCCTACAGGCGGCAAAAATATTAATCCGCCCCTGGTTACGATGTTCCAATAGGCTCCATAGCCCAAAACGTCAAATACAGAAATGAGAATATAGACTTGCAATCTTCTATAGTACTATGTAAAGTACAATCAATCTTTACGGTCTACCACAACCAACCAATAAAATACCCCCAGTTTTTATTGCCGAGATAACTAACATCAACTCATTCGTTAAAAAAATTAAAATTAACGTATCAAAAAACTTCGTAGCTGAACAAAAAAACAACAAAGTGAAAATAAATCCCGGCTCAGTTGAAGATTTCCGTAAGATCATAAAATACTTAATCAACTCAAATAGAAGATTCCACTCCTACAAAGTCCCTGCAAACAAAAACTTTTTGGTGTATTAAAAAATGTTCACCTCTCCAAACTGACAGTGAAATAATGCAAGATTTAAAACAAAGACACCCATCCACTGTTAAAATCACCCGTCTTCAGATGGACAGCCATCCTATTCCTGTAATAGCAGCCGAGTTAAACGGCAACGAACCACTGGAAAAAATACTCAATATTAATCAAATCTGCAACCTCAAAGTCACCACCGAAAAATGAAAAGGACCAAAAGGGCCACTACAGTGCTATAGATGTTTGGACTTTGGACACTCTAGAAACAATTGCAATCACAAAATTAACTGTGCAATATGTTCTGGTAATCACGATACTGTAACTTGTCCTGAAAGTAAAGCAAACCCCACCTGTATTCTCTGCAATGGCAATCACTGTGCAGATATAAGAAATGAGAACTGTCTATACTATAAGGAAATTATTGAAAAGAAAACCACCCCACCCAATAACACAAGAAATCCATACTGTGGCGTCATATCTGTCGCCAGTACAAAAGTACCAAATATCAGCCACGTGGACAGCGCTGGCGGAAGAGACGCTGGGCTGCACAAAGGCTGGGGAGCGAAAGGAAGGGGTGCCGTGTCGTGGGTGGCAACGTGGAAACCCCGGAGCCGGCGGAAACGCGTTGGCGGACACTGCGGGTGACGCAGTTCCGTCAGCCTGCCCAGAAGGTATATAAACGGACCCCGACTTAAGAGCTTCCTTCTGTTCTTCTGATTCTTCAGGTTTGGGCGCGTCGGTAGGGCGTCGTGTGGGTTGTGCGCGGCGTTGCATTGTAATGCATAGGCTACCGAGGCGGGGAACCGAAGCCGGCGTGCTACGTCGTGACGGTAGGTGCGGCATACTCGCAGGTATGCTCGCGTAAGGTACTGGTGCATCACACCGGATATGGTAATTAATTATCGGGCCAGCGGTGATGGTAACCAGGGAAGGTTCCTTCTTGTAACGGTCAAATTTATTTGTAAATATTGTATATAGAATTATGGAGTCGGAGTATTTTCATTCTAATAAATACTAAATATTTACAAGCCGTTCACGTCTGTAATTATTTGCCCCGGCAAAGACGCCACAATACCAAAGAACACCACCATCATGCCTTGGCAACCAACAAGAACAATTTCCATCACTACCTCCTACCCAGCCAATTCGTAACTTCACTAGAAACAACCACCCTGTAAACCAATCAGGATTCGTCAACAATATGAGATCACAGAGAAACCGTACTCAACAAAACCAACAAGATAATAATAATAATCCCCTTTTAAATACAATAATTCTATATCGTCCTGTATTATTAACTTCATAAACTCCCTCAAACCATCAATAGTCATTACAATTCTGAATTCAGTTACAGCATCTTTTTAATAACAATAATGTCAATACAAGCCCATAGAAATGTATCATTAACAAATTGGAATGCAAATGGTATCACATATAAAAAATAGAACTTACTCAATATTTACACACATATAACATAGATATTGCGTGCATAACAGAGACGCACCTAAGTAATAAATTTAACATTTCAGAATACAAAATTTATAGAAATGACAGGACCAAACAAAAAGGAGGTAGCGTACTTATAGCAGTCAGGAATAACATAATCTATCATGAAATTAATATACCGAACAACACAGGAATTGATACAGTAGCAATAACACTAACAATGAACAATGAATCATGGAATATAATAACGTCTATAAACCTCCATCAATAAAAATACTACCCCAAAATATTCTTAATCTATTCACCCCAAACAAAAAAAACATTAATACTAGGTGATCTAAACGCTAAACACACAAACTGGGGATGTCGCACTTGCAATCAAGTAGGAAATAAACTATCACAAATTATAAACAATACCACTGTCAATATACTATCGCCTCCTGAACCAACATACTATCCAAGAGACGTAACTAAGCAACCAGACATCCTTGACATCGTACTGACGTACGGCAATGTCAATTTTTACTCAACTCCGTATCACGAACTCGACTCTGACCATCTTCCGGTAAATATACTTACTCGACAAATCCCACTCCCGCGATCACCAAAATAAACACATTTAAATTAAACTGGATTAAATTCCAAAATATAACCAGCAATTTAATACCAGAAATTAAAATTTTAAATAATTCTATACAAATAGACAACGCCGTAATATTACTAAACAACTTCTACAATTACTTTATAATAAAAACAAACCTGTATCAGTCGTCTTGTCCAAATATTTGAACTATTTACTTTGATTACGTGGTTTGTTATAATTCACAATAGGAAGCAAATAATGTATCACATAGGTATGTTTTAATTCGTTTATACTTCGTTTTCCTTATTGTTTATTCTGAACCAGAGAGTATATATATTCTGAACCTTGTAAACAAACTGTTGATCTTCTTGTTTTGATGGCTTCAACACCTGAATAGATTATAGGTTAGAAATCGGTATCACATGTCGAGAAGTACGATATCGATCTCTTTCCTGCGCAACCGCGACTCCGGCGGTAGCTATTTTCAAATTCAAATTCACAGTACAATTTTAAAATAGTAAATTAAAATTAATTTGAAAAGTAACATTTTTTTCGCACATTCGCCAATTTAACTAGTATGTAATAAAATTGTGTGTTCGAAAATGTCACATAATTATTTCTTATTTAATTTCTATTTATAAATATATAGTTTTCCATGATTTTAGCAAAAGAAATAAGTTATGAAACGAGTAAAATAATATAGGTATCTCTACAACCGTGTGCACCCAATAAAACCAATGAAAAATGTTTCAGATAATATTCCCCCCAAAAAAAGTTTAATATTATGAAAGTAGACCTAAAAAACAAATATTATATTGTTGTTTAATAATTTTAAAAATATGAGCAACATGAATTTTTTAATTTCTTATAAAAAATTTACTTTTTTTTCAAAAAACCGCCATTTGGACTAGTAGAGACTAAAAATTTACAATTGAAATCGCCACCAATCGATTCTTTAATATATTATCACTCAGAATTAATGTATTTTGGTGTGTTTTGCGAGGTAAATTGACTCATTATGAGTAAAACAAAATTAAGTATCTCTAAAACCGCCTTTTATCTATTCAGATATATTCCAATAACATATTAAAAACATTGTCTGCTTTGTTCGACTTCCGAAAATAAAAATATCGCAACGTGAAAATAATTTAAAAAGAATAGAAACATTAATTTCATTGTGTTGAATTGGAAATCATGCATAAAACACTTCTAAATAATATATTGAATTCATGTGTGTTTCCCCCTAGGGATTACGCAATCGACAAAAGCTGGCGTTTCTTGCTTTGCAAACATTAAGATTTAAAAATATTTTATAAGGATAATATATCTCGTTCCCGATTCTCACGTAATATTCCTTAATAACTAAGTATCACACATGATTTTTAATATTCGCAGTAAAGAACACCACGTAAAATGCACCAGCCTTACGTTATATTAAGGTGAATTTATTAATTGTGATCCCCGAAACAAAAGAATCAATCAGAAATCATACATTTGTTTAGAGCTGCACTTGACAATAATAATGTCTGTTGTAGAAAAATATCACTGTGACTAAATTAACTTTAAATACTCGTATTTTACATATCAAAGCCATTTTTATTAATATATTTTCATGTTCCGTGACCTTATCGTATTTTTGTATTTGAAACGGATGAAGTATTCTGAGAGCTACTATCTCGAATACGTGATCGTGCAACTGGCTCTAAAATGTCTTTTTTTAAGTTATTTATTTTTTAATAAAATAAGTAGATTAGACTGGTCACTAAAGCAAATTATTTGCATTGTATATTAAATATTACTATAATCCAAGATGAAATGTAAATATGGAGCTTATTACTCCATTTTGTGTGTTAGTTTGTGCAAAAAGTCGCACATTTTTATTATTTTAAAATGTGGGCTACTGAGAAATTGCATGTCTTTATTTCTTTAATTAAATATCTAACGCTACAGTCGTAGTTGCCGGCGCTAGAAAGAATGCTCTAAACGAGCTTTGTAATATCAAGGGGAAGGATCTTTTGAGGTATGAGAAAGATTTACATCCAGACACAGAATTAGGTACAAACAGTCCGTATATTCTCCAGATCATGACACACATATCAGCACTGACTAAGAACACAAAAAACATACCAAATATCAAATTGCACACAAATATTCAATACGAAATCAAAAATACTGTTCACACCCTTTAAAATAGTTATTGCTTAACTACTCTGGTTGGAGTATTACTTTCTAATTCACTACGTTACAACAAACACCCGTGCACGGTAACTATTGCTTGGCCGGCACCGATTATACCACAAATACTAACTCCTTGACTGAGGAATGCAACAAAATTATATTCTCTTTCTACAAAGAATCTTGGGTTTTAAGCAGTACACATAATTGAATAGCTTACTTACTACAACTATTTACAGTTAAATTCTCCTCGTCAAGATTACACAAAATTGAGGAACAGAGATTAACACAGTTTTTCGCGTAATATTTAACATTAGAATAAATTGTATTACCGGCATACAAGGTTCTTTCAATTGCATTGCCATTATCTAGATTTTACATGAATATGCAAATTACAATCACAACCTCTCTGCTGCTACGCTAACGTTCAAGTTTCTGTCAGCTCCTAATCGTTTTACAAAATTTCTGTTACCTTTGACGGGTGCTCAATGCGCAGCTTGCAAACCGTTTGTCGTTGCCGTCGTTTGACCTTGGCCCACTTCCGGCTGCACGGTCACTTCGACGGAAGATCGGGCCCAATGACCCGAGTCTCACCACGTAAAATAAGGCATCAATTCAATTCAATATTCAAGGTAAGTTCGCTTCCTCGCAGACCAGCCATCCGCGATGTCGCTCGAAAAAGTCGTCTTCCCTCTCTCCTGCCACCAGATCCACGTCCTATCTTCTTTCGTCTCGCCTCTTGACCACGTCCAGCACCGGCATTTTCGCCTCTGCTTCTTTCTTCTCCCCTCTTCCTATGCGGCACGCTGACGCGTATTTCACAGTCCGTATCGGTTTTCTGGCGTTCTTTACAACCCTTCTTAATCGTGTAACTAACTCCACAGTTCTACTGACGCCTCTCAACCTCTCACTTCTCAACTTCTCGCTTTCGCGGCCCCTATTCCGCGTCGTATTAGCTACTCCAGTACTTTCCCAGCCTTTATGCAATATTACACTTCACAGTTCAGAAGCCTGAATCTTCCGCTATTCTACTATTCACCTGAACAATCACTTCCCACCGTACTCTCTACTTGCGTCTAACAATCCACCACACATCTAGCTCTCTGCGCACGTCCGAACTCTTCGACGTCCCGTACAAAAGAGCCAGGGCCGGTTCACTCAAAGTTAAAGGGCGGGGGGCTAAGTTTGTTTCCTCAGTCACGAGCCTCGTGCAGATAGCGCAGCTGTTGCGTTTTGGCGCGCATTTTCAAATTAAAGTTGTACGAATGCTGGATGTGGAGCGTGTAGGGAATATCCATGAGTATTATCTTATGATTCAGATTAACTTGATTGAAATAATATTTTTAAATATTGTATTAGATGTTTTTACTTAAAATCAAAATTGTAAAGTGATATATTTATCCTTAAATACTTTAAAAGCAGAAAAAAGTTTATGAAAACATGAAGTTTTAAATTTATCATTACATTATTGTTTTTTTTAATAGATACTATACATTTGAGGGGTCTGGTGCAATATCGCCCTAACTAACAAAATCTTTAAATTTGAGTACTTATAGATTCATGCTTTTAAAACACTTCTCATGTGTTCACATTATCAAATTAGCTTGTGACATCTCCTATTAGCATGGTTCAGAAAAAAGGCATTCTTCGTTCAAAAAACCATTGTTACCATTGTTACCATTGTTTTGTGAATTAAAAAACCTCTTACTGTTGAAAACAACTGAATTCATCAAAATACTTATAACAATGTTAGACAGTTTTTGAAATATTAAATTCTATTTAATAGTTGTCTTGTTCCTTTCCACTTAAATGGTATTTTATTAATATACACAAGGAAAAAGGGATAATATTACTAAAATTAGTAAGATTAACTACCGCTCTCATTAGTTTTAACAATATTGATTTTATTTTTTGAGTATCAATAAAATTTCATTTTTTTAATGCTCATCTTCTTTAAGATGTACTTTATGTGTCATTGCAAACATTTTACTCCAAATCTACAATTACGAATACGCTTGAAGCTTTAAACGCGCTTTTCGTGAAACTTGCTCGGTGTGTGCATTATTCCTAAATTAGTTTTTATCTACAGACAATGAAATGCTGGATAAAAACTCTTATATCATGGAAGTCCATTAGCAAATAACTACTACAAATTGTTTATTGTTCATTTCAATGTATATTACACTGTATTTTTTCTTTAAATTGTTCAATTATGTGAAAAAGTTTATAAGAAATATAATATATGCTTTATATAAACTGTGTAATTGGTTTAAGTCTTTATCTGTATAACTTCTTTTTTCAAATATTTGAAATTCAAACATTTTCATATATTACAATTAATAAATATTAATTTAAATCATTTATTTTTAAAATTATTATTTGATTTAATCATGTTGAAATCATACCAGCTTTAATTTTTGGTGACATTTTTTAGCCAAAAATAGAATTGTAATTTTCATACAATAGCAATTATTGGTTCAGTGACTATTTTGTGTAAGTCTTTGAAAACCAAGGAAAATGTATAAATTATACTAGTTTTATGTTGAGCAAGTCGATTCGCCTTGTATTAGTAATAACATACCAGTAAATATGCTTAGTGTTATAGGATTAAAGAAAGAATTTGCATTGTTTACAAACACAAATCTTAAATGAAATGAAAATTTGCGGAAGACGTAACATTTTCAATTTGGCATGTTTCCCCGAATTTTTAGGCAATCTTCTGTTGAGTTGGGAATATTCATAACTTTAAAATAAAGTAAACAATTGGCACAGATTTCTCCTGTTTAGGCTGCGATACAAGATTTTTCATTTTCTATATATATCTCATTGGTTTCTGCACATCATGACTATTTCCACAAAGTCCACACACAAACTATCCTCATTGAAACCTACACATGGGCAGAACAACACTGACTTGTTTCAGATGACGAAATTTTAACAGTATATGTAGTAAAATTGGATTAGGCGTTTACTGTAACTATCAATAATATTACAAGATTATCAGATGATTTATTTACCAATTCAAATTTGGCTAATTTAATCATCTAAAACATATTAACCTTTTGTAGCACTGAAGTATGTGAAATATCCGAAAAAGAATTTTACCTAATTCGGACAGTGCCCTTAACATATTAAAATTTTTAAAATACATTTTAGATATTCAGAGTATAATATTTATTACACACAGTTCTTTTAGTACACATTCCAAAACAAAAGTGTTTTTATTTGTTCACATTCAAAATTGGTTTGATTATTTATTAATAGATTTTCAGTGCTTGTTAGGCAAGTTTATCTAAACAAGACACTTTTTATTCGATATATATGTTGCTAAAACAATATATTTGTCTACAATATTATTGAGACTAGCAGCACTTGCAGCTTCAAGAGAAAAAAAGATTTCATTGGCACACTTCGTAATAAGATTTTCTTGGAATGTTCTTTGAGAAGACAAGAGGGCTGGGTTTGTAGGAAACACTATTGATACATTTCCATCTTCTAATGTTGGTGAAGTCAAATTCGTTTATATCTTGTCAGTTATCTCCTCAAAACATATGGTAACTCAAATAATACAGAATAAATAACACATGTACTTAGGTTATACTACGTAGATTTAAGGATTTTTAAGACTATTTTGCATGGTGTAAATGCTCACAAATGAAATAGTAAATTACAAATTACAATTATGCAACAAGATTCCAAAATGAACTATAAATACCTCCACTGCTGGTAGGACGAAAATCCTAGCAACGTATAAGTCTACGGCCAGTATTCTTAATATCATCTTCCAAATTTCGAAAACAAAGTTTTAGACATGGCAAATAAATATCGCGACACAATACATTCTACTTAAAAGGCATGACATTCTACATAATAACAAAATGTTGAAAATTTTGGAGAAAAAAGAGCACCTGTCTGCACGAATCATGCACGTAACGAAAAACAAACGACTACTTTGTATAGAATTGCATGACGTCACACGTTTAGTTCGGCTCACTATGAGCCTGCTGTAGATGGCGCAGAAATCAGCACCCCGTTTTAACCGCCAAGTTTCACGCCCCTGAAGAAAACTGCCCTCTTTTAAATACTTCCGCTCTGGCTGACCGCACTGGACCTTTCACCTCGGCGTCTGGTACAGAAAGAAGTTCTTACTAGAGCTGTACCACGTCAAGATGTCGGCTCCACCCTACCGGCCTTCGCTCACTTCACTCGGCTTCTCGAACAGAAAAAAGGGGCCGATCAGTCAGCTGCTCCGCTATTTATAAGTAGCGTGACGTCACGACGAACCTTTCCGTGTTTTTCCGTGAACTGGAAGTTCACCGCCATCTTGCCGCAGGCCGCAACTAACAGATAGCGTTGTTTCGTTAGTAATGTATTCAGCTCGCCTGTGCACGGGTGATCTGTGGATTCGCCGACACTGTGTGAGTGTTGTAGGGTTTCCGAGCTTGTCTCAAACGCCACACAATATAGCGTATCGGACTGGTATATCCAAGTCGGCGGGTTCAAACCTGATCGAAGCCGTGGATTTTTAAGAGTGAAAACAATTCTTCGTACGCCCTCCGAAGGAAGGGCTAAATTCAAAATCGCCTGTTTCTCGCCCAAGAAATACCTCCTTCCTCTGGTAGTTGGTGAAAGGAGCGTAGCGAAATTTGCGTGGCCAGACGGAAGAGCGGGCCTGATGGCTCGAGTCTCGCCACATAAAATAAGGTTTCAATTCAATTCCTTTGTTCAAATATGTTGTTACTGTATCTCCCATTGGACTTACCAATTAACCATAGTACTTGTTGAAGTTATACTCCCGTTCAAGAATTCCCAACACCCAATAACGTTGTGTGTTACGTCCATATGAACGAGTAATATTGCAATTTCAAAATTATAATTGCCTTAAAAATACTTGCAGATATTAATGATAGAATTTAGTACAGCTGTTTTTTTCCATTTTGTTTTTTGATATGAACGGAAATAATCATCTGTAAACTGTTATTCTGCGTTATTCTCTTAATGTTTGAAGTGAAATTTGAAATGTAAGTAGTTTTGAGTTTTTTACTGAAGTAGTGATACTTTCAACAACAACAAAAAACACTTATGTATGATTTTCTAAAAAAAAAAATTTGTAAATAAAATTTCATTTATTGGAATAGAGCAACGTTTCTTTTAACGTAATCTTTCCCCCGCTGTATGGCGAGATCCGGACCAACCTACCGTTTGTTAGGGTACTTCTCCGTCATTCGCCTGATGTGATTGGAGAAACCAAGGAAAACTAACGATCAGAGCAGTCGGCCGCTCGAATTCTCCTCCATACACTGACTGAATTCGACCTAACAATGTAGTGTCGAAAATCCTGCCACCATCGGGACTCGAACCTAGGACCTCCCCGACAGAGGGACTGCAGTGATATAAGTTGAAATGATGCGAGAAAGTATGTGCTGTTTTGCTGTCATAGAACAGATAGGTTTCCCTCAATTGTAACTTTTTACGATTACTTGTGACATTCACTTTTTACAATCTCCCCCCCCCCCCGATGACTCTGTATTGTCTTTCCTACCCATTTTCAACTTCCTATCGGTCAGTGAGCTCCGCTTGAGCCCTCCCCTGGTTTCACGTGGCGACCGCCCAGCGGCCGTTGCGGCTTCTGCTCCTGCTTCTGCGGCGGCACCGACGCAACTTCGGCAATCGCCTGCTCGTAAAGAGCGCCCGCGTGCCGCTGCCGCCGACACGTGGCTCCCAGGCGGCGGCGCCGCGCTGATAATGGGCTGCATCATGCATGCGCCGCCACTCGGTGCCCCGCCCGGGGCCCCAGGTGCTGCTCCTTGCGCGCCGCGGTCGTTTCGGTTGATACAATCAGGTGCGCCGCCGCTTCCCCTCGCCCTGCTTTAGCACTGCCCCTCCCCCTCTTTCGTCCCACCACATCCACAGGCGTGGGCACGCTCACACTCACACCTCTTCCCGCGTGCGTGCCCTCACTTTCAGTACACGGGCAGGGCCGGGGCAGAGGTCCATAGCCCCCGTAAAATATTTGGAAGCCCTGAGTTTCCCCTTTCTTAACCTAACAATGAAGACTCTCCAAGCCTTCTGGCTACCAGTAACATGGTTTTGCTCGTAGAATCAGTAGTACTACATATTTATTAATTGCCATTACATTTACAAATTAACTATCCGGCCATACTTTGATTACTCAAACGATCCACTTACCTGACTTCCTCGTATTGTTGTTATGCCATTTTGCACGGCTGGTCTCAAACGGGAGGTAGGGGAATGGAGCCATTCATGATGTCACGCCTTACCATGCAAAACGCACTGAAACACATTGGGATGATTTTCAATGTATGAATGTACTAGAAAACAATTTTTTAAATCCAAACAATCAAACAATTTTTACCTTAGGGGGTGTTGACCCCCGCAGGGCTCGTGCGCTAGGACCCCAATGTTCTCGCCCGACAACGCTGAAAGGGACTTTCCTTTCACTTTTGACTAACAATCTTTCGCGGGCTCCAAGGGCCGCCGGTCGGGCAACTCTAGACTAGACATGGACAACACCTGGAAAGAAATAACAGTTGAATTATATCTGATCCATGAATTGTAATAAGGGAACGCATGATATAGAGGAGTTACTCTACACCGGCGCTTCCGTGGGTACGTGCAACATCCCTTAAATCCGCACTCATTTCCCCTTAAAATCCAGAAAGGGGTGTACATGCTCAAGCAGGGTTGCCAGATGCTTCGTACTAACATATGGCGTTAGATGGATGTAAATCCACATAATTCCGCCTAATAAGAAAAATTCAACATTTCAAACGGGGAATTTGAATTTGCATTAAAATAATTGTTTTAGAAGGATTTTTAGATGGTAACAATTTGAGTAGCTTGATTAGTTTTACATGTTTGCTTGTAAACATTGTAATTAATAATATTTCTGTAAAAACTCATACCTTTTGTTATATCTTAATATTTAAAAAGCTACAGCAAATGGGAGGAATATTTTAAGGGATAAAATAATATTCCTACTTTCCCATTTTCACTCTCCTTGCTCCGCTTAAAGATCTGCGCTTAAAAATATTATCACAGAAATGTTTACATATGCATACTTATTCTCTATGGCTTCTCAGAAAATGCTGGCAGTGAAACTACACATCCAAAATATGAGTAATTTTAAATGGCCTGTTCTAAAATTAACCCCAAGTACTGTTTATTAACGTAAACAAATGTGTAAAAAGTAAATAAAATGTGTATTGTAGAACTTCTTTTCTTAATTATATTTTCAGCACACTGTTACCTCGCACCTTTACCGATATGTCAAAGAGAATTTTGAACAAACAATATTCAAACCAATTGTTAGGACAGAGAGATATGTTAAATTGGCCTACACATTCACAAGACTTCACAACTTATAATTCTTTTGTGATGAAAGAGAGAAACGTTTATGTAGACTGTGCCTACAATTCATGAAGATACGTGATGTTACTATAACGCGCGAAGCCGTGCAAGAGAGGAAAAACCCCGTAAGCCGGCGCGCAGGACGACGCGAGGAGGAACATCGTCAAATTCAAAAGGATGGAGGTAAGCAAAGAGCAATGTTGACAAATCAATGTCAAAAGTCAATATGGGTGTATAAATTGTTAATTTTAGTTTCAGTAACGAACATTTGAATTTTTTTCAAATGAAGAAGGAAAGTTCAATATATACTGTGGTCTACCAAAGTTGTAAGGAATCTTGCGTACAAAAATGTAAAACTCCATCTATCAGGATTGACAGTTCATATTAACAACAAATTTGATGTGTAAAATGTCTGAGTTTGTTATAAAATGTTTCTCTGTAAATAGTATCTTGTGTGTTGTGAAATGATTCTTCATAATATACTCTTAGAACTGTGTTTAACATGCTCTTTCTGGTTCATTTTACAAGAGTAGGTGGCTCAGTTATTTCCGTACTTCTATTAAGTGGACCATGTATTCGTCAACTATTTTCCTCCATATCAAGAAAGTTACAAAAACGTGAAAATTAATACTGTTTATTTAACTGTTTCTTACATGTAACTTCATATTATTATATAATAAAAGTTTGGGTAACAAAATAATAAAAAAATCCAAAACCTAGGAAGCAGCCAAGCTATCCATGTTGTTGTTGTTATTATTATTATTATTGTTATTATTATTATTATTATTATTATTATTATTATTATTATTATTATTATTATTATGAAGTCAAATATTAAATATTTGGCCACTTTTTATTTTTTTTCAATATTAAATAGGAGGGACCTTTGTCTGTTGTCTAGGGGCCTTTGGTCTTTAAGTCAGATCTTCGGTTTACGATTACTTTTTACATTAATTGTAGGTTTTGTACTCTATATTTCTTTCAAAATGTTAAAAAATGAGGAATCATTTTATTCCTCATTTTCATAATCTATTTATTTCAGGTGAAAAACTATAAACTTCTGTTTAAGAACACCAAAGATGGTTGAATTTCTATAAAACTAAAAATATTGCGAACAATATCTGGGGGGAACAATTCTTGCCTCATCCGTCTGAATGGTCAGGCAAACCTTCATTTCGATATTGCAAACCATTTAAAAGTTATGATGTTGTCCATAGTTGGTGGGAAACCCGGTATGTATATTATTTCACCTAGTATATGTAACGAAGCTCTGAAATACAGAGTTCAAACATAATGACTCAGAAATAATATACATTATTTATAACTTTATTCTCGCGTTACTATACAGTAGCGTGTATTACAATGCAGGAGAGTGGGCTACGAAACTTCCCAAATCATTTCATGTCCTTTCACTTCCAGATGCGCGGAAGCTCACTGCGTTAGTGGGGTCGCAGGTTGTGTCCTGCTCGTACGTTCGATTTCCAGTGTTCCTTCCCTTTTTTGTCCTCAGTATTAATTAGCAACGTTAACACTATTTTGTTTTCATCCACATTGATATGGATTTTCTATTATTTCTGTAGCATTTAAAAGGGCCGTTTTCTCTCTTCAGTCCGAGTAACAAAGCCCTCGTTCTCTGTCACGGCTTGTAATCTACGAGGAAGTGAAGCAACCAACATAGCTGGATAGTTGACACAATGGGCTACCTTCCCTTGCGTTAATCACGTCCCAGAGAGCATCTATTGTGAAAAGATGTGAATCTGGCTAATTTTCTGCCATGACACGCAGTCGGTCCACATATTTTCAATTGGGTTCAGATTAGCTCCACGAGGAGGCCAGTCCAGAATCAGTACTTCCTCAGGACAATCCTGAACCAAGTTTACTTTCGTGAATCGACGAGTTGTCATGTTGAAAATTCACTTCCCCATCCAGATACATTTGTCGCACCGACAGAACAATAATATCTCGCAAGATATTGAGGTAATCGATGCCGTTGAGGTGAACGTGTATTCTGTAGAGAACTCCATTACCATGTGTAGAAATCCATCGCCGACTCACCACAGCTGCCCAAAAATCGAACATTGATGCACATAATCTGGATACTGATGGGTCCCCTAAGATCCATACACTCGAACAGGCCCATCATTGGCAGAGGAAAAAACCGTCTCGACGCAGAAAATTACATTTCCCCACTCATGATGTACTTTGACCTCGGCAAATGCCAACCTGGAGCCTATGGTTCTCGGAGAGCCCCTCCTTAACCGCTGCCCTGCAGGACCGTAGTCACAGTCCCCTTAAGCGGTTCCTAACAGTACTCGACCAATCAGGAAAGTTGGTGGCACATTTCAACTGGAACGATTTGAGGAATGGTGTCTTCCTAGCCTGGTTCACCAATTCGGCATCCTGGACTTTGGTAGACAGGTCACAGCATGATGCCAGCACGTCTTCCCGCTTCCTATGTTATCTTCCTATGTTACTGTCGCAATCATCTACGTGCAGTAATGGGAGGTACGGCCTCCGAAGCAGAGAGATTCGCACTTTCAATCAACGCCACGTCTCGCTTCTTTACAGACCGATGATGAATGCCACATGGTGAAAGAATCGGGGTTAGTGGCCACGGCGCAGCGAGCCACGGCACTGAGAAAGAGGGGAAATGCAAGAGAGACGGGTTCCCTCTTAAGGGGGAATGATAAATAAATGGAGATATTTTCTGAAGTTAACAATCCACTCCACGCCCATTAGCATTGTGTGACGGTTATGAACAGTATTCTGAAATTACATAGTATCATGTACGAATGTAAGTGATGGCAGTTCTTTCTTTCGAAATTGTGATTGATAAAAACTAGCTTTGTAATACATATGTAGTAAAAAATAATTCTATTTTTACTTTCCTGTATTACGGAGTAATACATATGTAGTGTACTATGGAGTTTTGTTGTTCTGCGAAAAATAGATTTCGGCATTTCAACGGATTTCACGTTTTGGGGTCCCCTGATACCAAAAAAGTGTTGTTTTTTTTAACATCCGTCCATCCGTCTTTCTGGAGTATGTGAACAGCAGTAGTACCTAAACCATTTGTAGGATTTTATACAAATTGAAGAAACCCCAGCTAATATGGCCTGAGTCGATGCCTTACGATTTTGAAAATCCCTAATTAGTTCTTGGGGGTACTTTACATGAAACCCCTGGGATATTTTAAAAATGTTATCAAAAATTGTTCCAAATTTTTTCTTTAAATTTCTTGTAAGAATAGAGTAAAATGCCCTATAAAAGTAGCTAAGGTCCGATTTACACGGTGAACTCTGAATCTTCGCAAAATTTTACAAGTTTGATTTTTTTCGGGGTCTTCCTACAACTACAATATTAAAGATAGAGATTTTTCCTTGAAATGAAATTTGTTGTTCACAATTTGTTCTTTCATTAAGGTCATGTACATGTGTTTGAAAATATTAGATTTTCTCAAAAACGACTTCAATTTTTTCTTCAAACTTTTCTAACGGAGTTGCATTGTTTATTATGACATGCAATTAATTTTGTTGTATTCGATTTTTTTTAATTACCCCGTTCATCCGGCGTCATCGTCATTTGACGCGACCGGTCGTGTACAGCAGTGTCCCGAGAGCGTAAAACTGTGCATCATGAAATTTTCTTTGAAGAAGAGAACATTTCTTTACAAAATTTTCGTTCGACTTAAGTTTGCCAGTGCGTGATGCAACAAATTTATTAGGAAATTTCAGGGCGTGAATATTCCACATCGGTCGACAATTTCGAAATTGTAAAGAAACGTCGCACCCATGGTATTGTAATTGACAAACAAAAGTGTCAAAAGCGCCATATCCTGACAGAAGATGACGTGAAACAAATCTCTGCCACCTTACAACAATCTCCAAGAAAATCTTTGAGGTGTCTATTGTTACTTTCAACAGGATTGGGAAACTACTCACTGCAACTGCTGCTACACATTCTGCAACTGCAGCTGTTCGATCCATGAACGTTTTAAATAATGTTCATAGAGACAATCGAATAATAAGTCGTGGGTTATGGCCTCCTAGATCATTGATATGACTCCTTGTGACTCTTTCCTGAGGGAATACTTGAAAAATCAGGTGTATGCAGAAACTCCGCATTCGGAGGAACAGCTCCGACGCTCTATTGAAGAGAAAATCGAAGCAATTCCTCGAGACTTACTTCAAAGGGTCAGAATATATTCCAGAGGTGCCAATAATGCATTCTAGGACCATCAGAATATTTTAGAAATACACCACTACCAGCATCTTTAAGGTAAGTTATGTCGTGCAGCGATATTCTCGTATGTTAGCACGGGAATTGGGTCAGTGTTTCGCTGGGCGAATGAGCCCTTGACTACCGGGGCGAATCTTCGGCGAAGGATAGAATGAACATTCTTTATCTTCTCGTTTAAAAATTGAAATAATCGTAAAGGGTCGTACTTGTTTTGCATGCTTTTTTGAGATATTTATATAATTTCGTAAAAGAAATATATTCCTTTTCCTTGCTATTACTGCCTTGCTTTGCTCTTATTAAAACTGAATAATCCTTATTTGTAAACGTAATTGCATTGCTCGTTAACATTCAATTATAATTAATATTCAACGTATTCTGATATAAATTGTCTTATGACTAATTTATACTTACGTCGCCGTATGTAGACGGGACATTTACACGAATCGACGATTCCTGGAAAGGGTAGAGTTGGATAAGGTAGTGAAAAGTGCCACCAAACCAAATCGATATTCGCGGAGCTCACGTGAAAGAGAATACAAAATGTAGATTCGCAAAAAATCAGCTTCCTAGGGCAATCTGTTGGAGAGATAGATAGATAGATAGATAGATAGATAGATAGATAGATTTATTAAAGTTTGCTATGAGATCGATGACAAACATGATTACAATTGAGTTAGAACAATTACAATACTATTACAAACAAGAATGAATCGTTGATAATTCTAGTGCCTTTCGACATTGTTTATAATAATTAGAATTCCATGTCAATGTTAGAAGAAGTAAGTAATGAGGAGGGATATTTTGTGAAGCATTTCATAAAGAATTAAATATAGTCGAGTAAATCCTTCTTTTATGAGAGAATTATTATTATCATGTAATGCTGTAATTTCATGGAAAGTTATTAGTACTGGATTAGGGTCAAATTTTAAAGCAGGAATACAATATTGCATAATCGGAAAACTTATATTTTTGTAAGTACTATATCAAGAATATGACGAGTAATATATAGATTAATCACTTAGTAATATGGATAATACGTTGGCTGGAAAGGAGCATGAATTTACCAATTATTTAGAGTAGTTAGATTACATAAGAATTGACCTTGTGGAGAAGTAGTATTACATCCCCAAGCTTGATGTTTGGCATTTAAATCAAGAGTAGAAGTGTTCTTTTATTGTTGTTTAATAATAATTCAAAAGTCAGTTTGGGTAATTTTTTGTTAAGTGGTTTGTACGCTGCTATTATATTTATAGGGCTTACAGAGAAGAAAACAGTGAGTGCTACTAATTCTAGATCAGAAGCGTTGGGAAAATATATTTGTAAATGCTTGATTTTTCTACGTATAATATTTGCTACGCCTCCTCCCCCTATGATAGACATTCTATCTTCTCTACATATTTCATAATTTTGAATATTACATTTTTGGAATGAATTAAATGTATTTCTGTAACACAAGTAATATCTAGTTTTGACTACATAAGAATTGTTTAAATTCAGCTAGTTGACGAAGACCATTTGCATTCCAATTTAAAAATTTTACTTTAGCGTGATTCATTATTAAATATTCGTGGAATAACTTCTTGGATTAATCGATGTATTTGGGGAAGTAAAGAGTTTAGTATTTGATTTGTTATAATGGGAATGTAAGAACTGAAGTCAGAACTATTAAAGGAAGAAGAATTAAAAGTGTTGTTAAGATACCGTTGTGAATATGTATATATTGAAGGAAGATGAAAATTATTCATATTAATAGAAGAAGGTGTTATTGAAGGGGTCATAGAGGGATAAAGGAGGAATGAGGTTTATTTCTTGAATAATTTTGATTTTGAGAAGGTGCTGATGAAGGTAACTTTCGATTCGCATTTGACACTTTATTTGAATTTAAAATTAAAGTTTTTTTCTTAAAGAAAATACATCCTTGGAAGTCAGCAGTATGATTCTTATGGCAATTACAACATTGAGAGGTAGCAGTTCTTGGTTTTTTACATTTTTAATAATGATGGTTTTCAGTAAATCTCACACAGCAAGATTCTAATGTACACTTAACTTGTGTATGATTGAAGTTTTGAAAATTTTTACAGTGTGTAGGAAAACTTGATTTATAACTAAATTTAATTTTCCAGTTTTATGATATCACTATAGAGATTGTTGACTATGACTTCAAGTGCACAGATTTTTAATGATTATCGATTTTTATTAAATAGCCTACATACAGATGTAATAGTATATGTTTGAGATAATTCAACTTCAATTTCTTCGTTTGAGTGGGATATAGGAATATCATATAACATTGCTGATAATGTTTGCTGCATTGGATCAGGATAAGAAAAATATCTAACTTGACTTGTATTGCAAAATATTCTATAGTTTCGATAATCATCTATTGAATCAAAGATGGGGATATAATCACTTTTAACCTTGGCAGTAAATTGAGTCTGATTGTGTGATTTGTTTTATTTCTGAAATAAATGCACCAAAATTACTTAAGATCTTGGTAGTTTTTGATACATTAATTGGAGGAGTGGAAGTTTTATATTTATTAGATTGGTTCTTATCGGCAGAGGAAGTAGAATCATCTCTTTCTTCTGGAAGTTCATGATATTGATTAGCAATAGGGACAGAATATGGAAATGATGAATCATCGTTTGCGTTCGGAACTATTGTGATCAATGGCTGTTGTATTTTCAGGTGGTAATGAAGCACTCGTAGGAGAAGAATTAACCGATTCACTATAACTGCTTGACTTTGATTAATACATTCCTGTTGAGAGTGAAGTTTTTGCTGTAAATCTTAAGTGTGCTGTTTGAGATACATAATTTCTTGTTCTAAAGCATGAGTTTCAGGAGCATTGTATACGTTTAAAATTTCGGGATAATTTGGATTGTTTACCACATTGAGTGCATCGTTTATAAGTTGCCCCGTAGGATTATTTGAGTTTTCCATTTTTACTGCTATAATCACTTCATTTTTCTCTTATTTACAGAATAAGCAGTTGAGTTTACTTTATAATGGGAGAACTTAAGTCTGACAGTGTTAACACATTTCTCACACGGTAGAGAAGAATAAACTTCCGCCGCGTGGGGCGGCAGCCCCGTGGAACACGCCCGTGCTCCCGCAGCAGTGGTGTTGCCACTTGGATGTACAATAAGCACTGGTTGGCACTGAACTGTTCCCTAGCGCGGCGGCCCTCGCTGGTCGAAAACGCAGCGCTCACCAACACTCCTTGAGGTTGAACAGCGAGCGGTCGGCGCAACTTTCGCTCCAGTAGTTCTGAGCGTACTGCGCATTGCGATTTGCATCTTCAGTGAACGAAACTTATCGGGACTAAAATACTCTTGTGATAGCTTCTGATGAGGGGAAAATTCCATTTCTGAAATTCTAGTATTCATACGCTCTGTAGGTTTTCTGCGAGAGTCAGAGATTGCATTACACATTATTTCGTCAGAATTGAGTAAAAACTCTTTCACCGATATCTTATTTTTAGAAGTAATTTTCCTGCAACTCATCAGGTGAGGCGAATCATTTCCTCATGGCATTCTCTGGGAGGCAGAAAGTTAGCGTTCGCATCTGGACAGGGTGGCAACGCGGTCACTCGCCAGTCCTATATTTAAAACTCATTCTCGGTCTCTCCCGTTCATTTCTTTCCGCCTTCTTTCCATCGACATTTTCCAGTCGGTTCTCCACCGTCAATTGGCAGTTTCAAACTTCATTCCAGAAGGGGTTCACTGAGCCACGTGTTGGTCATTACGAGCGAATCGATTCGGGCGGCCAGGAGCCTCAGGCGTGCATAGAGTAGAGGACGGGGAAGGGGGCGGGGTGGGGCGAGCAGCTGGGACAGCAGCGATTCACCGCCCTTATCAGATCGCCGCCCGCTCGCACTTCCGTGGTGGGGTGCGAAACCAGAGACACCCCCCGAACATCCCCAAACTAGGCGAAGCACTCGGATGGTAGAATTCTGAGAAGTTAAAGCAAAGCATTATGAATACTTAATTCACATCGCTATAATCAAATCAACATTAGAACAGGAATATGGATCACACCAAAAAATACACATTACACACCATTTTTTGTAATTTAAAAAAAATTAATATACTGCCACTCAAAAAATTACCAGGACGCGCCAATATCAATAAAATCGTACTAAAACATTTACCTGCACCAGCACTAGCTAGCCTAATAAACATTTATAATTCATATTTCAGAACAAATTACTTTCCGGATAACTGGAAACATTATCATTATCCCCATTTGTAAACCAAATTAAAATTTTACAAACACTGACAGTTATCGTCCGATCGGTTTATTGCCAACTCTATCAAATATATTCGCTAAAATTATACTAAAAAGATTAAACAGTCACCTACACATAACAAAAACAATTCCTAGGAAACAGTTTGGACTTACCGAAAAAGTGTCCACACAGCACCAGTTTTTAAGAATATTGGAACACATGTAGACAACATTCCAGAAAAGAAATATCACATCATAGGGGAGTCCGGAGCCTTCGGAATTCATCAACTGCTGACTGCAGATTTCACTACGGGTGCTGTTCCTACTGCTGCTATTACTACTACTAAAAACACCACACAATAGGTGCATTCATTGATGTCCCCAGGCGTTTGACCGATCATGGTCCCAAGCCTTAATAATCAAGATCAAAGAAATTGGCACCCAATACTACTTAAAATTAATTATCAATAGCTTTCTCAACAATACATTTTTTGTTAAGTCAATAATGACCATTCCAACACTAGACTAGTCTAAGGTTGGAATGTGTAGTCTAGAGTTGAAACGTACAAGTCCCCACTGTCACCCACACTATTCAGTGTATACACTGACAGTGGTGAGCCTTGGGGGGCGTATACGTAGCAGATCTTCCTGAATGAACATCCACATAGCCCAGTTCGCTGACGACACAGCAATATTATCTTCTGGGAACTCTAACATTGTCATCAGTAGCAGAACACAAATGTATCTTAACATACTCGACAGCTGGGCATCTAAACTTAAAATTCAACTGAATCCAACCAAAACCGCGAAAAATATATTTATACCTAGTTAAGGCCTTGTACCTTTCCACCCCTAACAAATAACAATACAATTAACTGGTGCTTTCTTAACAGACCAATTAAATACCTCCGATTAAACTTAGACACTAAACTGATTTGGAAACAGCACATAAACAAAAAAATAAAACAAGCTAAAATAAAACTACTGCGATTAAAATCCCGAATCTACAGAAACAGCCCATCTCTTTTCCACCATTCCCTCTTCACTTGGAATATATAAAACCACCCTAAGACCGTTACTGCTGTATGCCTGCCCCATCTGGATAAATGCTGAAAAAACAATTAAAAATAATTACAAATCATTCAGAACCACTTTCTTATAACAATATCCAATGCACCATGGTTTGTCACCAATCATCAGCTTTATAAAGATTTCAACTTAGAACACATTGAACTTCGTACCACATGCCGAGAGACCTTCTCTTGCAACCTTCTGACTCGCAAAAAATCCTAAACACACCCGAATAAAAGAAAGATATCCTTACAATATATTCCTAAAAACCTTCTGCGGTTTTGAACCTGAACAGAGGACCCAATTTTATTTTGTTCTTTAAGGTCGCATCAACATCTAGGTCATTAGTGCCCCCATTTATGTCTTTGTATTGTTTTGCGCAATGTATGTCAATAGATAGTAACACGTTTAGCTTTAAGTTTGTTTAATAATTCTACAATAGTGAATGTGGTCGTTGTCTGAAAAAGAAGGCGGTGATCGCTCCGCCCTTTGAGCGGCGACCGTTGTAATTTGTCAAGTTATTAGACAGAGGAAGTACTTAGAGATAAAAGGGCTGCTTTATCTGGGTTAAAGCAATACTTACCGAGGTGGCGGAAGTGATACGCAGTAATTATTCGATCATATTTTACATTTCACAAATTGCATTTAGAACGAGAAGGCTACGGTACGGTACCAGGCTCCGGAACCTCCCCTCCTCGTGGGGTGAGGCACAGATTAGTTGGATTCAGGCTTTTCCCTACGTCAGAAGCTATCACTTAGAGCGAAATAGCGAATGAGTTTTAAGCCCTACTCGGGGCGTGTCTGCGAGTAGCTAGCCTGGATGCGAGTGGTGGTCGGAAGCAATACCTGCAATCGAGGGAGGGGCGGAGGGATGTGGACCGTGGGGACCGTGGGGGTGGTTGGTCGGAGCGGAGGCGATGATGAGACCAGCTACAGTGATTTACGTGCGTAATAACCGCCTTGTCCGCCCTTGCGACTCGCCCGCCCCGCAGATGCCATTCGGCGTCTGGCTTTTAGCCCGTCTTACATGGCTGCGGGCTGAATATATCTCATAATGCGCGCGACGCGTGGGCGCGCTCGAGGGCGGTGGAAGTCGCGGCGCCCACTAGTCCGCCCCCGCCTCCGCCGCCGCCGCCGTCGTGGCCCCGCGCGCTTGCCTCAGCTAGCCGCGCCCTGCGTGAGGAAGCCTCGCGTTTTTCGAGGCTTTCACTCCCTTGATGGTGTTTGCTCAATATTATTCCTCGCCAAGTATCTCGCCGCAAAAAAGATCCCCTAAATTTTCCATTATTGCCTAAACTGTCTGATAAACTGTCGCTTTTATTTGTCAATTATTAGTCTGACTTGTACGTTCTTACCGAGCGTTCTCAGTTCTTCACCATTATATTTTCATTCTGTATTTCGTGGGAAGCTGTTTAATTTCATCTATTGAAAACTTCTCTTTTCTTGTAGTTGTTGATGTACTATTTGTGATTTCATGGTCAGAGATTTTACACTGGCATTCTTATCGTTTGCATTCTCTATCGTTCATTTACGCCATCCATCTCTTCGTACAGCTTTTCACTAGGAACTTTTTTCTCATTTTCTCGGCTTTTAAATCCATCATCATCTTCATTTCTCCTTGCCTTCTTTCTTTTTAGCCTACCACGGCCATCGCTGCCGCTCCCGGCAACCGTCTGGGCTCTGGAATGGAGCCGCTGAGCCCCTCAACTCGCGTCAGCGCCGCATAAACGCTTTCTGCCGCGACGGAC
This sequence comes from Gryllus longicercus, assembly GCA_038098605.1. NCBI lineage: Eukaryota > Metazoa > Arthropoda > Insecta > Orthoptera > Gryllidae > Gryllus > Gryllus longicercus. The sequence continues at coordinate 1,002,258 of JAZDUA010000238.1, forward strand.
TCTTCCGGACGCGTTCATCGGGGGCTGGGTGGAAGGCAGCCACGGCGGAGATTCGAAGAGCGAGTAGGAACCAATGCTACAGAAAGTAGACTACAGTTGATGCCACAAAATGGCATAGACTTTCGTCAACTAGATAGTTTCGTAATTTTTATACTCTAGGCTAGCTTTTCCGACTTTGCCATAAACTCTTGCCAGCTGCCATCTATCGACACCCAAAGTACATTGTTTAGTTTTTTTTCGATTTTTTATTTCCTAATAGTAGAACTCAAATATTACTCTAAGAATATTAAAGAAGAGTAAAACCTCGTCATATATGGCAATTTTTACAGACAAAGTTGGAGCCGTTTTTAAGAAAATGGCGTTTAAGCGTTTTTGTAAATGAGAAATTTAAAGATGTTTTTCACAGAAAATTTTTGAGTTTTCGAAAAACTTCATTTATAGTCATTTTCTTACACGCAACTATAATAGTCTTTACAAATTGCTGAAAATGTGCATATTAAAGACGTGAGAAATATTTTAAAACAACATTCATGTAATTTTTGAGAAAGAAAAAAAGATACAGCAAAACGAACATTGTATTTTTTAACAGTGCACTACCTAGCACTAACTAGCACTACCCATTGAAAAAAACATTAAAGAAAACATTTGGAGCCATTTTTGAAAAAATGGCGTTTCAACGTTTCAGAAAATGCGGAATTTTGAGCTAGTTTTCATTTAAAACGGTTGAGTTTTCGAGAAACATTATATGACCTTATTTAAAGCACATGTACAAATAAATACAATAATGTGAACAAATTGCCTCAAATATAAATATTAACAACCTGAGAGAAAGGTAAAAAAATTACATTTTTGTAATTTTTGAGAAAACAAATGAATAGAAAAATAAGCTGTTTAAGAAAAAAATTGGACCAATTTTGAGAAAATCTTGTTTTTGTAATTTTTTTAAAATTGCACAGATTTCAATATTGCGCGAAAACTAATAAAAGTGTAGAGCTAAACGTGTATTTATAACAAAAGTGTAGGTAGTTTGTAACAATAGAATGGAACAGGGATAGAGGTAGGAGGCTGGAGCGGAAATGTAGTTCATTGCTTATTCTTTGTCTATTCGTTGCAGGCAAGATGTGGATGGGAAATCGCAGGTGTAGCCGAGCGCAAACCACCGGCTGGAGTCAAAGCGTTTAAACACAGGATTGCAGCGTATATTCAAGTGTCTATAGTTATTTATACACGTGGGAATGTGGTTCGTTCAAACTGAGAAAAAAGCAGTTGGCCTCAATAGCAGAATTATCTAACGAAATCAGCACATACATGTATAATTTTCGACTATTTTTAAAATATTAAAATGAATATAATCTTGTCGATTTGTCTCTGATATAAATACAAGGGGCTAGGTAGTTTGATACTGTCTGTCTGTACTCGGGGCGACAACCGGAGTACGGCCGCGGCCTACCAGCACCATCCCGGTCTCGCGGCCATGGGTTAAGGGGTATGTGTGGTTACCACGAAGACATCTCTACACCGTATTTTGGTCTTCTCAACCTGAGAAATGAGTTTTCTCATCGTCACACCGTCGGAACATATACTGGGACATTACAAGAAAAACACACACTATAATCTTGCCAGACCGGGACTCGAACACAGGGTCGCATCGTGGAACATTGGTGCGCTGATCAATGAGCTAAACCGAGAGGCAAGTTTTGTACTAGCACATCGAATACAGTGTGACTGAGAAATAAGAAAATTGTTTCAATCCAAGCGTCTTACGTCTTACCTAACTCGCACAAAATGGAATAATCGGTATATCGAGTATGTTAATACTATTATCTTATTATTTCCCAAAAATGTGGCATAAGAGTATTTATGATGATGCTTACCATACGGCCGAGCCCTTCATATAAAGAATGTATGGGAAGAATTTTATATATAAAGTTTTTGCGAATGCAACGTTCAAAACAAAAATTAAAGGAGTACACTACATTATAAGAAAAAATATTTATTTTTCAAAAGAAAAATCATGTCTCATCAATATTTCTATGCACTTCTTCCTAATTGGACCTTTTATAAGGGGAAAACACTAGTAGAAATGTACAACATTCAGTCGACTCCGGTAGTAGTGAACGTCTGGGGCCTAACATAATTGGTTCACTGTATCAGAGCAACACTACATCCGATGATGTCAAACTTCAATGGAATTTCGTCACCATTATTGATTTTATTAATATTTTATTATAGATACTGGAAAATATATTAACATCGCGGTCCGAAAATTAAAATATTTCTCTATTTGACCTTAAAAATTTTATTTTTCAATTGTTTGTTTTGTAGCTTTTTCGTTAGTTATTCCTCTCGATCCTTCTCCATAGTCCGTGCTATCCTTACACGATTCTGCATTGTCCACCATCTTAGTATCTCAGTCTTGACACAATACTAACATTTCATGCCTTCAATGTCACTTACACTTTTGAAACTCCATCCCACTCCCCGACCTCTCCTCTACCACTCCTCTTTTCTCGCCTTATGACATACGAAAACCTTTCGGTAGCGGCATGGCGCAAGCGGCTAATTAAACTGATCGGTGTTTTGCGCGGCGCTGCGCTTGTCGGCAGGCTATGCGGTTGTGGCAGTCGGGCGCTTGCTGTCATCTACGTAGAACACCACGCGCACCAAATAACATCAAGCTTGAAATTGAAGCAAGCAGTCACCGCCTCCATTTGTAGGACTATACGTCCCGTGGGACACTGCCTTTGTTTCCACAGCGGGTTCAGTAAGGTTCGCATTCAGAGTCCGCTACCTCCACCTCAGGGAGAGTTCTTCGATTATGACCTTTGGCGAACGATATTTTCTCATAGCTGTCTAGTGTTGGAATTTATGATTCAGCTTACCATCGCTTCAAGCGTAATAAACCCTCTGAAAATGAAAGAAAGTACAAAAAATTACGAAATTCCGTAAAACAAAAAATTAGAAACGCAAAAATTCGGTATTATTATGATGTCTTTAAAGTAAATACAAACACAAAAGACGTTTGGAACAAACTGAGTGACCTCGGTATCACGAAAGCAAATTCTTCTGAATTTTTTGTCGATATGCCGTTGAAAGATATTAATGACTACTTTGTAAATGTTTCAAAACCAATACCACCTTGTGTCAAGCGTAATACATTACAGAGACTTTCAAGCAATTCACCTGCTATCAGGGATAAATTTTATTTCCATAACGTTGATCGTCAAGAAGTTAGTAAGATTGTTCTTTCTCTAAAATCACATGCAAATGGCTCCGACGGTATCACAGCCAAACAATTGAAATTTGTTTTACCATTTGCCCTTCCGGCGCTAACACATTAAATTAATTTCTCATTAACAACAGGATCCTTTCCTCGAGCGTGGAAGCTTGGACATGTTCGCCCCCTGCCAATCTGAACTGACCTCGGCGCCTAATTATCACCCAATTATCGCATTTATCGCCCAATTAGTATATTGCCGACAGTGTCTAAAGTTCTGGAAAAAATGTTCAAAAACAGATTGTAAAACACGTATCTGACTCAGATCTGCTCGATAACGTTCAATCCGGCTTCAGAGGAGGTAGAAGCACACAAACAGCTATATTGAAAGTAACTAAATACATAAGAAAAGCGCTAGATGATGGCCTCGTAACTGTATTAACTCTTTTAGATTTTAATAAAGCATTCGACTCTGTAATTACGACATCCTAATAGCTTCTTCTTCTTACTTTTATTTTAGGCTAGAGCCTGTTTCTTTACAAAGGGTACTTAATTAAAATTTTTAAAAACCTGATACATTACATTTGAGTAGTCATATTTATAAATTGGCACTATATTCATGCTGTCTTGTTTCACAAAATGTCTTTCCCCCTAGTTCTTGGACGTCCTGCTCTTCTCCTTCCTTCCGGTCTATCTCTAGTCACTTTCACCAGTCTGTCTTCTTCCATTCTGGCTATACGGTCATTCCATTTCTTTCTTCTTTCTCGAACGCATTCTGAGATTATATCTATTTGACAAGTTTGTCTTATATTAATATTAGGTTCTTTATCTCTTAGCGTTTTGTTTGTAATTTTTCTTAGCACCCGCATATCCGACCCTTCCATCATTTGGCATATTTTTTTGAGCCTGCTCTCGTTTCAGCTGCATATGACAATACTGGTCTAATTACTGTCTTATATATTCTAATTTTAGTGTCTTTTCTTAGATATTGATTTTGCCATATCGAGTGGTTGAGACAGCCTGCTATTCTATTTGCTTTTATGCTTTGTTCCTTAGCCTCTTTTATAGATCTGCCATCACTAGTTATTGTTATGCCTAGATATTGTATTTCCATCACTTGCTCTATTAGGTATTCGTTTATAGCTAGTTTGCATCTCATTGGCTCTTTCGAGATTGTTATGCATTTAGTTTTTTTGTGTGGATATCCTGATGTTGAATGACTGGCATGTCTTGTAGAATTGAAACAGGAGGGGTTGTAAATCATCTTCGCTTTCGGCAATTAAGACTGTATCGTCTGCATAACAGATTGAGTTTATGTTAGAAGAGTCGAAGTAATATCCTTATTTGTTCGAAAGATTGTTTAGGATGTGTTTCATTACCAGGTTGAAGAGTATTGGGTTGAAGAAGTCTCCTTGTCTTATTCCTTGACCTGTTATTATGGCTTGGGATATTTGTTCGTTATGTTTTACTTTCATATATATATATTGTGACGTACCTGGTGGTGCCGGGTATCTTCACTGCAATATAACACTAAGAGAGGGTGTCTTTTACGTGAATGGGTCCTAGGATAAGTCGGTGCAACGTTGGGGAAGTTATTCATACATAGAAATACAATTATGACAAGATTTATTTTAAATCAAAGTTACTATTTACATAATCAGACACCGTTTTTATACTCCGCCTTGGTACCAAGATTAAGAGTAAAATACAACTTTCATACCTTCGGGGCCCCGTTTGAATACCTATGAGGTTCGTCGAGCCGCTCGTGCCGACAGGGTTGTCGACCTCTGCTACTGCTGCGGGCCGTCGGCAGCAGATGGCGTGGTGATCATCCACGGCTGATGCTCCAACAATTCTTCCCCGAACAGGATCTTGATACCTCGGCTGCGCACCTTCCTCGAATCACTGTCCATTAGTGGGTTTAATTACACGACCCCCGCCTACTCCGTATACTGGTCACAGTTCTGTACCGCACGCTTTCACAAATGTTCCCTCCGCACCAACTAATAAGAGCGACGTCAATTATTTTACCAACACTAATCTTTTACTATACTGATACTTCTAATGTTCTGTTTACATGTCCATTACTTTGCGATTCCTAATCACATAACTATGTCGCGTATTACATGCGTCCATTCACTAGCGGAGAGCCCTCGCTACACGTCCGCACTGGTCGCCGCTCTGCTAACCTCTCCTTCGCCGGCCGCACGTCGGCACATCCTTCGGCGGCGGCCGCCTCAATCCAACTAACGAACTTTTTGCACGTGCGCGCTGCCACGCTTGTACCCGCCGTTCTCACGCTCGCCTCCCGGCGGGCACCGGTGGCGGCGGCGACCGTTGCCGGCTGCCCGCTGCTCGCAGCGCCCGGCGCTCGCACCGCGCAGTCCAGAATAGCTATTGAATTCTTACACTAATGATTTAATTAGTGTAATGAAACACATATTCTGGGTTTCATCACCCCCCCCTTTCTTTTTTTTGAATTTTTCCCGCTACTGGACAAAATTCACACTAGTAACATCGTCACTGCCGATGGTTGCACTCTTTTGCATATTCCTCGACGCCCTATATACACTTATAACTTAGAATCGAATTAACATGTGATTACGTATATTAACACTAACATTACACTTATTTACACTTCACTATTTTCCATCCATGTTGAACCAGGTTTCCGATTTGAAGCTTGTAATGTCCTACTATGTCTTGTCTCTTGTGCGACAGTTCATCCCCATTTTGCTGACCGTGATTTCCTAACTCACAGTTGTAGGACATAGCTTCCAGCGTGTTGAACACATCTTGATAGGTATCATCCCATTTCCAGCTACGACCTCTTCTACGTTTGTACCAATGGTTGACCATACCATCACTCTTCCCTTGCCCCTGACTTCGTTCCATTTTTGACCTGCCTACATCTCCTTCACTCCCATTCGTTGGGGCGTCTGCAAACATGAAGTTGTACCCCTCCAATATCTTCAAACCCTTTCCTAAATCGGTATGATCTGCTCTGCCCAGTAAGCTCTGCACGGTGACAGGATACTGTTGCGTTAACATGCAACTAATTCCTTGATATTTTATAGGAGCAACTAATGTTGTTGGTTCCATAATGCTCTTCATTCTGTATCCACTACTATTTCCCGTGATATAGTTGTAATGGCTGTTCCTCTGGTCGCTCTTGATGTTTATTTGGGTTTCTTCGCTCCGCTTTCGTACGGAAATCTTGTCTTCAAATTCCTTCAAAAATTTCGGAAATATACCAAAATTCTCTGCCCATGTCCTGGCGTTCTCTTCTAACATTGGGTGTAATAACTGGATCTTGTATCCTTCCAATATGTTGTTTGATGCTAGGTGCCGTTCTTCTGCTCGCAGAACTACCTTAGGGTTTTCCGCCCCATCTCCCAGAGATTTCATCGACTTTGGAAGCATAATTTGTGTCACCCCATACTTGACACTTGGCGACGTTTTCTCGTCTTCTTCCTGTTTAAACTCTTCTTGTACCCTTTTCTCTTCGCACCCTTGTATATTTTCCACGGTTTCTTCTTCTACTATACGCTCCATTTCTTCTATTTTCATTTCCATTTCTTCTTCCATTATTAACTTCAATTCTTCCGTTTTCACTTTCACTTTGTAAACATCCTCCTCGGTCTCGATTTGGACCTCCACCGTTTTGCCCTCCGCTGTCTTGACTTCCTCATGGATTTGGTTCGTCATCCCCTCGTTTCTATCTGTTACCGCTACCCTAGCATCTACTTGATGGCATGATTGAAATTTTAGCACCTCATCTTTCCTATCCAGTTCCTCCGCTTTCCCATACGGTTTTTCGCATATTTCGATGAGCTTCCTATTCCGTTCTTCTGTGATTCTTCCCATTTCTTCTGCCGGCTTCTTAATCTGTTCTTCAACCACCTTCCCGTTCTGTTCTTTTATTAGTTTTCTATTCCGTTCCTCCGCCTTCCTATTCTGTTCCTCCTCGGATCTTTTCTGTTTACCTAATTCTTTACTCTGTTCTTCCGTAACCTTCTCAATCTGCTTCTCCGTTTGCTGCCTCAGCTGTTCTTCTAATGAATCTTCTGCCATTACGCCCGTACACGCTTCGTATTCTTCGTCCATCCCCAGGTCAAATCCTACCGCCTGGCTCCCCAGTTCTACCACCTGCCGTTCTAGATCTATAATTGCTCTGTGATCGACCAGAAAATCCGTCCCTATGATTACCGAATACAATAATTTTTTGACTACCAGAGCCACTATCTCGTATACTTGGTTGCCAATCTTGGCTCGAAACATGATTTGTTTTGTGATGGGGCTTGACTTCTTCTGAGTGGCTCCAATCACATACGCCCTATTCATAGGCAAACACATTATCTCTTTTCCTGTTGCTTTTAACTCCTCATACATTTCCTCTGATACTACTGTAGTCGTGCACCCTGTGTCTACTAAAGCTTCTTTAATTATACCTTCACATTCTATCATTATCGTGGGACATTTCCTGATTCTGACCGCTGAGTTCTTACATCTCCGCCACGGTTGGGTATCGTGAGTTACCATCTGCATAGCGTTTATGGAGACCGCATTTACCTCATCGATTTCCGCGTCCGCAATGGGGCCACCTATCACCACGGACTCTATTAGTTTAAATAGTGTCCTTGATCACTACTTGTGCTAGGCTGTGCTGATCGGTCGGGTACATTCCCGCCCCCGCCTCGCGTCTCCGTACGGTTTGAATTAGATCCGTTCCAGTCCGGTCTCTGGTTCCCCGGCTCTGGTCTCCATCCGTCTCCCCCTCTTCCGCGTTGGTTTCTCTGGTAATCATTGCTCCTATCATTCCCTTGCCCCTGGTTACGTTCCGAACTAACCATATTAACATTCCCTTCATTTCTGATCTTTGGTACGCCTGCGAACGTCAAGTCATACCCTCCTAACACATTCTGGAATCTTTCCAGGTCGGTGTGCTGCACACTACGTAAAAGATTCTGCACTGTGACTGGGAACTGTCTCGTCAATACACATATTATTTCCTGATCGCTCATCGGTGGGGATAGCGTTTTGTATTCCATAATACGCCTTGTTGCGTATTCCCGCAAACTTCCCATGGACTGGTTGTAATGATTATTCATCAGGCTAATTTTAAAATTAATTTGAATTTCCTCATTCCAATACCGCTCAAGGAATCGATCTTTAAATGCCTTTACTGATTCGGGAAACTTATCAAATGTATCGGCCCATATCCTTGCGTTGCCTTCTAACATTAAATATAATAATTGTATTTTACACCTTTCCGAAGTATTGATAACATCTAAATGTCGTTCTGCTGCCTTCATAAATATGCATGGATTTTCTTTCCCGTCTCCTGAAAATTTTAGTGATCTTGGGGGGGTAAATGGTACCGTCCCGCTTGCTGCGATTGGGGATGCCTTGCATTCTTTTATTTGTTCAATCTCTGTTCGTAATGACACAACCTTCTCCTCACATTCCCTCTTATTCTCCAGCATTTCTTCCTTGACTACCAATTGTATCCTTTCAATTTTTTCGTCCTGCTTAGCGGTTCTATCATCTAATTGCTGGTATAGTTTATTCTCTAATTCTCCCCCCAGATTGATTACTTGGGATTCTAACTCCTTTTTCTGTTTCCCTAATTCTTCGGCGGTCCATTGCTCGTGACTTTCTACCCGCTCCACGACTTGGGCCATCTCATTCTTCGTTAACACAATTTGTTCTTCGGCGCGTCCTATTCGCCCCCCTATTGCATCTAATTTTCTATTCTGTTCTTCTGCCAGCTTCCCAATCTGTTCCTCTACTTTCCTATTCAGTTCTTCAGCTAACCTCCTGTTCTGCTCCTCTGTGAATACTTTCTGCTCCTCAGCTGACTTCCTAATCTGCTCCACTGTGAACATTTTCTGTTCATTCTGTCCTTCCAATATCTTCCCATTCTGTTCATCTAATTTCCCATTTAGTTGTTCGAACATCTTCCTACTTCGTTCCTCTGCTTTCCTATCCTGTTCATCTAATAACTTCCTATTCTGTTCTTCTAACATCTTCATCATCATCTGCATTCCATTTAAATGGATATCTTCTCCACCCCCCCGGTTTGAATTTCCTGCTGCCTGAATCATCGGTGTTGATGTAACTTGTACATCTTTATTGAAGCTGTCCCCTGACGTATCATCCAACCGACTTCCGATACCACTATCCCTGCTTTCCGATGACATGCTATTGTCGATTCCTACATTTATCTCCCCTACTTCATCCGCCTTCTCTTCCCGGTCCAGCACTACATTTTGCGCCTCCATTCTGTTACTTTGAACTGTCCGATCGATTCTCACTTCACGAAAATACCGCACAAATTTTCCACTTGCCTCACCTACCAACAATACCACAGTTATCCTATGAATTAACTATACCCGCCACAGCACTGTATATCTTTCGTGAATGGATTAATTCGCTCCTATTTCAATTGCTAATTGATGACGAACAACCCTCACTCACCACCAAAAACACAATAACACTAGGTCAGTCGCCATATAAATCTCCACTCACCTACCAATGCATAAACATACTCCTTACAACACATATATTATTACCATTTACACATATACACTGCTAATAAACTCATTAACACTATTACATAAATGCTTTCAGATTATAGTAAATCCCTTATTAATTGAAATTACTTTTCAACACACTTATTGCTATATTATGTACATAATCATCATTCACATTTACATGTCATATCTCCTCCCTGAATTTTCCTCAATAACATCATATAAATATTCACAATAAACATTTACACTGCTGGTATATATTTCCCAACCTGGTATCTTTCTATTAAATTCCCCAAACTTTACCATCACCAATAGATAATGCACTACTGAGTGAATGTTCCCAGCAAAGAGAAAAACAAATATGTGCACAATTTGTACAACACTATTAACCACCTTTATATTCTCACAAGAATTATTACTACTTCCCCATTTCTTTAATTTCCATGTTATAAAAAAAATTGCCAAGCCATTCAAATGTTATTAATATGTCTTACAAGATTTGGAATTCTATTACATTATATTATTTGTAACATGTACATGTATAGCCTTCATAACCTCAGTAACTACAATATTAACTATATATTGGATGCTCACAAATAATTGCCTATGTCAGCCCGTAATTAATTATGCAACAACATTTTTGTAATTATCAACATTTCATTATGTTTACTTGACTTATGCATATTTTGCTAACACATGTATTGTTACTTTTTGTTGTCTACAATAATACACTTCACTGCCTGCTTCTCATCTGTACCCTGCACTACTATACATCAATTACATGCACATTATTTTCCAACATTTCACCAACTTCCCTAGGGCCACATTTCTTAATTATACGTTATCCACATGTTCGGGCGCCAGCTGTGACGTACCTGGTGGTGCCGGGTATCTTCACTGCAATATAACACTAAGAGAGGGTGTCTTTTACGTGAATGGGTCCTAGGATAAGTCGGTGCAACGTTGGGGAAGTTATTCATACATAGAAATACAATTATGACAAGATTTATTTTAAATCAAAGTTACTATTTACATAATCAGACACCGTTTTTATACTCCGCCTTGGTACCAAGATTAAGAGTAAAATACAACTTTCATACCTTCGGGGCCCCGTTTGAATACCTATGAGGTTCGTCGAGCCGCTCGTGCCGACAGGGTTGTCGACCTCTGCTACTGCTGCGGGCCGTCGGCAGCAGATGGCGTGGTGATCATCCACGGCTGATGCTCCAACAATTCTTCCCCGAACAGGATCTTGATACCTCGGCTGCGCACCTTCCTCGAATCACTGTCCATTAGTGGGTTTAATTACACGACCCCCGCCTACTCCGTATACTGGTCACAGTTCTGTACCGCACGCTTTCACAAATGTTCCCTCCGCACCAACTAATAAGAGCGACGTCAATTATTTTACCAACACTAATCTTTTACTATACTGATACTTCTAATGTTCTGTTTACATGTCCATTACTTTGCGATTCCTAATCACATAACTATGTCGCGTATTACATGCGTCCATTCACTAGCGGAGAGCCCTCGCTACACGTCCGCACTGGTCGCCGCTCTGCTAACCTCTCCTTCGCCGGCCGCACGTCGGCACATCCTTCGGCGGCGGCCGCCTCAATCCAACTAACGAACTTTTTGCACGTGCGCGCTGCCACGCTTGTACCCGCCGTTCTCACGCTCGCCTCCCGGCGGGCACCGGTGGCGGCGGCGACCGTTGCCGGCTGCCCGCTGCTCGCAGCGCCCGGCGCTCGCACCGCGCAGTCCAGAATAGCTATTGAATTCTTACACTAATGATTTAATTAGTGTAATGAAACACATATTCTGGGTTTCAATATATATATATATATATATATATATATATATATATATATATTGAAACGCGGAGCGTTTCTATATGCAAATAGAAACATTAAGCACAATAATAACTACAGCTCATTTTGAACTGCGCGGCAATAGCGGCAGGTGCGCGACCGGCGATGGGACGGGAGTGCGACCGGGTCTGCCACTGCCCGCCGCCGCGAGCAGCGTGAAGGAGCGAGAACTTTGGCCGTTACGAGCCGAGCGGGGTTGCGAGGAGAAGACGGTTGAGTGCGGGCAGAGTTGCCAGTGACGAAGGTAATTAATCAGTGCAAGATTTATGGAAATGCCGGTTAGAAGTCGGGAAATTGGAAGGTGGGAGAGGTTGGTACGTAGAGAACTGTAGATCGCGCATGTGCCATCAGACACTGTGGAAATAACACTAAAACTGTGTGTAGTGAAATCGACGCCGGCGCGAGTAGTGACCACGTGCTCCGCGGTTACGTTAGGAAGTGGACAATAGCCAGAGGGAAAGTGCGGCGACATAATTCGAGCACATCGCGGGAACGAGATGGACGTGGCCGAGAGGTTGTGAATACGTAAGTGGGACTGCACGTCAAAATACCCGGGGCTGAAGCCGAGGAGTCCGCGTTGCCGCCGGCCTGAGGCGAATCTACACCATCAACCGCCGGGCGCGCCGGGCTGCCGTGGAGGTCATCGACCGCCGCCACCGTCGGCGATAATCCAGAACAAAAGCGGCATTTATTGGGGCCCCAGGTATGATGAAATCATATGATGAACCGAATCTTGGTACCAAGACGGAAAGCATTAATGTATTCGATCATGTATACAACATACTGGTTTATAAATAAATTGTATTTGTGTTTGTGCAAACTCATTATTTTAATTTACCAATGCTATATCGATTCCTTCAAGGGACCCATTCACGAGCAAGACACCCATCCTTTGAAATTTATTTGCAGTGGAAAGTACCGACAAGCAGGTACGTCACAATATATATATATATATATATATATATATATATATATATATATATATATATATATATTTGCTATGAGTTTAATAAGGTTGCAGGGGATATTTTCTTTCTTTAATAATCTTGCTATATCTGCAAGGCGTGCGCTGTCAAATGCTTTCTGTATGTCTACGAAACACATATATGCAGGTTTGTCGAATTCCAGAGATTTCTCAGCAATTTGTCGTAAAATGAAGATCGCCTTATTACATGATCTTCCTCTTGTGAATCCTTGCTGTTCTTCTTTCCATTCTATTAAGTTTTCTATTACTTGTGTGATAGTTTTTGTTGTTAGTTTAAGCGTTGTGTTCAGATAGTTAATTCCTCTATAAATGTTTGGGTCTAGCTTCTCCCCTTTTTTTAAAAAGGGGGATTAGAATACTCGTTTTTCATTCATTCCGTGTTACTGATTCTTGTTGTGCTTATCAACTCATTTGTTTCGAAGCGTGTATTTCTTACATCCTAATAGCGAAGTGCAAAAATCTAAGTTTTTTGATTCCATCATCATTTGGATTGCAAGCTATCTCTACAATAGGCAACAAATTGTAGTAGTTAACGATCTGCACTCCAATCCTAAACCTCTCCACCGACGAGTACCTCAGGGATCCGTGGTAGGACCACTGTTCTTAATTTACATGAATGGCCTATCAAACGAACTTACAGAATCTAGTCATCATACGCGGATGACCTGCAAATTATGTGTCCGGAAAACCGTCACAGGTAGAACTGCTAATAAATAAATTAAATAATGAACTCTCATCTGCAGTCAAATGGTCAATGAGAAACGGACTCAATTTAAATCCTACAAAATCACAAACCATCATAATTGGCTCTTCTCAAATGCATAAGAAACTTGAAGGTTCATATGTTCCTGATGTGCTTAAAGACAATGTTGTAGTACCTCGTCATACACAAGTGAAAAACTTGGGCTTAATACTTGATGATCATTTAAGTTGGGAATGTCAGATCCGAAATGTCTGTGGCAAAGTTTATGCCTCTTTGCAATTCCTCAGATATATTGATAAACGTCTTTCTACTAATACGAAATAAATGTTAGTAAAAACCCTGCTGTGTCCTCATTTCGACTATGGGGATATTGTGTGTAATAATTTGAAAGATTCACTCGTTCAACTCTACAGAGGGCTCAAAATTCCTGTATTCGTTTCATTTATAACATAAAAAATACGATCACATCTCTGGAGTTTATAAACAGCACAAAATATTAACACTAAAGGATAGGCGTTTGTATCACAGCCTTTGTCTTTTATTTAAGATGCTAAAAATTGGTTCCCCGACATACTTAACAAATTATTTTGTACATCTTAAATCATCTAGATTTCAAAAATCCCAGTTACTCTGTATTCCAAAAAGCAAAACCTACTTCAATAAATCGTTCGCAATTACTGTAGCCCGGGAATGGAATAAATTGCCTTCCAATATTAAAAACTCCTCCTCATTAACATCTTTTAAGAAGCACCTGCATGATTTTCTTACAAAGTAGAATACATCATTTTGAAATTTAAATCACGGTAGATTACGGGTCAAATAAAAACTATTCCTTAGGAATGTTAAGGCTTGATTAATATGTTTTAGAAATAGCATTAATGTTTCTTTTCTAAAAAATGTTACTTTCTTGCGACCTGTTTGATACTGCCGGAACTGTATTTTCATCCGTAGGAGCAGAGGCGGATTTAAACAAGAAAACGATCCTTTGCTTTGGACCGCAGCTGAGGACACCATCCCAAAGACCCGTTACTTCTTGTTAGCTTAGTTTCCATTGTTTTAGGACGCAGTCTGCCTGGAGGGTTTTCCCCGACTAGCGGGTTTTCCTCCAGGGTCGAGCGGCGGGTGACGGTGTCTTTCTGTATTAATAGATCACAGTCGCTCGAGTTGAATACCAGGCAGCCGCGTAGCGCGCAGATATGTAAGGCACATAATATCTTATTTAATTCAAATTGTGATTTCAATCTCAGTCTTAAATTTTAAAATTATTTCAAACATATTATTGTAACATTGTATCCATTTAACCTCTGAAGTTATCTATTTATAAGTTGCTTTAAATAATGTTTGCTTTTCACTAACTACTTACCACTTGTAGATTATATAACATTTAATTTTTTTAGATTACATTACTTTTTAGACTAATCTGTATATTTGTGACATGTGGTTAGGCGGAAGATCGAGCCTGATGGCCCGAGCCTCGCCATATTAATAAAGGCATATTATTATTATTATTATTATTATTATTATTATTATTATTATTATTATTATTATTATTATTATTATTATTATTATTATTATTATTATTATTATTATCATTATTATTATTATCATTATTATTCTTATTCTGAAGTGATCTATTTTTTTCCAGGAGGAGATTAATTTCCAGGACATTGTACATATTTCTTACTATCACTATAGCCGAGGTTAAAAATTCACTATCACCGTATCTTTTTAGGCTTATTTTTAATGTAAGTGAAACGGAACCAGCGACTTAAGTTCACTATAACAGAGAGTTCACTATATCAGAGTTTGCCAAAACCGGAGTCACATTATAAGTCGGTTTCAAATATTATCCCCAGTTCATATATGGACATTAATGAAATGTCACTTCGCACCACAAGACGAACAACTCAAAAATTGAAAGAAATTTCACCTCACTTCGAAGTTTCAAACAAGTACTAATAAAAAACCGTTTTGTTCATAAGACAGTGACAAAACAATAAAATTAAAAAAAATAGGAAATTTGCGTAAAAGTCATTTGCTACTTCCCCCGCGTATCATCCGTCCTAAAGTAACTAGTACAGGGAGATTTTTCAAATTCTTATTCCTCCACTTATAAGTGGAAATTTCTCCTCGCCGCGCCGTGGATTTTAATGGGTGAGAAGAGAATCACCAAGACAAGGTGAAACGTGCGCGCTCGTGACTTCTGCAGTATGCAAAAGTGTTTCCCACTGGCGCCACCGCGACTGCAGAATGCGCTTGGATGGCTGGAACGGTGCGGAAGGCGTCGCAGAGATAAAGCCCACCGGGCGACCCGTTCAAAATGACCTGGCGCTGCCAGATATTTTACTTCTCGCTGCCGATTATGCAGGAGAGAGAACGTTATGTAATGCTGCGCGAAAAAAAACTGTGAATTTTCGACAGAAAAAACTTATTACAGGACCCTGGTAACGAAAAGGGGATATCTAGTTACTAAATTTAGAACAGAGGCCTTTTTACACGTATATTCAGACGTATACCCATGTTTATAAGCCCTTGATACCGAAAAATCTAATGACAGAAATATCCTTTTCAACGGCGAAATCAAAATCTGTTTGTCTCTCCGTCCGTCTGTGAACAATGCTAGCGGCTAAACCGGTCAGCTGAATGTCTCGAAAATTGATATTCCCTATTTGATGTGATGTCAAATATGCGTATTGTATTTGAAATCGCTGTTTTAATTTTGAGGGATACTTTACATGAACACTATCAAAATGGACCTGGACATTATTAACATTTTCACAAAAAATAACTCCATTGTTTTTTATTAAATTTTGTTGTTGGATTGTGTGAAGGACGCTTAATAGAATGCTACAACTACAATTGAAACAGTTATTTTTAAAATCACGTAAGTCACACTCTTTGCATTTTCACATTTGTGAGCAAATAGAAGTTGTAGTATAGATGCATCGTTCCATGTTAAAATCCTGTAAATCAGAAGAATAGAATGGCCGTGAAAACACTGCAAAGTGAGAACATCCCAAAGCTTCGTGTGAAGTACCCTCCAAATTTACAATCAAAGGTTTCAAATTCAAGGCGCCGCGACATCAGCCAGATCGATAGGGGAATATCAAATCGGCTAAACGGTTTACCTGCTACGTTGTTCACAGACGGACGTACAGGCGGACGGACAGACTGATTGACAGACTGACGGACAAACTAACGGACAGACTGACGGACAGACGCACGGACGGACAGACGCACAGACAGACAGTCTTTCTTTCTACTTCGTAACGAGAAAGTAAAAATAGAGAAAAGTTCTCTATGTATTTAATTATTCTGTTTTTCTTGTTTTCCCACAACTTTACAATTCCTGACTAGCGGGCTTTTAAAAATAACCGACTGTATTATGAAGATACATATTGTAACACCCCCACGCATCTACCGGCGACGTGGGATCGTCGGAAAATGCGTGGTTAGCGGCCCGGTATTAGCTCAGTCGGTTCTATTCCCTTTACTTATTTAAAAATTAGGTGATGGAAGGAATTGTTAACTAAATTCATGGGCATTCAAAATAAACAATTTGGTTACTGGTAAAAAAACAACGTTTATTCCTGGACAAAGCTGTACCAGGGAAGTTACATTGATAAAAAAAGAAAGAAAAGATTGAATAAAGAAAAAAATAAAGATTAAAATTAAAGGAGAGCTTACAACTAGAGAATAATACAAAATTATTTTATGGTTAGAATTACAGAGTTGTCCCTGAGGACCTTTCTGTGCCTTAGCGCGGCACCGCTTTGACAATAATTTCTAAAGAGCTTATTGCTCCTGTTTACGTTGCCTGGGAACCCTCCGTGGCAGATGTGCTCAGTAGGCCCGGGTGGGCGCGGCGAAGCTTGTGGCGGCCTTCTCTGGAATGCGGTCGGGGCGCGCGCCCTCACCTGGCAGCTGCGGCGGTCAGTGGCGTCTGGCGGCGGCTGGCGGCTGGTGGCGGCTGGCGAAAGGGCGTCTGAAGGCTGCTTCGGCGGAGCTTGTAGATAACCGGGGTATATCGCCCCCGATCGCAGGTGCGGAGCACACAACAATGTCTCCCTCTGCGTATGCGATTCCTCTCGAATAAAATTTCAGTAATTGCGAAATCCTGCAGCGAATACGCAATAACAAAGGATTCGACAATTCCCTTATAAGTGCTTTTGCACTTCCCCTCGAATCAAAACTTCGATTCAATCCCCGTCCCCGGAGGTGCACACCACCTCTCTCTAAAAAATTCTTCTCCCCAAGTCCCCCCCAAAGGTGCTCGCACCTCTTCCCGCGACTGGCTCCCGCCCTAGCAGTAGTAGAAGGAGTAATGTAATGTCGATTTCTCTCTCCAAGTATAAAGTTAACTTCCATCCCCCACCCTTTCTCCTCGTATGTTCTAGTTCCCTATGACGATCGCGGTGATGGCGTCTTACACAAATTCTGGCCAATAAGCTCCAGCTGATTCTGGAAATTTTCCATCCTCTGTTTCTGTCGCCGCGTGTGTCTTTCTCTATCGTCTGGAAAGTAGGCCACGTCTCTGAAGGGGTTTCCCGGCTACTGAATTATTATCTTGTGCTTCCCCGATCACGGTGACAGGCGTTTCGAAAACGTTCCGGACGGGGACGCAGCGGAGCGCCTAACAACTCACCCTTTCTTCGGCCGTCGGGGGGCCATAAACTGCTGAAGTGAGTCAGGGGGCTCGCGGCTGTTGCAAGAAGGGGGGGGTGTGCGCGTGACGCCGTAGGTCCTTCCTCAGAAAATATTATTTCTTAAGTTCTACATTATTCTTATTTAATTTATTTAAATAATTCGGTACCGCTACAATATTTTCCCTAAATGAAATCTGTCCCTTAAAGATAGATTTGGTAATAAGGTCATATACAATTTTTCGAAAATTTTAGTACTTTTTCGTAATTTTGCGTGAAAGTACTTACTGTTTTAGCACCACTAGTTTGCTTTTTGCTCTGGATGCAGAACAAGTGTCGTTGCTCGAGCTTGTGCTGTTAAAGGCGCGATCATTTTTTTACACAAGTGTTAAAGCACCGTCATAATTTTAGCAAATCCAAAGTCAAGTAAATTTAAAATTGCGTGAATGCAAAATATAAAATATGTACTTGCCCACAATGAGGGAAAGATATTCTTTAATTAAGAGAACACTGATTAATGGGGATAATACACAGCCGCTTTAGGACTCACTTTGACGGACTTGCTTCGCACGCCGCTTGAGTAAGTTTCTACGAACTGCCAAGCTTAAACCTCCCCGGGATGTACTATATTTATTTTATTATGAAAGACGTCTTAATACTTAATTTTTTGTAATCGTCTCATTCTTAACATCGTCTTCTGACGTGATTTATGCTGGTATTTAAACGCTCTAGCTGACTGTCCAAATTTACTCGCGGGACTTCACAAAACCCTAGTCTCTAAAAAATTATAATAATAGTTTATTTTAAAAACGTTACCGTATACTTGTTTCTAGGTCACAAACTAGGTGGGGCCGGACTGCATCCTTTTGGCACGCTTTGTCTGTTTCTTCTTCCCGATTGTGTTCATTTGGCCCCAATATTTGCCCGCGTGATATTTGTTCAGCAATGTATCCCGTGAGTGTGTAGACGTTGCACTTACTGCTTTAAAGTACGTTATTCCACTGATAAGCGAGGGTGATTAGAAGATTTCTAATGGAATCTGGACTGATTCCTGCTGAATCTGGATCGCAGTTGGGGCGTTTTCTCCGCAAAAAGTTGAAATTTTCTCAACTATAATCGTCTCCTATATTATTTCAGTAATATACATAACCTTTACGGGTCTCACTCCTAACCGATCTTTATAAATGAGGTCTCTAAAGAAAGAGCATTTTACGGAGATGTGTCAAACGCAACCCTCAACGCTCAGTCAGCTACATCGTAAAATTACTTCTAAACGAAGCATTCTAGAGCCTTAAAAACTATACTTTTGTGGCCAATGGCCTCAAAGAAACGTTCTTCATCTACAGGAGGAGATATTCTTGGAAATTCTTTAAAATGTATGCTTATTCGGCACTTACCGATAGTACCAATGCCACCTATATTTCAACCTTTAGTGATGGTGGCCAACTTTGTGACTACACGTTTAGAAGATTTAGCTTCATCTATCTTATACTACGAGTATTTAGTGTGTACACTTTCTGTGTACACTGTGATTTGCCCAGACAGTCGAGGTTTATTGGCATAGTTATTAATTCAAGATTCTGTCTCGCGGCAACAACTAGAGGTACAATTGTAGCTTGATTCCGATGATTGTTTCTTATGCATGTAGTGAAAACATTAATTTAATGTTTTGTCGAGATCTTCGAATACTGTGTGCCTAATTGTGCAGGGACGTGTGGGTACATTGAAGAATGAAGACGTGTCTTGTTAGGTTTGATTTGTGTTTTGCGTGTACCAGTATTTTCGTTATCAGCAGTGATTTGGTGAAACTTTCAAGACAGCCTGTTCAGTCACTCAAGAGTAATAATATTTTTTAATATTTTTGTGACTATCAAGGAAAACGCAAAGCTGTCAAGGAAGACTGAATAATTACTTCAAATGTTGTTTTTAAGGAAATGTGATTTGTACGAAGAACATCTACATAATACTGAATAAACGTTATTTGAAAATTTGTTTCTAATATCAATTACATTGCTTTTATTTTTCTTTGATATTTTGTAAGTACTAAGTTAATTTTTTTAAAGAAATAAACACGTTTCAGTAACAACGTTCCTTCTTAATGGAAAGGATCGGGAAAGGGTGGAGATTAACATGCGAGAGTTCTCGCACTGGTACGCTAGTTAATTATAATACGAATTGGCAATGATGGTATATTGTGAATAATAGTATTTTATATTAATACCAATGACATTCAATAATCCTGATCCATGATAATCCTTGACAATTATTTCAAGGATTGAGGTTTTTTTTGAAAGATAGCTATTATTACTGCAGGTAGGTTTATACAACCTGGTGGCAGAATACTACAATTTACATATTACAATTAAAATATTATAATACAATGTAACTTTAAATTATTTTAAGATAATAATAATAATATAACAATGATTACAATAGTCATAAATAACATTAATTCTATACTTTATGTATGTCTTTTTGATTTTAATAGATATTTTAAACTAATGAATACACGACATTTTAATCACACTGTACTCTACTTCACTTCACTTCAGAGTACTTCTCTGTCTAATTCTTTATTGTACTAAACTTCACAACACGTCACCACACTTGAAAGCAGATACTACTTGGAATATAATTATCTATTTAAAAAAACATTGCATTTCATAGTAATTATCACAATGCTAATAGTAATAATAATAGTAATAATGATAATGATAATAATAATAATAATAATAATAATAATAATACAATAACTGTTTTAATAAGCCTAACTTACTAATTAATAAAGTTTACAAATATTATTATTTCATTTACTTATAAATCTTTAGTCACCTAGAGGAAAGGGTTCTAAGTCTATCGCAGGCAACGTATTCCAGTCCGTTATTTTTCTATTTGTAAAGGAAAACATCTGTTCTCTGTGACCTGAACTAAATTTTGTGCTTGTGATCCCCTCTACTAAAGTATGTGGGACTACGGAGTCGAATGTAGATATCTTTCGAAGTTGGATAACCAGTGTGGCGTCATATGTCGCCAGCACAAACGTACTATATCAGCCATGTGGACAGCGCTGGCGGAAGTGACGCCGGGCTGCACAAAGGCTTGAAGAGGAGTGCCGTGTCGTGGGTGCAGGTTTGGAAACCCCGAAGCCGGCGGAAAAGCGTCGGCGGACACTGCGGGTGACGCGCTTCCGTCAGCCTGCCCAGAGGGTATATAAGCGGACTCCGACTTAAGAGCTTTCTTCTGTTCTTCTGATTCTTCAGGTTTGAGCGCGTCGGTAGGGCGTCGTGAGGGTTGTGCGCGGCGTTGCATTGTAATGCATAGGCTACCGAAGCGGGGAATCGAAGCCGGCGTGCTACGTCGTGACGGCAGGTGCGGCATACTCGCATGTATGCTCGCGTAAGGTACTGGTGCATCACACCGGGGATGGTAATTAATTATCGGGCCAGCGGTGGTGGTAACCAGGGAAGGTTCCTTCTTGTAACGGTTAACTTTAATTGTAAATATTGTATATAGTGTTATGGTGTCGGAGTATCTTTATTCTAATAAATACTAAATATTTACAGGCCGTTCACGTCTGTAATTATTTGCCCCGGCAAAGACGCCACACCAGCATATGCTTTGCACAGGGCACAGAGTCTTGCCTAAGTTCCCTGATTTCTAGTCTCCCATTCTACTTTCTTCCTATTGCTTCGGAGAGTTAGTTTACACGCTCTTCTCTGTTCAAACCTGCGCAAACATTCTTTTTGTGAATTTCTACAAGGGTCACCGCCGCCACCCTCCTCTCTCGCCGTCACCTCCTCGCCGATCCCACCACCTCCGCAGGTGCCGCCGCCGCCTCTCGACATCTTGACTTGTTGAATGATATCGCCATGTAGGCTTCAACGTTCCCTTCTGATTTAGATGCAGATAACTGTTAATTAAATGACAAAAGTTATTTGTAGACCACGTAAAATAAATAATACTTATTTGCAAAATATCTTTTAAAACCTTTTCTACGCGTTTATGAAGATGTACAAATGTCTTCTCACGTAAGTTTGGCTCTCTTTAGTAGAACTGTCGAGTAAATTCACGTAGCACTTATTTTTAGTACATTTGTGTGTTATATCTATAGATTCCGACATTAAATTATACTTTCCATTTTCATTAGCAACAATTTAATCTTCTTTGATCGAAAAGTATAATAACGTGACTGAAATTCGGTTTCCTCTCAAAACAAGATAAAGATAACATCTCTTCAGGTTTAAGGAAAAAAACAATTGGCTGCTCTATTTCGTTTGTGTGCCATGTCGCTTTGGTTTCTCATTTCCGGTCTATCTCCGGCGCATTATCATCCAAGCAGAGACGAGAAGGGTTGGCGGTTCTGTACCCGTCACCTTCTGACGCGTTTATCCGCACCTGTGACGCTGGCGGAAGCCGTCAGAACGCCCCCCTATCGCCGCCGCTGCCACGCTTTGTGCGAGCGTCTCGGCCGGCAGCGGTGAGGCGCCAGGCGGTTTCTCTCTGCCGCTCCGCACCTGCGCACATCCCCACGGCCTCTTTTCCCTCGTCCCTCCTCCGTTGCTCACTTCTGCCATCAACTCTGCCGGTTATCGTCCACTCCCAAACAACGTGGCAATCTCGGTTACTGCCCTCTGCACCTCTCGATCATCAGCGTGCAGCCCCCTTTGCGTTTGCAATTCCAGTCATCACGAGTTCTACCGCATCCACTTTCTTTGCTCGCTTGTCCCCAATCTCTACCACTCACTTGCCGCCAACGGCCGTTGCGCCTCTACCGTCGCCCTACCGCTTTCCTCCTCGCTGCGCCGCCGCCACTTTACGCCTTTGCTCATTGTCCTACTCGCAACTGCGCGTTCAGAGAAATTGAAAACAAGTTTGATGGAGTCTGCACAAAGTTTGGATGCGGAGCGGCGGTGGCGGCAGCCGCGCCATCGGACGCGGCGACGGTGGCGGTGCCAAGCGGAGCGAAGCGCTGGCCTCTCCCCCGGGCGGCGCCACCACGGTTGCCGCCGCCGCCGAGCCGCCTCGCTTCTCCAGGCTCCTATCGTCCCATCTCCAACTCATTTAACTGAGGGGACGGCGCGTTTAGCCGAGTGAGGAAGGGACGGTGTGGAGAGAGCGCTCACTGCCGCGGGCGAAGGAGGGCCTGGCGCCCAGAACGGGGGCAGCAGCAGCGGCGGTGGAGAATCGCGATGCGTTCAAGTAATTAATCGCGAGTCGCGCAAAGGAATTGACAGAGGTGGATTTACGCATAGGCACAGTAGGCACGTGCCTACGGCGGCAAATTTTCAAGGGCGGCAAATTTTCAAAGGCGCAAAATTTTCTTGATATTTTCTAAAACAAATTTAGGTTCTCTAAAAACTATAACAGCATAAATCATATTTTTATTTTAAAAATATCATATTAATATTTAATACAAGCTATTTATTTGTCTACTTCATTAGAGTATACCTTATGATTTCAGAAGTATATGAATCTGAAACTAAGGCCCGTTGACGAAAGAAAACATGTTGCAATTCTAGTTGTCTTGTTTTAGTTTCCTTTTAATGTTAACGTTTCAGTGTTGAAACGTTAATAATGTTGAACGTTACTTGCTATGAAGATACAGTTTATATCCAAAATTAGGTAATCCAAAAAAAATATTTAATTTATGAAAACAATGTGCAAAATACAATGTTATTTTTAAAGTTAAAACGTTTAAATTAATGAGAAATTGTTACTGAAACATTACAATTTTAAATGTAACATTAATTTTAAACAGGGGGCGGCAAATTTGTTGTGCCTAC
Source organism: Gryllus longicercus (assembly GCA_038098605.1). Lineage (NCBI taxonomy): Eukaryota > Metazoa > Arthropoda > Insecta > Orthoptera > Gryllidae > Gryllus > Gryllus longicercus. The sequence continues at coordinate 1,025,999 of JAZDUA010000238.1, forward strand.
AGGCGGCAAAAATATTAATCCGCCCCTGGGAATTGAATGTTTCCGAAAGCAAAAAGATTTGCGGAGGGCGCCACGGGGTGCTACGTGGGGAACGTGCAATGCGGCATGGCGTCCACCGGTTGTCGCTTGCTAAAACATATAGAATCCGAAGAAAAAACTGAAAATCTTTGTTAAGTTTATTTTGTAACAATGATTGCAGATCACCAACGTTGATAGCGGCAAGCGTTAAAGTAACGCCTTACAACTCGAGCATAAGGTACGGTGAAGTGAGGTCACCCGATTGATCCTCGAAGTTGTAGGCTGACTGCTCTTGTCAGTGGTGGTTTACCGTGATTTCGCTGATCACTTGCAGACCAAAGGTAGAGTAGCACCCCAGCAAACGGATCATGCACCGCAGGCGATCCTTCCTTTCATATCCTGTTGCTATTCCATTCCTTAGGTACGAGTTTCACAACCCATTTCTCTAATACAGAAAGAGCGTCGGCCGAGCATCAGGGTCTAAAGCGGGCTGTACAAAAGACAAGATTATAAACCACCATATCCGTAGGCGAGACATTCATACGTCGCATTTGTTGAAGCATGTTTGAAGGCGGTGTAGAACTGTCAGATACTGTGGCACGGAATTACACACAAACGCCACGGCAGACATCACAGGTGGCCAACAAAGAAACAGTTGACTACTAGGCGATGTGGAGCTAATGGACGAATTGGAAGAGTGAGATGTGTTGAAAAATGGAAACTTTGCGAATATTTTTGAGAGGTTTATGGGGTGAATGCGTGTGACGTGACTTAAGAGAACAGAAAACAGCAACAGAGGGAATGGTGCTGAAGAGGCTGCCAGAGCTCTTGCCGGCAGAAAAGAGTATCGCGAGCGCTCCCACCCAAAGGCATTCTCTGACCCCCTCTAGAATATTCCTTGCGCGTTGCCTTCTTTTGCTGATCCCCTTTATTTCAGTTTACATCTTTTTAGAAAATGTATTGTTTGTTTGTGTGATATAAGAATTTTGCACGGCATAAATAAAAGGATGGTCCTTTCAATAAACTGGATGAAGTGTCTCTGATCGGGATGTTCTTGAGCTCAATTTCGGACGTTGGCGTATTTTTGACACTAACTACAAACGAAGTTGCATTTAGCCATTGCCTGGAAGAGTATTCTGGGGACTTGTTCCTCATGATCAATAGCTTTTCGTGGTTTCTCATCAAATCAATACCAGTCGAATACCGGAGATTACGTTAACATATGAACTATGGTCCGTGCGCAATCGGTCTTTCTTTATCCTTGGTTCCCCTATTACCCTACAAACAAAGCATGAGTACAAAAGTAGAACAACACGATATTTTGTTATCAACACCTGCATCACGCGTCATGTTATCATACTATATACTTCAAGTAATTACTTGAAGAAATTTGATTTGACGAAAGGAAGTGTTTTAAAATAGACATATTGATTGTTGAAATCTGAATATACCTTGACGGAGTAATATAATTTTTTGAGATGTTTAGTGTCCATTGTTATTTTATTTTTCATCACTTCCTGCCAGCGCGTTCTTAATTCATCAAATTGATATTTTTTCTCAAAATCAATTTTCTTTTCGTGTTCCGTTTCTTCTTTCTTTGTAATTTGACAACTTCCATTCTTTCATGACGTACCCCATCTTCTCTACATAGGCCATCTGTTCCTATTTCCTCTCCATTCAATAAGGTAAATCGGATTCCCGCTGCTCCGAAAAACCGTGTTCCTCTCAGCCGTATCTCAAATACGTTTTCAAAATCCCTTTTTCGCCTTCTATCGCACGCCGACAAGGCTGATGTAATATTTGCGGTCGTAACGTGTCGTCAACGACAAATTCCATCGAAGCGCATCCGCCGAAGTATCCTTTGGCCCCTTGCACTCTGACATAAGCACGGCTCGTAACACGTGGCCGATTTCGCTGTGCCGCTTCCACTGGACCGGTCAACATACAGCTGCCACCGGACGATCATGAAGAGAGGTGCACGCTTCGCAGTCGTTTTCGAGCGCCCGGGCATTTAGACACCCGTGCGCCTGCTGCCGATGGATGACGGCAAAAAACGGAGCTCGCCCGGCTACGCAATGCGTTTGCGACAATTTTTCGAATTCTGTTAATTCGGCGTGGAAGTTAACAGGAACAACGGTATGAGGGGAGGAAAAGGGGGAATAGCGGAACGGGGAGGAACTCCTCCTCCATCGACAACAGGAGGCCCAGCGGTAATTCCTGAGATAATTGTCGAGGCAGCAGCGGTTAGGCCGTGGGAGGGGAAAGGAGGGCGGGTTTACGGCCTTTCAGTACCGGGGTGGGTGTAGGGTGGAGAGGTATTAGGAGGTGGGGGAGAAGGAGGAAGGTGTGGCGGGACGCGTGTATTATGCAGGGCGCTCGTCAGCGCGCCCAATCTCGCGGCCGCCGTTGCCGCCCCCGCCCCTACCCGCGCTTCCTCCCTCTCCCGTCTACGCTCGGATAAATACGTAAGCAGGGGCGGAACTTGCAACGAGTTAGGATGGCACCTCGCCGCCGCTCCGGTCTCGCCCCACCCTCGCCAAATTGGTCCGCGCCGACGCCTTGGCCGCGGGACTTGCCTTCACTTATTTATTTAATAACTTTATCCGACCCGCGTGCGGCCGCTATTTCGTGTTTGCCCCCTCCCACCACACTCCCTATCTCCTCTGCCTTCGACGCGCCCCCAGAAGGGTACGCCTTGCTGCCACGTCATCGCCTTGCTGCCTCTTCCTTCTTCTCTCTGATACCGAAGAGTATTGCTGCGAAGGATGTCGTTGGGGAGTGATGCTTGCGTTGCTTGCCATGTTTCAGTGTAGTTCTAACGGAACCAAATAATTTTGTACGTTTAATAAAGAAAACAGAAGCTCTATGCCAGAAACTGGTAGTTACCAGAAAGTAAGTACTAAAGGAGCTTTCATTACAAAATTAAACAATCACATTTAAGAGATTGTCAGTCTGTGGGGTTAGTGAACGATTCTGCCGCTATGGGCGCTTGAGTCAAACTGTAAGCTTTCTGCATAAAAAAATTACTAAAATTCTACACATTTTTCGTGCATAAAAAGTGCAGTCTGAACTGCACGAGAATCTGCACGAAAACTGTACCGTGTATACAGGGCTTTGAAGAATATTTCTATTTGGTGACTAAAGAAGCAATTAGACTTTCCTGGAAACGAAGACCACTGATTTCAGGTTAAGGTCAGCTTATAAACCAAAGGAACTTTGAATCTTTTAAATTTACTAGAATGCTTAACTTCATAATTTGGCAAGCCGTATAATACACTTCCCTGTCTCCCTCTCTTGTCATTCGGGAAAATTTGACATGCTGATGCGTTCACACATGTATCGTATGACATTTTCTTAGAGTAGCTCCGGAATTTCATACTTTGGCAGGACAGATTAACGTTCGTGTATTGGGATTCGTGATCTTGGTAGAAAATATTAATTCGTCACTGATTTAATTCATCATGTGTTTTATGGACTATTAATATCGTGCCCTTCAACGGTACAGACTAACAACATTTGAAATATTACCAGAATTTTGATAAATCGCAATTCCATCTCATTCAATTTGTTTCGGATACGTAAATACACAATTTTAAAAGACATAATTCTTAACGCCGACTTCAGACCGTAGACTATGCGTTTGAAAGGCGTTCTAGAGAGAAACAATTCCTGATTTTGGGGGCATTCATCAATTCCAATAATTTTGAGGCAAGCGATTATTTTCATCGACAATTTTTTTCTACACATTTATCAGTAAAAGAACCTTCGTTTAATTTTGCTGTCAAAGTCACGCGAACCAGGGACATCGAAAAGTTACAGAATCATAGCTCAAATAGCCCTTGTAAGAAAACATCATTGACATTTACTTCTTGAGCCAGCCTTTCGACATAAAGAACTTTGCAATATATGTCTGGTGGAAACATTTTAAGCACACAGAAAGACTTCCAGTACTTGGCAGCACGCCGCGATTTCCGTTCACATCAGTGGCAGGTAGGCAGTTTAGGGGCTGCCTTTTCACCACGGTTGAGTCTCGGGCCCTCGCCATGGCACGCTCCCGAGACCGTCGCTCCGAGCGTTCCTTGCCGCTGTCACTCCCCCAAGTACCACGTTGTAAGAAGCCCTCCCCTCCCCATCGCTGAGGGGAGTGGTGAGAGGGGGCGGCGGCGGCGGCGGCGGCGGTCCAGCGCCCTGGCTTGTCGTCACCCTGGCGAGGACGACTTGGCGCAGCCAGCCAATGAAGAATTCAATTTCTGGGGGGTGAGGGCGCGGAAAATTTATAATAGTCTGTTCCGGCACAAATGTGTTAAAACTTACCGAATACGTAATCGGATGACGCTACGTCTGGACGGTATGGAAATTGTCTCACTCGAATCGCAGCATTTCGGCCGTTTTGCCCCTGTGAGGTGTTGCGGAATCGCGCAACAAAATCACACCGGTGGGCGTGGCACTCAATTTAATAATAATAATAATAATAATAATAATAATAATAATAATAATAATAATAATAATAATAATAATAATAATAATAATAATAATAATAATAATATGCCTTTATTTTCCCCCCGCCGTTTTCCTTTTATTGCCTTAAGCAACCGATTCAACGCTTGACAATTCAAAGCCGAGGCGATAATCAACACAAGCAACATTTGCAACGGTCTGGTCGTGGCGGTCCGGTCTTCGCGATGTTCATCTGTTAGATCCGTGCGTCCGGCGTCAAATTTCTTACACCTCGTTACAATTCCTGGGCGTGACATTGCACTCTCTTCAAATACAACAGTTATTTCACGATGAATGTCCCTGCAATTGAGCCATTTATCCCGTACAAATCTGATCCTTTCACGCACCGCCAATTAGGAATGCCCATCTATTAACCTAGCCCGCTCTGTACACACAAGAAGACGAGATATCATACCAACATTCATAACAGACAAGTCAGCAGTTAGTGTAGCTTGCTCTGCATTGGCCACGGTCACGAGACACAGCGTGCTCTCGCTAGTGTGAGCCAGCCTCTCCCTACTGTTTGAGTTGCCTAAGTATCTTCTCATTACATGTAAATTTTCTGCACAATATCTTACGGAAGAAAAGTGTTGATGTCATACAATTTGTAATTCGAAGTGAAGACGAACTCGGTAAAATTTGTCCATCACGCGTTCTTTTCTTTCTCAGTTTATCCTTCTAAGACCACTCGCCTCATTAGAAGGCTCCTTCAGTGTCGAGATCATATTGTAAAAGGATCAAGCTCATACCGAACGAAGGGGCTCAGTGCGTAGCGCGCAAGCGGGAGGTCCGGGTTTGATTCCCGGGCCGGCGATCCTGACCATGGTTTTCGTGGTTTCCCTCGGTCATAAGGCGAATGCTGAGATGGTTCAAGAAATCCACGATCACCTTTCACTATATCCTATCACACCCTAATCCAATAATAATAATAATAATAATAATAATAATAATAATAATAATAATTCACAGCGGATACAAAGATCGTCGCGTCCTTGGTCTACCACACGTGTCCCCTGGGTAACGCTAAATGAGCAACAGTGATTCGCCACCTACGCGCTTGACCATTGTGGGTGTGCGGATCCCTACAAGATCTCCCTGAGAGAAAGTCTGCACTCTTTACTGGTCTGCGCGTCACCAAATGGCTAACGTGCCAAGGGTGGGCGTTGGCTAACTACAACAGGATCAAGCTCCTCGTTCCTCCATACACCCCCAGCTCTCGACATGAAGTTCTAAAAGGTCGACTACCCTTCAGTCTGCAGCGCCGCCGCCGCCGTCGCTGCCGCTGCCGCTGCCACCACGTCTCGCATGCGTCGCGTCGTCTCCACCTCCTTGACTGAGCCTCATCCTATTTTGACTCTTCCGCAGTGCCACATCACTCCACTTTTGTCACTCCTTCTGCGCCTTCCCAAAACTACCCCGCTGTCACTTGCTACCTCCTCAGTACCTGTCACGAGACCTCCCAGCACCACAATTTCCTCCACCTGTCCGCCACCCCTCCGACGACGAGTGGACCACGCCCCGCAGAGCGCGCGGCGCCCCTCCGCGCGGCCGCTCCCCTCGTGCGGCCACCTCACTTATTTATTTAATAACCCGCCGACCTCTATTAAGTCGTTACTGGTCCGCCAGACGCCAACGGCGGCAACGGTCTTCAGGTGGAGATATCGGTGTTCAAACACCGAAAGCACATTGCAGAAAATGTATATAAACTGAAAAAAATGCCAAAAAGTTATTTATGCCTTTTTGAATGCTAAAGGAAATACTTGAACATTGAATACAGAATCATTCCAAGTGGAAACGTTTCACAAAGGTTGAAAATTGTTAACGTAATGGAAATGCTTGGGAATATTTTAATTTGCTTTTTATACCAATCGAATGATTGTAAAGCCGGGCATCATTGAACGTTAACGTCATCTAAAATATAAACTGAGACTGAAACAAATCACTTCATGAACTTTGATTGTAATTTCAAAGATCATGTCATGTCATATTGTCAGAAGATGTGATGATTTTATGGAACCATTTGATGTAATTGAGAAAACTTTGATTCGCAGATAATAGTATAGCTTCCGATGACGAAACTAGGAAAATGGGAATTAATCAATTAAACAAGGAAATGCAATAAACGGGTATTTTCTGACTTTCATAGGAAACCGATGTGCCTCATTTAATCACCAGCTTTTCCAAGTTGAAAGATGTATACAGAAGGCGAACATCAGTTCTCTTATGACAGGAAGGAATTTTCTGATAAATATGTGAGTCAAATGACGTTCACGTCCCAGTAATGTCATTGCTTTGTGTGAATAAAACGTTAAATAATGAACATTTTGTTAGACATATGTGATTAAATATATATTTATAAACTACACATTTTAGAATATTTGGAATGAGATTATAGAAAAACATATGAATAATACAAGAATACTTCATTTTTTCGTGGAACCACAAAGATGACTGCTCTTGGAGAAGGATCCGACTTCGTATCTCACGTATTTTCTTTGTGCGTGTAAGACCAAAAATGGTGATTCAATGATACGTAATGTACATTATATACGTAATGCAAGATAACCATAGGGTACATAGTGTAAAAATAGACATTTAAAAAAGGTTAATTTATTTTATCAATTTTTTATTTCAATATCTTCTTTTTAATTTTTATTTTTTAATTTACATTGAAAACGTTCTTGGAAATGACAGAAAATATTTTATGCATAGTGGCGATGTGATTTCTGCCCATTGACAGAGGCGGCTCAAAGGACCCTCGACAGTGCGTGACCGAGTGACGACTAAGTGGATAAGAGTAACGCGATGTAATCAAAACCTATAGCTGATTTGCCTTTCATTCTCGCTTCAGCTGCGAGCCAGTGCAGTCGCTCCGCTAACAGCAGCTACAATCGGTAAGTGTAAAAGTGCAACTAAACATCACGCCGAATGTTACGAACTTTGTGTTCGAAATAGTGTTCAGTGGTCATAAGTATTCACTACTAGTACTTTAGTAGTTCAATGAACAACAACAATTTATCCAGCACAGGGCGATTGGTCAGTGAAGCCCTAAATTCGTTATATCATTCGGAAGAGTCATCTAAAGTGGTTCCTGACGAAGGCAACATGAATCTCATGGACAGCATGGAATTCACCGAAATACCGCCTCAACGAAATACCAACTCAACATTGCAAGCAACAACATCCAATTCGGGGCCGGATCATCAGGTCAGCCCGAGGAACGAATGCATTCACAACAGTTAGATGCTTCAGCCCAACCACATCATAACAAGGTAATGTCGCGTGCGTGCGTTTATTATTCCGCGGTGTCACTGGCCGGGGACGCGATGTCTAGGCAGTTCTTTCTTCAGACTAAAAGCATTTAGAGCTGGTCTAGTAGAGCCTCAGCTCGAAGGTATGGAGAGAAATATGGCTGATGTGTCTCTGTAGTGGGTTGTCTGAGTACTCTGTCAAATGAGTGAGATGCTGCAGACGACATTTTTGTGACAGAAATATGTCATAGGACTAGCTAGAAGTGAGCATATGTTGAAAGTTTAATGTCATGCAAGAAATAGAGAGAAATGCAGTTCTGCGGAAAAATATATCAATTATTACTACTTCTTAGACAATCCTGCTAATATTTGTAGTACAATAAGATTTTCCTATTCATACTTGGCATCAATCATCTTAACCCACAAGTCGCTTAGTATTGCACAAATATGTTTACTCCACCTATTTGAACGTGACGGCCCACAGAGAAAGAGCACTTGTTTTGGCAAAACTCCTTTATTTTTTTACAAAATCTTGTTTATAATTTAAAATATCGATATTCTCTTTTACATGCCATGTCTTCATTATTAACAAGTATGACTATAAGTATGTTGGTTTGACACAAGCTGACTAATGGAACAACAATATATTTAACACGAATAAATGTTTACGTGTAAAATATTTGGTCTCGGCATAATACAAATATTAAAAAAAATGTAATCGTAAGCTCTATTTATCCGCTCTGAAAAGTGCACCAGCAAAAGTCTGAGTCAGAACTGAATTGTCTTTCTCCTTTCCAACATTAAAACGCATTGTTCTCTCATACATACCCTTACTTTTCACACAAAGTAATGTTTTCATGACTTTGTCAGCTTCTTATAATAATTCAACCGGAATATGTTAAGTTTTTTCCATTATCAAACGTTTATTTCTTACATATTCTCTAAGACACTAAGGTGATCATAAAGATGGGGAAGAAGGCAAAACCTACTAAAATAGGTCTTGTTCAGAACCAATATGAAGTCATCGTACATACCTCAAATGACAAAGATATGATTAAATTTATCTAAACTAAAATCATTCTTTAATGGAAACGAAAAAATATTGAACGGATAAACGGGTATAATTGCACTCATGGTAAATAAGGAAACTCTACAAGTGTAAGCAATTTTACAACTTTAGAGGTTAATTTTCTACGTTCTAGACATCCAATCGGTATGGGACATACATACTCTTCTTGTAAACATTAAAATCAATATTTGTTTCAGGTGAGTACCTATGATACATAATCCATCGGTATCGAGGACCCACTAAAATGTAGATTATGACTGACCAATTTTCTATATGCTACATTAAATAGCATACACTTCCCACTTCAAATCGTGGTAACTGGGTAATTCCCAGGCATTTTAGGATCAAATGGGTTCCCTAGACTTCCCCACAGGACATTGAAGTGTTTCCCTCCATTTACTACCAGCAATGCTAAATTGCTCCATCGAATTTACAAATTGTGTGTAAAGTTTAATAGATCATCTGAGAGCAATTAACGAGATAGTCAGTCGACCACCTCGAGACGTGATCCCCAGGGTCTTGAGGGCACAGACTGTAAATTTTGGCATAGCCCCAGAGGTTCCAACCACCACTGGCAGGATTCTGGCGTTGGCTAATCCATGAAGTTGGGCTGCCAGGGGGATGACTGGTTGGTATTTTACCACCTTTTCCTCCCCTGCAATCAGAAGGATAGACCCATCCTCGTGGCGGACAGTCACATCGACCACGTGGACCCCTTCCCGGCTTTTTATTATCAGGTCAGGTTTGAGTCTAACCCCTTCGGCAACGGAGAAAGTGGCTTCCGTGGACACTACCGTGTCCGATTTCTGAAGCATCTTCCCTTCTATGAAATTTTTGATCTCGTCATGACGCTTTATTCTTACTGGCTTCGTAAAAATGCACTGACCGAGGATGTGATTCATGGTTTCTACCGCTGTATTGCACTTCCTGCAGAGAACGTCCTCCCTGGGCCTTCCTCTACTAGGAGTAGTTTTATTGGCAGCGGTATTTGATCTCTATTGGAGTGCAGTGATAAAAATACCAGGTTTCAGAAGATGATAGTATTTTAAAAAGGCATTTCCAATCGCATCGTTTATATGCGCCCTAACCGCTCTCCCTTGGGATCCCAGCTTCTCCCAGGCGGTTACCTCGTCATCGCCGTAATTCTTCTTATAAGCTCTTGAATCTTGTTCAGAATAGGGCCAGTTGAGTCTCAGTGATTTTGCGATCTTTAGTGTCCGTTGGTAAAAACTCGGACAGGAGCTCAACCATCTGCAAATATGATCTACAGATTTTTCTAATCGTATTCCTAGGTTCAGCGCAACTCTGGGAACGTGTTGGGCGAGCCGCAGCAATCCCAGTCCTCCATCTCTCTTGGCCAGGTAGAATAAGCCATCTACAGTACTCATATGCAGATACAGGAACTGATTGACTGCCACTCAGATTTGACCGTCCGCTTCCCTGAACTTCAACACTGATGGCATGGATAGAACCAATTGATAAAGGTAATGTGGCATTATATAGGTATGAAGTAATGCCAACTTCTGAGTGAGCTTTAAAGGGGCCTTTTGAAGCCTCGACACTGCTTCCATTAAATTCGATATGGATGCCGTTAGATGGGAAGCCGTTCCAGATTGAGTAGTTCACTTCCACGTATGTAAGAGTATGGTCATTGTTGATAAGAGGAATTCTCTCCCCAACCTTTCCAGACAGGGGTTCTCAATGAACCAGCATTGTTAACAAGTTGTAATTTGAAATGATGAACATTGTCCTAACCGACCACCGGTGTCGGAATAGGCCGTGTCAACAGCAGATAAAACAGAATCAAAGAGGACGGGCTCAGGCGAAAGCAACCAATTCATCTCTGAAACTATAGCGGCCTCCTCGTTAGGGCATCGCCCCCAATCTGCTTCCGGGGAGGCAATGTCGTACCATTGCGAGTTCCTCCTGCCTTTGGGCCGAGGGTTTGGAAGGGAATCGGTAAAATGCTGTTTGCTTGTCAAAACCTGTAAAGTCGTTTTCACCCCCTTTGGACACGTGTCAGCGCAGGGGATCATCGGCTTCCTACCTGTCCCAATGGTAGACCTTCGATACAGAGGAGAAGAAGAAATCAGCATAGGGATTTGGCTTACTGGAGTCTTCAAGGAGCTAATGACCCTGCGAGGCGATGAGAAAACAGCAGCCCTAGTAGAAGGTCTAAATAAATCATTGGACCATCGACCATTAGATGGGGACGAAGATGACTCTGCAGTGACGGTAGCTGGTTTCAATGGCTGCTAAATATCTTCGATATGTAGTCTCTTTTCTTTTTTCACCCACCTGTCACCCTCGACCCCCTTCCCCCGTGGAGTGGGGTTTCAGAGATGTTTTTTCTGCCAGGGATTTCTTTCCCTTAGCTAGATGCTCCCGTTTTAAGGCGCCGGAGACTCGCCTATCGCCCATCCCTCTTGGCTGCATCTCAAGTTGCCCTGAGATGCATTACCAGGGGTCACAGCGCGGAGGTGAGAGAGTGGACTTGTCGGCCACGCAACGGCAAACCCATTACAGGCTGCTATTACGGCCATACGGTTGCGATCCCATTACAGGAGGGCTTCTCAGTACTTACTGGGGTAGGTTTACTAACATCGCCTACACCACCTAGACCCTGGGCGACATCGGGCCCCCGAAATCCAACGTATTAGAGAAAGCAATTTACTACATGTAGGAGCAAGAAGGGTTTTTATCGGAAAATAGCTGTTCTTTGCTCCAGTATTACATAATTTTCTCGATACTTCTTAGTCATATGGAAAAAAAATTAAAAACGTATCTTTAATTAGAAAATATATTTTATGTAATTTTTAAAATAACATAAATATAGACACGTATTTTTTGTCATTAGATTTAACGATGAAGAAGATGTTTCAGGACTGGACACGGATACTATTCCTGCACTTAAATTATTATATACTATTATCAAACTTACATAAAATAGACATTTCACCTCCCCAGAAAATTCGGAAGCGAAACATTTATCGACTTTGCATCATTAGACATTAACAATTTTCATGAAAATATAAATTCTGTTTTAGATGATATCAATTTGCAAGATCGTTCAGTACAAGGAGTAAACTTGTGGTGCTAAAACAGCAAGTACTTCTGCGCCCGTATTTTTACACTAAATCACGCGAAAAGTACTAAACTTCAAAAAATAGTACATGGCCTTATTTCCAAATCTATCTTTAAGGAAAAGATTACATCTAGGGAATAAATCTCTTTCTTCAATATTTTGGCTGTAAGAAGGCTCCGAAAAACTTTTGAAACTTTTGCAATTTTCCCATAATCAGGGTTTTCAACGAACATGTAACATGTTCTGTTCTTTTAAAAGTTCTTCACATTATCCAACAACAAAAATTTAATCAAAAACAATGCAGCCATTTTTTTAAATTTTAGAAAATGTTCCAAGGGCTTGATGTAAAGTACCGCCCGAATTTAAAATATCGCTTTCAAATTCAAGAGGGCGCGACATATGCTAGATCGCGTGGAGAATACCAATTTTCGAGAAAATCGGCTGAACGGTTTAGCCAGTAACGTTGTTCACAGACGGACTTTTTCGGAATCTTCCCACAACTACAATTACGAAGATAGAGATTTGATCCCTTAACGAATACTATCCCTTAAGATAGATTTTGAAATAAGGTCAGAAGCAACTTTTCGAAATTTTAGTACTTTTCGTGAAATTTTCCGTAAAAGTACGGGCAGGAGAGTTCGTGCTGTTAGCGCCACTGTTTCGCGCAGCTTTGCATAACTTTCTCTCTTCTGTGTAAAGCGCTAGCCGTAAAGTCATAATGCGAAAAGTGAAGAGCTACAAAAGTAAGTGAAATAAAAACACGCGAAACTATTTTTGTCCTGCCAATAATTCAGTTATTTACTTGAGATAGACATGTGCTTAATAGCTTTTCTTCAATAACTGTTATCGCAATAACAGTCGACTCGTAATAACCGTTATTAAATAGCAGGGATCAGCAAACGAACATGATCGACTGTGGCCAATTGCTAAGAGTTAAATCAGTTGTGGCGACCGCTAAAAGTTAACCCAGGCAAAACGAATAATGATGGTAGCACCGTAAAGCTTGTGCAGCTATCTTACGGCGCTTGCATACGCTACTCCTCCAAACATATTTTGACAGAGAAACTGCTGATATGAATGAAAGTGAATGAACTGCCAAGCAAGAATAATAATTGATTTGATTAGCAAATGTGTATAGAATATTACTAAAATAACAGTGATTCGTGTCAGATAATGACAAGGAGAAATAATGACAAGGAGAAACCGTGTATTTATTACCAACAGCTAAAGTGGTAATGTCTGTTGAATATAAAATATTATAATGCGTGTTATTTGACTGTAACTTATTTTATTTTATCAGATTTAGGGAAATATTAGTGGATCTCAACTCGGCAGCAACGGGACAGAAAGAACGCAACAAACATATTGGATGGATTTAATTAAGAAAGAACAAATTTCTTATTGTAGCGTTTACAATAAGATAAAAATATGGGTAAAAATGACGAATTATTTATTAATGACTATAATTTGAACATTTGCTGAACACGATTGATTAGCTGCTGTGAAAGTGTTGTCGTACAAAATGATTGCCGTGAAGCTTGTAGTAGTTTGGGTTTGGCCCAATAGATAGCAATACGTACTATTTATTCCAATCGATAACAGCCAATAACAGGATAAAAGAAGAAATTTATTACTCGTAACAGTTTCGAAACATTTGTTGAGAAATAACAGTTTAGCTGTTAAGGGCACATCCGTAATTTGAGAGAGAGAGAGAGAGAGAGAGAGAGAGACAGACAGACAGACAGAGAAAAAGAGACAGAAGTGGGGAAAAGGTCACTTCTGTAGCAAGTAGGAGGTCATCACACTTAGCGTAAAAGAGATAAACACTAGGTAGACGAACGAAACGGTAGATCTTAACGTGCCTTGGTTTGCCAAAGTCCGTTACCTGCTCACAAACCGAGCTAATGTCACCTTGTCGACGTCTGGTTATCCCACGGATGTTAGTCACAGGGTGCCAGAGAGGAAAATAGCTCCAAGGGAAGAAATGGACACGGGAACAATTAAAGTAGATGATGCATTCTTGGCTATCCGGGATGAGCCGCGTCTCTGTCAATTGTGCTGACGTTTCGGCCATCTTGCTGTGGCCTTCTTCAGTGCTATACTGCTGCCAAGAGATTGGCGTGTCTCATCTTATAGGAAAGGGTGGCCGACTGGGTGCATCGGCGACCAATAGGATGGCGGGTGTCCCGTGATTGGCGGAGAAGGAAAAGGGGGCGGTGGCGGGTGAGCAAATGCGATGGGGGAGTGGGGCGGAAAGGTAGAAAACAGAAAACTGAACAGGCAAGACACCTGGAAGATGCATCTGTGTGGAGGGGAACGGCGGAAATATCGAAAAAAGAACGGTCCAAAGGGCGGCCACGTCATTGGCCGTCCGCGGGGGTGTGCCTCCGCGGGGCGGGACCGGATTGGCGGGGGGCACGGCCCGTGTCCAGGTGTTGCTAAGAAAGAGCCCATCACCTCTACTGAGGATTGTGGGCCTCCTAGAGATTTCCAAAGCCTCTTTGATCAAACGAGGCCACCACCGGTCTTCTGTTGTTATGGTGCGGGTTTCGTGGTAGTTGACAAGGTGACCCGTTTCCGCGGCGCGTTCCAAGGCCGATTTGTGAATGTGTTGAAGCCGGTCATGTCGCATGTGCTCCCGCAAACGCTCTTCTACGGTGCGCCCGGTTTGTTCGATGTACACTAGATCAGAGCTGCACGGGATTTCGTAAACGCCGGCATCTTGAAGAGGGTCCAGACGATCCTTTACCTGCACCAGGCTCCTCCCAATCTTGTTGCGAGCGTGAAACACGGGGCGGATATCGGGTCTGCGCAGCAATCTACCGATCTTGTCCGTGACTCCTTTGATGTAAGGCAACCGGGCTGTCTTGCAGGGCGGGCTGGAAAGTTCATTCCGTGCATTCGAGGTGGTAGAGTGTGCTTGGTTCACGGCGGATTCGCTGTAGCCATTAGCCAGGAAGGTCTTCCTCAGCAGTACCTTCTCAGACGCCAGGCTGTTGGGGTCACATATAAGGGAAGCTCGGTGAGCGAGTGAGGAAGCCACGCGTCGCATTGCGACAATATTACTTTTAAACTAGTGAAGTGAACCATACAAGTGCTTCTGATCAACAGTTCATCGAAACAATTCTGTGAAGTGCGACACAGTGCTAGTTAGTGTAGTGAATGACATGCAGCTACGACCCTCCAACAAGTCGTAAGTGCTGCATTGCTTGTTTTTAACAGCAGCGAGAACCAGCCAACAACGAGGGAAAATTTCATCCCAGATAATCCCGATCATTTCAACGAACACGAGGTGGAGGTGACGATGGAGAACATCAACTAAATTACCACAGCCGGCGGTGATGGCCAGCAACCGATTCAACTCACCCATCCTTCAACCGGTCAGCAATCAGAAAAAGACTCCACAGGTTCTAGAATAGGATAATTGACAATCAATGATATAGAGCGTGAACCCAATTAGTAGCAATAAGGATAGTTACAGTGAAACAAATACAAAATCTGACTCTCTACTAATTAATGTGCCGGTTCGGACCTCTAAGTGAACTTAATAAACAAACAACTGAAAGTAGATTCTCTCATATTAACGAACTTCCTAATGAACAAAGTGAAACCCCCTGTAAAATACCACCAATCAAACAGCAGACATCAATTATAATGCATTCATCGAATGTAAAACTAAGGTTAATATAAATTTCATTGCAGATAAAAAAAATTAAAAAATTAAAAAAATAAAATAAAATAAGTCCAAACTCACCTACGGATTTCAGAATTTTAATCAGGTACTGATCCACGCCCATTGAAGTTTTCATTCCTTTAAAGACCCGCTGAATAAAAATTTCTCTGTAGTGTTCAAAAATGTCGACCAATCCATTACTGATCAAGAAATATAACAAGACTTAAAACAACGCTTTCCATCACTGATAAAAATCACCAGACTTCACAAAGAAAATAAACCTATCCCAGTAGTTGCAGCTGTATTTACAGGACAAGACCCCATAGATAATAATATATCCGTTAAACAAATTCCTTACAATGCCAACGGTGCTTGGATTATGGCCACACAAAGAATAATTGCAACCACTCAATTAGCTGCGCGTATTGCGCGGGTAATCACTGCTCGGTAACTTGCCCTAATCGTGATCAAGTACCAAAATGTTGTAACTGCCAAGGCAGCCACCAGGCCGATAATACAGGCTCCAGTTGCCTTTGCCTAATACAATATGTTGAAAATAGAAAAACTGTCCGAAAAGACCGAAACAACCCCCAAACCAGAAACCCAACTTTTCCAACATATCCACTCTACCTCAAACAAATTCCCATTTCCCTCTTCTTCCCCAAACACCAATTCTCAACAATTTCACTCATATTAGTAGTACCACATCCCAGCCCCGCCCAATTCTTATCAACAATTCAAATGCAACCAACCTTCCCCAAGAACCACACCACAACTATCCATTATAAATACAATAATTAAAGCAACCACTTCCTATATAATCAATGCCATAAACACAATTACATAAACACAGAATTAGCGAAAACAGCATTTGCATAGGCATACTTACTAGTATCTAGAAGAAGTGGATGCAATACGATTTCATTCCGATGACTTGTGAAAAACATTTTGTACGTTGCTCGTCTTCCGAAAATAAAAATATCGTAACGTGATTTTTTTTAAAAATACAAACAATAATTACATTGCGTTGGATTGAAAATCATACCAAAATTACATGTAAATATTATATTGTATTGATGTGTGTTCCCCCTAGTGATTACGTAATAGTTACGCAAACCTTAAGATTCAAAAATATTTTATAAGAATCATATCTCCTTCCTGATTTTCACGTAAAATTGCTCAAAGACTAGGTATCACATATGATTTTTAATACTCACGGTAAAGAATACCAGGTAAAATGCATTTACAATATATTGACGTAAAATTATTAATTGTAATCCCCAAAACAAAAGAACAGAAATAATTCATTTGCTTAGAGCTGCAATTGCCAATAATAATGTCTGTTGTCAAAATCTTTCACTGTGACTGTATGAACTTTAAATCCTTTTATTTTGTTTAGTATTTTACATATCATAGCAATTTTTTTCAAGTTCAGTGACCAAATAGATGCGCGCGGCGATGGTGTAACGGTTAGCGTACCGGACTGTTGTACCCAAGTTGGCGGGTTCAAACCCAATCGAAGCCGTGGATTTTTAAGGGCGAAAAAATCCTTCGTACGCCTTCCTAAGGGGAAGTAATGCCGGCTGTCCCATGTTAGTAGATTTACTTGCATGTGAAAGATCCTCAAGCCTGAAAGACGCCTCTGAGCTAAATTGAAATCGCCTGTTTCTCGCCCAAAAAATACCTCCTTTCTCTGCTAGTTCGTGAAAGGAGCGTAGTGAAATTCGCGTGGTCAGACGGAAAAGCAGGCCTCATGGCCTGAGTCTCGCCACGTAAAATAAGGCATTAATTTAATTCAAATATAATTTTTGTATTCTGTCCACTGAGAAAAGAGTGAAGAAGTATTTCACAACTGAAAGCTACTATATCGTATACGTGTTTGGGCAACTGTCTCTTAAACATATTTTTTATTGTTCTTTACTTTTTCTAATAAAATAACTAGATTAGACATGTCACTGAAGCAAATTATTTGCATTGTATATTAAAAATTGCTATTATCTAAGATAAAATGTAAATTTGGAGTTTATCACTCCTTGTCGAGTGTTATTTTTTGCAATAAAATTAAATATTTATTATTGATTTAAAATGTTTTTTACTGGGAAATTGTATGACTATTTTTATACTTAAATGTATATATTGCGATTTAAGTAAACCTGTTCGATGCTTTAATATTTATTTTCAAATATTTATCATAATAAAACTCGCGATTGCCGCCATTTGGTAATCTTCACAATGAATGGTGGTAAGTGGGTGGCAAGAGAGTGCGGGAATTCAAATATTGCCTATCACTAATGGAGAAAATACGAGATGCATTCTTAAATTGGCGCTTCTGATTTATTTTGACTACAGGAAACATTCTTCGAAAATATTATTTCTGAAACGGAGTTTAAAGGACACTGTATTAATGTAAAAAAATGTATTCCTGGAATATATTTCAAGTACTCCCAAAATTTCCTTCGTGCATCCAGTTTTGACCCATAATCTTTCACGCTGTTTCTAGATTCTTTTTTGTTTGTCTGGTTTCCCTATACACTTCTTAATATAATTTACTATAATTTTAATTTTCTCTCATTTGAACCACTTCAATAGATTTATTAAATGTAGACGGTGGCCCATTTAACTTAACAAATCAAAATAACTCAAAAATTTGCAACTTACAAAAAAAGTCAAAGGCAAATAATTAATACATATCTCCAAGGGGAAAATCTGTCAGACATAAAATCAAACTTCCTCGTTCGCCCCGTGCGGGTGACGCGGGAGCCAATTTTGATATCTTAAATGGGAATCTCAACTTTTTTGATTTTAGAATCTAATTCTACACTAAAAAAATACATAAGTTTGGTCTAAAACATTTTTTGATCGAAAGAGACGGTTTGCTTGTTTGTATTAATGTACGTCCAGCGGCTTCAAATCGCCCGCGCTGGCGCGGCAAAGAGTGCTGGCGACACGCTCTCGTCCTGTGCAACAGACCCTAAGAGGCGCTGGCGCTGCGAGGTGCCGAGCTTCGTTGAGTGCACGAATGACAGGCAGAGCTTTCAGGGCGCATTCGGAAACATGGCTGCTGCGCGTTCCCAGGCGTCGCGCGTCAACGGCGCGACCAATAGGAAGAAGCAGCGGGAAGCCCACACTCAACTCTTCTCTTATAAAGGAGAGCCAGCAGCTTTCAGTAGTGGTAGACAAGTCAAATGGTAGTCAGCACCATGGATTATGTAACTGTTCAAGAGAAAATTGAAATGATTTTCATTTACGGCGAATGTGGGAGAAATTTTGACGCTGCTATCATATTGAATTCTGAGCGTTTTCCTGGAAGAGTACGATAGCGTTTTTCGTTTGTTGTTGTTAAAGTTTTCTTCCGAAGAAAGTGTACAGCCGAAGAAAAGAACGCATGCAACTACTGTCTGTGGAGAAAGTAATCAAATAGCAGTATTAGACGCTGTGGCTCATAATCCCCATGCAAGTGTTCGAGAAATATCGCAGCGATCAGGAATTCCTCGCATTAGTGTTTAGAGAAAACTTAAGTTAAATAAGTTTTATCCTTATGATGTATCCCTGCAACAGGAATTATTAAGGTTGTTAGAGCGAGATATTCCCTAGTAGATAGAGAGTCCATATTACGTTGAAAAATAATTATTTGCGAGATAAGTGGATATTGTGGGATCTACATAAACCAAATAGGACTTTTATGTTGAGTTTTATTTAATTATTTGAATTAATTTAGTTTAATATATGTAAAATAAAAACATTTTAATACCACATAAAGAGCTACAGTTGACTAGTTTCTTAACTAGTACCAACATATCGTGTAGCCACGGAATAAAAAATTAAAGCATAAGGTCGAATATAAAAAAGCACAATTACACAATTAGTAAGAGAAAAATCATAAAACGTAACATCATAGACACATACCTATATATTTTTGTGCAGTAATTCCTAAGAATGGCAAAAATTTCAATGTTTGAGTGAGGCGAAAAGTCTTTAATAAATTGGGCAACGCTGTAATGTTCTTGAGATTGGCATGACTGCTCAGGCCTCATGCTTCTTCAAAGTTTCAGTGTTTTGAATCACTTTGAATACTGTTCAATCTGAGCGAATTGGCGGAAGGTTTATTTCCAAAGCGGAATTTGAGAGATAACGAAATAATTCTCCCAATATCACGAAAACAGTGAGGTAATAAAAAGTTGTCAAATATTTTTTCAATGTTTGTTTCGCTCTAATTTTTATTTTTTGAATTACCTGAACCAATGGTAGGGCAAACCTTAGATTATTCGATTGCTTAACGAGATCAAAAGTTTAGTTCTCTCCAACATTGTATAAAGCTTTATATTTAACCTGACAGAAATCGTAATCATTGACTCCTACTGCTACTAATTATCCTTCTTATCTCAATATATTTTGTTGTTTTTTTTCTGTTATTCCCTTATTTTATTTTTGCTTAGTTAATTAACCGTCATGTTCAATTTTTAATGTTTTAATAGATTTGATTGAAATTTTAGGATTATTTTAGGAATTGCAATGTGCCGCATGATTTCCAGCGGTGCGGTTATATAATTCATAGAAACTATTTGCTAGTTTTCAGCATAATCATGTTATGATATTGATTTAGATGCAAATTATTGTGTAAAGTACACATCATGTTAAAGCTGATAAAATGAAATTACTGCATCAGATAATTCTAAAAGCTGTATTATTGAGACTTTCAATAATAAAATTATACCATTGTTGGAGATAAAATCTTCAAAAGAGATTTCTAAGTGGCATAGTCTTTTGTAATTGTTTGTCTTGATGTTGCACTCAAAATGAAAAAAGGTTTAAATGTTTTGAAAATAAGATGAGAACCATTCAAAATGTATTATTATTGTTCAGGAGATGCAAACAATTAGATAAAATATAGTGCTGAAGAGAAAAGGAGTTTCTATTAAAATACTAAAACTACCAAAGGCTGGATACATCATTCCTCTTACAATTTCAATAAAATGCAATTATTAATTATAAATGAAATGAAGTACCACCACCTAGGGAGTACAGGACCTTGACGTGGTGGTGGAGCTTGTGTGCCCCCGTGAACCTGAGAGCTATGCCGGCGGTAGCGTAGCTACTGGTAGGGCCTCCCTTGCCGGACAGGTCGAAGGGGAGGGGTCAGACGAAGAAGTACTCCAGAAGAGGACACCGGCGTTAGAAGAGGCCCCAAAGAAGAGGACCTGAACGAAGAAGTTCCGACGTAGATCTCCGGCTTCGACATGGCGAGACTGTCCTCGAAAGGGTAGGCGGAACTCTTAGCCCAGCAAAGGCAATCCGCCTAGGGTCGGTGGCCCAAAATACCACCCAGCTTGTTTGGAAGCTGTGAGGTGGCAGCCCCACTACCTAACTTAACCTGCGCAGCGCTCGTAACGCGGCCAGGGGATTAAATAACTACTGGCTCTCTTCACAATGCACAACTGGATGGATCGTGGAAACGACTTAAGCATGCCAAGGATAAACGATTCGGTATTACGGAACGACTAAAACTAGCTACCTGGAATGTCAGAGGGATAAGTAATAAAGAAGAAGAACTAGATAGCAAACTAAACGAAAAAGGAATAGATATAGCTGTCATAACGGAAACCAAAAAAAAGCTAAAAGGTACAAAAGATTTGAAACATTATACGATGATCTACTGTGGAGTAACTCAAAATAGACGGGCAAGTAGTGGGGTAGCAATTATGGTTAACAAGAGGTGGAAAAATAGGATAGTGGAGTATTCCTTTGTAAATGAGCGAATTGTGACGTGCAAATTCAAAATAGAGAGGGGCCACTTAATACTTATAGGCGTGTATGCCCCAGAAGAAGGAAGGAAAGAGGACACACGGACGTTTTATGACGATCTTCAAAAACATATAAGCAAAATAAACAAAAGTAATCATGTCCTCGTCTGTGGCGACCTAAACGCCAGGGTTGATAACATTCCGATTCCGGGAGTTGTCGGGGTATTTGGAGAACAGCACTTAAATAAAAACGGAGAAGAACTTAGACAGTTTGCAGCCTTCAATAAGTTGAAAATTGCTAATACCTTTTTCAGGAAAAAAGAAATACACAAGTTCACCTGGAGTGCCAGAGGCCTCAGATCACTGATAGATTATGTAATCGCAAATGATAAAATTAGTAACCAAATAGAGAATGTACAAGTACACCGAGGATGTGATATATATTCAGACCACTACCTAGTGATTGCAACAATAGCAATGGTAGCAAAATGGAAGAAAATTAGACCAAGGAAATAGACAAGTCAGGAAATTTTCAAAGTGTACTTACTTGAACAAGGAAGCATAAAAAGACTATATCAAATTCGATTACAACAATTTCTGTCAAGTGTTCCAACTGTTGATGATGTGGATAAGGAATGGCAGAATATAAAGGAATGCATAGAGAGGGCAGCATATGAAACTTTAGGAAAGAAAAAAAAGCATAAGAAAAGAAAGGGACTGAGAGTATGGAATGATTGTATAGCGAAAGCCATAAAAGATAAAGATATAGCATATAAAAAATTCCTTCAAAACAAAACCCAAGAAGCTAAAGAAGAATATAAAGAAAAAAGGAATAACGCAAAACAAATAATAAGATCTGCACATAATGACTCATTTATAAGTACCATCGAACATGATGTACATGGAAGACAAATGTTTGCGTACAAAGCGTTAAGACATTTAAATCAGACGGAGAAAGATGTTGCAGATATACGCATAATCAATGAAGAACAATGGAAGGAACACTATATAAACCTTTGGTGTACTGGAACTGTTGAACCTAAAGAGGAAGAGCTTCGCTACAACAATACTGTGGATTCCATCTCCTTGGATGAATTAAAGCAAGCCTTGAACAGTATAAAAAACAGGAAGGCATGTGGTCCTGATGGAGTTAACATGGAACTCATAAAATATGCAGGCCCCTTAAGTGAATTTAGACTGCTTCATCTGTTCAACGAATGCTGGAAATCTTATAAGATACCCAATAGCTGGAAAATAACAGAGGTCATATCTGTCTTTAAAAAAGGTAAAAGAAATGAATGTGGAAACTACAGGGGTATCAGCCTCATGAACGCCGCTTATAAAATATTTGCAAAAATTATCAACGCTCGATTGAAAATTATAGCAGAGGCTAAATTACAAGAAGAACAATCGGGATTTCGGAAAGGACGCTCTTGTAACGACAATATTTTTAGTCTTAAAAGAATATTAGAAAAACGACGAGAAGTAAATAAGGAAACCCATATAGCCTTTATTGACTTCGAGAAAGCTTTTGATAGCGTGAACAGACACAAGCTATGGAAAATAATGCACGAAAGTGGCTATCCTGAACACCTCATAAAAACCATCAAAAATATGTATAACGAGACCAAAATTATAATAAACACTGGCATAAAGAAGACTGAAGAAATATTAATAAATAGGGGACTTAAACAAGGATGTAGTTTATCTCCAACGCTATTCAATATATATATTGATGATCTTATTAAAAAATGGAGATGCATAGCTTGTTCTGGAATACAGTTGAAGCAGAATAAACACCTAAATGTTCTACTTTATGCAGATGACGTAACAATACTGCAAGAAAGTGAAGATGATCTGCAAAAAGCTGTATACACACTACATCAACTGGGAAGAAATGAGTATAATCTCCGAATTTCTAAAACGAAGACTAAAGTTATGGCCCATTGCGGTAAATACCCCATACGCTCAAAAATAGTTATTGACAACACAGTGATCGACCAGACTTCAAATTTTAATTACCTTGGTTGTGACATCAGTTATGACACAGATAAAGACATAGAAAATAAAATTAATAAATTTCAATCAATATGTGGAATAATAAACAACACTACAGAACAAAGCAAGGAAAGACACAAAAATTAAGTTCTATAAGATAATGGCTGCTCCAGTTCTCCTGTATGGAAGTGAATCGTGGATAATGAAAAAAAGAGACCAAAGTAAGCTACAAGCAGCAGAAATGAGATTTCTTAGGAAAGTTAAAGGCTGCATTAAACAAGACCAAATAAGAAATGAGGATATCCGTAAAGAACTAGATATATACAACATAAATGAAAGGATCTTAGAAAACAGGAAAGAATGGCGGCGCCATATCGAAAGAATGGAGGAAGATCGTATTCCACAACTAGTGATGAACTACCAACCGAAGGGAAGAAGAGATATCGGCCGACCCAGAAAGAGATGGTCCTAAAGTGCAAGGTGAAGACGGAACAGGCATTCCTGCCTAATCCTTGGAATGGAGAAGAAGAAGAAGAAGAAGAAGAAGAAGAAGAAGAAGAAGAAATGAAATGAATAAATTTGCCCAAGCGGATTTAAATACTATAGACCTTCAAGTACAAAACTATACTGGGCACTCATTGAAAAAATCTTTAAAACTAATTAGGAATAAATCTAAAAAATAGTAATTATGATAGAAAAAATCATTGTTCCAATACAGATGTAAATTAACAAATTGCTTTCAAAGTAGAAATTGCTTTTTAAATTTATCATTTACAAATACATGTTTGGTTTCTTATTGTTCCGTTCAATTTATTTTTAAAATCAAACATTGTTGTTCAGTAAACTATTTGATTAATGCTTATTCAAATAAAAACATTTTATGAAGTTTTTAATATTTATTTTTTAAAAAAAGGGCACGAGGATGGGAGTCCCAAGCCTAATTTTGCTAGGAGGAAATCCAGCTCTGCATTTACCTATACATTGAATGGTTACCATAACATTTTATAAAATGTTTTAATTTAACCTCAGCATTTTATTATCACCAGCAAAACAGTATTTTATAATTGCAACACATTTGAAGTCACTGCAAAGTCTATTTCTTTCTGAATTAAATGTCTACTCAGTAGCAATACCGTTTGAGGTGCTGATCTATGCTAAAGATGGTTGCTTTGAGTTCTATGTAAGTATCTGTGGTGCAAAAGACAGTGACAATCCACTGTGTATCTTCATAATAAAAAAGAGAATATGAATAATTTTCGAATAATTTAATATATAATCATTGTTCAGGAGCAAGAAACTGACGTACGGCACAATACAAAACAATAATACTGTCCTGAATGTTTAAACAATTCTGTAAACACTCAAGATCACCCATTTTCTCAGTATCAAAGTGAGTCATTGGGAATATTAATTGAATTAAAATTTCATTCAGAGCGCACTCAACGTTATATCCATAAAATTCCAATTTTCTGAATATCTGGTTACTATCAAACGCAATGTTCTCCAGGAGTGATGATGTCATAATTGATCCCAGAAGATCCAGAGGAATGTACGAACTCTTGCAAGGGCTTGTCCCTCGATTTGAATGAAGCGCGTTGAGCGCGCGGTGTTGCCGAGATGCGCGTCACTGTCCCGACCCTCTAGAAAGCGCGTCGTAGAAAGTGCAAAGAATGTCTCCCTTTGGACTGATTTAGGCTTATAATTTTGCAAAATTCTCCCATTTGAAACGGTAGATTTCCTTCAAATTGCGCATGTTGATTTTTCGAGATGCAAGCTACCAAAAGAAAAGTTTTTAAAAGCATGTTCAACAGTTAATTTTCTCACAATTTTAAAATTTCAGGTCAGATCTCTCAGGTCCCCATAAGAGCCCATGTTAAAACAGCAAACTTTACGGTCTCGTTACGCAAAAACTGGACGGTGAAATCGATTCAAACTCTACCAGAACATAGATGAACCTCTCATCTTTCAATTAATACAATAAAAAAGGCATGTTAAACATAACACTTATCTCGCTCTAACCACCTTAAATGGGTGTTCCGTTCGACTTGACATAGCGAAATAACTCGAACACTACACATCGTTCAAAAACATGTTCCAGACAAAACATTAATATTTCCAGTGGGAATATCTGCTAACCTACACTCAAATCTCTCTCCCCCGCCCCTTAGGGGTGAGGGGAGGCAACTTTGAAATCATATTCAATTTAATCTATCAATTTCCATTTTTTCAGTAAAGAATGTGATTTAACGTGATTAAATCTAATTCTTTAACGAAAGAAACATTAATTTTAGAATTGAATTTTATGTTCAAGAAATAGATGTCAGACATCAACTTAATTCTTTATTTACAAAATATATTTTGCAATTCAAAATAGATAAGGACAAACTACTGAAAGTGTCCGTACACTCCTGGGCAGCAGGACTTAATTAAATTAATTAATTAAATTAAATTAAGTGCTCAAATTGATGATGTTGAACTTGAATACACTTATGTATTCATGTTTCAAATAAATGTCTACAACTGTATAGCATGTCTGGTGTGATTGAAGCGCAAGAAATCTTTATTCGTACGATATCTTTGAAGTAACCCCACAAGAAAAAATCTGTGGCGACCTAGCTGGCCAGTGCAACGGTCCTCCTCTATCGATCTAGCGATTATTGTAATACTGCACTAATATCTGGCGTGCTACTGACGAATAAAGTACGGGACAACCATCATGTTGAAACCATATGTTCTGTCGCAATTCCAAATTCAGGTCTTCAAGCATTTGTGATAGATCGCATTATCACAGTATTTGTCACCATTCAGATTACCGTCAATAAAGTATAGTCCAATGAGATGATCCCCAATTATTCTACACCAAATATTAATCGACCAAAGACACCGATCGAATCCAGTGTGGGTTTTTATCACTCCAATAATGTTATGACGGTTGACCTCAGGGTTCGTAAATGTTGATTCATCAGAGAATAGTACACGAGCAAAAAAGTTCTGGTTCATTTGCATTTGTTCAACTGTCCATTAACAAAATGTTAGTCGATTTTGAAAGTCATCGCCATTTAGTTCCTGATGCATGGATACATGATACGGATGAAACATATGAATCTTCAGTATTTCCGAAACACTATTACGAGAAATTCCTGATTGCTGCGATATTTATCGGACACTTGCATGATGATTATGAGCCACAGCATCTAATACTGCTATTTGATTACTTTCTCCGCAGACAGTAGTTGCACGCATTCTTTCCTTCGGTTTTACACTTCCTTCAGTATAAAACTGTTTAACAACTCTAACAAATTAAGAACGGGATCGTATTCTTCCGGGAAAACGCTCAACATACAAAATGACAGTAGCGTCAAACTTTCTCCCACATTCGCCATAAATGAATATCTTTTCAATTGTCTCTTGAACAGTAACATAATCCATGATGCTCTCCGACAACGCGGGCGATTTGAAGCCGCTGGACGTACATGAATACAAATAATCGAACCGTCTCTCTCGATCAAAACATGTTTTAGACCAAACTTTTTTTAGGGTAGAAACCGAATCTCTAATAAAAAGTGAGAGTTCCCATTTAAGATTTTAAAGTTGGCTCCAGCCTCATCCTCAAGGGTCGAGTGAGGAAGTTTGATTTTAGGTATGTCCCCCTTGAAGATATTAATTTTATGCCGTTGACATTTTTCTACGTTGCTCATTTTTCGAGTTATTTTCATTTTGTCAAGTTAAATGGGCCACCCTATATTGTGACGAACGCAAGTTCCTTTGTTCGTCCCACACGCCCACACATCAAGAAAACGCCTGTGGTAGACCGGGTGAGCGAGCGTGGCACGGTTTGAAAAGGGTGCGCCCGCAGCCTACGAAACTGTTGCGCGCGATGTCCGCGGCACGGCGCAGGAATATAATGTACAAGCAGTCACACTGGAGAGAGAGAGATGACGCGCACTACCCCTACACGGAGGGCGCGCGCATAAATAGGCCAGTCCACGGTCAGCCACTCTCGATCCTGATCTTCGAGCCAGCAGCTCTCTCTTCAATTCTTGACGAATCCAGCAACAACTTCGGCGAGTTACAAGGTAGGAGTGTTGGACGTCGGACAGACGCCGGACAGCCGTCCGCGAACTTTGGTAGAATTTTTCTGGAAGAAAGTATTTCTTCAGACAAGACGCGAGGAGTTAATCTACCAGTTAAGTCTACCAGTTATTGTGGAATTGAGAGGACAGTACAATAGGGAAATAGATCGGGCTGAGAGCAAGTAAAATTCAATCATCGGCGGAAAATGGAACATTGCGAGCGAAAGCAACGCGTACACCCGAAATACGCATGATTTCTTAATTCCAGTGCAAGGACATTCGCACGCGGGCGTAAACAAATTATTGAGGGAGACGAAGCAGACGAGGACGAATGGAGCCGGGAGAATGCGACACGGATAACGACGCAGAAGACGATTAAAGAGGGCAGCGAGAAATCACCGGCGACTCCGGGGCCCGCGATCGTCTGCGCAGAGACTGAGGCGCTTCAAGGTCGAACGTTGGAGCACGGAGGAAGCAGTTGCGGGAGGTAACGGCGCTCAAGCGTCTAAAATAAGGTCAAAGTCACGGCGACCATGGAGAACATGAACTGAGTTTTATTCAGAGATTTTTGCAATTTTAAAAGCATTATTTCCTACGAAATTGTAAATAGATCAATATTAATTTATGTTGTTCGCGGCCACAGCGAAATTGTTGTAGAGAGTATGGTGTATCTGCACACCTTTTTTGTAGTAAAGTTATTTGAATGGAGTGTTAAATTGTATATTATGCCATTGGTTAAAGTAAATAGGAGTTTTTGCAAATTTAATTAGTAAGAGTAACAAAGGGAATTTCCAGTGATCATTTGTACGAATGGTTTAACGATTAATTCTTGCTTCAAAGGGTTTCAATTTTTGTGCTATTACGTTTCATTTTGATTTTAGTGTGATTTTGTAATCACCAAAAAAGGCTTTAAGATTATTAAACCCTGTTTAACTGATTTATGTGTTCTTGTTTTGGATTTGCTCTCAACATCCCAAAAGATTCCCACTGCTCTGGGGTTAACAAGGGCGCGATATCTGCAAGGTCTCCAATTGGCGATTTTGTTAATTACTAGCGTTGGGGCATTAATCAGTATATATATATATATATATATATATATATATATATATATATATATATATATATATATATATATATATATTGTGGCGTTATGGGATTGTGCAACCCCATAACACCACCATCTCGTATGTACGAACACCCACAGGCAGCGAGGAAAGCAGGCGCAAAGCAAAAGTTCATAAACGCGCAGCCTGGTATCCGTTGCCCGTACTAATCAAAGGCGAACTAGCAAGCAATGTTTTCCTTGTGAAGGGTTGAGAGAGGGGAAGTAGCCCCACCACTGAGAATTTCCCCAGGCGTCGGACAATAAATACGCAAACCCGCAAGTGGAAGCCCTCTTTTGATTGTCGCCGTCGCCGAGAAAGCAGCATTTTAATCACCGCTAGTTAACGTCAGCTTAGATATTGTTTGCCGCCGCAACGACTGCTAGGTAGGAGTTTTCGGCGTCGAACAGACGTTCTAGTTAGTCGTCCGCGAAATAGTGAAGATTTAGTAAAGTGTTTCTTCAATTAACAACACGGGAAGTAAAAGTTACCCGTTGTGAGAAAAGCATTGAAAGTTCTTGTTTAACGAAGTAGAAGTAGCAACGAGCGAGGAACTTGCACGAATGTTCGGGGAAGTGCAAGGGACATTTTCACGTGGGCGTAGTCAGAGGCGCCGGTAGCAGTCGAGGGAGAGGAAGAGGCCGACTAGGAAGAACGGAAGAGGACGCAAGAAGACAGGAGAAGAAGAAGCCGACTAGGAAGAACGGAAGAGGACGCAAGAAGACAGCGTAGACGGCAGAGGAGAATCCCGTCTCGTACGACGCAGAAGCTGGGACCGAGCGACGTCGGTGCAGAGGCCAGCGCATGACCATCAAGGCCAAAAATCGGGAGTTCTCGAGGTAACGCTTAGAGCGAGGAAAAGTAGGTCAAGTTCACGTCGGCAGGGAAAGACTAGTATAGGAAAGTGTTAGGAAATTGAGGACACGGGTGGCAACAAATTGCAGTATTGTAGGAGGAGATTTTTGATGCGCTATTGCCTGCCTAAAACATTCTATTTGGAACATTTATTATTCTGCTATTAGCAGTCACAGTTAAATTGTAAATGAGAGTAGTGCGCTCGCACACATTTTGTTCTTCGCATGTAATATTTTTTTGAAGCAAGAGATTGTAAATTGAATTTGGTTTCATGTGCAATGTAATTAGGATAGCATAAATTTAGATATATTTAATTTTCCAATGGAATTCCCAATGTAGATTAGGGTAATTATTTCAAAGAATCAATTTTGGAGTAAATTATGTGTTCATTCATTTAATGTGCTGTAAAGGTTTCTATTTGTGTTTTTGATCATTCTTTGTAAAAGTGTGATTCTATTCTTGTTTTTTTTTTGTCATTAACTTATGCCACTAAAAGTTTATGGGTAAATTATACGCTCGTTTATGTGCAATTTGTGTGATTTTATTGTGTCAAGGGTTCAAACCTTTCTCGCACCCTGAAGATCTTGCTCCCTAGATTTTAAGCTCGCTTCACGAGCAAAATCTTGTTAACCCGCTTACGGTTCATGCTGCTGTTGTGAAGGTACCAGTCGTGTGAAAGGTGGGTTGGTTAGAATATATAGTATGGTAAAGTATATGTGTATGTATGTAAAACTGTAGAACTCAGGAACAGCTGGACCAATTTTAATTACGACTGATTTGTTGGATTCATCTCCACTCCGAATAGCAGAATAACTATTAAAATATCAGAAAAACGCACTAGATGACTCTCCAGAACAAAACTAAATATTCATGTGAATTGCAACCCGGAACACTCGGTAGGATTTTTGAAGCTATATAACTCCTAATCAAAGCGCTGTATGGCATTAAAATTTTTTAGACCAAAGGCCAGAAATTAACGGTTCTCATTCCGTAATCTACAGAACGAGATCTTGAAAATTATATTATATTTTTTGTTGGTCTGGCGCTTCTCGATATTACCCCACCTCCTGAGAGACGTGCAGAATCTGCAGCTAAATGTATATGAGAGGGACAGAAGCAGATGCAGGGATAACGACAGAGGCAGGGACAGAGAGAGAGAGACAGACAGACAGACAGAGGAACGAAGAGGAGGAGAGACGGAGAGATAAAGGGAGAAAGAGGGATAAGGGCAGAACAACGTCTGCCGGGTTCCGCTAGTAGTGTGTATTGCAACAAATCTAGTCATTCTACTCAGTTTGCACTTCTCCGCCAACCATCAATTTATGTCAAATAGTACTTCTAAAATATTTTAAAATTATTCGTGCTGAGCCATCACTTATATTTCCTACTTCTTCTATCAAGTACTCCAGAACCAATTTCAGTAGTCCTTTTATCAAGTTTTTATTTATTAAATCTTGGCATTTTTTGAATAATACTCGTTATTTCTTATTTTACACTTTTTTCTTGTTATATGGAAGAGAATGGATTAATGTAGAAAAATTACAAGCTATAATTTACAAAGAATTGTTTTTATTACAAATACAATAAAGAACAAGAGCATGATTTGTACAATTGTAATCGCATGGGCGGTTTTGTATCTGCAGCAAAATAAACAAAATTTAATCCCGATTTAATAATAAAAGATGAGACATTCAAAAAAACCTTACTCTCTACTAACACTATAAAATCTGGAGAAAAAACTGATTAATGTAACATCCAACATATTTTAGTAATTTAAGTTTTTTTGAAACTACATGAATATACAAGTTTATTAATATATATTCCTGAATAATTTCTGTAATGCCAGAATTAGCTTAATAGACTCTGTAAATAAATATTTAACAACATCAATGAACTCCAGAACCAGCTTATAAGTAAATTCATTACTATGACAATGAGGCTCACAGAATGCTGGTGAGGTGACGTTAACCGACGTTATTCATCAAAACAGGGCCATGTAAGCATTTGTCAAAGTGAATAGAGAATTCAACTGTCCAAAATTCCACAGAATGAACTCATACCGTATACTCATCCTTAAACTACTTCAAAAACAACACTTACGCTATACTGCGCTGGAACACGTGATTGCTTTTGCCACGCTAATGGCAGCGACTGACATCTTCCATCTGAGAGAGGAACAGTGGCGCCCGTGGTATATCTCGCGTCTTCTTAAGATACTATATGCATGTTGTCAGGCGCGGCGCGGCGCGGCGTGGCGGGCCTGCGCCGTCTCGCCCAGCGGCCGTCGCGACAGCCGAGACGACGCAGGCGTGCGACGCGCAGCGCTGGCCCACTCCACGCCGCGCGAATCGCGAACCGGTTTCGCGAGGCCAGGGCCGCAGCGGCGCCGCCTCCCACGCGCCGTCAGCCGACGGTGGCTCACGACTCGACGCCCGCTGCAAGGATGGCAGGCGAAGAGGAAGGCGCAGTAGTCTCGCGCCTGCCTAAGCGTAAGCTTCCGTGGTCAGAATTAAAATGACCTTGGCTGAGTGGGAGTCGCCGCGACGTCAATGTTTTGGCCATCTTTCATCGACCTTTCCCAGGACGACTATCGATTCGGTGACTTTTGCACTGAGGAAGTTTGCAGTACGGCATCCGAAACAATTCACCGTCTCCCAGACAGCAAAGCAGATACTGTACGTGCACTCTTTTCTAATGAATGGATATGTTCAATCACAACTGTGTGCAGTCACAAGTACAATATTTGGTATATTGACGAAATCATCCTTGAGCACTGGATCGCTATGAGCACTAGAACTGAAGTACTATATTCATTATTTAACTATTATTATGAGCAGCATAACTGAAGTAGTCATTCACTATTATAACTATTATTTTCGCGGAGGAATGGGTAAATATGGCAGGGGGAAAGTTGCACAAAAGTACTGAAGGGCCAAAAAACTGGTATAACTATGCGTATTGAAATAAAGAAATCAGAATACGGCGCTTCCGTCGGCAACGACTGTATAAGATCACCAGAGTCTGGCACAGTTGTTAGATTGGTTACTGCTGCTACAATGACAGGTTATCACGATTTAAGTGAGATTCAACGTGGTGATATAGTCGGCGCAAGATAGATGGGGCATAGCTTCTCCGAGGTCGCAATGAAATTTGGATTTTCCCGTACGACCATTTCACGAGTGAAACGTGATTATCGGGAATTCGGTAAAATATCAAACCTCCGGCATCGCTGCGGCCGCAAAAAGATCGTGCAAGAACGGGTCCGACGACGACTGAGGAGAGTCATTACTCGTGACAGCAGCGCTAACCTTCCGCAAATTGCTGTAGATTTCAATGCTGGGCCATCAACAAGCGTCAGCGTGGAAACCAATCAACAAGACTATCGATGTGGGGTTTCGGGGCCGAAGACCCACTCGTGTACACATGATGACTGCAAGACCCAAAGCTTTACGCCTCGCCTGGGCCCAATACCGATATTGGACAGTTGATGACTAGAAATACGTTGCCTGGTCCGACGAGTCTCTTTTCACATTGTTTCGAGCGGATGGACGTGTATGAGTATGGCGACAACCTCATAAATCCATGGACACTGCATGTCAACAAGGGACTGTTCAAGCTGGTGAAGGCTCTGTGATTGTATGGGGCGTGTGCAGCTGGAGTGATACGTCTAGATACGACTCTGACAGGTGGCATCCTGTCTGATCACCTGCACCCATTCATGTTCATCGTGCATCCCGACGGACATGGGCTCCAACTCTTCTGAATTTAAACGATTCCACCGGCCACCAAAATCCCCAGACATGAACATTATTGAACATATTTAGGATACCTTGCGACATGATGTTCAGAAGAGATCTCCACCCCCACGTTCTCTTACGAGTTCATGAACAGTCCTGCAGGATTCATGGTGCCAATTACCTGCAGCAA
Organism: Gryllus longicercus; assembly: GCA_038098605.1. Lineage (NCBI taxonomy): Eukaryota > Metazoa > Arthropoda > Insecta > Orthoptera > Gryllidae > Gryllus > Gryllus longicercus. The sequence continues at coordinate 1,059,289 of JAZDUA010000238.1, forward strand.
TATTTTAGACACTGGTCGAGACCATGCCACGTCGTGTTGCGGCACTTCTGCGTTCTCGCAGGGACCCTATACAATATTAGGCAGGTGTACCATTTTTTGGCTCCAGTGTAGGGGGAAAAAGACTCCAGAGATGTCGTATGTCGGCATGTACTTCGCACGCGAGTATCAAACGATTCTAAGCTCAACACAAACAGAGATAAATATTAAAACAGAAATGCACGGATATGAATAAACTCACTACAGTAGAACGCCGGTTTTCCGAACTTATTTGGGATGTGGTGTGTTCGGATTCGGAAATATTCGGATTATCCGAAAAAATGTACCGTACATAAACATCTATAGGATTATCAGACGCAATGCAACATAGCATGCGATGTGAGAAAATGGCAACGTAGTGTAGCGACATGGGGAAATGACAACGTTAGAAAACAGCGGAGTACAATACGTACATAACCAATCGCATGCGCTTGTGGTTGCTACATTGTTTGTAAGAGTTGAAGCACAGTATGTGTCTCTGCTGTTAACGAACATTATTCACAATTGGGTTGGAAGGAGGCCGTGTATACGTGTAATAATACAAAGTGATATTGTGTTAAAAATTAGTGAAAATCTTCACTCATACTTATTATCAGTTGATAATTTTCACCAGACATTGAATTTTAGTGAATAATTTGTGAAAAAATCTATAAACTATATAAAACATGTGACTTAAATAGAAAATATCAGTTGCAGCATGTGGTTGCACCATGCCACCATCATTACCAAATGGAGATTCGAAGTTAAATACTGATCCAACTCAACTACAAATAACTCCAATTACTTTCATATATCAACAAGTTCTAACAACTAAACAAAAAATTATATCATTAAAGCAACAAATAGCGTTCCTTCAAAATCAATCACAACAGTATCAATAACTGCAAGTTCAAAAAGAACTAATTAATCAGTAAGCAAATACTAACAATCAAGAATTCTCAACAGACAACAGTTCCCAAACTCAAGATAAAACTGCTGAAAGTGGAGTGTGCGTGAAAAATGGGAGGAAAAAGAGTGAAATCAACTGATCAACGACAGTGCACCAAATACAATATTCCAAGATCTAATCCATTCGAGTATATCTTCAACTATGGATGTTTCAGATACATCAGAAACTGAAGACAACGTAATTATTGAATATATTAAAATTCTTTCAATTAACATTCACAAAATCAAAATATTGTTAAACCATTTCCATCATTCATAGCTTCAATTGAAATTATTTCGAATCAAGATTTTACTAGTGAAACCAAGACAGACCATACTTTATTGAATTTGCACTATCTCCCGGACGACTGACTAGAACGTTTGTGTGATGCCAAATATTCCTACCTAGTAGACGTTGCAGCGGCGAACAATATCTAAGCTAATGAAAACGAACAGCTGCTTGCTCGGCGAGCGGTGGCAAAAGAGGGCTCCCGCTTGCTGGTCCGCGTATATATTCCCTCCATTGTAGGGGGGCACGACGTCTATCCCTACTTCGGCTGAGTTGCTGCATTTCATGCGCTATCTAGCGATCACAGCAGGCAATCGTCTTATCGGCGGAGGGCGCGCCCATTTTGAACCCCGCTGCGCTCGCTCACACCTCCTGCTATTGGTGTTCTTTTGACGTGTGGGCGTGTGTGGCGAACCTACACACATGCGTTCGACACTATATATATATATATATATATATATATATATATATATATATATATATATATATATATTTTGTGACGTACCTGGTTGTCGGTACTTTCCACTGCAAATCTAAAGGTTATGAAGGACGGGTGTCTTGCTCGTGAATGGGTTTTCTGAGGGACTCGATAATACATTGGTAAATCAAAATAGTAAAGTAGTATAAACACAAATACAATTTATTCATGAATCAACGTCTAATACACCTGATTACATACATAAAACCTCGATGACTTGGTACCAAGATTCTAGTTACCATACAATATTATCATACCTGGGGCCCCATTAATAATTCGACTGTTGTGGCTGCACGCGGCGACGGCGACCGTTGACCTTCACCGCGGCTCGGCGTCCCCGGGCGGCTGATGACGCAGACACGTGCCTCGCTGGTCAGCAGAGACGGCGACGAGAATTCCTCGGCCGCAACCTCGGATGTTTCCGCATTCGCTCCCACACGCGCAATCACAGCATCTCGTAGATGTCCATTGCGTTCATACCATGCACTCGAATTATATTACTGCGCCCCTCCTCGGTTCTGTTCGGTTTCCCTCTCGCAACCGCTATGCACGTGATCACACTTCGTACCGGCGTTCATTACACTATGCACTGTTCTAAAAATTACCGGCTTCTAATCAGCGATTACACAAATCTAACGCTGTTGAACGTCTTTCGTCACTGGTAGTGTTTCACTCCGCTTGCAGCCGTCCGTCTTTCCTCTGCCACACGCTCTCCGTAACTGTCCCAACCGTCGCCACTCGGCGTCTCCTCGCAACTGTCCAACCGTCGCCGCTCGGCTTGTAACGGCAGGAATCCCCCCTCTCTCGCTAGGCCACGGCGGCGGCGACCGTTCACTCTTCCCCCACCGTGCGTCCTCGCACCTGCCGCTATGCCGCGCCGTTCAAAATGAGTTGTAATTATACTCCTGTACACTTTGTCTTTAATTGCGTATAGAAACGCTTCCGCGTTTCAATATATATATATATATATATATATATATATATATATATATATATATATATATATATATATATATATATTCTACCTAACCCACCACCAAACTTACCACCTTCAACAGCAGCACGCATGAGCCGTAAGCGTGTTATCAAGATTTTGCTCGTGAAGCGAGCTTAAAAAATCTAGGGAGCAGGATCTTCAGGGTGCGAGAAAGGTTTGAACCCTCGACACAATAAAATTACAAAGATTGCACACGCACGAGCACAATTTTGCACAATTTACTCATAAACTTTTAGTGGCATAATTTCATGACAAAAACAAAAAAGTATAGAATCACACCTTTACAAAGAATGAGCAGAACACAAATGGAAACCTTTACAACACACACATTTGAATGAACACATAATTTACACCAAAATTGACACTCCGAAATAATTACCCTAATCTCCACTGGGAATTCCCTTGGAAAATTAAATGTAACTAAGTCTATGCTATTCTGTTTACATTGCACATGAAACCAAAATTTCAATTTACAATCTCCTGCTTCAAAATATTTCATGCAAAGAAAAAAATGTGTGCTAGTGCACTACTCTCATTTACAATTTAACTGTGTCTGAAAATAGCAGAATAATAAATGTCCTAAGTATAATATTTTATGCAGGCAATAGTGCGTCAAAATGTCTCCTACTATGATACGGCAATTCGTTGCCACCCGTGTCCTCAATCTTTTAACACTTTCCTATACTAATTTTTCCCTGCCGACGTGAACTTGACCTATTTTTCGCGCCCTAACCGTTACCTCGTGGACTTCCCACTTTTGGCCTTGATGGTCGTGCGCTAGTCTCTGCGTCGACGTCGCTCGGTCCCAGCTTCTGCGTCGTAAAGAGACGGGATTCGCCTATGCCGTCTACGTTGTCTTCTTGCGACCTTTTCCGTTCTTCTTCCTAGTCGTTCCGTCTTCTTCCTGGTGCGCCTGGGTCCTCGGCCTCTTCTTCCTCCTCATCTGCTACCGGCGTCTCTGGCTACGCCCACGTTGCGAAAATGTCCCTTGCACTTCACCGAATACTCGTGCAAGTTCCTCGCTCGTTGCTACTTCTACTTTGCTAAACCAGAACTTTCAATGCTTCTCTCACAACGGGTAACTTTTACTTCCCGTGTCGTTAATTGAAGGAATACTTTATTGAATCTGCACTATCTCGCGGACGACTGACTAGAACGTCTGTTCGACACCGAATACTCCTACCTAGTAGTCGTTACATCGGCAAACAATATCTAAACTAATGTTAACGAACGTGTTGGCTCGGCGAGCGGTGATCAAAGTGCTGCTGGCTCGGCGATCGGGAACCCAAAGAGAAGAGCTGCTTACTCGACGAGTGGTGGCAAGAAAAGAGTGCTCCCGATCGCGGGTTCGCGTACATATCGCCCGACGCCTGGGGAAATGTTTCAGTGGTGGGGTTGCTTACCCTCTCTCAACACTCCACAAGGAAAACATTGCTTGCTAGTTCGCCACCGTCTAGTACGGGCAACGGATACCAGGCCGCGCGTTTAAGAACCTCTGCCTTACGCGCCTGCTATCCTCGCTGCCTGTGGGTATATATATATATATATATATATATATATATATATATATATATATATATATACATATATATTCGGTTATTTTCAAAATTTTGAAAATGGACGGGGGCTTCATGCAAAGAACACCCAAATTTTGAAGAATGTTTTTCAAAATTCATCAATTCGTTCTATATGTATCAATAAATCAAAATTTACTAATAGCATCCATAGAATCTTTCGGTATTATTTGTTTTTCTTGATCAAAGCATTTTTCCTCAAATTATAATATCGCTTTTTATATTTTTTACATATCCACATAAGACATGGAGTAGACGATTGACCCACAATTACATTATTAGAGAATGTTAAATACACCCTCTGATGTAATTGGTGTAACATTTAATTCTGATGAACCTTCGCTTAGTTTTAATAATATAACATAGAATCATATTTTAAATGTTAAAAATGGATGGGATCAAATTTGGATGACGTAAGTGTAAATTACATACATTACTCACTCCACCTCTTACTTCACCAGTAATATGGCCATGATCACCTACTTTCTTTAATTCATGTCCTTTAAAATTTCTATTACATATATGAGACGCAGTAGCAATTTCATAATACTAACCCATTTAAGTTGTATTTGACATATTATTTAAGTTATTCATTAAATGCATGCATTAATTCATCAATATTTTAAGTTCGTTTTAAAATATTGTTTAACCATTTCATAATAATCATATTCATCCTCACATTCAGTTATTAAATTAGATGTAAAACAAAAACTATTAGGGTGATGTTCGTGAATATATTCTGAATTCATACATTTTTGTTGAAGTTTCTTTAATGTACATTCAAATCATTCAAAAATTCAAATCATTCAAAAAACACGTGGATGAAATTGCTCTACACCAAAAGATTTATACTCTCGTATTGGATATTTAGACATTCTAATACTTATTTTTTCATTAACACACTGATATATATGTTCTTGTAAAACCTCTTATCATAATTTTTATTACACATTAAGTAGTAATACCAACGTTAATTTTACCTCTTAATTTTGCACTAATATTTTTATCCTACATAATGATCCTTAAATATTAATATGATATACAATTTTTTATAATTTTCACTATGATAATTTAACTCGATACAAGAAATGTTAAAATTAATTAATATACTTCCAAAAATACTTTATATATTTTAATATTCGATGCTGTAGAATCTACAGGTATTACTGTTTAAATTTTCATATTTAGATATCTTTTGGCTCTTGGCTTTTAGAAATCTCGACCTTTTGGTTAAGATCAAAGCGTAATAAATATATAGTTTTGCTCTATCAACACGATGAGATACTGGAAATAATCTTTTCTATAGCAATATATTTGAACATTTCTAATCTTCTTGTTTATCAAATTTGAACTACTTTGTTTCAATATTTTTCGACTTTACAAACTTTTTTAAGTTTTACCCTATCTGGTAGTAGAATATAACTACCATATTTTTTAAGGGGTCATATATTGTAACACTTACCGGTCGTCTCGTTAGAGAACGCCCAGTCAGCGGCGCCGGTTGTAGCTCAGTCGGTGATGGAAGGAATTGTTGACAAGACACAAAGGCAGTACGAGACAAACACTTTGATCACTGGTAAAAATCACTTTTATTCCTGGGCAAAATAATTTAAAATGCCCCAGGGAAGTTACACTTGTAAATTGAAAAATTTAAAAAAAGAAATGAAGAGATTAGTTAGAAAGAAAAGAAAATTAGATGTTAGACATCACAGTAAAGCTTAAAAAAAAGAAAGAATTATCCTTAACATTACAATGGTAATAATAATAAAAAAATTACAAATCAGTGTGCCATAGCGCGGCAGTGCGTTTACATAAGTCTGACAGGGGTGAATGCCCTGGGTTATATACTGCCTTGGGAACGGTTCTTTTATGTGGCCGGGGCGGACCCGGCGGAGACCAAGAGGGGGCGGTCGCGGCCTTGGCAGGAACACAGCGGTGGCGTTACCACCCCTCTCCAACAGCTGAGCGGCCCTCTCGTGACGTCACCAGTGGAGCGACGGCGTCTGCGGCGCTCGACGGAGTCTGACCGCGCTGTCTGGCAGATTCTTGTAGATTCTTGAAGATCGTCGGGATTTTCTCCCGACCTCAGGCACGGAGTAAATAACTATGTGTCCTTCTCAAATACAATTTTGAAAAGTATTGAAATCCTTCAGATACGTTCGCCTCACTTCAACGAATAACACCCCCCAGAGAATTTTCTCTCCCAATTGTTATCTGCACCAAAGCTCAGGCTCGCACTGAAGTTTTCTAAGTCTTGCGGAGACACACTGGTCTCCCCCCGATGAAACAATTACTCCCCAGGAGAAGTTTCTCTCCCGACTGCCCTGCGTCTAAAATGATCTGGCCGCGTCTGATGCTCTGGCCTTTCTTCCGTCTGGCCCCGTCTGATGCCCAAGCTCTTCTGATTTTTGTAAGTTGAAATTGTATTAGGTCAACTTTTACCCCCACCCGTTTCTCTTGTATGCTTCAGCTCCTTAGAAAAGTCACGTTGCTATTGGCCAAAGGTACTGGCGCAGCGCATTAATTTCAACCAATTGCGACGAGGGAAACATGGAACTTTCCGCTCTCCGTGCCAGCTGCACGTGCACAATGTTGTTCTTATTTCTTCGAGAACATCGGGCGCGCTTGCATAAGGCAGGCTCGCACTGAAGGAATTATGGATTTGGGTTTCCCCGAAAAAGAACGGGCGATCTAGAGGTTTACCAGATGTTCTGGCGTTCACGTGCGCCTCCTCGTCAATGTGTTAACGCCGTCCCTCTTAACGACTATTTTAATGTGCCGGAGGCGCAAACGGCTGTCCGATAAGCGGGGTTGCGCGGGTGAGGCCATGTGTTTACTTTCCCAGTCGAACTCAGGGTGGCCGAGTCTGTTTGTTTAAATTTTTAGTCCGCTGAATTTCGTTTCAAAACGTATGACGAAATCTGTATCGCTACAATATATCAGATTGTAAATACACATAGGATACTTATTAAATCAATATTTAGTACTTTTTGCATTATAAATATCGAATTTGAATATAATCTCGTAAATCATGGTTTGAATTTTTTAGATACTAATTGTTGATCCTGAAAAGTATGTTGAGATTGAAAATGGTGATTAAAATTTTGTTTTATATCTCCACAAAATTTTAATTCTACTTATTGTATGATGCTAGTAATGCGAAAAAATGTTTTTTTTCCATTTCCAGATATCTTATCAGATGAAAATATATCATCATGAATTTTTTTGTATTGATGCTCGTTTACAATTTTAATAAGATCTTTCTTCATTCTTAAACACCTGTCATATAACTACGCTTGGGTACGCATACAGTTGCATTCGATTAATCTCCATTTATACAGAACACTACCTGACCCAGCAGACTTCCTACTGCCTAAACGATAAATAAAAGACCTAAACTTTTGTATAAAATGATTTTAAAACAAACAAATCGAATCCGCATTTAATAAAAAATCATGATTTGAATAAAGCAGAAAGTTTTATTATTATTTTCGACACATCATATTGCTTACTTACAAAACAGAGTTTTTCTGAAATACTGGCAATTTATAAGGTTTAAATTTTATATTTACAGACACACACTGTTATAATAAAGTCTGTTAATCAATTTAAAGCTTTCTCATAAACTATATTTTTTGTTTCGTTTTGTGGTGCGTTAATAAACAAAGAAGACGGTTTTCCGACGCGCGAACACGCGACGTATGTTCGCGACGTATGCGCGAATCAGGGAAACTCTAAGTTGATTCCACAAACTTCTAACGACTGTCCTTGCGCTTTATTTATGGTCATCCCAAAGGCCAGACGTACTGGAAATTGTAAGCGTTTAAAATCGAATGGTAAGTCCGTTGGAATCATCGGTATCCGCGGGATCAAGACATCCACTCCTTTGTATTTTATGATTGTTGCCTCAATGACGTTATTCATCAGCTTTTTCACAGCCAGTCTTGTTCCATTGCATAGTTGAGGTTGATTAATGTTACGCAACATGATGACAACTGATCCTACTTTTAACTGCAAATTGTGAGGTGGTAATTAAGGCAATTCAGTGAATTTAAAAACTCCGTGGGATAGATGACTACGCCATCCTGGATCATAACGGTGTCGACTGATTTGAAGGAAACCAACTGTCCTAAAAGAAAATACTGAATTGTCGCATTGAGATCCTCCACATCTTTACTTTTCGCCGCCAATATTGCCCGTTCACACAGCAAATTATGGTTATTGAACGTTTGCACTATATCTGGGAAAACACGCTGAATAAGCTCCTCTTTTGAATCTGTGATGTGACAAAAATCTGTGGGTAATGTGATGAATCCGGTCGAGGTTTCCACTGCAACTTTTTTATTTCCCATGTCTATCAACTGCTTTGCAATCACATTTGCAGTTTCATCTTGTTGCAAAAATACTTGCATGTTAATTGTTAAGTAGAGTGTCTTTACGTACTACCACAAGTTCGATGATTTTAGGCATGCATTTAGTGCATCAGCAACAGTTGATCAGGGAATAACTGGAAGAGTCTGACGAAAAAACCTGAAAACAGAATCATGGCCCCACAAGAAATATTTTGGTTGTCAGGAAGATCTTTCAACGTTCTGTCCAGTGCCTCCAGTGACCTCTTATGGGCCATTGTGCATTCATCCCAAACAATCAATTTGCATACCTTTAGGATCTTGGCCATTGCGCTATTTTTGGCGATGTTGCAAATTGGTGTTTCGGTGATTTGCATGTTTAATGGTAATTTCAAGGCAGAATGTGCAGTTCGTCCGCCTTCTAGCAAAGTCGCTGCTATTCCAGATGAAGCCAACGCTAGAGCAATATCATTTCGCGATCAGATCCTCGCCAAAAGCAATGAAATTAAAAATGTTTTTCCGGTTCCTCTGGGAGCATCAAGAAAATAAATTCCACCAGATCCACTGTTCACAGCTTCTATCAAAGTGTCGTACGCAATACTTTGTTGTTGATTTAATTGTGGAACATTTGTACGAATTGTTTCGGCCAATGCTTCAATGTCGTACTGTTGTTCTCTGTGCAACTCGTGGTTTAATGCATCGTGCATATGACGATTGGGTGCTGTCATTCCCAAACACGACAATACTTTATTCGCCATCAATAAACACATATCTTCTATCATGAACAATGTCTCATTGTAAATTTCTTCAGTCATTTGTAGTGTAGGATTCAAAGTTTGACAGCGCACACGATGCAAAACATCGTCAGACATGTCATCTCTATACTTAACCCACAAATATTTTGGGCTCGAAGGGAAACATGTCGATATGATAATCGCAAACAATGTACGAATTTCATTGGCGATGAGGATATTACGGAATCCTTGAGCGTATCATCCCAGTGCGAATCATTCTCAAGTAAATGTAATAGTTGAGATGACTCATGGTAAGTCGCACACAGCAGTCCACTACCTGTTGTTTGTCAGGTGTTTAAACGATGTCTGACCACGAACATTCACCAACAACAACCGCAAATAATAACATTCATCGTTATTTGGATGTACTGTGTAGATGCGACCCAGAGCGTCTGAAGCAAATACATTTGGATGTCCTTCAACTTGTGTTCCTTGTTTTCGACGCTGAAACGATTTCGTTGATGCGTTCCATGTGTAATAGAGTGGCATGTCAGCCTACAGCAAAGTGCGAGCAACATCATCCGTTTGACAGACTGTGAAGAAACTTGTTAATGTTGTCGACGGTGGATGTGCCGCCCTGTCTGCCTCGTTAAATTCATTAAAATAAACTCGTTGACCATTTTCTAAATGGACTGCCAAATGGACTACTGTAGGGTGTCTTTCATGGATCGCAAATGAAAAGATACGCCAAATTGCTTCGTTGCTACTTACATTGCAAACCATCTGGTACTGTGATATTTCATCATTTGCATTGGTTACACCGAAGACAGCCATATCACTACCTTTGTTTACATTTTTACATATGTACTTTATCGACTTCACAGTTACAATATTCCACATTGATGTGAGTCTCAAAAGCTTTGGACAACATTGGCGAGTATAGCACAATTCAACGATTGTCTACATCAACATTTTGTCCACTTTCTTTCACAACTACTGATCGCCCATTGTCCGCAACTGATCGCCGACGACACAATGGGTATCCATCATTTCCCGTTATGGTTTCACCAAGCAGTTCTCTTGGGTATCGCTTGGAACACTTGCCGTCGACCATACAGGGTGAATTATAGTTGAAAAGTCCGCAAGGTCCATGTATCATGTGTTTGGTAACTACTGCATGCAATTTAGGGTCAACTATTTCGTCTGGAATTTCAGCTGAAATTATGGAATAAATCTCATCTTGGCTTATTTTGTCCACTAACCAGACTAAAATGTGCGCATGTGGCAATCCACGCTTTTGCCATTCTACAGAGTACATCCAACAATGCACTCGGCCATACACACAATGCTTTATTAAGAAATTCATGAGAGATTTTATTTTTTGTTTAAAACCCCTGGCAGTTATGTCATGTTTGCCAACTGGTGTTTGGCTATGTAGTAATTCCCTCTCGATTTCGGACCAGTTTGGGTTACATGTGAATGTAACAAATAAGTCTGGGCGGCCATAATGCCTAACATATGACATAGCATCCTGAGCATATTCATGCATGTGGCGTGGGCTTCCTCTATAAGTGGCTAGCGAAATTGTCATTCTACCTACATTATTCACATTGCCATCGGCATTTATAGCATCGCGGAGATGAATGTATTCCTCTGATCATAGCCGTCGTTGGTTCAAACGGATGTGTGTCAATTGTTCAGTCACAATTTTGACATACATGTCAACTGCAAACTGATGAAAAAGTCGTTGACACATCAAAATATGATTTACTTCACCTTGACGAATCATGAGTCTGTATGAATAGAAATTCATAGCACTAACTTTTTTGTTGGTTTCAGCAGCTGCAATCAAAAATGAGTAATGTTGAAATTGTTACTTAGATGAATTGAATTTAAAATATTATTTAATCTTGTTCAATTTATTTACCTGTTACTTGATTTACCATTTTGATATTAAAATGGTATCCATCTTCCCCCTGCAGAAGATCAAAGGATATTGTAGTGCATCATAACTCCTGTGTGTTTCAGATACACGTTTTAAATCACTATTCCGACGATGAAGCACAATATCTCTACATAATAAATTTTCTCCCACAATGACAACAGCCACTTCATCAATGGTAGGTGAATTAAACCTTGTGTGTGCACCGGTAGGTGTTTTGTCAGCTCGAATGACAATATTATGTCTATCAGATGGCATCCGACCAATGCTATTTTGAACATGTTTACCAAATTGTTATTCTGATGAAGGAACATTTGTAATTCTTGGACAATGGTTCTCTTCACTGTTGGATTGTGAGCACAACGATTATCAATCTGAATTGCCCATAAAATCAATTTGTAAAAATTGATGATCTGCATCAGGTAGTGGTAACTGTTCCCAGTAAGTGATAAATTTGTCCTTGTATCTGTAATTTTTTTAAATTTGTCCGTTAATTATTTCCGATATATATAATATATATATATATATATATATATATATTAGTACAAACTTGAATATTATAAAAAAATATTCTGGTATAATACCTTGAAAGTGGGCATGAAATTGCCCTGTATAATATGTGTAGCGCCAAATGATGTCATCTGGAAACAGCTGTTATATTTCTGAATGTTGGCCAAGAAGTGCTTAGAATCATTTCCAATCCCAGAAACTAAAGAGCGTAAAGGATTTGGTGGTGGGACCAATTGTGGAAATTTTACTTTGCCTCCAGCATAACACAATCCAGTAGATTTACCAGTGTATTTTAACGCCTTACAATATTTACAAATTATTTTCATTTCCCCAATTGTTACCGATTTGTCGGCACAATAATCAATTGCTGGATCATAGTGGAATGCAGTTCGTTCAAGAATCACAGGAGCACTGCGTCTACGGATTCGCTCAATTTCATTATGTCTAGCTTGCTGTTGTTGTGTTTGATGTGCACGAACTCGTTGTATTCTAAGACTATCTGCTACATTGTCACTCACTAGAGAACGCAATTCTGACATAGCAATACGACTATTTTCTTGATCTGTCTCTCTCTGGTCATCAGTGCGGTTAGCACGTGAGGTAGTTCTCGCACATTTGATTGACTGCGACGACCTAAGTCAGGTCGTCTTCTCCTCGGCATCGTAAATTGAGAAAAAATCTCGCTCATTTAGCAGTAAAGTGTCACTATCTCAAAATATCACACACACACACATTAGATCCTCCAACGCGCATGTGAATTTGAACTTTATGCATTTCAAAACGAACATTTCAAAACCAAGATAAGACAAATCCGTTCAGCCGGTTTCGAGTATCGATAGTCGAGTTCTCGATAATCTGACAGATTAACCTTTTAAATACGAATGGGAAAGAGGTTTCTCAGAGCATTTCAACCCAGCCGTACGAACTGGATACTTTTGGCTTGACCTCCAAAGGCGCGCCTCGGCTCTTATCTATCGCTTGCTGACGGATGGCAAGCCGCGGTGCTCCGATTCTCACGCATCGGAGCTCCGGCCTACGCTATCAGGCAGGGATGTGTTGATGAAGTACGGTCTTGCGGCAGGAAGAGCAAGCGTGTGCTCCTCTGATATTTCTTGCTTTTACAGTGCGCTGCAGCTCGAGAGAAAAGGGCTGTTTTGAGTGGTTTCCCGGCAATTATTCGAATACTTCACAACTTTTAATCCTTCCCTAGACCTCCACGAACACTTCAAAACCAAGATAAGATAAATCCGTTCAGCCGTTCTCGAGTTTTAGCGAGACTAACGAACAGCAATTTATTTTTATATATAGAGATTTATATTAAGATTTTTTATCGCTAATCTATAGTATAATAGACATTATTTTAAGGGTTGTGGTTTTTAAATCGATTACTTTTTATCTTATAAACGGAGATATTTAAAAGATTAAATAATTAAGGACTTGAATGTCTTATGCATTCACTAAACTTTCAATTACGTTTAAATATTTGTTTAGATCGTAAAATGAATAATTTTGTAGTTCAAGCGAATTAAACATCGTGTGGGAATTAAACAACATTATATTAAAATAGATAAAAAAATGATGACCTTGATGATGAAAATACTAGAGTTAATGATTAATTACATGATGAAAATATTGGATATATTGATGATTACATGATGAAAATATTGGAATATTGGATATACTCAAATAGATGAAAATACTCAAATGGATGAAAATACTCAAACTGATGTTACGACTAAAACTCATATTGATAGCATGGAAAAAGGCTATGCAGGAACTGAAATCGATGATAATAATGATGACTATGTAATTTGTAAAATCAAATTGACTCCGAAAAATTTCTTAACAAGAATAATTAGTATGCATTTATTTTTACTCAATCAAACAACCTAATATGTACGTTTTTTAAAATTTTATTTTTTGGATGCATTATCGATGATAGTAATTTATTTTATTCATTGGTTTAGGTAAGATATCCTCATTGATATCTCCCATTTATAAGCTTAATCTCATATTTTCATCTGTAACCCTATAAATTTCTTATTGAATGACTCTATTTCATTTTGTTAAATTTAGAATTATATTCGATAATAAAATAATCCATGATATTATTATACTTGTCATAAAATTCAATAGTGATCCATGATGCAGTATCTAATATTTATCCTTCTCTAAGGTAGATACAAGTAGATACAACTCAGACACAAGTTTTATCTCCTCCAGATACATCATAACGATGACCTGTGCGATATCGGGCTAGGGCATTTTTCTTCATAATATCGAATTAATTCTTTAGATCTATATTTTCTAACAATTTCTTTAGTCTTTTACCTCTACTTTGACAAATATTTTTTCAATTAATTGATGAATTGGGTATAATTAGTTGATCAATAAAATATCCAGTTTATATATACCTCCCAATTACACAATATTTGATTTTCCTATACATGAATTATAGGTTTCATCAAATCCTAACCATTATATATACTGTAACGAATATCATCTGCCGGGATTCGCTGCGTCATCTGCCGGCGCCCCCCGAAATGGACGGTTCCGGGTTATTCGCAAGTCGCGTAGAAATGTGGAGAAAGGGCCGGATGTGTCGAGACGGACGCCGGCCACGAATAAATTCGCCGCTGCCGGCGGCCGCGGGTCAGTCAGGCAGTAAGCAGCTGCGATCAGTCAGTGTATGTAGTCAGTGAATAAGCAGTCTTGTTTTAGTCAGTGAGTAGGCAGTCTAAGTCAGTCGGATGTGGAAGCAGATTGTGCAGTGGATATTGCTGTTAACAGTAGTGCAATAAGTGAACAGCAGCCTTAAGTCGGAAACGGAGCTGTGAAGGGAGTATTGCGGTAAACAGTGGTGCAGTAAGTGAACAGCAGTCGAAAATCGAAAGCTGAAATGTGAAATGTGTATTGCGGTGAACAGTGGTGTAGTCGAAAGCTGTGCTGTGAAGTGCGCATCACGGTGAACAGCAGTGAAGTGGACCGTAATCAGCGCCATGAACTGTGGTCTGCGCAGTGAATTGTGGTCTGTGCAGTGAATTGTGGTCTGCGAAGTGAATTGTGGTCTGCGCAATGAATTGTGCATGCAATTCATTTCTATTAAATCTGCTTTCAATATTTCATCAATTCTTATAATACAACTTCATGCCGTGGAAACTTTTTTCGCACAGGTTTATGTAATTCATCGATAATACATTCTCGAATATTTAGTTTTTTCACAAATTTACTTTTTTCTTTCCACAAACTGCACGAATTTTCTACACCTTCCATTTTTGTTACCTGTTTAATTTTGTATCAAACGTATCAGAATTTTTTTCATTTCAAACAATAGGTATCTATTTATATAATTCATAATTGTAAATGAATTATTGCTTGAATGAATAATTCAAGAGAAAGATGTATATTCTTCACATATGCACTGACTCGCAAAAATATTTTACCTCTTTTATTGAATCCTAACGGTTGGGTTATCTCATATCCATTTTCTTCACTATCTTTATATAACCAAGATATATATATATATATATATATATATATATATATATATATATATATATTGAAACACAGAATGTGTTCCTTTACACTAATTAAAACATTAGTGTAAGTAATCAATATATATTTTGGACTGCGCGGTACGTACGCCAAGCGCTGCGAACAACGACGGGAGCTAGCAACGGTCGCTACCGCCACCGGTGCCACCGCCGGGAGGCCAGCGTGAGAATGTCGGTTACAAACCGGGCAGCGAGCACGTGCGGGCGGTCGTTAGGAGAATTGCGAAGAGAACAGACGTTAGCGGAGTGGCGAAGAGTTCGGACGTGTGGCGAAAAGCTCGCCGTTAGCGCATGGACAAAAAGGAACATGCGATGTGTTCGTAAAGCAATAGTAATGGTGAAGCAGTAAATACGTGAAGTAGAGGATGAGAGTATCATTAGAATAAAAGATTCGTGTTGATAGAACAGTCGATCGCGCTTGTATTAGTTAGCGCAGTGGAAACCTTATCGAAACTGTGTGGTACGGAACTGAGACCAGCACGCGTGATAGGCGCGGGTTGAGTAATTAAATCCATCGACGGAAGGTGATTCGAGAGAGGTGCAACGCCGTGGTATCAAGATCCGAGTTGGGGAGGAATCGCAAGGTCACCAGCCCAGGACGACCGCCACGCCATCAGCCGCCGACGGCCCACAGCTGCTGTAGAGGTCGGCAACCCTGTCGGTACGAGCTGTTCTACGAGCATCGAAGGTATTTGGTCGGGGCCCCGAAGGTATGATAAATGCATATTACACCTAATCTTGGTACCAAGGCAGAGTGTATAAACGTTGTCAGATCATGTAATTAACCTATTTGATTTGCAAATAAATCTTGTTCGTGATTGTATTTCCATTTCTAATTAACTTTCCCAATGTTATGCCAACTTATCCAGGGACCCATTCACGGAAAAGATACCCTCCTTTAGTGTTATATTGCAGTGAAAATACCCGGCATCACCAGGTACGTCACAGCTGGCGCCCGAACAAGTCTGGAAAGCGTGTAATTAAGAAATGTGGCCTTAGGAAAGTTGGTAAAATATTGGAAAGCACTGTGTATGTATTGGATGTATAGTAATGCAGGTTAAAGATAATAGGCAGGCAATGTAAAGTTTATTATTATAGGGAACAAAAAGTAACAGTACATGTATTAACAAAGCCTGCATAAGTCAAATAAGCATAATGAATATTTGATAATTACAGAAATTTTGTTGTGTAATTAATTGTGGGCAGATATAGGAAATTATTTGAGAGTAACCAGTATAAAGTTACTACTACAGTTACTGGGTTTATGAAAGCCACACATGTACATATTGTAAATGATATGATGCAATATAATTCCAAATTTGGTAAGACATGGTAATAATGTTTGAATTGCTTGGTAGTTTTTAATAACATGGAAATTAAAGAATTGGGAAGCAATAATAATTCTTGTGGAAATATAAGGGTGGTTAATATTATTGTATAAATTGTGCACATTACTTGCTGGGAATGTTCATTCAGCAGTGCATTATCCATTGGTGATGGTAAAGCTTGTGGAATTCAATGGAAAGGATACTAGGTTGGGGAATGTATAGCAGTATTGTGAATGTATATTGTTAATATTTATATGGTACTATTGAGGAAAATTTAGGGAGAAGATATGACATGTAATTGTGAGTGATTATTGTGTACATAATATAGCAATAATTGTGTTGAGAAGTAATTTCAAATTAATAGTGGATTTACTAAAATTTGAGAGCATTTTTGGAATAATGTTAATAAGTTTGTCAGCGGCATATATGTATTCAAGTGGTAATAATATTACTGATTGTAGAGAATATGTTTATGGTGTTTTTGTGGTGAGTGAGGGTGTGTTCGTCATCATTCAGCATTTGAAATATTAGTGCATTATAACAGTTATAAAGAGTATACAGTGCTGTGGCGGACATAGTAAATTCATAGGATAACTGTTGTACTGTTGTTAGGTGAGGCAAAAGGAAAATTTGTGCGAGTATTTTAGCGAAGTGAGGATCGAACGGATATCTCAAAGCAACAGAATGGAGGCGCAAAATGTAGTGCTGGACCGGGAGGAGAAGGCGGATGAAGTAAGGGAGATAGATGTAGGAATCGATAATAGCATTTCATCGGAAAGCAGGGATAGTGGAATTGGGAGCCGGTTGGATGATACGTCAGGGGATAGCTTTAATAAAGAAGTAGAAGTTACATCAACACCGATGATCCAGGCAACAAGAAATCCAAGTTTGGGGGGTGGGGAAAATACCATTATAGATTTCATGCAGATAATCATGATAAAATTAGATGAAACGAATAGGAAAGTAGAGGAACAGAATAGGACGTTGGCTGAAGAATTGAATGGGAGATTAGATGAACAGGATAGGAAAGCAGAGGAACGGAAAATATTCACAGAGGAGCAGAACAGGAAGTTGGCTGAAGAACTGAATAGGAAAGTAGAGGAACAGAATAGGAAGTTGGCTGAAGAATTGAATGGGAGATTAGATGAACAGGATAGGAAATTCGAGGAACGGATCAGCAAATTACAAGAGGAACTAAGTGGGAGAATAGGACGCGCCGAAGAACAAATTGAGTCAACGAAGAATGAGATAACCAAAATTGCGGAGCGGGTAGAAAGTCATGAGCAATGGACTGCCGAAGAATTAGGGAAACAGAAAAAGGAGTTAGAATCCCAAGTAATTAGTCTGGGGGGAGAATTAGAGAATAAGTTATACCAGCAATTAGATGCTAAAACCGCTAAGCAGGACGAGAAAATTGAAAGGATGCAGTTGGTAGTCAAGGAAGAAATGCAGGAGAATAAGCGGGAATGCGAAGAGAAGATTGTGTCACTACGAACAGAGATCGAACAAATAAAAGAATGCAAGGCATCCCCAATTGCAGCAAGCGGGACGGTACCATTCACCCCTCCAAGATCACTAAAATTTTCAGGAGACGGTAAAGAAAATCCGTGCATATTCATGAAGGCGGCAGAACGACATTTAGCTGTCATCAATACCTCGGAAAGGTATAAGATACAATTGTTATATTTAATGCTGGAAGGGAACGCAAGGACATGGGCCGATACATTTGATGAGTTTCCCGAATCAGTGAAGGTATTTAAAGATCGGTTCTTTGAGCGGTACTGGAATGAGGAGATTCAAATTAATTTTAAAATCAGCTTGATGAATAATCACTATAACCAGTCAATGGGAAGCTTGCGGGAATACGCAACAAGGCGTATCATGGAATACAAAACGTTATCCCCACCGATGAGCGATCAAGAAATTATATGTGTACTAACGAGACAATTCCCAGTTACGGTGCAGAATCTATTACGTAGTGTGCAGCACACTAACTTGGAGAGATTCCAGAATGTGTTAGGAGGGTACGACCTAACTTTTGCAGGCGCACCAAAAAACAGGAATGAGGGGAACGTTAATATGATAAGAACGGAACGGAATCAGGGGCAAGGGAGTGATAGGAGCACTAATTACCAGGGAAATCAACGCGGAAGAGGGGGAGATGGATGGAGACCAGAGCCGAGGAACCAAAGACCGGCCTGGAGCGGACCCAACCTAAACCGCACGGAGTCAAGAGGCGGGGGCGGAAGTGCAGCCGACCAACCAGCACAGCCAAGCACAAGTAGAGAACAAGAGCACTATTTAAACCAATAAAGTCCGTGGTGAAAGGTGGCCCCATTACGGACGCGGAAATTGTGAAAGTTAACGTGGTCTCCATAAATACTATACAGCCAGTAACTCAAGATGCCCAACCGTGGCAGAGAAGTAAGAGCTCAGCGATCAGAATCAGGAAATGTCCCACGATTACGATGGAATGTGAGGGAGTAGTTAAAGAAGCATTAGTAGACACAGGGTGCACGACTACAGTAGTGTCGGAGGAAATGTACGAGGAATTAAAAGCAAAAGGAAAAGAAATAATGTGTTTGCCTATGAATAGGGCGTATGTGATTGGAGCTACTCAGAAGAAGTCAAGCCCCATCACAAAACAAATAATGTTTCGAGCCATGATTGGCGACCAAGTATACGAGATAGTGGCCCTGGTAGTCAAAAAGTTATTACACCCGATAATCATAGGGACGGATTTTCTGGTCGATCACAGAGCAATTATTGATCTAGAACGGCAAGTGGTGGAGTTGGGGAGCCAGGCGATAGGATTCGACTTGGGGATAGACGAAGGATACGAAGTATGCACGGGCGCAGTGGCCGAAGAATCATTAGAAGAACAGCTGAGGCAGCAGACGGAGAAGATAGAGATACTAAATACGCGTTACAAGGAGCAACTGTTGCAGCTGTTGATGGAGAATAAAGAAGTATTCCAGAAGAATCGCGCACCAATAAAGGGATTCACATTTCGAATCCAACTTACAGATACAACACCAGTTCGACAGCGTAACTATCCGATACCAGCAGCGCTGAAGCAAGATGTTTCTGAACTATTAGCATCAATGATAAAGGATGGAATCATAAGAAAGGCACAGACATCCTACACCAACCCAATCGTGATCGTCAAAAAGAAAGATGGAGGAATACGATTATGCCTAGATGCACGAAGACTAAATGCAGTAACACAACCATACAGGGATGCTCCGTTATCGGTGGAAGAAGCATTGCAGAGGTTTGGAGGGAACATCATTTTTTCTAGTACTGATTTTAGTAAAGCTTATTGGCAAATGCAAGTGGCGGAAGAGGACCAGCAGTATACAGGATTCGCATTTGAGGGAATATGTTATGTGTTTTGTAGAGTGCCATTCGGGTTACGCAATAGCGGAGCTGCATTGATTCAATGCGTGGACAAGATTTTGCAAGGAAAGCTGCAGAACAGGGTTACACCATATGTGATAGATAAAGTTACGGATAAAAATGTGGCTAAGTTACTAAATGACAAACAAGAAGTGGTGGGACACTACAATTTCCATAACCTAAGACCCTGTCCCATAGGTATGGAAAATAGTGAAGTGTAAATAAGTGTAATTTTAGTGTTAATCTAAACAATCACGTGCTAATTCGATTTTAGGGTATAAATGTATATAGGGTTCATGTAATATACAAGACAGTGCAACCATCGGCAGAGACGATGATACTAAAGTGAATTTTTCCGGAGGCGGGAAAAATCCAAAAAAAGAAAGGAGGGGGGTGATGAAACACAGAATGTGTTCCTTTACACTAATTAAAACATTAGTGTAAGTAATCAATATATATTTTGGACTGCGTGGTACGTACGCCAAGCGCTGCGAACAACGACGGGAGCTAGCAACGGTCGCTACCGCCACCGGTGCCACCGCCGGGAGGCCAGCGTGAGAATGTCGGTTACAAACCGGGCAGCGAGCACGTGCGGGCGGTCGTTAGGAGAATTGCGAAGAGAACAGACGTTAGCGGAGTGGCGAAGAGTTCGGACGTGTGGCGAAAAGCTCGCCGTTAGCGCATGGACAAAAAGGAACATGCGATGTGTTCGTAAAGCAATAGTAATGGTGAAGCAGTAAATACGTGAAGTAGAGGATGAGAGTATCATTAGAATAAAAGATTCGTGTTGATAGAACAGTCGATCGCGCTTGTATTAGTTAGCGCAGTGGAAACCTTATCGAAACTGTGTGGTACGGAACTGAGACCAGCACGCGTGATAGGCGCGGGTTGAGTAATTAAATCCATCGACGGAAGGTGATTCGAGAGAGGTGCAACGCCGTGGTATCAATATCCGAGTTGGGGAGGAATCGCAAGGTCACCAGCCCAGGACGACCGCCACGCCATCAGCCGCCGACGGCCCACAGCTGCTGTAGAGGTCGGTCATATATATATATATATATATATATATATATATATATATATATATATATATATAAATGTATACTTCAAACTTTATGACTAGAACTTCAATATATGTATCACCTGTAGATTTTCCAGACTTACAAAACAAATTCATTATTATTTATCAATGATGCTCATATATTCACAAACATAAATGGAATATTTCTCAAATATCGTTAATTTACTGCATCATGATCTTGAATAGGATCCAGTATATGGTGTACACAATTTTTTTAATTCTTTAAGATATACTGCATCATTATATTTCAAAAAACAGTATATTGTAAAAGAAAAATCATTTTTCTGATAAAAAAACAATAGGACATGATTGAGTTTTCAATTGTGGTATATTATTTCATGGTTTTATCGTTACATCATCGCCTCCAAACTCCGCAAGGAGCGCTCAGCGCACTGGAGTAATCCTCCGTTAATAAGCGCCCTCTATGGGCCGCTGTATTGTCAAGTCACGTCAGTCATAATCAAGTCAGGGAATCGCCGAAAGGTAGCGTCTTCGCGCTCGCGTCTCACACACGCCCTACGTCATCTACCCGTCGGCCAGAATTGGGAAGAAATAAAGCTATGAGTAAGGTTTAGGACGCTTCACAGGGGTTGGACTAGCTCCTGTGAAGCACGCAAACTCGTTTTGTAGTAACAAATTTCACATTAGGTTCTATGAGAACCGAACCTGGAACCTCAGTGGTGAAAGGCAAGTGACTTCGCCACTGAGCCACGAGAGCAGCAATAATTTATAATGTATTTGAAAATTATTATGATCTGATGTACATTTCATACGCAAAGACGTTACGAGTGTTTCAATAGGTTATCTCATTAATTCTTAATTGTCATATATTAGCACTATTTAAACCTTATATATCGTGTGACATTTATTACCTTTGACATTTTTGACTATGTTTATTTCATAGATATAATTTTTAATGCAAATATAAACAAATGACCACATAAATGTATTAAAATTTTAATTTTTTAAGCATTATAATACAATTGACGAGACCAAAATTAATTTACTAATTGTAAAGAGGGATGTTTACCAAATGAATGAAAGATATATGTATACGTATTATTTTTAAAGTAACATATCCACTGAGTTCCACTATTTTTAGACGTATCCATATTCACAACACCACATTCGTTTTTAAGTAATATTTTTGGACACTCATCAATCCAGAAGTACTCCTCTAAAATTTGGAATTTTAAAATTTTGAACACATTGCATTATACCATAATTACTGAGTAGATATGAGTATTGATTTATTAATGTTAATATAGAACTGGGCTTTTTTCAGCCCTGTACCCTTTCTTCCATATCCAATTTATGACGTTCCATTTCTTCTAATTCGGCTTTATTTTCTTTATTTCATTGAACTTGATCATAAATAGCTTTCGCCCCACTCAATAATAATGATGCTAATACAGATAATAATGCACCAACAAATCCACCATATTTTTTGGATTGTAATTTGTTTTTTTATTTGTGGACATGATAAATTTAATACCAGATCTTTTCGTTGAATTTTCATTTTAAATCGTTTATTTGTTTAGATGTCAAAATATCTTCAAAATTAATATTTCTAACACCATCTGGCGACACGTAAATGTTACAGATTTCACTCTCGATATTAATTAGTATTTAAATACCGATACAAGTGGAGTAATTCACCCGGTGGCTTTAACAACAAAATTTAAATTGCCCATTCAGGTTCTAGTTCCATAGTTAATATTGTTTTGGCAAACATGGTTCCAGTGACGGCAGTAGAACACACTCCTTTAAATCACCATCTTTACTAATTATTCGTTTTTTGCTTCTTGTAATATTATATCAGATTGATGACTACATTCTAAATCTTTATCATCTCTATATGCAATATCATGATATTTACAAGTTTCATCAAGTGGATTAACTCCTTTTTGACCACGTTCTAATCGAGTTTTAAGAACAGTACCAGGTCCATAATAATATACACGAAGATGTTATTCGAATGGTAAATGATTCATTGCCATATTAATAATACAACCACCATGTTTTTTTAGATTTTCAAAACGTATCTGGTATGTAACCTAAATAAAAATCGAATGAGAAATGGAATTCCTTTTGAATTTTGAGTAAAAAATCATGAAATTAACCTGTTACCATCATCATGATACTTACTTTTTTGTTATATTTAATTATCATTTTCAGGTTTTCTTCACCGTGTATCACTAATAATCTATGTATTAGATCCTGTACATTATTCATCCAAACAAATTCAATAGGTTTTTTTGTTGCATTAATAACACACATTCCTGTAACTCATTTGGTTCTTTTTTGTTTTTGTTCAACCCATTATACTTTAACTATTTTATGCCATTTTTTCCAACATTTGTTCAATGTTGAATAGAAATAGAACTAATAATCCATCAGTGCCTTCATATTTTTCCCTTGTATGATATCATTGCCATTAAATTTCACCTTGGTATCACCAATATATTTAAATTTACCTACAGGAATAAAATCAAAACCAGCATTATTAATGTTAGCGAAGATACCACTAGATGGTGCGACCTGCACCGTAAGAAGATAGCGACAGTGGCTCCGCCACTTCTTCCAGTTGTGTTAACCACCGCGACCGCAGTTGCTGTTCACGCGTCGTTAAACACTGATCGTGTGTCAGCAGTGTCGAGCAGATTCGTTCTGCGCAACAAATATAAACCTGACGGAAGCATCGAAAAACCAAAGGCACGCGTCGTGGCACGTGGGTTCTCACAGGTTCCTGGGATCGATTTCCACGACACATTTGCCCCTGTGGCAAGGTTGAGTTCGGTACGAGCTGCCGTAGCTGTTACTGTCGAGAAGGACTTGAAGATCAGGCAGCTTGACATCACAACAGCATATCTGAACGGAAACGTCGAAGAGGACATCTATATGGAGATGCCTGACCATTTGAAGGAGATCTTGGAGCTCATCGTCGAGACTGAGAAGGAAGATCAATTCGTGAGAAGAGAAGCCGAGAAGATGTTGAGTCGTCTTCGTAAGTTCGATGCAGTATGCCATCTCAACAAAGCCATCTACGGACTACGTCAAGCTGGGCGAGCGTGGCATAAACGGCTAAATGAGGAACTTCGTGCACTTGGGGCGACGCCTTCGGAGGCAGATCCTTGTGTTTATCGCCTCGGACAGGATGATCGTACATGCTACGTGATCGTATACGTCGATGATATCTTGGTGATGTCTTCGAGTGATACCGAAATCGATCAAATCATCAAACGACTTGGGACGAAATTCGATGTTAAGGACCTGGGTGACCTCAGATATTGTTTGGAGCTGCAATTCTCCAGAGACAAGAACCACATGGCAGTTTGTCAGACAAAATATATCGATGACCTACTTGAAAGGTTTAATATGATCGATTGCAACCCTGTTTCTACTCCCTTGGATCCTGCCGTCAAACTCGTGAGAGAAGAGAGTCATTGTCAGTCGGATGCTCCTTATAGAAGTTTAGTAGGGGCTTTGATGTACTTGTCTGTAGGGACGAGGCCGGACATAGCGCACGCTGTGAGTCACTTGAGTCAGTTCAACGAGTGCCACGGGGATTCGCATTGGAAGGCCGCCAAAAGGGTGCTTCGTTATTTGAAAGGGACTAGAGATATTGGACTCGTTTATCATCGATCAAGAGGACCTCCGGAAATGTACACTGATGCTGATTGGGGCAACTGTGTTGTCGACCGTAAATCATACACAGGCTACGTTTTTATGGTCAGTGGGGGGGCCGTAAGTTGGGAGTCCAAGAAGCAGCAAACAGTGGCCTTATCGTCTACCGAGGCCGAATACATGGCACTCTCAGAAGCTACGAAAGAGACCTTGTATATAAAGCAGCTGATGAAGGATTTTGGAGTAGATCTGACTACGGTAATCATAAAGAACGACAACAATGGTGCAAAGCTGTCGGCTGAGAATCCGGTGTTCCATGCTCGTACAAAGCATGTAGAGCTGAGACACCATTTTGTTCGAGATGCTGTTGGAAGAAAATTGGTTCAAGTTCAGCACGTTCCGTCCGAAAGGATGACCGCAGACATATTGACAAAGGGTCTCTCTAGCACAAACCATAAGAAATGTATGAAGATGCTTGGTTTGGAACATTTTCACGTTCTGGGAGCGGATCTTACATTGCAGTTCGAGGGGAAGTGTTAGCGAAGATACCACTAGATGGTGCGACCTGCACCGTAAGAAGATAGCGACAGTGGCTCCGCCACTTCTTCCAGTTGTGTTAACCACCGCGACCGCAGTTGCTGTTCACGCGTCGTTAAACACTGATCGTGTTTCATTGTATTTGTTTCATATCGGTCAATAAAAGACCTCATTGTGTTATTTAGAAGTGCGTGTTTCATTCGATAGCCCTCCACAACTCTATCAATTAAGATATTAATTTAATTTAGGGGCTCAATGAACCACTTTTTTTCTTTTCTTCTTCCTTGACTGGTTTAAATCGTTTTAAATAATTCTAATATTTTTGGAGTATCTGGTGATTGGGTATCATGCAATTATTTTTCAAACAACGATTCTGATAGTGTTGCTAGTATTGTAAATAAATTATCATAATCACAATCATGTTTTATATCTTTGTTTATCATGATCATGTTCAAAAGTTAGAGTAACGTGTTTACCAACATTCTCTACTTTACAAACTAAATCACCTAATTTATCTATGAGAGGTTGATCTTTTTTATATTTTTCATATTGATTACGATCATGTTGTTTTCATTCTCGCAATGTATCTTTTATTTTTTCCTTCCATTCTCTTATTTGTTTTGGTTTATTCTTTGCAAACATTTATAAAGCAAAAAAAAATTACTTCTCTTTTCTGTGTTTAAACAGACAGAATTTTATATTGCCTCTAGTTTTGTGTTTAAACAGACATTGCGTCTGTCTGTTTTTGTGTTTGAACACACAGGATTTTACATTAGGTCTGTAGATATTGCGTACGTATTTTACTAAAGAACGATTGTATTTTACTTCTATATTATCATTTGAGTTTTGTCTCATGTAAATTCATATAAAACCAAATAATTTATCACAACATAATTAACATAATTATTTAAATTTATCAAATTTCATATCATCCCTAACAAATTCATGACCAATAGGACTGAGATTAAAGACATCTTATCTAAAATATTTTTAAAATTTTAATTATCTCTAATCAATGGCTTAGTAATGTTTGAACAAGTTTGTGCTAAATATCGACAATCAATATCTTTGTCTATCACGTGACTACCACTACCATTTTTCTTCAAACTTTGGAAACAGCAGAAAATTGATTGCGAGATTTCAATGGAAATACACGTTTTGGGGTCCCCTAATACCGAAAAACTGTTTGTTTTTTTTCAAAACGTCCGTCCGTCTGTCGGTTCTTTCTTTAAAATTTGTGGGTACTTTTTCATGCCGTCCCAGGGACATATTCCCAATTTTCTCAAAAACGGCTTCGAGTTATTTCTTTAAATTTCTTGAACGAATAGAGAAAAATACACGTATGAAGGTGGCGTACGTCTGATTTTCACGGTTACCTCTAAATTTTCGGAAATTGCAAAAAAATTGCAAAATTTTTCCCGCATATTCCTTCGGCTACAAAATTGACGGTAGATGTTTTCCTTCAAATAAAATTTGTTGTCCATAATGAATTCGTTCATGAAGGTCATAAAACGCCACGTCGTTTATATGTATATTAGCAATTTGTTGACATTATTATACTTATGAATACATGTGTAAATAATGTCCCAAAGTTTCTCGAAAACTCAACCGTTTTCTGTGAAAACTAGCTGAAAATTCCGCATTTTCAGAAAAGCTCAAACGCCATTTTCTCAAAAAGGCTCCAATTTGTTTCTTCAAACTTTTCGAACGGATAGTGCTAATTGCCTTCTTCAATGTGAATTAATGTTCACTTCGGGGTATTGTCTTGTTTCTAGTTGTCTGGTAGTTAATCTAATTTCTAAATGTCTCGTAATATAGTTGTTAAATGTAGAAAAAATCCTCTAACCCGTGATGTAGACAGAAGTTTTGGGGGTCTTTTATACTGGAAAATCGATTTCTATAATTGCAAAAGTTTGAATTTTTCGGCGTCTTTCTATTGCTACAAAATTGAAGATAGATACATTTCTTTCAAATAAAATTTGTTATCCACAATTCTTTCTTAATTTCATTTGTTATCCATTTTTTAAACATTTAGTATTTTGCGTGTAATATGTGCAATTTAAAAATTTAACAAAAAACAAGAATTTCTGAAAAATGGCTCCAATTTTTTTTCTATAAACTTTTATTAGGAATAGTGATAAATGACATAAACGCCATATTGCTCTATTCCTTTGTTGTTGTTTTTTTCAAAAATTACAATACTTAAAAAATAGACTTGTCTATCACATCGAAAATACTTGCATTCGCGGCGATTTGTTCACATTATTACATTTACGAGTAAATGTGCTTTAAATGATGTGGTATATTTTTTCCAAAACTCAACAGGTTTCTGAGAAAAAGAGGGCAAAATTCCACTTTTTCATAAACGATCAAACGCTATTTTTTCAAATTGTCTCTTAATTTTTTCTTCAAACTTTTTCAACAGATAGTGTTAAATGTACTGTCCAATATGACAAAGTGTTTTTGCTATATTATTTTGTTCTTTTCAAAGATTGCACAAATGTAATTTTTTGAAATATGTCTCACGCCTTTAATACGTACTTTTGCAACTTTCTGTGTAGTTTGATGCGATTTGATACAATGCGAATTAATATTTCGGTTCTGTCGGTAGGAAGTCGAGAAATTGTGAACATTTTGAAAAAAATGTTTTAGGGTGGCGTTAGAGCAACGGGAAAGATGATGTAGAAAGCTTGTAAATCTTGCCCAGACCAAAGAAAAAACTAACTAGTTCGAGAAAGTCTGTGCCATTCTGCAGCACCATTAGTTTCTATTATTATGTGTTTAGACACCGTTGGAGAAAAAGATCTGTTCGTATTTCGCAGGCGAAGTCGCTTCATGGTCTGTATTAATTTGTTTGCTTTAGCCTATGGTATCGGCAAAATATCTTTATCTCCACCGTGAAACTTCTGCGCTTTGTGCACTTAATATTAAAATAACCAGCTAATATTGTATTTGGGCTTGTGTAACACTTTTCTCATATTTAAGGACAATCAGTTTCTTTGCAGTTCAAAATTGTCTCATTTATTGAAACAAAACTAATTGTGATATTTATTTATTTATGCCAAAACAGTTAAAAACTGTATGACGTGTTGTGGTGAGAATTTAATTTGAAGTTACATTTATAATATATGCGTTTAAAGTGCTTTGAGGATAGGGGGTTGCTCTAAAAGTAAGTAATTAACTTTAGTCAGAATATACTTGATGTGTGAATATCACTAACGAACGTGAGAGCAAATTATTATACATAAATATCTAAACAATAGGATTCTATTTTACAGGAGCAGCCATTAAGCGTCACAAGTTTCAATAACGCTTGGGCGATCACTTAAAATATAATTGATATGGTACATCAATTCACATGTAATACATGTAGGGTTGGATATAATGGAATATGTGTGATCCATCATAAAACAGATGATTCAGGTGGATTTGTTGCAAAAGTAAAATTGCATGCATTATGAACTAATGAATTATTTTGACAACGTAACTCAAAGTTTATGTAAATTAAATTATTTTTTATCGTTATATTAAAAATACATCCTAATTGGTAAATTGTATAAATGTACGAAAAAAGGGTCTGATTTGCTATGAAAGAACACCAAGTTAAAAGAGCTTAAATCTAGTACATATTCGAGCATACGACCCCAAAACACGTATATAATTTCACAATGTTTTTAATGTCAAAGCACATCCGTCAGGTTCAGTTTATATTCTAATCGCAAATCTAAAAGGTAAAGGTTAGAATATGTTTAAAACTTTTCAGATACCGAAGAAAGAAATATGGACAACATTGTTTGTAGTGTTTACATTCTATGAGGCAGGTTTAGATGAACTTTCTTCTCTTGAACGAGTGTCTCGTTACATCTTGTGACAAATGACTCTAAACCAGTCGAAACAGGTTTCAATTGGTTGAACGTCAGTTGACAACAAAATAGTTATTCACAAAAAATAAAGAATGACTTCATTCAGCTTTTGAAAATAATAATACCTGTAGATGTTTTTTCGGATTATTTTGTCACTTGCCAAATCTCTTAATCTTCGACTAATTATTAAAGTTGATTAACAGGCCACCAGTATATACCAACGACAACCACATGAATATACAACAGTTGTGTTATCACTTTTTCTTCTTCTTGCCGCGACTGATCAACTTCAATTCTGGTGACGTGGGACCAAGCTGCAGGAGCGGCGACTTTGGCTTTGAGGAACCGAACGCCTTCTCGCTTCCGCGGGTCGGAAGCAGCTGGGCAGCAACGCCCAGAGGCGGAGCAGCGAGGATGACGTAAGCACGGTGCAGCGGCGGCGGCGCCGCGCATTGCAAGCCAGTCCTACTGCCGCCTCCTTCCCCTTCTCCTCCGCCGCTTCCACCAGCGCTAGCAGCCACCAGCAGCCGTTGCCAAGTGAAAGGCGAGATATATTTGTGCGCCGGGAAGCGAGGAGGGGGCGGCGACCCGACAGGTATCTCGCCCTGGAGAAGCCGGCCCAGGAGGCTCGTCGAGGTCACGAACTCGTCCCACCGACCCCCCGCCTCCGGGACCAGTCCTGTGCGAACACCCGGGAGAGAAGTGCTCGCTGCGGAAATAGGCGCTCCAAGCGAAAAGATACAAGAGGTGTGACGAACGGGAGGGCAGGAGCAGCAGCGGTAGCGGTTTCTCGTGCTGGTGGCACGCGGCAGCCAAGGACATATGGTTGAGAAGCTGCCAGGACCTAAAAGAGAGGGGACGTTCAGGTCCAATTCATCAGGTGTATGACCTCGTGTTACTCTAAGTTACTTTGTAATGAAGAATCAAGGAAAAACCGAAAACATTTTGTTAAAACACATGCTAATGGGCAAATAAGTGCTGTAAACTGGAAAGATATTGACGTCTATCGTGAATGATGTCAGGTCGAACTGTAAAGAGTTTTAATTGTTACATGTTCAAAAAAACATTTCATTCAACAGTTTTGTTGGAGTTGTCGGATTTAACGAATCAAATTTTTAAATCTCAATGATGTTTTTAAAATGGTAATTTGTTTTCAAATCTACTCTTGTAAAGTGTACTACATATACGAATAAATCTCTAACAATTTCCCAAGGAGCAGTCTGTGAATTAGGAAACCTCGATAACAAAGCGGCTTTCCAGACTTGAACTTTTCTATGAATGCTCACTCAAACTCCCACATCAACACTTGAAAGTTTTGATTTATATACTAATTACATTTTAATACTTAAATACTAATACTTACTATAAATATTAATATTTATAAGTATATTACAAGAAAAACCTTTTTATTTTTCATGTTAGACTTTAAAATCCCAAAATGCCGCGAGCACGCTTTGTGAATTACAAAGTACACCCAGATTGGTCGGGGTTCGAGCCCAGACGACGGCGGTGGAGGGAGTGTGCGCTTGCTATTTCGCCAGGCCCCGCCTCCATCCCGCCCAAATCGTGGAGAGGTCAAATAATCTTCGTCAGAGGTCCTTTTCTGGAAATCATCATCTCTCGACACTGATTTATAACTTCAGACTTTTTCCGCTTTGATTAGCTGGTCAATGTCCCCGAGCCACGAGTATAAACAAACATTATATCGTCATATAATGAGGTCGAATAAGGTCATTCATCTTCCCGAGAACCGTCGGCTCGAGACGTAAAAACACAACGCCCAAAACGTAATGTAGGTTATCGCGACGATAATGCTAGACGAGCGAGTACAGTCAATCTGCGAACAAGTTATTATGCCAAAGAACCTCTGAAGTGGAAAAAATACTGATATACGGCGAAGCAGATATCCTACAAACGTCAAGACTACTCGCGCTACTGAATACATCGATATGTAGGAGTATTACAGTGCACTGAACATTCTGAAGAATAAGAATTCTGAGAAGGGGAAAGCCAGTAAAGCGATACTTATTACTGACAGACGTTATCGTTACATCTAGTGATGATCTCAAATCACAGCTTGATATCGGAATCAATCAAATTCAGTTTTTGCATCGTTGCTGCACAACAATGATACTACAGTTCCAATCTGAAACCGATTCTGGAATCAGACATTCCGCAGAGGAATATATAATATTCTATTACAAAATTATAATTGATTTTTCCCACAATACTGTACGAATAATAATGAACTAGCAGTCACTCGCCTCTTTATAAGAAAAGTATATTTGAAAATATTTTTAAATGAAAATGAAGCATTTCTTAAATATGTAAGTACAACACCTCAAAATGTTTGATTAACAATTCGTGAGTCTTGTGAAATGGAAGCGTACTAAGGTGCAATTACATACTAAATGATGAAGTTGTAAGACACTTAGGCATTTTCATGAAATTATCTGCGTAATAATGATGTATTAGCGAAGAAGGAAACAAATCTGAAGGAAAATCAATGTGTGAGTTCCTTTTTACACACGTATGCATATCTCGTCAAGAGAGTAGTTTCCTATGAAATTAAGAGCAAGCAAGGTATTTGAGCATAGATAACACAAATATTAAAACGTCACCCTTATGTACATGTTACTATGCAATTGCTACTATGCAAGACGTTTGCTAAGTAATGATCGAGGGTATGATTTAAAACATGCTGGAAAGTTTTGTGTGCACCCGATAGAAAAGCCTCGTATTCTGAATAATTCCCTCCTCGTTCACTATTGATTGGAACCGCAAACAGAAACTGTCAAGTGCGAACGGTAATACAGATAGATATATGCATATTTACAGAAGATATCACTCGTTTTTTCCGATCCAAAACTATAAAATGCAACATTATAGTTCGAAAAGTATCTACCACAATGCCCAAGTGATTCAATTCTGAGCTCTTCAAAATCATCACTTGTTATTCTTCACGTGAAATGGTAACTATTTATTCCCAGACGTGTTCTTTACAATTACCTGCGACAACTGCCTTCGTTGAAATTCGTGTCAATTGGAGAGCATTTCAAGCATTTGAAAGCTAATTGGAAATCACAGAGTATCTGCAAAGACTCTTCCCAAAGAAGCAACACTTCGCTGATTAAGAAAGACTCTTCCGTTGGAGGTTTGCAAACGTCGTTGACAAACTCAGGCGGGCGCTTCAGTCACAGACGGCAGTGGCGTGCCACGCACGTGCACGTACGCGCACTCACCTCTGCATTCCCCTCCATCCTCGCGGTGAGGACGCCGCCGCCACTGACCCACGTCGTCCCTCGGCGAACGCTGACGATGTCCCCGGAGGATGGCGCCTCGAGGGAATCGCGTGTGTGCTTGCCCCCTCCTTTCTCCACACGTCAGCACACACGCCGCACACGAACCGTCCGAATGGTCGCGCGGTCGCCGCGGGAGTGAGCGCAGGCGCGCCACCGCCCCCGCCGCCGCCGCCGCCGCCCTCGCCGTCGCCACGCGCCCGCGCTCCCGGCGGCCGCCGCTCGAACTCGCACGCCGGAGCTTCGTTTCATTATTATTATTTTTATTATTATTATTATTATTATTATTATTATTATTATTATTAGTTTGAAGGCTTAGCATCTAAGGCCTTTAGCCTTTTTACTGATTGATGTTAAGATTAATCATATATTAAATCTAAATTTTGAAGAAAAATTGGCTTCTTTCAAGAACTGTATTGTTTTGTCAGTTGCTGTCTTGTCGGTGCCGAGATCTATCTTCATGTTGCCTCTCATGCCGCATCTGTGTCTAAGTCTTGAGAGATCTACGCAGTCTGTCAGAATATGCTTCACTGTCAGAAGTCTTCCACAGCTGCAGATGGGTTGTTCTTCATTTCTTAACATGTATGAAGAAGTCATTCTTGCATGGCCTATTCTTAGTCGGGTTATGCACACTTGTTCTCGTCGAGGGTAGCTGACATTTGGAGACCATTTACTGATATTCTGTTTAATGGGGTGTAGTTTCGTGTGAAGACTGTTCCACGTGGTCTGCCATTCTGTGAGGATGCAATTCAAGACAGCATTTATTGCGTCCTGAGGTCGTATTTCAATATCCATTTCTGATTGGATGTTCCCGGCATTTCGTGCTGAAGAATCGGCTTCTTCATTGCCTAGGATACCCACGTGTCCAGGGCACCAGATAAACGTAACTGATGCTCCTCGCTGCTCTAATTTATGGCATGCTATGAGAATCATTTGTAGCAGTGGATCTACAGTTTGGCGCCTGTCTATTGCAATGAGAAGACTTAGAGAGTCAGTGCAGATGACGAACCTTCCTGAATCGAGAGTTTCACAGTGACGCAAAGACTGCAATACTGCATATAATTCGGCAGTGTACACACTTGCTTCAGGTGGAAGCGCCCAGGCCCTCGACAAGTTCTCAGTTACAAATACGCTTCCGACCTGATGTTTTGTTTTTGAACCATCTGTGTAGATTATGATGTGATTTGCCATGTATTCTTCGAGAACTGATCGAAATCTGACTTTCAAATCTATGGGAAGGCATTCTGTTTTCTTTACACTGGTAGTATCGAGTCTTACTTCTGGCATTTTCAACATCCAAACTGGAATTTCATATGGTTCATGTTTCAAAACTGGTGGTAGGACGATGTTGTAGCATTTGGCTATCTCGATTGCGCGGATGTTGGCTGGACGAGTAGCTGAAAGTCTTTGATCGTAAATATTTACTACCTTAGGTCGCGTCATCAATGAGTGGTTTAAATGTTTCGGAAGAGACAGCAATTTTGATCTATAGTTCAGTAGCATTGTTTGTCGTCTGTGATGTAGCGACATGGTGCTGGTTTCACAGTAGAGGCTTGAGGAAGGACTAGTGCGGAAAGCGCCAGATGCATATCGGAGGCCTGCATTGTGAACGGGGTCTAGTTTTCTTAAACTTGATTTTCTGCCTGAGGAGTACACTGCACATCCATAATCTATTTTGGACATCACCATAGATTTGTACAGGTGCAGTAAGATGTCTCTATCTGCTCCCCAATTTATATGGGAAATGCATCTTATTACATTCAGAGCTGTTTTGCATCTACGCAAGTTATATTCTATATGCTGTTTCCATGTTAAATGCCTATCAAAAATCAAACCAAGAAATTTTGCCGTTTCATTGTATGCCAGTTGAACACCATTCAGCGCCAGCTCTGGATCTTTGTAACTTTTTCTTTTCCTACTGAAATGAACGCATTTCGTTTTGGCTGCTGTAAATGAGAAACCAATGTTTTTTGCGTTCTGTACTAATTTATTGATGGCATTTTGCATTTTGAATTTGATCATACCCAGTGATTTGGCTGAGTAAAATATAGCAATGTCATCTACATACATGCATTTTCCTATTGACGCTTCTATGCCGTCAAACATCCCGTTAATCGCTATGATAAAGAGCGTACCACTCAATGGAGAGCCTTGCGGTACACCGTTCTCTAGTACGTAGCTTTCTGAGATAGTCTGCCCAACGCGAACTTTCAAAGATCTGGTACTAAGGAAGCTGGATATGAATTTTGGTAGATATCCTCTTATTTGCCAGTAATATAGCTGTCTCAGAATGTTATGTCGCCAGGTCTTATCGAAAGCTTTTTCCAGGTCAAAGAATACGGTAACCATATGTTTTCTTTTGATGAAGGTATTCTGAATTGCATTTTCTAGATATATTAGCTGGTCGATTGTAGAGTGATGTTGTCTGTATCCGCACTGGTGTATGTTTAGGAGGTTGTTTCTTTCGAGACACCATGCTAGCCGGGTGTTGACCATTTTTTCCAAGATTTTTCCTAGACAGCATGTCAGCGATACCGGGCGGTAGTTTTCAGGATTTAATGGATCCTTGCCTGCCTTTAAAATTGGAATTACTATCGCTTCTTTCCAGACTTTGGGGTAATTACTTTGCGTAAAAATGTTATTGTATATATTTAGCAAAGTTGACAGTATTTTCTTCGGTAATCGACGTAGTATGCTGTAAGGGATATTGTCTGATCCTGCTGCGGTGTCTCCAGCTGCATTTATGGCGTCTTGCAATTCTCTCCATGTGAAAAGAGCGTTATATGGCTTATCTATATTGGTTGTAAAGTCAAGTATTTGTTCTTCTTCTTCTTTCTTTTTGTCGAGAAAATCTTTAGGATAGCTATTTGTGTCACTGGCTTTGGAGTATTGGGTCGCTAATGCATTGGCTATTTCGTCAGGGTTGCATATTAGTTGTCCTTCGTGTTCTATGCATGTTATTGGACTGAAAACATTTTTCCCAGCTATTGACCGGATTTTCTGCCATATTTCCGTGACTTTGGTCGTCCGAGTTATGGTGGTTACGTACTTTTCCCAGCTTGATCGTTTTGCTGTTAGTATTTTTCTGCGAGCGAGCGCACGCAGACGCTTGAAAGCAATAAGATTGTCTTGGGTTGGTGCACGTGTATATCTATTGAGGGCTTTTCTTTTTTCCCTTATTGCTTCTTTGGTCTCCGTATTCCACCATGGTACTGGAATCCTAGATGAGCGACCACTGGACTGTGGAATGTATTGTACAGCGGAAGATATGACAGTGTTGGTAAAATCGGTAACGTCTTCCTCGGAGTTTCCACTGACATTTATTGGTGGTATATGTCTGGTGAAGCTGGACCAGTCTGCGCGGTTGGTACACCAACGTTTTCGTAAGTGTACTGTGTTCTTTGGCATGTTTGATGATATCAACAGAGGAAAGTGATCACTCTGATGAAGATCTGGCAGTGGTTTCCACGTCAGCCGAGTTGCAAGATTTAGACTACATATTGAGAGATCTATGGCTGAGAATGAGCCATTTCTAGCATTAAAATGAGTGCTTGCTCCTGTGTTTAAAAGTACGTGTTCGTTGTTAAGTAGCAGGTCATCGATTCTGCGACCGGAGTCATTTGTCCTAGAACAGCCCCATGTGGTACTGTGAGCATTGAAGTCGCCTAGAATTAGAAATGGAATCTGTAGTTGATCGATCAGGTCTTGTAGATCTTCATTTCGCCATGAGGCATCGGGTAAGTATATGCAACATACCGTCATCTTCAATGGCTTGTATAGAGTTACAGCTACTGCTTGTAGAGGTGTGTTGAGATCAAGACGACTAGCAGGATGAGTATTGCTGATCAATATGGCAACACCACCTCTAGCTCGTCTATCAGGTTCTACGTCACTGCGAAAGGTTTTATATCCTCTAAAATTGAAACGTTCTTCTGGTTTAAAATGAGTTTCTTGTAAGCACACACACATTGGTGTGTGATTAGCCAGTAGCAATTTCAGCTCACAGTAATGCGAGATACAGCCGTTGATATTCCATTGAATTATATTTTCCATGGTTGGAATGGGGTTTTTCTGCTGTAGGATGCGTAGATCTTGCTTATTTTCTTGGTTTTCCTTTTGGCCATCCTTTCTTCTTTCTCTTCTTACGCGGGGTTTTGCATAGATCGATGGATTGGTAATCATTATTTTCAGCACTTACCATCGAACTTGTCTCAGAGCCAGTGGTCGTGTCTTGATCATTAGTCATTGATTTAATTTTTTGTTTGAGGAAGTTGTCCTTGGTGTGCTTAGGAGAACGAGGCGATCGACTTCGATAGCCTGTTGTCGATACTTCTTTGCTGGGTATGGCTGCATGCGCAGCTACTGGATTTCTTTCTGCCTCATTTGGTGGGGATCTTGAAGATTCTTTTTCATTTACCATTTCACTTTGAGTGTTTGTGGTTAAGTCTTCTGTGTTGATTTTGTTATTGTGAATTTCGTTGAAGTACTTTTCTATGCATCGGGTTATTGCAGGCATTAGTTCTTTCACTACTAAAGAAGGTAAATTTGTGTTTTTAGTAACTGCTTCCACGTATGTAATATTTCCTTTATTTTCGGGACACACAAGTTTTTTTGCTTCAGGATAGCTGATCTTCTGTCTGGCTTTAACTTGTTGTATTGCTGCCTCCTGCTTACATACAGGGCAGTCTCTTGACCTCGATGAATGTTGTCCACTGCAATTAATGCATTTGATAGGATCTAGGCATGGATCATCACTATGAAATGGCTTACCACAATGACATACTTTGATTCTCGCACATCTAGATGCTGGGTGTCCAAATCGTAAACATTGGAAACACTGCATTGGTTGAGGAATGAACATTCGTACGGTTAGACGATGAATGCCTGCTTTAATCTTCTCTGGTAACGTACAACGCTTGAACGTCAGGACATGGGACGCTGAAGGAATTATCTGCCCATCCCGCCTCATTGTTAGCCTACGACAGGCAATGACTCCTTGAGAAGCTAGTTCTTGAACTATTTCCTCTTCACTGCAGTTTAGTAAGTCACTACAAACTACAACACCTTTGCAGGTATTCAGTGTGCCGTGAGCACTTACTTCAACATCTATAGTGCCTATTTTCTTCAATTCTAGTAACTTTTTACCTTGATTGTCATTAACTGTTTCTACCAAGAGTCCAGATGAAGTTTTCTGTATATCTTTTACGGCAGATCCAGCGCAGGTGCTAATACTCCTCTCTATTATAAACGGGCTCACTTTATCAAAATTTCCTTCAGTTCTTTTTACTGTAAGGTACTTTAGTACCGCTGCGGTGTTCTTGAACAAGTCATCATACTTCGTTGATTTTCCAACTTTCATTCTTTTAGCATTAAACTCCGGGCTTTTTTCTGGACGAGGGTTTTTAAGGGTTCCCTCAACCCTAGGTTCGCAGACTTCCATTTGAGTCCCGCGAAGCTTGCTATCACTCGTAGCACTATCTGCCAGCGGTGCCGAGTGATCCGCACCCCTGGCATTGCAGTCGCTGGGTGACGACGCCCGGTGGCCTGCTTGCGCACCACCGACCGCCGGTACTGGGGCTCCGATCTCCTGCACCGTAACTGTCGATCCTGACAGAGCCTCCATCTTGGGTTTTTTCTTCAGGGTCACCTTCCCCTAGCGTTTTTGAGCTACCGCCAGCTTAAGGAAACGGAAGGAACAAAGGGGGACAGATAAGATTAGAGTTAGAATAGAAGGGTAGAAAGGAAACTTCTACCCTAGCTCTCGCAACCTAATAGCGTCGCAGCGGAAACACAAGAGTTGGCCGATACAAGATTGGCCTACAGGACAGAAAACAGATGTGTGACACAACTGGAAGCAATGGCACACAGAGTTTGTGGGAATGACGGGATGTTTAGGGGAGTGACAGCGGTCAGCTGCCTGCCGATTAGTCGCCTTCTACGACAGGGGGAGGTCCCGTGGTGCTATTCTACTAAAATCCCCGACACCACACGGGTTTATTATTATTATTATTATTATTATTATTATTATTATTATTATTATTATTATTATTATTATTTTCGTTTCGGCCAACTAGGACCACGCAGGGCAAGCAACCTGCCATTACCGTGGCTCAATTTTTCATTTTAATATCACGGTGGCAGGTGCTTGCGAACAATTCTTTGGGGGGACCAGCATTAAGCTGGATCCGATTTTTATCCCCCAGGGTTGTTAGTCCTGGGGGTGTGAAAGATGAAATGATGATGATAATGAGGGGTGAAAGGACGACACACTCATACAAACACACACACAAATACACCCATGCCCGAGGCGGGACTCGAACCCGCTATCTTCTGGTCCGAGACCACTCCGGCACTACTGCCTTAGCGATCTCGGCCATCTGATCGGCATTATTATTATTATTATTATTATTATTATTATTATTATTATTATTATTATTATTATTATTATTATTATTATTATCTTACATTATTCACAGTATCTACTGGTCGGTATGTCAACCACACACAGGTATGATGACCAGGTGTGTGGTTGCTTTACTGAAGGTTCAGATGGCTTCTGACAATACGGCATGTATTCAAAATTACTGTCTTTTGCATGTTATATACATTCCTGGTATCCAAGTGAAGACACTCCAGTGCCCGAAGTGTCATTTTCGGGATCACTCCTGTAGCTGATATTATTATAGGCACAGTTGTCACTTTACTGAAGTTCCACTGAGTTGCGACTTCATAGGCGAGATCGGCATACTTCTGGATCTTCTCTTGATATTTTCCCGATATGTTGTGGGTATTGGGTATTGATATATCGATAAGGAAAACCTGCTGTTGGTTTCTATCAATGTACGTTATATCGGGTCTATTGCCGCCGACATGTCTGTCAGTGATAATGGAACGATCCCAGTAGAGTGTGTACTCACTACTTTCAAGCACATTCTGAGGCACATATTTATAATACGGCACGGAAGTGGCGAGTAAGCCTGTTCTCAATGCCAATAATTGGTGTACCTGCTTCGCCACTTCATCATGCCTCTTTTTGTATTCCACCTGTGCGTGGCTGCTACATCCACTTGTCACGTGTTGGATAGTTTCGCTTGCAGCCTCACATCTTCTACACGAGTCGGAATGAATGGTAGAATCTCTCAGAATGTGTTTTCTGTAGTTCAATGTTGGTACCACTTGGTCCTGGATAGCTATCATGAAGGCTTCTGTCTCCGGAAAGAGATCCCCGTGCTGGAGCCATGCGTGCGACGCAGAGATGTCGACTTCTGGTTTACTCAGCTCGTGAGGGTACCTTCCATGCAGTGCCTTCGCTTTCCATAAGGTTATCTTCTCTTCCGTTTCAATGATTGGTTGAACAGGCGGATCAAGCTTTTTCAAGTTCAGAGGACTATAGTTATTATCAACTGCGCTCACTGCTTGCTGAACTCTCCCACAATGTTCCAGGAAGTATCTTCTAAGTGAAGCAATTTGAGAGCTGTGTAGATTTATGAGATCTACAATACCTCGCCCTCCTTGCGACCTTGGAAGGGTAAAACGCTCAGTACTTGAATGGGGATGATGTTTTCTGTGTTGAGTCATAGCGGTTCGAATTGTTCTCTGGAGGTTGTCGAGGTCGGTATTGCTCCATTTAATAACGCCAAAGGAGTATGTCAGCACTGGAATAACAAATGAATTGATGGCCTGCACAAGGTTTCTAGCAGAGAGTTGAGTTTTTAAGAGTCCATGCAATCGTTTACACACTTCAGTTGTTAGTATGTTCTTAGTAACAGTGTGTTTGATTCGGAGTGACTGTTGGAAACCCAAGTATTTGTAAGTTTCATGGGGTTCCATGAAGGTAATCTTTGGTTCATTATCAGTTTCCAAATTTATAACTTGCATATGACCCCGAATGATATTCACTCTCCTGCACTTATCCAAACCGAATTTCATCTTAATGTCGTCAGTGAACTTCTCCGTCACGTTTATTAGTTGCCGCATATGACTCTCAGTGTCTGCATAGAGCTTCAGGTCATCCATGTAAAGGAGATGTGAGACACGAAGAAGAGTTGAGTTCCCCTTTTTAAGAGCGATTCCATAATTAGATGAATTAAGTAGAGTAGAGAGGGGATTCAAGGCTAAACAGAACAATAAAGGGCTTAAAGAGTCACCCTGGAAAATCCCTCGGCGGATGTGTATAGTATCTGTGTGGACGGATTGTTTTCCATTAGAGAGATACAGTTTTGTATTCCATCGACTCATCGCAATTTTCAGGAAGTTTTGGATAAACGGGTGGACTTTGTATACATCCAAACATTGAAGGAGCCAAGAATGGGGCACGGTGTCGAATGCTTTAGCGTAATCTATGTAGCATGCGTACAAGTTTCTTTGTTTTTCAAGCACTTGCCCCATAATTACAGAGTCTATAATGAGTTGCTCCTTGCATCCCTGAGATCCAGGTCTACATCCTTTCTGTTCATTTGCTAAGATATTCTGTTCCTCAATGTGTGTCATCATCATTTGTGAAACACAAGATGTTATGAGTTTGTAGAAAGTTTGAAGGCAGGTTATAGGCCTGTACTTCGAGGGGTCTTTAGTGTCACCCTCCTTTGGTAACAAAAATGTTCTACCTTCAGTGAGGAAGTAAGGTAGATTTTCTGGATTGTGAAGAAAATATTGAATTATATTAGCTATATGATGGTGAGTGCTGGTAAATTTTTTGAGCCAATAATTGTGCAGGCCATCACTGCCTGGTGCCTTCCAGTTATGTGCTTTGTTCAAAGCTGCTTGGACAATTTCTACGGTGATGATTGGTTCACCCATTAGAGGAATATCTCGGTGTCTGTCATATTCCATTTCAATCCACGTCCTATCTGGGTTGTGGGACACAGCAGATGACCAGATAGGGTTCCAAAAGTCCTCTATTTGTGACTTTGAGGGAAGCTTTGACTCTTCCATATCATTTACAAGCCCTTTGCCCTTTGACATATTCCTGTAGAATGCTTTCTGGTTTCTGCTAAAAAGAGAATTCTGTTGCTTCCTCGTAGTGCAATTCCTGTAGCGTCGAAGGCGTTTTGTTAACGCCAAAAGCTTTTGTCGTAGGGTGTCAAGATGTTCTGTTATTGTTGAATTCAAGGGCTCGTGCTTCGTATGTATTTTTGTATTGATAAGGATGTTATTCACCTTTCTTCTCAGTTTTTCTGAGGTATTTCCATTTTTAAATTGTGTGAGTCTCCCAATATCTCTCCTAGTGCTTTCTATACGATTCACCAGCCGTCTTTCCCAAGGTGGCATTCTTTTTTCACTTCGATCATTGTGGGCAGTTGCTACGCGGCTGAAAAGCTTAGAACCGTTACATCTTGAAGCCACAACCGCAGCACAATAAATTGCTGTGTGTACTTCTTCGAAAGACGGTCTTTGTTGTAGATGTTGTGGCAGTACTTTCTCATTCAAGACGCTGATTGCTCTTGCTAATTTCTTCGAGCAATTTTGTCTGGGAATGAGATAGCGGTTCAGTGGGTCAGTTCCTTCAAATTCCGCAAGTGCGACTGCAAATTCATTGAAAATTTGCACCTCTTCTCTACTCTTATCATCCATACTTTCTGACATGCTTGTTTCATTGTCATCGTGAGTTTGCACAGCTGATATCTCCACTGCCCTCAGATTACTAGGTTCTGAGGGGTTAAGCATGTTTCTCACTTCTTCCTTGATTGCTTCCAAAACTGGGGCAGAGAGGAGATTTTTCTGAACAATTGCTCGACGCTGGTCCGCAATTCTTTGCTCACTAACTTCAGAATCAGGGAAACGGTGAAGAAATCTTTGATGTAACTTTTGTCGGTATGCCGTAGTGTCAGTCTCCATTTTGGTAATGGTGTAGTATTCACGCATGATGAAGGTATTTATTTCTATAGTCCACTTCATCCTTCTGCGTTGCCTGCCTGCGGCAGTGGTCTCTGGAAGCAATAGATTGCTTCTCTGGGAAGCACTTGCGGCAGGTGCAGCTATAAGTGGAGATGGATGGGTGCTGCTATGTTCGGCTGTAGTATATTCGGGGTTATCCCCGATCAGGGCCCGCCTGTTCAGCTCCTGATCACCACCGGCTCGCATGCTGTCACCTCCAGCGGTGGCTCCGAAGGTGCCCCGGCGCTCCCCAGGCAGCGGCTGCTTTTCCGAGGCCTTACGACGCATATTCCGTGTCTCCATATCTCTATGGGTGTGCCATCGCCCTGTTTGCCGCCAAATTTTCTGACGTTGCCCGTCTCCCACGTGGCTAAGTTCTCAATTGCTCGGACGTAGGGCTGGACTTTGGGAGACTTATTATTATTATTATTATTATTATTATTATTATTATTATTATTATTATTATTGATAGACATTACAGTGTTCAGTTTTGGGGTTTTGCCCAGTTTATAGAAGGATGATGCTTGAATTAGAGGAAGGTTAGTGTAAAAATTGTGTTCGAGGTAGGCTAGTTGGTTTTTTATTGTGTTTATAATTAAATCATGATTGATTTTTACCGATGAACCATGATGCTTTTGTAATTAATCTTAAAAATTTATTTTGGATAACTTGTATTTTGTTTAGGTTGGTATTAGCAGCATTGGTCCAGATGGGAAAAGCATAGAGTAATGTCGGCCAGATTATTGTTTTGTAGAGTAATAGAGCATTAGATTGGGAAAGTTTACTGTATTGATTCAGTAAGGGTCGTAGTTGAATTAGTTTAGTTTTGACTTGCTGAGTTTTTACCTCCACATGTTGC
This sequence comes from Gryllus longicercus, assembly GCA_038098605.1. Taxonomy (NCBI): domain Eukaryota; kingdom Metazoa; phylum Arthropoda; class Insecta; order Orthoptera; family Gryllidae; genus Gryllus; species Gryllus longicercus. The sequence goes on from JAZDUA010000238.1 coordinate 1,102,548, forward strand.
TTCAAGTTGACTCGAGTATCGATGTTTAAGCCCAAGTATTTTATTGTTTTATTTGTTGGTGTCTAATTGATGATGTCGTTATTTATGAAGAATGGAAGAGGGTGTGTGAATGGTTTTCATGTGAATATTTTTGCTACAGATTTTGTTGGGTTCAACTTTATTTCCAGACATTAGCCAAATTTGCTAATAAGTTTAAGTGGTTCTCAAGCTGCGTTTGAAGAGTTGTTAAAGAGTTCCGAGATATATAGTGCAGTGTCATCGGCAAATTGAGCGGTGTGTATATGTGCTGAAATAGGAATATCTGCTGTGCATAAATTGAATAACGTGGGGGTAAGTGGTGAACCTTGGAGAACCCCAGCAGAAATTTTCCTTGGATTGAAGCAGTGGCCTTCAACTGATACTGAAAATGTTATATTTGTTATATAGCTAAGGATAACAAATACTTGTTATTTGGGTGTACCTATTGAAATTAATTTAAAATAGAGAGCTGGATGCCATATTCTGTCAAATGCTTGCGAAATACCTACGAATGCAGCGATAGTATGTTGTCCTTTTTGGAATGCAGTGTGAATGTGTTCCGTAAGCCTTAGTAGTTGGTGGGTGGTAGAGTATTGTGACGAAGCCAAACTGGTGCTGTGGTATACTGTTTGTTTTCTTGATATGTTACTTCAATCTGATAAGCATTAATTTCTCTAAGATTTTTGACATTATAGGTAGCAGTCTGATAGGTCTGTAATTCTCTGCTTTTGAGTGATTCTTGTTTGGTTTTTCTTTTGGGTGACTATTCTAATGACTGAGTGTTTCCATGTTTGAGGAAAATATCCTGTTTTCAATATAGACTTGTAAATATTATTTAGAAAAGCAGTGACTTTCTCCGATAGATTTTTTAAAATGTTTGTATTGATCTGATCGTGGCTTGGTGCTTTTTTATTTGGCATATCCTTTATTATTTTTCTTATTTCACTAGGGGATATGAATTATATTTGGTGGAGAACATCATATAGTGGAGCATTGAACATTGTCATAATTTCGTCGTGTTTCGGATCTTTGGGGGAGTTATTGGGGGTGAAAGTGTCAACATAGTGGGAGGCCAGTAATTCAGCTTTTTCCATTGGGGAGTATTTTTGACCATCACTAGTTGCTAATGAGGGAATACATGTTCTTTTTTAAGGGTTTGTTAGTAAACTGCCATAGAGAGTTGTTTTTGATATTTAAGCTATTGATATGAGAATTGTATTGTCCTTGTTTATATTTGTTTAGAACCTAAGAAGGAATTCTTAGAGAATTACAAAGTCTTCTTGTTTTATTTTTTATTCGGATTAAGTTAATTATATTAGTTGGGAGCGGTTGTGCATTATTTTGGTAACATCTAAACTTTTTTCAATATTTCTGTTATTAATATTTCTAATTATTATATTGTTGATGGTCATAATGGCTTGGTTAATTTCTTGGAGAGTTCAGGTTGTGAAATGGAGGTATGGATTTATTTAAAGAACCTTTAAAGTACTTTCAATTAATGTAATAAGTATTTAAGGTGGGGGTGATGGAGGCTTTTCTACGCGAGTTGATAGTATTACTGGTAAGTGGTCTGATTCTAGTTCATGGTACGTTGTAGAAATGAATTGAGTTTTAATATTTGTGACTGCTATGTCAAGTATGTCTGGACTTTTGTTTGGATCATATGGGAAGTAAGTGGGTTCGGTTGAGATTCTGATTCCTGTTAATGTTGAATAAGTATTTACCAGCGGGATTCGTAGCCCGACATCCACATGAGAAGTGTTTAAAGTTTAGATCACCTGCAATAATGAATGGATTTGGTAGATGTGATATTGTGGAGATGTTGCTATTTTTAATTTTTATATTTGTAGGCTTGTAAGCAATTACTATTGTTATTGTCATGTTATTATTATACTTTACGTTTATTGCTGCTGTTTCGAGTCCGGGCGTGTGTAGTAGAGTAATCTGGTGATATGGTATACTGCATTTATTAGTATTAATACTCCTCCGCGGGAACTTCGTGCTGGCGCTGCTTACACTTTTATTATATTACTAATTTATGCTTACACTCTTCCCCATATTCTTAAAAACACCTCCAATTTTTGCAATGAAAGTGGCCATTTATGACGAGGTTTGACTCATCTTTAATATTTTTAAAGTAAACCGAAAAATTGAGAGAATGTCAAAAACATGACCTTGGGGCGGCGTAGATTGCAGCTGGCAAGAGGATGGGCCAAGACCATAAGACCAGTTCACCAGTTTAATTAATGTCTCGTGAATAGAAACCGAAAAAATATGTACATAAATATGTAACGAAAAGATGTGAAGAATATGTAATTAAAATAGGATAAAATGTGTAATATTAAAATACACAATTATAAAACGAATATTTAGATAATACGAAATTACATTTATGAAAAAAATTACGTTCTAAATTTTAAATGTGATACAATGTTTTAAAAATAATTTGAAGAGTACAAACCGATCCCTGCTTTGTTCCATACAACCTACCCGTCAGTTGTAAAAACTCCATCTACTGCTATTCAGTACGGTCGTTTAGCAACCAGACTAGACGCAATAGAAACCATCCTACAAGCTGGCGATCTCTACCATCAGCGAAGTATCACTACAGCATGTAGCATTCTTAGGGAAGAGTTAGATTCGACGATCGGCAAAGTTTCTGCGAAATTAAGGTTCACGTTCACAAGTCAGTGATACTTTTCACATCCGAAGGTGAAACTGATCTCAGTCACTGACATGCACTTCCCGCCACTGAGATAACTGAACAGGACTGTGAGCACATCCTAACGCGTTTTCGTGTAGCGAACCTCGAGTAGACAGCACGCAGTAACGATGTAGGAAATGAAGTGTTTTTTTAATACTTCTTTTCATAAAAATGAGTCATAAAATTGAAGAAAAGAATTGAATTCATAGAACAAAAAAATATTTTGGGAAAATAGCAAAATATCTAATGTAGTATTAAACATATCTAATATAGTATTTGACAACAACGATTATTCAAAATTAAATATTAGTAGAAAGTGGAAAGACAAAAAAATTAATTACATAAAAATTCGGTCTCTACTGATAAAGTTCCTCGAAAACTGAAAAGTAATCTGAGAAATTGACCTCGCAGTTCTGCATTTTCAGATACACTCAAGAGTTAGTTTCTTAAATTTTTTCAACGAAAATGTACATGTAAGATGAGGTTTTATATTTTATAGTATTCTTAAAGTCATGTTTATTTTCTATCATTAAGGATATGAAAAATTGAAAAAAGAATTATCTTTAGATGGCAATGGATGGCAGCTGGGAAGAGGGTGGAGTAAAACCGAAAATAAAGCCCAGAGCAAAGAAATAAGAAAACAAACTAATTTGAGAAAGTCTGTGGCATTCTGTAGCATCACTAGTTTTATTTTATTTCACAAATCACACTACTGGTGCTATAATTTGGGCAGATATTCTCGTATCAGCTATAACCGAAGTATAGAACTGAATTTATTTTGAAAAATTGTGTGTTTCCAAATTATTCCTATTTTTACCTGGTCATCCTTCGGACAAATCTCGTAAACTGAGGTGACGTTGTGACTCAAGAATGATCAGAAGCAGCGACAGCGGAGGTGGAGAGCGAAGCATAAAGCGAAAAGGGGCAGCGAGCAAGCTAGCCAATCAGTATTAGTGAACTTGGTAAGCGCATTCGCAAACTTGTCTATTTGCGAACCAGAGTTTCAGAGACGCGTTGGATTTCGAATTCCCGGACCTCCTTCTCACGAGGTCATAAAATTAGCAAAGCAAAGTTTTAAAAAATTGGAATTAAATTCAAAATTTGTTGCTTTTTTGTTGCTAATCTGTTAGGCAAGAAAATTGTCGCTCTTCATTTGACCCTGCTATAAACTATTGGCAAACTGGACATCAAGTTAGCACCGCAAGTAACAGAAACGAAGATAAATAAAAATAATTACATGGGAATTTGTCACTTTTTTGTTGCCCAGTAGTACCCGACAATAAATTTTGTTGCTCTTCAGATACCACCTAATACCGGAAATGCAAAATTTGCCCTCTTTGCGGCGGGTGACGGTGAAGGGGACGACTGTCCGTCGCTTTTAGGGACCACGGAACAACAATGTTCACCGTGGTTTGACAACCGTGGTGGACAGATAGAATCTGACGCGCAGAATAAATGAAGATTTTCGGCCTCACATAAAAAGATGAAGCTTCACCATTGTTATATTTGTAGTATATCAGATTTTGAAGTAACGATAACAGTTTCATTAATTATAAAAAGGACGAGTATCTACATTTTACTTTCGTGTTTCTTCAATAAGTCGCCGCAAAGGTTGTATTTTCATTAATTGTAAAATACAAACAAAATTGAGATGAATCCGGTACAAACCAGGTACAATCGATTGAGCATGAGTTGATTGTTTACGGTAGCTGTGACGAGAATGGTGGTACAGTTCCTGTTCCCCTCCCTTCTACCTCATTAAGGTGGTTAGAGCGAGATATTCCCTAGTAGACAGAGAGTCCATATTATGTTCAAAAATAATCATTTGCGAGATAAGTGGGTATTGTGGGACCCACATAAACCAAATAGGGACTTTTCTGCTGAGTTTCATTTAATTATTCAAATAAATTTAGTTTAATAGATGTAAAATAAAAATATTTTAATACCACATAAAGAGCTACCGTTGACTAGTTTCTTCACTAGTACCAACATATCGCGTGGCCACGGACTGAAAAATTGAAGCATATGGTTGAACATAAAAAAGAACTATTACACAATAAGTACGTGTAAAATCATAAAAAGTAACATTATAGACACATATCTATATATTTTGGTACAGTGATCGCTAATAATGGCAAACTTTTCCATGTGTGAGTGGGGCAAAAAGACTATAATAAATTCGGCAACACCGTAATGTCCTTGAGATTGGCATTACTGCTCAGAGCTCATGCTTCTACAAAGTTTCGTTGTTTTGAATCACTATGAATACTGTTCGTTGCCTGGTCGACACGCGGTAAATATCACAATCTAAGCGAATTGGCGGAAAATTCATTTCCAAGGGGGAATTTGAGATAAAACGAAATAATTCCCCCATTATTACGAGAAAAATTACGTAACAAAATGTTTTCAAATATTTTTTCAATGTTTGTTTCTCTCTAATTTTTATTTCTTGAATTACCTGAACCAATGGTAGGTCAAACCTTAGATTATTCGATTGCTTGACAACAAGATCAACAGTGTGGATCTCTCCAACATTGTATAAAGCTTTATATTTAACTTGACAGACATAGGAATTATTGACTTCTGCTGCTCCTTATTATCCCTCTTATCACAATATATTTTGTTCCCCCCCTATTTCTGTTATTCCCCTATTTTATTTTTGCTTAGTTAATTAAACTTCATGATCAATTTTTAATGTTTTAATAGTTTTGATTGAAATTTTAGAACTATTTTAGCAATTGCAATAAGCCGTATTATTTACAGCAGTGCGGTTATATAATTCATAGAAACTATTTGATGGTTTTCAGCATAATTTTATATCATGCTATGATATTGATTTAGATGCAGCTTATTGTGTAAAGTACACACCAAGTTAAAGCTGATAATATGAAAATACTGCATCAGATAATTCTGAGATCTGTATTATTGAGACCTTCAATAATAAAATTATACCACTGTTGGAGAAAAATCTTCAAAAGAAATTTCTAAGTGGCATAGTCTTTTGTAATTGTTTGTCTTGATGTTGCACTCAAAATGAAAAAAAGGTTTAAATGTTTTGAAAATAAGATGAGAACCATTCAAAATGCATTATTATTGTCCAGGAAATGCAAACAATTACATAAAATATAGTGCTGTAGAGAAAAGGAGTTTCTATTAAAATACTAAAACTACCAAAGGCAGGATATATCATTCCTCTTACAATTTCAATAAAATGTAATTATTAATTATAAATGTAATTATTAAATTTGCCCAAGCGGATTTAAATATTATAGGCCTTCAAGCATAAACCTATACTGGGCACTTATTCAGAAACATCTTTAAAACTAATTATGAATAAATCTAAAAAAACACTAATTATGATAGAATAAATCATTGTTCCAATACAGATTAACAAATTGCTTTCAAAGAAGAAATTGCTTTTAAATTTATCATTTACAAATACATGCATCCATTCAATTTATTTTTAAAATCAAACATTGTTGTTCAGTAAACTATTAGATTAATGCTCCTTCAAATAAAACATTTTATGAAGCTTTTAATATTGATTTTTCAAAAACCGGCACGAGGATGGGAGTCCCAAGCCTAATTTTGCTAGGAGAAAATCCAGCTCCGCATTCACCTATACATTGAATAGTTACCATGACATTTCATAAAATGTTTTTATTTAACCCCAGCAAAACCCTAGAATTTTATTAACACCAGCAAAACAGTATTTTATCATTGCAACACATTTGAAGCCACTGCAAAGTCTATTTCTTCTGAAGTGAATGCCTACTCAGTAGCAATACCATTTGAGGTGCTGATCTATGATAAAGATCTGTGGTGCACAAGACAATGACAATACACTGTGTAACTCCACCATAAAAAACAGAATATGAATAATTTTCCAATAATTGAATAAATAATTATTGTTCAGGAGCAAGAAACTGACGTACGGCACAAAACAAAATAATAATACGAACTCGTACTGTACTGAATGTTTAAAAAATTCTATAAACTCTCAAGATCACCCATTTTCTCAGAGAGTAGTATCAAAGTGAGTCATTGGGAATATTAATTGAATTAAAATTTCATTCAGATCGCACTAATCGTTATATCCATAAAATTCCAGTTTTCTGAATATCTGGTTACCATCAAACGCAATGTTCTCCAGAAGTGATGATATTATAATTGATCACAGAAGATCCAGAGGAATGTACGAACTCTTGCAAGGTCTTGTCACTCGATTTGAATGAAGCGCGTTGAGCGCGCGGTGTTGCCGAGATGCGCGTCACAGTCCCGACCCTCTAGAAAGCGCGCGAACCTCTCCCTTTGGGCTGATTTAGGCTTATAATTTTGCAAAATTCTCCCATTTGAAACGGTAGATTTCTTTCAAATTGCGCATGTTGATTCTTCGAGATGCTAGGTACCCAAAGAAAAGTTTTTAAAAGCATGTTCAACAGTTAATTTTCTCACAATTTTAAAATTTCAGGTCAGATCTCTCAGGTCCCCATAAGAGCCCATGTTAAAACAGCAAACTTTACGGTCTCGTTACGCAAAAACTGGACGGTGAAATCGATTCAAGCTCTACCAGAACATAGAAGAACCTCTCATCTTTCGATTAATACAATAAAAAAGGCATGTTAAACTTAACACTAATCTCGCTCTAACCACCTTAAATGGCTGTATCTTCATAAGTTGTCTGGTACAAACGAAACTTCTGGTGGAACTATCCGGTACAAACGGTTTATAATATTTCCAAATATTTTTACGATGGTGGTGGTGCCAGTCTGAAGTTGGCACCATCACACCAAAAAGTGTTGTATCTTGTGTTTTTGGTACAAACGAAAGTTTTTGTGGTACAAAAGGGGAACAGAGATTTAAGGGGTTTGTGGTGGTGGTGCCAACTTCACGGACGTGAACGGAATCCTAATTATTTTATAAGATATCAGAAAACTAGTAATGCTAAACAGCACACACTTTCTCGCAGCTTAGTAACGGTTATATATTATACTGCAATTTCTGTCTATATCAACACATCTCAGCCAATGAGCACTGACAGCACAGCGCGCGTGCAGCAATGGGCGCTGCCAACAATTGGCACATATTTTCTCATTACCTATTGCTAAAAGCGTCATTTTTGCATTTAATATAACTGTTTTTCAGTTTGCATTAATGTGGATCTTAAGCGTTTTTATGGGACACTATTGCTTGTTTCGAATGCATACAATTATTTTTCGCCAGATCTCTAAGATATTTTAAGTTCATTCTTAAAGCTAAATGTCCCGACACCAGTACAATTTGGGGCCACCACATTGCAGCACCAAAATAATTAAAATTTACTTTCCCGATAACGTCTGAACCAATCGTCCGACTTTCGATCTGTAAACGGCATTTGACGCCTTTTTAAAATAGAATTTACGCTACGAAGCGCGTTTTCCAAACATCTAGCAAACACTCGAATTTGAAATTAGTTCTCAAACTTCCGAGAACAAATTTAAAATTGTGGGCTTATAGCGTGATGGCGACATGCTTCCTGAATCCAACGCCGTGACAATCATGCAAATCGGAGCGTCGTAAAGTGAAATTTAGGAAAATACCTCCCCCCCCCCTTACCCTTCCGCGACGTTGCGTCACCCATCCGCCCGTTGTGGGCCCTCTATCGGCGCGGGGGCACGACCAGGCCAGGCGGCGTGCGGCCAGCCCTGGCAGAGCAGGCGGGACTTGCGGGATACGCAAGTCAGACAGTCGGTTTATGCTTTCGTCACTTTGCATCTCAATCTATTTTTCCACAGATACCAAATTAGAGATGCTATACTACTATTACACACCGAGGTAAACGGTCTGTAATAGTAGTACATAACTATCTTTTTCACATATTTCCGTCTTCCTTCGAATACGATCTTAAAATTGTTTGAGACAACACTCAAAATATCGATTCCGATTTGGAACTGGATTTTAAAAATTTAACTAATTTTGTAAATATCACCATTATTTCATCTCCTCACATCTTATTTTAGATATATTTTAATTCTAAGGTCTTCTGTTAACATTAAACCTTGCTCTAAGATCTTCCGGGTTCAAATACCGGAAAGAATGAGCGGAGTATACGCATGAGCTCTTTTATCCTACAACTCGATTTTTGATCTCAAAACTACGTTTACCTGCTTTAAAGAGTTCATCTGGTGAATCTAAAAATAATATTTTATCTTCTTCTTCTATATATAATAATGAATTTCTGTTCGTTAGTCTCGCTAAAACTAGAATAATTGCCAGGAACACCCTCAAAACAGCCCTTTTCTCTCGAGCTGCAGCGCACTGTAAAAGCAAGAAATATCAGAGGAGCACACGCTTGCTCTTCCTGCCGCAAGACCGTACTTCATCAACACATCCCTGCCTGATAGCGTAGGCCGGAGCTCCGATGCGTGAGAATCGGAGCACCGCGGCTTGCCATCCGTCAGCAAACGATAGATAAGAGCCGAGGCGCGCCTTTGGAGGTCAAGCCAAAAGTATCCAGTTCGTACGGCTGGGTTGAAATGCTCTGAGAAACCTCTTTCCCATTCGTATTTAAAAGGTTAATCTGTCAGATTATCGAGAACTCGACTATCGATACTCGAAACCGGCTGAACGGATTTGTCTATCTTGGTTTTGAAATGTTCGTTTTGAAATGCATAAAGTTCAAATTCACATGCGCGTTGGAGGATCTAATGTGTGTGTGTGTGTGATATTTTGTGATAGTGACACTTTACTGCTAAATGAGCGAGATTTTTTCTCAATTTACGATGCCGAGGAGAAGACGACCTGACTTAGGTCGTCGCAGTCAATCAAATGTGCGAGAACTACCTCACGTGCTAACCGCACTGATGACCAGAGAGAGACAGATCAAGAAAATAGTCGTATTGCTATGTCAGAATTGCGTTCTCTAGTGAGTGACAATGTAGCAGATAGGCTTAGAATACGAGTTCGTGCACATCAAACACAACAACAGCAAGCTAGACATAATGAAATTGAGCGAATCCGTATACGCAGTGCTCCTGTGATTCTTGAACGAACTGCATTCCACTATGATCCAGCAATTGATTATTGTGCCGACAAATCGGTAACAATTGGGGAAATGAAAATAATTTGTAAATATTGTAAGGCGTTAAAATACACTGGTAAATCTACTGGATTGTGTTATGCTGGAGGCAAAGTAAAATTTCCACAATTGGTCCCACCACCAAATCCTTTACGCTCTTTAGTTTCTGGGATTGGAAATGATTCTAAGCACTTCTTGGCCAACATTCAGAAATATAACAGCTGTTTCCAGATGACATCATTTGGCGCTACACATATTATACAGGGCAATTTCATGCCCACTTTCAAGGTATTATACCAGAATATTTTTTTATAATATTCAAGTTTGTACTAATATATATATATATATATATATATATATATATATATATATATATATATATATATCGGAAATAATTAACGGACAAATTTAAAAAAATTACAGATACAAGGACAAATTTATCACTTACTGGGAACAGTTACCACTACCTGATGCAGATCATCAATTTTTACAAATTGATTTTATGGGCAATTCAGATTGATAATCGTTGTGCTCACAATCCAACAGTGAAGAGAACCATTGTCCAAGAATTACAAATGTTCCTTCATCAGAATAACAATTTAGTAAACATGTTCAAAATAGCATTGATCGGATGCCATCTAATAGACATAATATTATCATTCGAGCTGACAAAACACCTACCGGTGCACACACAAGGTTTAATTCACCTACCATTGATGAAGTGGCTGTTGTCATTGTGGGAGAAAATTTATTATGTAGAGACATTGTGCTTCATCGTCGGAATAGTGATTTAAAACGTGTATCTGAAACACACAGGAGTTATGATGCACTACAATATCCTTTGATCTTCTGCAGGGGGAAGATGGATACCATTTTAATATCAAAATGGTAAATCAAGTAACAGGTAAATAAATTGAACAAGATTAAATAATATTTTAAATTCAATTCATCTAAGTAACAATTTCAACATTACTCATTTTTGGTTGCAGCTGCTGAAACCAACAAAAAAGTTAGTGCTATGAATTTCTATTCATACAGACTCATGATTCGTCAACGTGAAGTAAATCATATTTTGATGTGTCAACGACTTTTTCATCAGTTTGCAGTTGACATGTATGTCAAAATTGTGACTGAACAATTGACACACATCCGTTTGAACCAACGACGGCTATGATCAGAAGGAATACATTCATCTCCGCGATGCTATAAATACCGATGGCAATGTGAATAATGTAGGTAGAATGGCAATTTCGCTAGCCACTTATAGAGGCAGCCCACGCCACATGCATGAATATGCTCAAGATGCTATGTCATATGTTAGGCATTATGGCCGCCCAGACTTATTTGTTACATTCACATGTAACCCAAACTGGTCCGAAATCGAGAGGGAATTACTTCATAACCAAACACCAGTTGGCAGACATGACATAACAGCCAGAGTTTTTAAACAAAAAATAAAATCTCTCATGAATTTCTTAATAAAGCATTGTGTATATGGCCGAATACGTTGTTGGATGTACTCTGTAGAATGGCAAGAGCGTGGATTGCCACATGCGCACATTTTAGTCTGGTTAGTGGACAAAATAAGCCAAGATGAGATTTATTCCATAATTTCAGCTGAAATTCCAGACGAAATAGTTGACCCAAAATTGCATGCAGTAGTTACCAAACACATGATGCATGAACCTTGCGGACTTTTCAACTATAATTCACCCTGTATGGTCGACGGCAAGTGTTCCAAGCGATACCCAAGAGACCTGCTTGCTGAAACCATAACGGGAAATGATGGATACCCATTGTATCGTCGGCGATCAGTTGCGGACAATGGGCGATCAGTAGTTGTGAAGGTAAGAGGACAAAATGTTGATGTAGACAATCGTTGAATTGTGCTATACTCGCCAATATTGTCCAAAGCTTTTGAGACTCACATCAATGTGGAATATTGTAACTCTGTGAAGTCGATAAAGTACATATGTAAATATGTAAACAAAGGTAGTGATATGGCTGTCTTCGGTGTAACCAATGCAAATGATGAAATATCACAGTACCAGATGGTTTGCTATGTAAGTAGCAACGAAGCAATTTGGCGTAACTTTTCATTTGCGATCCATGAAAGACACCCTACAGTAGTCCATTTGGCAGTCCATTTAGAAAATGGTCAACGAGTTTATTTTAATGAATCTAACGAGGCAGACAGGGCGGCACATCCACCGTCGACAACATTAACAAGTTTCTTCACAGTCTGTCAAACGGATGATGTTGCTCGCATTTTGCTGTAGGCTGACATGCCACTCTATTACACATGGAACGCATCAACGAAATCGTTTCAGCGTCGAAAACAAGGAACACAAGTTGAAGGACATCCAAATGTATTTGCTTCAGGCGCTCTGGGTCGCATCTACACAGTACATCCAAATAACGATGAATGTTATTATTTGCGGTTGTTGTTGGTGAATGTTCGTGGTCCGACATCGCTTAAACAACTGAGAACAGTTAATGGACAGCTGTGTTTGACTTACTGTGAGGCATGTCAACTATTACATTTACTTGAGAATGATTCGCACTGGGATGATACGCTCGAGGATTCCGTAATATCCTCATCGCCAATGAAATTCGTACATTGTTTGCGATTATCATATCGACATGTTTCCCTTCGAATCCAAAAGATTTGTGGGTTAAGTATAGAGATGACATGTCTGACGAAGTTTTGCAACGTGTGCGCCGTCAAAACTTGAATCCTACACTACAAACGACTGAGGAAATTTACAATGAGACATTGATCATGATAGATAATATGTGTTTATTGATGGCGAATAAAGTATTGTCGTGTTTGGGAATGACAGCACCCAATCGTCATATGCACGATGCATTAAACCACGAGTTGCACAGAGAACAACAGTACGACATTGAAGCATTGGCCGAAACAATTCGTACAAATGTTCCACAATTAAATCAACAACAAAGTATTGCGTACGACACTTTGATAGAAGCTGTGAACAGTGGATCTGGTGGAATTTATTTTCTTGATGCTCCCAGAGGAACCGGAAAAACATTTTTAATTTCATTGCTTTTGGCGAGGATCTGATCGCGAAATGATATTGCTCTAGCGTTGGCTTCATCTGGAATAGCAGCGACTCTGCTAGAAGGCGGACGAACTGCACATTCTGCCTTGAAATTACCATTAAACATGCAAATCACCGAAACACCAATTTGCAACATCGCCAAAAATAGCGCAATGGCCAAGATCCTAAAGGTATGCAAATTGATTGTTTGGGATGAATGCACAATGGCCCATAAGAGGTCACTGGAGGCACTGGACAGAACGTTGAAAGATCTTCCTGACAACCAAAATATTTCTTGTGGGGCCATGATTCTGTTTTCAGGTTTTTTCGTCAGACTCTTCCAGTTATTCCCTGATCAACTGTTGCTGATGCACTAAATGCATGCCTAAAATCATCGAACTTGTGGTAGTACGTAAAGACACTCCACTTAACAACTAACATGCGAGTATTTTTGCAACAAGATGAAACTGCAAATGTGATTGCAAAGCAGTTGGTAGACATGGGAAATAAAAAAGTTGCAGTGGAAACCTCGACCGGATTCATCACATTACCCACAGATTTTTGTCACATCACAGACTCAAAAGAGGACCTTATTCAGCGTGTTTTCCCAGATATAGCGCAAACGTTCAAAAACCATAATTTGCTGTGTGAACGGGCAATACTGGCGGCGAAAAGTAAAGATGTGGAGGATCTCAATGCGACAATTCAGAATTTTCTTTTAGGACAGTTGTTTTCCTTCAAATCAGTCGACACCGTTATGAACCAGGATGGTGTAGTCATCTATCCCACGGAGTTTTTAAATTCACTGAATTGCCTTAATTACCACCTCACAATTTGCAGTTAAAAGTAGGATCAGTTGTCGTCATGTTGCGTAACATTAATCAACCTCAACTATGCAATGGAACAAGACTGGCTGTGAAAAAGCTGTTGAATAACGTCATTGAGGCAACAATCATAAAAGGAAAATGCAAAGGAGAGGATGTCTTGATCCCACGGATACCGATGATTCCAACGGTCTTACCATTCGATTTTAAACGTTTACAATTTCCAGTACGTCTGGCCTTTGGGATGACCATAAATAAATCGCAAGGACAGTCGTTAGAAGTTTGTAGAATCAACTTCGACTTTCCCTGTTTCGCGCATGGACAATTATACGTCGCGTGTTCGCGCGTCGGAAAACCGTCTTCTTTGTTTATTAACAGACTGTATCATCACAGTGTGTGTCTGTAAATAAAAAATTTAAACCTTATAAATAGCCAGTATATCAGAAAAAATCTGTTTTGTAAGTAAGCAACATGATGTGTCGAAAATAATACAAAAACTTCATGCTTTATTAGAAAATGCTTTTTTATTAAATACGGATTCGATTTGTTTGTTTTAAAATCATTTTATACAAAAGTTTAGGTCTTTTATTTATCGTTTAGGCAGTACAAAGTCTGCTGGGTCAGCTAGTATACAATATAATAAAAAATACATTTATTATTTAGAAAAATATACCCCCACCTCCCGAAAAAGAATCGGCTGGATCCGCTCCTGCTGTGACACCTCTCCTAACTCCGTAAGCGGAAGGCAGACACAGACCCTCGTATGTCATCGGAAGCGACCGCAGATCCTGCACAGATCTGGCGTCTCCCACGGCAACGCTTCAGGGAGAGAGGCGAAACGATGTGAGGGAGACTTGAATTTTCATGACGCGTGCTTCAATTACTTGTAACATTAGGGAAACTTTTATCTCGTAAACTAAAAAGTAAATTATAATTTTGAATTTCTTGGTACTTTTTATGCACGTAGCCGCAGTTATCTACAGTGTAAGTATAATAATAATAATAATAATAATAATAATAATAATTATTATTATTATTATTATTATTATTATTATTATTATTATTATTATTATTATTATTATTATTATTATTATTATTATTATTATTATTATTTCTATTTACATTTATTCAAAAGTACCGAAATCAAGGGTAGACCTGTGAGATCGGAGTCGGTAGGACAGACACGCAATACATTCACAATCTCTGTTGCACAGACTAACAGGCAGATACATGAGAGAGAACACAAAGCTTTTGTGACTGACCAACGAAATTCTAAAAGTTTGTACATCTTATGTTTGTAACATGAAAAAAGTAAATTATGAAAAATGAGTGGTTGTCTCTGCGACTTATTAGACTGACGAGTTCTGCACTTTTCGAATTATGTTTTTGATGGATCACTCACCGTCTCTTGTTTTCCATTTTCCAAGTCATGAGATTAGAAGGCAACAATCTCCTTTTCGTCTTTCGAGATGACGGCAGAGATTTTTTTGTTGGTGGTGTTGTAAGCGATTCTGATGCAAAACCAACGTTGGAATTCTGATTTTCGTAGTGATTATTGGAGGGTCTAAAATATTATTGAAAGAAATGTTTACAAACAATTCATTAGCCATTTTGTACTTGAATTATTGTGCAGTATACTCCTCTATAAATCGAAGTTTTTAGTACCTGAGATAGTACAATCAAAAAGCCACTTTCACACTTTGCGGTCTCAACAAATTACTTTTGACGTTGAAAACCTGAAAAGTGTTCCCAATAGTGTAACGATTTTTGACGCCTCAACTTTCGCAAGGCGGCAATTTGACAATAATCTCTCTTGAATAGTGAGGGAAATTCAATTACATTGCACAAATAAATATATTTCCACAACTTTAATAAACCACATATTTAAATATTACTGTCATCTGTCGCACATACGAGGTTGAACTAAAGAATTCGCGAAGACCTACAGTGGAAGTATTCGGCATAATGACGTGTTTTGCAATTTGCCGCCTACGCCAGCAGTCGAGGAAGCAAATCTGCTTTGACAACATTGTATGAGGTTCAATATCACTTCATCTGATATAGAATGTTTCTTGTTCTGAGAAGACATGAACTCAATGTGTAACATGTTGTTTGCTTCAATGTGTTTACTCAATGTGTAACATGTATTGCGTGTTCATTTTAATTTGGTTTCTGACTTTTGGTGGGACGGTATAGCTTTTGTTCGTAGTATAGGCCAAACAATACACAGTTAAGCTAGGGAAATTATACGTCTCGTTATTAAGAAATGTGACGAAGAAAATAATGCGGGCGTTCTTCATCACACGCTGCACAACAGCAATTTTCGCGTAGTAAACTATACTGATGTATCTGTTCGAACTGTGATATCAATTAAAAAAGAAGGATTTGAAGCCGGCGGGGCAGCCTTGAGCACTCCCGTAAGAAAAGGCCATATTGTAAAGATAAAAAAATTCCACATTGATGCTATTCACGTATTGCTTATTTGTTTTCCTTATTTTCGTTTGATGTTTTCATTTTTGTCTACTTGGCGTAATATATTTGGGACAGCTAGTAGTTGCAGATTAGGCGGGGGCATGGAGGGCAGCTTCCAAGAACACCGAGCGCATTCCTCAGCCTCGCAATCAAATCAGCTCCCAACTATAAGAATGAGGTTACTCGTAAATGAACAGACGCAAAAGACACGTGGACGTGGAGCAGGAAGTGTAAAGGGGAGAAGGGCACCGAGTAAGCGATCCGATCAGTGAACTTGGTGTGAGCATTCTCCACGTTGTCTATTTGCGAACCACTGTCCCAGTGCCATATCGGACTTGGAAATCCCGGGGCCCCTCCCCCACGGCCACTTGATTCGAGTCCAGGCTCGTTCTTTCCCTAGTCCCTGCCCTAGTCCTTCGCGGCTGGTGGAGATGAAAGAACGATCGCCCGATGCATTCGGAGCAACAACCTGCTTAATAGTTTTCACAATGGACAGACCGAATCAGACCCGCAGAGAAAATTCAAGATTTTCTCCGTGAAATGTAAAGAAAAAGGTTTTACATAATCTTGGAAACTCAGATATCGAAAAGAAGATTCGATGGATTATATAATACGATATAAGCAATACTATAGTATACATACTTCGGTTTTCACTTTAAATGCATGCCTATTATTATTATTATTATTATTATTATTATTATTATTATTATTATTATTATTATGTAACACGGAGTAATTATATTTTTTCTTTTCAAACATTATGTTTCTCTGTAAAGAAAGCAAATGACCAGACGAAAATCAGAAAAATCTACAGGGTATTCCAGCCCAGACCATGATAAGATAAAGAAAAATGTATTCAAGAAAAAAGCGAAGAAGTGGAAGAACATTACAACAAATGGAGATCTTAAGAAACTTTCCAGGTCATACGAAATATGATCACGGAGTGTAAACCAACAATGGCGTATGTTAAGAACGTGAACGACAAAATAAATACAACAAAAGAAGAGATCATGAAAAGATGGGAAGAATACACGAAAAAGTTATATGAGAAGAATTTACAAATATTGTAGTGGATAAATATAGATGATTACGAATAAGAACTAGAGATAGAAGAAACGCATTGGGCGACAAAACCACTGAATAATGGGAAGTCCCCGGCTGTAGATAATATTCAAATCGAACTATTCAAAGATACAGGAGAAGAAATCTTGGCAAAACCAACACAATTATGCAATGTGATTTGGAAAAGAAATAGTGAACAGCAGATTTGCAACGCACTATAATTATTCCATTACCAAAGAAAGAAGACAGCCGAGATTGTGCAAATAACAACACAATTGCATGAATACCGTGTATTCAGTCAATCGGCAAAAGTCATCCCTCGGAAAAAGAAGAAAAATAAGATTTTAAAAATGTTGTTGATGTAAGCATATACTTTCTTAAGATTTTCAAAAACAATTCACATTGAAAGAAACATCATTTTCTATCTCCTCTGGAAAGTTGTGTAGATTACATTACGTCGCGTAAGCGTTAGCGTAAAGCATATCCTAAGATCATACTCACAGAAAAAGATTTCCTTTGTTTTTAAACTCGTTTGAATGTTCCATATTATTTATATCTTTGTGGCCGATACGTCACGAAAGAGTCACGTGCAACTGGTTTTGCATACTGAAATTTCTACAGATAACTTTTTCTAGAAAATCCACTTTTTATAAAACAAAGAAAATGGAAGAGAAAACACGCTCCAAATGCAAGCAAACCTCTAGAAGTTGTCCAATTGCATCACTACCCTTTATTCATTTACGTAGTATGTACAAAATGACGCACCAGAAATTATTTATTCCCTTCAAAATTATATAAATATGACATATTTATTTTATGTCAAAATAACTTACCGAGTAAGCTGGGATAAGGCATGATTCATAAAAACTTATTTGGATGCTTGTTACGGCGTTGGAGTAAAAATGCACCTCGCCAGCCCGCTATTTTACAACCTTTTTTAAATTTGAAGTCGTAGGCTTCCGCGGCCAGAGTCATGTGCATGATCTTGGTTGTCCGGGTGACGCCGCGTCGAAGCTGTGTTGCCGACGTTTCGACCATTTTGTCGTGGCCTTCTTCAGGGCTGGTATGTCATGGGCATACCACCCGTAAAGTCAAGATCATGTACTTTTTTTAAATTTGTCCGAAAATACGAAAACATTTTTAAAATTAGCTTCGGCCATTTTACTTGGGAAAGAGATTCACCAGATGAACTCATTAAAGCAGATAAACATCGTTTTGAGATCAAAAATCGAGTTGTAGGATAAAAGAGCTCGTGCGTATACTCCGCTCATTCTTTCCGGTATTTGAACCTGGAAAATCTTAGAACAAGGTGGAATGTTAACAGAAAATCTTAGAAGTAAAATATATCTAAAATATGATGTGAGGAGATGGAATAATGGTTATATTTACAAAATTAGTTCATTTTTTTAAAATCCAGTTCCAAATCGGAATCGATATTTTGAGAATTGCCTCAAACAATTTTAAGATCGTATTCGAAGGAAGACGGAAGTATGTGAAAAATATAGTTATGTACTACTATTACAGACCGTTTACCTCAGTCAGTAATGGTAGTATAGCATCTCTAATTTGGTATCTGTGGAAAAACAGACTGAGATGCAAAGAGACGAAAGCCGAAACCGACTGTCTGGCTTGCGTATCCCGCAAGTCCCGCCTGCTCCGCCGGGGCTGGCCGCACTCCGCCTGGCCTGGTCGTGCCCCCGGGCCACAGAGGGCCCACAACAATCGGGTGGCTGACGCAACGGTGAAGAAGGGGTAGGGGCGAGGTGTTTTCGTAAATTTCACTTTACGACGCTCCTATTCGTCCGATTTGCATGTTTGTCACGGCGTTGAATTCAGGAAGCATGACGCCATCGCGCTATAAGCCCACATTTTTAAATTTTTTTCTCGAAAGTTTGAGAACTAATTTCAAATTCGAGATTTTGCTAGATTTTTGGAAAAAGGGCTTCGTAGCGTAAATTCTATTTTAAAAAGGCGTCAAATGCCGTTTACAGATCGAAAATCGGACCATTGGTTCAGACGTTATCGGTAAATTCCCCTGTGATAGTGCTGCGATATATTGAATTTTCCTACAAGTATTTTTCGGTGCATTTAGCCTTAAATGTTTCATTTTCTTTTAAATAAATACTTACAACCAAACAAAACCATAACTAATCTGTTCATCGTTCATTAAGAAATTAAACATGCGAGGTACAGTCAAAAAGTTCCAGGAATTGGTCAAAATGTTTTTATTTATTAAAGGTACAGTAAATTAAATTAATAATAGTACTCCAATACTCCCCTTCTGCATTTAAACACTTTCCCCAATGTTCGTATAATTATTGGAAATAGTTCTGAAAACCATTTCTCGATAGCTTCGTAAGCCGCCTAGTCGCATTTTCATCATCTCTTCTGAATTAGGGAGTCATTACCCTTTCATTTTCATTTTTAGCCAGGGGAACAGGTAGAAATCGGCTGGTGCGAAGTCGGTTGATTAGGGAAAGTGTTCAAAAGTAACGTTAAGCTTTGTGAGGTAATTTTTCACCAGTAATGACCTTTGGGCTGAGGAATTGTCATGGAGTAGGACCTAATCGTTTTCTTCTCATTCTGGACGTTTCCTTCTCATTGCATCTCGTAGGCGGCGACCAATTTCCACGTACAAGTTTTTTGTTGACAGACATCTCAAATTGACATTTCGACAATGGTCATTCTTGTGTTCGCACGGATAATACGACGAATATGATCGATTTTCATTTGACGGAAGTGGACGAGCGGCGGCTGCGTGAGTTTTTCAACGTATCTCTCCCGACAGCTGTCATCAAGTTCGCTTTGAGCAGCGGTGCTGAGCACATCACTCCTCTTATCGCAACGCTAACCTCACTGCTTGTCGCAGGGCCGCGTTTTTTTTAGGATTCAGTGATTTGAATCTAAATCGCATAGAAAATTAAGTGCGATTCACGGCCGAAACCGCCGCAATGCGGCTTTTCCGGCAGACATTTATCACTTACTGCTAAATAAAATAATGTATTATTTACCGCAGTGTTAATTTCCAAAACAGTGACTGTTCACCTTAATGCAGGAGTGTGAACTGGAAGGCGAAAGTTCGACAACTAGAGTACCGGCAGCGTGTAAGCGTCTCTGATAGTACAATGCGCTGTTGCTACACATTACAACGCACTTGACACCACATACATCATAGATAAATTAAATCTAAAAAAATGAACGCTCTCTGGCAGGCTATGACTCGTATGATATCATATTCATAATTTTCGTCAAAGCTGAGCCCTATCCCCGCAACGACTTCGTGTGAGCCAGATGAGTTGCAACGCTCAACCTTGGCACAATGAAACTAAACAATTCATCGCAAGCTAACTGCTTCCGAACAGGACACACAACGTACCTCAGCACGTGGCGCGAGAACTGTCAGAGTCGCTTATATGCTGCCGTTACTGTAGAGCTCTAATATTCAGTGTACGACCGGTATGACTCTCTCCAACACTAATGCATTATTAATAACGGCTATATCTTCAATTACAACACCAAAAAATCACCCTGCAACATCAACAACTGCAATAATATTCACATGCAAATAAGTCTCGTCCGCACCAACTCTTACTGCACCATCAACAATTGCAACAATCTTAAAATGCAGTAATCTCAACCACAACTTGCCACCCAGTCAGCACCACCAATTACTTAAAACGGCCAACGACCGAACGAAAATTCAACTACTAATGTAAGAACAGTGCCAATCCACCCCAAAACGCTGATGATCCCAGAAAACGCAAAAGATACCATAGTAAAACCCTTCATTATAATGTGCCAACTTATAATCGTTGTAAGCAATTAACTCATGAAGAACAAACAGTGCTAACCCCCAAAATGTATAAATCAACCATCAACCTCTAAAATACCACCCTTAATAGTTCATAAAGCCAACTACAATCGCCTAATCAGTGAGATAACTTATATATACACGATATGAGACACAAATGAAAAAAATTACATTTTTGTAACTTTTTAAAAAACAGAAGAATAGGGGAATATGTCAACTCATTTATCACTGGCCCTAAAAAGAGTTAGGGGGAAAATTTTATGGCTGTTTCTAAGAAAATATTATTTTTGTAATTTTTTTAAAATTGCACATATTGCTCGAAAATTACTAAAATCGTCAAAAAATATTACATGATCTCAATGAAAGAACTCATTATGGGTAGCAAATTTTATTTAAGTTAAAAATCACTATTTTCAATTTTGTAGTTGTAGGAAGTCTTTTACAAGTTAAATAAAATAATGAAGTTGTAAGTTCTTACAAGAAAGTTTTAAAGAATTGGAGCCGTATTTGAGAAACTTTTGAAAATGTCAAAAGGGCTTCATGTAAAGTACCCTCAAATTTTAAAGAAAGTTTTTCAAAATCTTAAAGCTTCGACTCGAAACATATGGACAGAAAAATTTGGAAAAAATCCTAGGTATTGTTTAGGCTTGTGTTGTTCACATACTCCAGACAGACAAACGGACGGACAGACAGACGCACGAAAGGATGTATTTTAAAAAAATCGCTATCAAGGGACCCCAAAACGTGTATTTCCGAAATCTGGAAATCGTTTTTCTGCAGCATTACATAAATATCCTTATACTACGTGTATACTCCATACATACGTAAGAATACGGGAAAGTAAACTAGTGGTGCTACAGAATAGCAGACTTTCCCGTAATATTTTTCTATTTCTTTTTTTCTCGGCTACATATTCTAACTTGCCACCTACACTCTTGCCTGCTGTCAAATATCATCGCACAAAGTACATTTTATTATCTTCTAAATTTGTCGCTTTCCTAATAGCAAAACTGAAATATTATTTTAAGTATATTGAAAAAACAGTAAAACCTCGTCCTAAATGACAATTTTCTTCGAAACATAGAGAGCTGTTTGTAAGAAAATGGCGCTTAAGCGCTACAGGAAATTCTAAATTTAAAGCACCTTTTCACAGAAACTGTTTTCGTTTATTAGGAGTCATTTGAAGCACTTTAACTCACAAATACAATTGTATTTACAAATTGCTGGAAATGGAGTAGGACCTAATCGTTTTCTTCTCATTCTGGACGTTTCCTTCTCATTGCATCTCGTAGGCGGCGACCAATTTCCACGTACAAGTTTTTTGTTGACAGACATCTCAAATTGACATTTCGACAATGGTCATTCTTGTGTTCGCACGGATAATACGACATATTACCGGCGTGAGAGTTTTTTCAAAAAATTACATTTAAGTATTTTTTTAAACTAGTGGTCCTACCAATGAACATACTTGCTCGCATTGTTTCTAAACGTTCCGCAATATTACACTTCTACATAACCAGCAAAAGTTTTGTCAAGCAGCGAATTAATTTTCGCTCCGGGACTCGAACTTTCAACGTCAGAGTCACGTGCCGGTACCCACACGACTACGCCACATAAGCGCTGCATGGGCCGTGCTCGGACAAATGTATAAAAAGGTAAATGCCCGATTCACGTAAAAAAAACTTTCTGCAATCAAAATATCCGCTAGAAACTCCCAACGCCTCCAGTCCATTAAGATCAATCAGGGAATATCAATTTTGAAGAAAATTAGCTGAATGGTTTAGGTGCTTGCGTTAACCACAGACGGACAAACAGATAAACGGGCAGACGGACGATTTGCCGTGAAACGATTTTTCGGAATGAAGAATCAACAAAATATGGATTATGGCTACATCACGAGTTAAAGAGATATTTTTTCTAAATTTAGCAACAGGATTTATCCCTTTTTTCATTACCAGAACCCGGCAATAAGATATATTCTGCCGAATTATCGTCGTTTTCTGGCGCAAGATTACATAACTTTCTCTTCTTAGGAAGATTTCGGAAGGCGAGAAAGTAATTACAATTTACGAACCGTTAGCGATATCGAAGTTGGTCACATGGCAAGTGTTCATTATGTATTTAAATTTCGTGTCAATACATTCATTAGATTACTTAAATTGGTTCATACAGATGCACAGAAACTCAAAAATTGATTTGACGTTTTACAAATCGCAAAAGAAAGTTGAATTTTTTTTAAAAGTTACAAATTGAAAAAGCACGTTCAGAGACGTCCGGATTCTTTGTATAAGTAATGATTGCATTTTTGAGTAGAAATGTTTCAAATGATGATCAATAAAGATTCTCGAACACCTAAAAGTTTTCTACAACACTTCATCAAATAAAAATCCCCGTATGGGACTCGAACCGGCGGCCTCCTAGCTCCAAATCACGATCCCGAACACGTCACTTCACAACCTAGGCCATCTACGAGGACAAAGCCCGCTCTCTTCCATAATACTCAAGACGTAACTGTTTCAGTTCAAGCATTACGGAGCTGAGAAAATGTGAAAAGACAGGGGGGGGGGGGGAGGTTAAGAGTTGCAGATTCGAAAATCACATACATTTTAAATTTATTTATCTTAATTGGTTGTATTTGTTAGTAGAAGTGCTTCAAATTATTTTCAATAACGTTTCTGGAATTTTCAATAATTTTGTTTAACAACAGAGAATTGTGACAAACAATTATTCCTGAGCCAGGCTCGAACAAGCCGACTTCAACTCCGAAGCACTGACACAACACACTTTATTTAACCAACCTCGGCCACCGGGGTCGTACAGTTAGGCACTCCTAAAATAGTCATGAGAGCTCCGTGTTTCAGTTTTAGTATTACGCACCGAAAATATTAACAAAATGAAAAATAAATGTTCTTTGGGTAGAAAAAATGAAGCTCGAGAAGCATTACTCAACGCGGTAAATTAGTTTAGCTGGTTAAAAATAACAGCGAATTTTAACAAGCCAGCCTCGAAACAGTTGCCTCTTTCCTCGAAACGCTCTGACCGAAATCGACATTTAACCACTTCGGCCACCCGGGTTATACAACGATTTGGCACTTTAATAATAGTTATAAGCGCCTAAAGACAATTGATTTTATGGTTAATATGTTTTACAAATCCAATAAGAGATGTGAAAATTGTTTACATGTTAAAAAATTAAAAATTACATACAGACACTTCTGGTTTATTTATCTTGATTAATAGTATTCGCAATTAAACTTTATTTAAATCATTTCTAATAAAGTTTCTGTAATTCTCAATTACTTCCTGCAGCAACACAGAATTGTCTCAAATAATTCACAACCACGACTCGAACCAGGGAGCCCACTCTCCAAAGAGCTAAGTCCATACGCCACCAATTCAACCACTAGGACACGATATCAATACGTCTGTAATAGTGATAAGTGCATGGTGGTTTCAGTTCTAGCTTTACGGAGCCGAGTAATTGAGAAAATAAGAAAAAAATGTTTTTCGGGCGACAAAATAAAAGCAGCCAAGAAGAAAACGAGGCTTGTCACAAAAGCTAGTCAAGGGTAAAGAGTTTAAAAAACTAACAGCGAGAAATTCTGTGCCATTCTATAGCACCACTCGTTTTTATTATTTATTTATTATTTATTTTATTATTATTTAAATAGCTTTTATTCTACAAAGTTTTTCTCAGGCAAAAATATCTTCAATTTTTTAGTATTGAATTCCTTACCGTCTCTAATTATACATCTGGAGAAAATTGAAAGAAAAATTTGGAGCGGTTTTCAAGAAAACGCTTTTGTAAATTTCAAGTGCAAATTACGCAAAAACGACTAACGTTTACAAAAAATTGTACATGACCTGTTTTAAAGACCTGATTGTTTGCCACAGTCTCCACGTAATCCAAATATCTCTGTATTCAGTTTTGAAGTCTTAATTTTTTTTTGCAATTGTTGAAAAATCGGGGATGTCACCGGCAATGAGACCAGCACCATTCTCTTCAACGTCTTTTGCACCATTGATCAACGAAATTTAATGAAAAAATTTTAGAAACTTTTTTTGAAAATTTTGGAAATGTCCAAGAGGCTTCATATAAAGTACTACCCGGAATTAAAACATTGGTTTCAAATTCCAGGGTCCGCGACATCAGCCAGATCGATTGGGTAATGTAATGTTTGGAGAAAATTATGCTGAAAGGTTTAGCCGCTAGCGTTGACCACAGACGGACAGACACACGTTTTCCTGTCAATCAATTTTCGGTATAAAGAACCAATAAAACGAGGTTTCTGGCCACACCATGAGTTAGATGATTTTTTCTAAATTTAGCGACTGGATTTATACACTTTTTCGTCACAAGAACCCGGCAACCCATCTTTTCTGGCGCACGATTTCGTAAGACGAGAAAGAAAAATAAAAATACCCCGATATGAAACCTACGTCGTATTAAAAAGTGCAATTAGCACTATTCTTTCGAAAAGTTTGAAGAAAAATATTGGAGATGGTTTTGAGAAAATGCAGTTTGAATGTTTCTGAAAATGCCTAACTTTGAGCTCGTTTTGACCGAAAAGGTTGAGGTTTCGAGAAGCTTTATATGGCATTATTTAAAGCACATATTCACATAAATATAATATTGTGAAGAAATTGCCCCTAATGTGATAATTAACGACGTGAGAAACAAGCCAAAAAAATTACATTTGATGAATTAGAAAAGAAATAGATCAATACGGCGTTAATAGCATCTTATAGAGTGCATTTATCACAATCCCTACCAAACGTTTAAAGAAACAATTTGCAGAAAAGCTTGGTTTTGTACGTTTTTAAATTGCTCATATTGCACATGTGCACAAGCACATATTGCACGCAATATTGCGTGAAAACTACTGAAATTCGGAGGTCTTTGGTTACAAATCACTTTAATATTGAAGTGAACGTTCTACGTAATTAAGTAAAATCTATGAAAAATGGTAAGCCAAGGGGTTCAGACGACATTTCTACAGACATAATTGAACTAGGAGAAGAGGCAATTTTACCATACCTGATTAGAATATATCACATATCTATGAACAATTCAAAAGTACCTAAAGGTTGGAAATTAGCTTTAGTTGTACCAATTTTTTAAAGTGGTGACAAAACTATATTAAGTAATTACAGGGTGGTAAGTCTTACGTCAGTGGTCTGCAAACGTATGGAGCATCTATGTGATCTTGGCTGTCCGGGTGACGCCGCGTCGAAGGCTGTGTTGCCTACGTTTCGACTATCTTTTCGTGGCCTTCCTCCGCCATAACATAACCTCTCGGTACTAATCAAGGGCTTAAACTTTGCTACCGTACCCGCGCGGGCTCCGACATCTGACATCGCCACAGGGATCGAGTGCGCCATGAAATCCCTGCCCGAAGAGGAGGCGGACCAAATCCGTAGAGAGACCGCCCGCATTCTCACACGAGCCAAGTTACCACACAGCAACATCTCCCTGTAAGAACGCCTCGCTATACGTAACTTACGCCAGCGTGTGGATATTGTAATTCTACCTGCTGACAAAGGCAACGCAACTGTGGTTATGAAGACGCAGGAATACCACCACAAAGTGGCCACCCTACTCCAGGATGAGGCGTACGCTCCGCTCCAGCTAAACCCAATCCGGAAAGTTCGAGCAGAAGTCGCGGCCCGCGTCAACAACGCCAGCGTCATTGAGCCGGAAATCAAACAGCGACTAAAGAAGGGGAACAGCGCCATGCCACGGCTGTTCGGGCTCTTTCTTTCACCCCAGCCATTTCTTACACCTGCTGCGAGGGAGCCTGCTGAGGAATTCGGACATCCTTGTCAGCTTTGACGTAACGTCACTCTTCACCGTGGTCCCGGTTGACGAGGCAGTTAATGTCATCCGGAGTAAATTAGAAATCCACAGACTACCTACGAAATGGGCCGACCTCGCTCACTTTTGCCTGTGTTCCACCTTCTTTCAGTTCCGGGGTAACGTTTATGCCAAGGTAGAAGGCGTAGCCTGATGTTCACCGTAATCACCGATAGCTGCCAACCTCTTCATGGAGGCGTTTGAAAATGAAACGCTGGAAAACGCCAGGCTGAAACCCGCCATGTGGGTCAGATATGTAGACGGCACGTTTGTCATATGGCCCCACGGACGGGACACACTCCTGGAATTCCTGGTTCACCTGAAGCGCCCAGCGCCCACTCCAAGATAAAATTCACCATGGAGGTGTAAAAAGATGGCCGATTGCCTTTTCTCGGCGTCTTGGTGAGCAGGCGTGAAGGCGGTAGCCTAGGACACGCGGTTTATAGGAAACCAACAATACAAACCGCTACCTCCGTGCAGAATCGCACCAACACCCTGCGACAAAGAACGGGGTTCTGAAAACTCTCGCTACACGGGCAGCCAGAATTTGCGACGAGGATAGTCTCCCAGCTGAACGAGATACTCTTAGGAAAACCTTCGCTGCCAATGGTTACCACGGACCCGTTATGCAGAGAGCCCTACGTTTCACTCACCAGACTGCTCACGCGGAAACCAGTAGCACTGAAATGGAAGACAAGGCAACAGTTACATCCGGGGCATAACAGACAGGATTGGCAAACTGCTGAAGCGCTTCAAGGTTACAACCATTTTCAAAGCCCACCATAAGCTCGGCCAAACTTTGGTGCGGGTTAAGGACCGGCTACCGACACTCCAAAACGCGAGAGTGTACGCAGTACCTGCAGCTGCGGACGCAACTACATCGGCGAGACCGACAGAACGGTGGAGGAAAGGCTGCGTAAGCACATCCGCCACTTCAAACAGGGGAATGTCGAACGCGCCGCTGGCGCCCAGCAAGCCTGGGAAACCGGGCATGATTTCGTTTTTGAGGACACCAAGGTGATCGCCAGAGAAGACTGGCGGTGGCCCAGATGCGTCAAGGAAGCGATGGAGATCGCCAGACACCCCAACAATATTAACGGCAACGCGGGGTTGCGCCTTCACGAGGCCTGGAGGCCGTTACTTCGAGCACGCTCCCGGGTGCTCACCGACCCGGACCGCTTCACGCCGTCCGTCCCCGGGCCGCGCCATGCGGGCCAATCGCGGACCGGCTCTCGCCGTTCGATCCCGAGGCATTCCGAACCGCCTGACGAACCGTTTCGAGCCGCCTTTTTTTCGGTTTCCCCCCCTCCACTTACCCTGGAAAGGCGGGAATTTATTTGTCTTTTGGGGTACATTATGTATAACTGCAGCCGATTTGGCTTGTGCAGTTAGGGAAGGCTTTATTGCTTACATACAAACTAAAACTATCTTATAACTATAACTATATACATTACCACTTTGGGGTTTTGTGGAGAAATAGAAGAGGCAGTGGGTGGCGAGAGGCGCTGCTCGAAAGAGTAGACGCGCTCGCGCACCGAGTGCTGCCTCACAGGTGTGCCGATCAGGAGAGATGGCGCTGCCCCCACAGGCCGTGGTGGCACCTGCAAGACCGTGTTCATCCCAGCGAGTAGCTCGCTACCGGGCGCCAGTTGCGGGATTGCTCCCACACCGGGTTCCCGGAATGTTCCCCAGTAGGCCAGGAGGACTTCCATATTGAGGGCGGCGAAGGCACAGATCACGCCTGCCGGGATACCGGCAAGCATCCCGGAGACGTCTGCGGCAGTTGTGGCTCGTGGGTTTGGCTGCTTGGGCAGCAGCGGTTGTAGTTTCCGCGCCTGCGGCGATTTGGGAACTGGTGGCGGTGTAGGCGGCGTTGGTAAGATAAACTTCACGTTGGCTCCGACCGGGATGTCTTCAGCACCTACTGCGATGACCTCCATGTCCGGAGTGTCTTGCTTCACCAGCTCCATCCCGTGGATGTACACCAGCTCGGTGCTGCATTTCCGTGCTGGGGCAGCGTCGACTCGTTCGAAATCGACCAGGTGACGCTGTCACTTAGGGAGCACCTGGCCCACGTTGTGGTTGTTCACCCCCCAACTACGAGCGCTGAGGGGTGGCGCCTCCCTCAAAGGTAGCTATGGGCTAGCGGCACATTTTGCTCAAGACCCGCGAGAGCAGCGCTCAATCGCGGGGAAAATCCCCGACCTCCGTTGCTTTCTCCCGCGGTTTTCCACTAAACGTCTCGTGAGAGCGACGCTCAATCACAAGAGCGCCAGGTTCTTGTCGGCCGCAGTGGAGAGTAGGAGGAAGTCGTGACGGAAGCAACGAACGTAGATCTTCACTGCACGGGCGCTGAGCAGAGACTCGAATGCCGAGATGCCGTGATGGTCAGCGCTCGGGTGTATATGCATGTTTGGGCCGAGTACTATTGGCTGGAGCAGCTGGCCAATCGGAAGCCACCAGTTAGCAGAGAGGGGGGGTCAACTAGGGTGGAGCTGATCGGAGGGCGTGGCGCGTAGTCGGAAGGCGTGGCTCTTATCTCCTCGGGATGAGAATGCTCAATGGTCTGATACTATTTCGAAATTCAATCTCCACGAGAGGCACATTTGGGATCTTTCTCGTGCGCTGGGCCGCAAACCGGGAGTAAACTGCCCGATTCACAGCAACGCCGGGACGGGGGCGCCCGGCGCTTCATCACCTCGGCCCGTTTACGCGTGGGACGACGCGACAAAAAGCGAAATCTTACGCGTGGGACGACGCGAGTTCTGCGCGTTCGAAACGGGCGCCGCTTCGCTGCCATTGACGGCCACCGCTGTTGGTGGTGCGCCAGTGGCGCGTGCGGTCAATAGCAATACCATTGGCCTGTTGCCCTCACTCACCTCGGCACGCCGAGTAACGGGAGAGGAGCTTCGAGCTGAGCTAAAATACCTCAATGCGAGGAAGGCAAGTGGCCCGGACGGTCTCACCGCAGCGCAACTGCGCGCTCTAGGCGGGCGCGGAGTCGAGTTTTTACTCGAGCGTGCCTGGCGTGCGGCTATTTTCCCAAGGCGTGGAGGATTGCGACCATTGCTCTAATACCAAAACCTGGCAAAAATAAACTATTCCCGAGCAGCTATAGACCTATTAGTCTACTCTCCATCCTAGGGAAGACGTTTAAGAGACTGATCCTGTTACGTTTGCAACAGGAAATACGTCGTCTCAATCTTCTCAGAGATGAACAATTTGGCTTTCGAGCTGGTCACAGCTCCGCGCAGCAGCTTACGCGGCTTTGCACGGAGATCGGCCTCGCCCTCGAGAGACGGCAGAACCTGCCAGCGGTCTTTCTGGATATGCGATCGGCTTTCGACTCTGTGTGGCATGCGGGCTTGCTCGAGTGCCTTGCGGAGGCGGGAGTGAGCGATTGCTACGTCAGACTGATCGCGAGTTTTCTCTCTGACAGGCAGTTCAAAGTGCGCGTCAATAACGTATACTCGTCCCTCAGACGAGCCGAGGGAGGCGTGCCTCAGGGGAGTGTTCTTTCTCCTACCCTCTTCGGCTTATACGTGAATGACGCGCCGCTTCCTGCTGAAACATGAACTGGTATTCAACGCTGCGGGCCCCTGATGTTCGTGGATGATTTTGAGTACTACGCGAAATCGGCGAACGGAAGGCAGTCAGTTAAATACTTAAGTGATTGTCTCGTCGCCTTTCCTGAATGACTAAGTCGGAAACGCTTCGCTCTCAACCTCGAGAAATGCGTCGCCGTCAACTTCACTCGTAGGAGGGCTAACCCCAATGAAACGGTGAGCTTGGCTGGCACGCATCTACCTTGGCGGAGCGAAGAGAGATATGTGGGCGTGCAACTTGACAGCGGCCTTCGCTGGCATGCGCACGCTCAGTATCTCGCTGAAAAAATTAAAACACGCACCCTCCTTTTGAAACCTCTTCTCCGTTCTCCCGACTTAGCAATTCCTCTAAAGCGCCGCTTTTTCACAGCTTGCGTGCGTCCCTTGTGGACGTACGCTTGTGAGGTATTCGCGGCAGCTTCTCCCTCCACTCTGCACCCCATCCGGGTAGCAGAGAACAGAGCGGCGCGCCTCGCGGCGCGCCCGCACTTGCCTTTTACCAGACCTGACCGACAACCCAAAAACGCTGACGTCTTCAGAATCTTAGGCGTTCGCAACCAGTTCCCGGCGGAGCTACAAAAGAGGGCGGAGACGGCACTCGCAAGGGCGCTGAGGCCGTCCGCTCCGCGCAACCTGTGCGAGATCGGCAAGGCGGCGAACAGCGGCGTGCACAGGGCCTTCCACAGAAGAAAGGGCCACAGCACGTCGCCTTCACCTTCCGCGCACTGCTCCTGCACAAGCTCTCTGAGCTCTGCGACGCGGGGAAGCAGCAAGTACGTGGCAGGGGATCGCCGCTCACAGATGCCAGAAACCGCGCGGGCGGCGCGGATGCGCGCTCCGCTGGGCCAGCGTCGCTGGAGACCGAAGACGTCGCGGTGCCACGGACGCTTGATTGAAGTCGGCGCCGTGGTGTGTGCTTTAAAAGTGTACATAGTGTTGTGAAGTGTTGTGTGTTTCTATGAATGAATGAATGAATGGATGCGTTTGTAAATATAATTATTATAAGTGTGAATGCGAGTGAGAGAAAAAAATTAAAAGAAGAAAATAGAACAATTTCAAGAACTCCCAACTAAATAATTTTAAAAAAAGTTTAAAAACTAACAAACCCCAAAATGGTAATGTATATAGTGTAACCCAACCGAGTCGTGTGGCTGGAACGGGAACGGGAATTTCAATAATAATAATAGACATAACATTTGCATTAATAAACATTTACTCACTAAAATGATGATGATGGTGATGATTTACATTAATTACAATAATAAAAAACTACCCTTTCTTTTATTAGAACATTAGCCATCTATTAAATTAATTACAAAAAAGCAATGGGTCGTCATAAATACTTGTGCTGAAGGCACCCTCTCCCCCCCCCCTCGCTTCGCTCAGCAAGTGTTCGACCGCATTTATGCGGGAGCTAAGCGGATCATTACCCTCGTTTTCTGTCGGCGGGCATCACATGCACGCCCGGTGGTGGAGTCGACGGCCTGCGTTCTGGAGCGGGCCGCCCCCTTCCAGGCAGAGGCGGTGAACACAGGGGGCTCTCAGCGTGACCGTCTGATGTCGCCGCGCTCCCTGGGGCCCACTACTTCAACCAGCGTCACCAACCTCAGGCAGCAACGGTGTTCATCGGCGATGATTGATTGGAAGCCAATCAACTTCCGTATCAGCAGCCGCGGGCGATTGTCATAACGCGGTAAATTGATTTAGGCGCGAGACTGCATCCCTTTTCGCCTGAATTTCTGACAGAGTGCGCGAGGGGTCAACTTCCCTCCGCAAGAGGCTTCGAATGCTATGCGAGGTCAAGTGAGCAAGCGAAGCGAAGTTAATAACTTGGGTTTGTCAATAGTGTCAGTCATAACTGAACTCAAGTGAATACTCGGAGCCAAGTTAAACAAAATCAAGTGACTACTCGTAGCCGTGTCACGAAATCGAATGGTTTCTCATGGCCGAGCTAAGAACTCCAATGACCAGTCGTGGCCGAGTCAAGAAAACAAGTCGAATCGAGTGCTCGTGGCCGAACTATCAAATCGAATTGACCACTCGTGGCCGAGTCAAGAGATCGAATGGCTACAGAGCGGCGGCCTGGTAACAGCAAACCTCGGTACTCCCTCCCTCAAACAGCATGTCTCCTCCCGATACGCGGGGTTGAATTTCGCGGAACAGGGTGGAGGTGTGTGTCTAACCAATCACACGGGAACCATTTTCTCAATGGCCAGAATGTCCGTTGCTGTTATAAAAAAACTTCGGGCCTGTTTACTTCGCATCCTGCACGTGCGCCGCTGACCGTTGGGTCGTAAATTTGTCTCCCGAGAGGGCGCACTTAAGCCGCTTGCCCACGCCGCCACAGAAGCGCGCGAACGTCAATCATCAGGTATCTTCGCCGACCCTCCGGCGACGACGGACAAAGGGACCGCAACAGGTACCAGCTGCGGTCCCTTTGTCCGTCGTCGGCGAAGAGCCCTGATGATTGACGTTCGCGCGCTTCTTCGCAGCAGCGCGGCACGTAACAGAGCATTGGTTTGGGGCCCTAAGGGCGCCTTCCCACGGCGCGACCGCGGAGCGCTTCCTTCAAGCAGCAGAGCCCTTCCGACGCAGCCACCGCCGCAGCCACGGCCGCACCGCCGCCCGCCGTGGAAGGGGGTGAGGGTTTGGAGGGGTAGGTTTCGCCGACCCTCCGGCGACGACGAACAAAGGGGCCCTTAGATCCCCTTCCCACGGCGCGGCCGCGGCGCGCTTCGCAGTAGCGCGGCGCGTAGCAGAGCATTGGTTTGAATGGAGGTCTTCCCACGTGCAGCGGGTGGCGGCTGCTGCGGCAGCCGACGCCGAACTCCAGCTACGTGAAGCGGAGGAGGAGGCACGCGCCACGGCTAGCAGAACACAGCTTTAAATGGGAGCTTTCCCACTGCGCCACGGCCGCAGCGTTCTACCTGCTCCGGTCCCTTTGTTCGTCGTCGCCGGAGGGTCGGCGAAACCTACCCCTCCAGACCCCCAGCCCCTTCCAGGGCGGGCGGCGGTGCGGCCGTGGCTCCCGCTGCACGTGGGAAGGCCTCCATTCAAACCAATGCTCTGCTACGCGCTGCGCTGCTGCGAAGCGCGCCGCGGTCACGCCGTGGGAAGGGGCCCTTAGGCCGCTTGCCCACGCCGCCACAGAAGCGCGCGAACGTCAATCATCAGGGCTCTTCGGCGATGACGGACAAAGGGACCGAAGCAGGTACCTGCTGTGTTGGGGTTCATTTTACGAGCGGTCGCGTAGGTGAATAGGGGCACCCACTTGACATTTGGCGAGGACCCGGCTGCCAACAGACCCTCCTTCGAAACCGCACGAGGGTGTCCTGCCATAAAATCTCATACAACCCCTCGCCTTAAAAAACACCATTACGGCACATACCACGAGCGCTGACCATTACGGCGAGGCGTCACCCGGACAGACAAGATCACGCACATGACTCTGGCCGCGGAAGCCTACGACTTCATTTATGGAGCATCTAGTTTCGAGTTACATTAAACAAGAATGCGAAATCCAAAAATGGTTCTACGATGACCCACACGGGTTCAGGAGTAGTTATTCATGCCAAAGTCAGGTAGTCACGCTATTTCAAGATCTAGCAGATGAAATAGACGCGGGTGGAGAGTAGAGGCAAGAGTTATAGATTTTACCACAGCATTTCGTTCACCACGATCGGCTTGTGCAGAAATTAATGAATTCGGGCATCGATTTCAGATTGGTGGTGTGGATTAGCGAGTTTCTGCGAGTCAGAAAACAGATAGTCGAATGAGTTTTCTACCGGGGCAAGCGTTACCGCGGGAAAACTGCAGGAGAGTGTTATCGGACCTCTTCTCTTTCTAGCGTTCGTCAATGATCTACCAGCGTACTTAATTTCAAATGTTCAGCTATTTGCAGACGATAGCGTGATATATCGTCGTATGAATTCGAAAGAAGACGAAGAAATGCTGCAATGGGATCTTGATGCTTTATATCACTGAAGGGAAATAATGGAATGACCATTAATAGCTCCCAAAACAAGTCCATCACTTTTGGCAGGGGTCATAATTACAAAGAAACAAATTACCGTTTAAATAACGACATTATTCCGGGAGTTTTCTCATGCAAGAACCTAGGAATCTTGTTCGATAGTAAATTAAGCTGGAAAAGTCACGTAAATTTTATTGTAGGGAAAACCTGGAGATCTTCACTTTGTAATGCGCACCTTAAAAACGAATATGGCAAAAATTGCTTATTTATCGCCTATTCGTCCGATAATGGAATATGAAACAATTTGTTGGGATCTGCACAAAATTATGCAGTGTAAACATTCGGAAAGGATTCAGCGTAGGGTAGCTAAATTTACTTTCCGGGACAAGAAAATGGCATAATGGGATTCACTCGAAACACGAGATCAGTAGCAAGTCTCTGCACTTTGTATAAAGCTTATAGCGGTCATCCAGTTTGGAAAGAAATTACTCGATTGATAAGAATTCATAAATACATCAGTAGGGGGATCATAGGAACAAAATAAATTAAAGACCACAGGGAACAAATGTCAGGATATTTTCTTTCACAAATCGAACGATAAAAGAAGGGAATACATTACCTGCAAAAACCATTGAACCCTTTCGTCGAAGCGTTCAACAGTTTATTATTATTTTGTACATATTAATTAGTACATAATAATTGTAATTCTGTAATACTGTGGTTGTGATGTGTGTTGTAATTCTGTGGTTCGCTGGTAAAAAGTATTTTTACGAATTAAAAAAAAAAATTGTTAGTGAAATGCAATGTTGGAGCGATAATTTTGGCTGATTTTAAAAACAACTGGACGGCGTAATTAATTTAAACAACCTGTTATTAAATCAATGTGTGTCTTCTGCAAGTACTTGTGAAGTATTTCTGGATATCGTCGGTTAGTTTATTTACTGTGAATTTTTTGTCTTATATATGGTAGCTGTATAGCCCGTGTAAAGGTTTGCGCTTCATTATAAACAATCGTATACAGTTATTAATTCTGGGGCCATTTATTTAATAAATATAAAGGAGTAGTAACAAAATAATTGTTGTAATCCTGTGATTCGCCGATAAAGTGTAATTTTGAGAATTTTGAATTTTTTTTCGTGATATGTTATGTACTTACGAATCATCGGCTGACTTTAAAAACAACTGGCCGGCGTAATTAATTTCAACAACCTGTTATTAATTCAATGGGTGTTGTGTGCAAGTACTTGTGAAGTATTTCTGGATTTCGCAGGTTAGTTTATTTACTGTGAATTTTTTGTTTTATATATGGAACATGTAGAGCCTGTGTAAAGGTTTTACTTCTTTATAAACAATTTCCTACAGTTATTAATTTTGGAGCCATTTATTAAATAAATATAAAGGAGTGGTAACAAAATAATTGTTGTAATTCTGTGGTTCGCCGGTAAAGTGTAATTTTAAGAAATTTAAAATTTTTTTGCGTGGTATGTTATGTACTTTCAAAACGTTGACTGATTTTAAAAACAAACTGGCCGGCGTAATTAATTTAAACAAACTGTTATTAATTCAATGGGTGTCTTGTGCAAGTACATGTGAAGTATTTCTGGATTTCGCCGGTTAGTTTATTTACTGTGAATGGTTTGTCTTATATATGGTACCTGCATAGCCTATGTAAAGGTTTGTTCTTCTTAATAAACAATTGCATGCAGTTATTAATTCTGGAGCCATTTATTTGATAAATAGAAAGGAGTAGTAACAAATAATTGTTGTAATTCTGTGTTTCGCCAGTAAAGTGTAATTTTTAAATTTTTTTGCGTGATTTGTTATGTACTTACGTTGGCTGATTTTAAAAACAACAGGCCGGCGTAATTAATTTAAACAATCTGTTATTAAATCAATGTGTGTTTTATGCAAGAACTTGTGAAGTATTTCTGAATTTCGCCGTTTAGTTTTTTAGTGAGAGTTTTTTTAGTTTTTATTGATGGTACTTCATTTAGCTTGTGTAAAGTTTTGCGCTTCTTCATAAACAATTGCCTACAGTTATTAATTTTGGAGCTAATTAATCAATAAAAATAAAGAGATAGTAACAATATGGTGTTAGTAATTTTAGTGTTCGCCGGTAAAATGTAGTTTTAAGAATTTTTCCATAAATTTCTTACATAAATTTTGTTTTTGTAGATATTTTAAATTTTTTTAAACAATTACGTTTTATAATAATTGCAAAATGGAGTTATTAAGTTATTTATTCTTGTTAAATTTTTCTGATTTTGTCTGTTGTATTTGGTTTTGTGGCTTGCTAGCTTCAGGATGAAGCTAGCTGACGCTCGATTTTTTAAAAAAATGGCTGGCGTAATTAATTTAAAATTATGAAAATTAATGAGCAATTAATTGGTATTAAACGAAGGCATGTAGTTTTTTGTGGTCCGCTATAGGTGGCTAGCCAGCGTCAGAGAGGTCTGTAGGTACGAACCATAAAGAGACGATACCAACAAATGGACGGGTGTGCCCTGAGGCCACACTCAAAACCACACCAATTACAGTCAGAAATCTTCGGGAATTAAATTTTTGCAATTACAGCTCCAACTTATGTATTTTTGTCCGTAGAAGCCGAATCTGAAATAAAAAAAATGGGGATTCCTATTTAAGACTTCAATGTTGCCCACCGCCCCACCCGCTACGAGCAGGGGGGTGCTGATTTTAGCATAGAATGATTCCCCCTTGAAAACTGTTAAGATTTGGTCTCAGCTCAATTTTTCGTACATCGCGTATTTTTTTAGTTATTTCAAGTTGTCAAGTTAAATGGGACACTCTGTATGTATATATATATATATATATATATATATATATATATATATATATATATAATCATATATATTGTGGCGTTATGGGATTGTGCAACCCCATAACACCACCGTCTCGTATGTATGAACATCCACAGGCAGCGAGGATAGCGGGCGCAAAGCAAAGGTTCATAATCGCGCGGCCTGGTATCTGTTGCCCGTACTAAACGAAGACGAACTAGCGAGCAGCGTTTTCCTTGTGAAGGGTTGAGAGAGGGGAAGCAGCCCCACCCTGAGAATTTCCCCAGGCGTCGGACGATAAATATGCAAACCCGCAAGCGGAAGCTCTCTCTTTTCTTGTCAACACCCGCCGAGTAAGCAGCATTTTTATCACCGATCGCCGAGCCAGTGGCACTTTGATCACCGCTCGCCGAGTCAACACTTTCGTTAAACATTAGTTTAGATATTGTTTGCCGCTGCAACGACTACTAGGTAGGAGTATTCGGCGTCGAACAGACGTTCTAGTCAGTCGTCCGCGAGATAGTGCAGATTAAGTAAAGTAGTTCTTCAATTAACGATACGGGAAGTAAAAGTTACCCGTTGTGACAGAAGCATTGAAAGTTCTGGTTTAGCAAAGTAGAAGTAGCAACGAGCGAGGAACTTGTACGAGTATTTGGCGAAGTGCAAGAGACATTTTCGCAACGTGGGCGTAGTCAGAGGCGCCAGTAGCAGACGAGGAGGAAGAAGAAACCGAGGACTCAGACGCACGAGGAAGAAGACGGATCGACTAGGAAGAAGAACGGAAGAGGACGCAAGAAGACAGCGCAGACGGCAGAGGCGAATCCCGTCTCTTACGACGCAGAAGCTGGGACCGAGCGACGTCGACGCAGAGACCAGCGCACGACCATCAAGGCCAAAGGTGGGAAGTCCACGAGGTAACGGCTAGGTTGCGGAAAATAGGTCAAGTTCACGTCAGCAGGGAAAAACCAGTATAGGAAAGTGTTAAGAAATTGAGAACACGGGTGGCAACAAATTGCAGAATTAGAGTAGGAGACATTTTGATGCACTATTGCCTGCATAAAACATTCTACTTAGGACATTATTATTCTGCTATTTTCAGACACAGTTAAATTGTAAATGAGAGTAGTGCACTAGCACACATTTTGTTCTATGCATGTAATATTTTGAAACAGGAGATTGTAAATTGAAATTTTGATTTCATGTGCAATGTAATTAGAATAGCATAAATTTAGATATAATTAATTTTCCAAGGGAATTCCCAGTGTAGATTAGGGTAATTATTTCAGAGTATACATTTTGGAGTAAATTATATGTGTTCATTCATTTAGTGTGTTGTAAAGGTTTCTATTTGTGTTTTGATCATTTTTTTGTAAAAGTGATTCTATATTCTTGGTTTTTGTCATGATCTGATGCCACTAAAGGTTTATGGGTAAATTATACGCTCGTTTAATGCGTGCAATTTGTGTGATTTTATTGTGTCAAGGGTTCAAACCTTTCTCGCACCCTGAAGATCCTGCTCCCTAGATTTTTAAGCTCGCTTCACGAGCAAAATCTTGTTAACCCGCTCACGGTTCATGCGTGCTGCTGTTGTGAAGGTGGCAGTTGTGGGCAAAAGTGGGTTAGTTAGAATATATATATATATATATATATATATATATATATATATATATATATACACTTAGAAGATATTTAAAGAAAACATGTGGATCCATTTTTAAAAAATATTAAAAAAGGAACCAGGTCTCATGTAAAATACCCCCAAAAAGTAACGAATTATTTCGACACAGGCCAAATGGACATGGGTTTCTTGAATTTGAAAAAAAAAAAACAAAAAAATACGCATCGTTTAGTACCTAGTGTTGTTTACATATACCAGACGGACAGACATTTATAAGTGTGTTATACCCTATTCTTACAAAAAATTTGAAGAAAACGTTTGGTGTCGTTTTTGAGAAAATTTGGAAAATGTCTCAGGGTCTTCATGTAAAGTTCTCCCTACTGTAGAGAATGTTCTTCAAAATCTGAATGCTTTGTCTCGAGCCAGATGAACGTGGGTTTCTGCATTTTGGAAAAATACCTTATGTGTGCTTTAGATCCTAATAATGTTCACAGACAGACCGATGGACGGAAAGACGGACGGACGTTTTGAAAAAAAGGTTTTTCTCTATCAGGGTGTAGTTCCAAAACGTGTATTTCCGTTGAAATTTCGATATCAATCTTCCATGGTATTATATAAATTTCCCTATACTACGTATTACTCCGTGTATAGGGGTAAGTAAAAATGTATTTTTTTATAATTGTAGTTGTAGGAAAACTGCGAAAAAATTTCGAAATTTTTCAATTGTTGAAAAATCAGGATTTTTAACCAACACGAGACCTCAACCTTTTTCTCTAACGTCCTTCAGACTATCCACGAACAAAATTTCATAAAAAACGATGGCGCTGATTTAAAAAATTGTTTAAACAAAAATTAAACATTGCCTTTATTTCATACAAAAGTACTCAAAGTTTCGAAAATGTGTACATGACCTTAATTCAAAATCTATCTTTAAGGAACAGATTTTATTAAGGAAAATATATCTATCTTTACTATTTTAGTTGTAGTAAGACGCTGAAAATTATTTTGAAATTTTTCAATTTTTGAAAAATAAGTTTTTAACGAATATGAGAACTGCGCCATTATCTTAAACGTACTTCAGACTATTCAACAACAAAATTGAATCATAATCGATAACGCCATTTTTGAACATTTTAAAATGTCTCGAGGATTCATGTAAAGTATCCCCAAAATTAAAACATGAATTTCCAATTCAAGGGCCCGTGACATTAGCCAAATTGTTCGGGGAGTATCAATTTTGGAGAAATACGACTAAACAGTTTATCCGCTAGCGTTTTTAGGTTAATTCCTGGCATTATCACTAAGATAATGAGACCGAGTCGAGTCGAATGACACTTCATACGTCTCGATTGGTGCACGGGAAGTGGTCAGGCCGCAAGTGACGGAACCGCACAGATCCGAACATATGCACTCTAGGAGTTTTACTCAAATACTGTATAGGGATAATAAAATGACTCGTAGAAAAAAAAACTATCAACGAAAATTACTTTATCTCGATGCAACAATGACCACAAAAAATACATAAATAACAGTATTGTTTTGCATATTTTCACTTTTAATAAAACCCATAAAAATATATTTCATTAGACTACTGTCATAACCAACACGTTTTCAGGTACATAAATCCTCTTAAAAAGTGAAGTATGCATTATCCTTTTGCCTTCCGACAATATAATAACCTACACTGTGATTATTTTGCCAGGACACACAAGTTAAATTCAGATGTAGCTGTACGAAAACTCTTAATTAATTGACGCTGCCTACAAGGTCAGTTTTAGTCATACTTTTATTTTTTAGATCGCCGACTCCCTCGTAATGGCCGTAATCGTCGTAATGTCCGACCATAAACCTGCCATAATCTTTTCACCTGACTGGCTACTGTGTGCAATTTGAGTTTAATTCGTCGATGGAGTTGTGTGAAGCTGGAACAGCCACGTCAGCATACCGGAATGAAGCATGTGAAATGATTTATTACTTATTAACTGCAACAATTTCGAATTAATTATCAATTATTTTCGAGGTGAAAACAGGTGTGAGTTTAGACTGAGAGTTTAAGCAGGTGTGAAAATTAAACTGATAAGTTAAATTCGGATCGTAGCTCAGCGAAAACCTTGAAATGATATATAGCTAATTAATTGCGACAATTTTGGAATGGACCCATTAACTGCTATGGTCCACAATTGAAGTTCTCAGTGCTTTTCCAATGTTGCATGACATTGTGTACTATAATTTGCGAGTTTTGTTTCTTCAATAGATGGAAACATCCAAAACGAAACACATAAGCAGGTTTTTTAATTCCTGATTGCCAGATGTCCATTTAGCCGTAATAGCTAAGGATTGAACACTCCTGGCCAGAATGTGCACATAACTTGCGTCGGTTCTTTCAACTTTCCCCCCGCCAGTAGCCCTGGCGAGGCGGGAGTTTATTTTCTTGTTGGGGTACAATATACGCCGCAGCTCTACAGCTTATGCGGCAAAGAAGGGGGCAGTGCTTACTTACTAATTTATTTCTAACTTAACCTATGGATGAATCCGGCACTTTGGCCGGCAACCTAAGATTAACACAAGACTGTATTTTTCTTCATACTTATTAGTTTTAGTTTTCTTGGGTATTTTTTTTCATTCACACGCACATTCACACTAGATTGTATTTTCACTTGACACACGCACTTTCACACGACACTATATACATCCTAAACACTATTTACACTATGTGCGCCAAGGCGCCGACTTTGCTCCAAGCGGCCGTGGCGGCTAGGCACAATGTGCCCTGGCAATTGTTACGGGCGGAGCGTCACTCGTCCCGCTGGGAGCCTCACGCCGCTGCTCGC
The DNA here is from genome assembly GCA_038098605.1 of Gryllus longicercus. Taxonomy (NCBI): domain Eukaryota; kingdom Metazoa; phylum Arthropoda; class Insecta; order Orthoptera; family Gryllidae; genus Gryllus; species Gryllus longicercus. The sequence goes on from JAZDUA010000238.1 coordinate 1,144,237, forward strand.
AGAGTTCTGCGAGAAGCTGCGGCGGTAGCGCCCGGAACGTGGAGGCCACTTGCTTGGGCCCTCTCGGCGCTAAAAAAGGTCCGGTGGACCTCACAGTTCACCGCCCGGCCTGTTTCGCGCAAGAGCCACGGAGCTTTCGGGCCCAGCGCCGGCGTGAGCGCCGTGTGTGCCCTCCGGCGGATCTCCTCCGGCAGCTGACGACTCACGCCCAAGGCCCCGTAGGTTACACTGTTCCTATGGTGGCGGTTAGGAGGAGGAGGAGGGAGATGCGGCCGCGTGGCGGTCCGCACCGCTCGGTTCTCGGCCAAATCGGGCGTAGGGTCGAGACCGGCGCTGCCGCAAAGATTTCGCAAGCATAGGTCCATAATCTGCGTATGCAGGCGGTGAAAAGGAGCGCGGAGGTCACTTCGCGACGAGCGGTCGAAGGGTGCGAATGTGCCCCTGTCGCTCCGCTCCTCTGGCCGACCCGAACGCCAGCGCGCATAGACCCGGGCCTGCACCTTTCGCCCGCCGCCTCATGCCCCGCCGGACCGCCTGAGCAAGGGGGCGCGCAGGTACCTTGGCAACAAAGCCATGGCGCAAACATCGGAGCCGCCGCCGCCGCCTACGCCTCTGCCGCTGCCCTTCACCGGCGCCGGCCCTGTGGACGATGCGGTAGTGCCCGCCGCCACCATTGCCGCTACAGCTCCGCCGCCACCGCCGCCGCTGCTGCCTCGGCCATCGGCCGAAAACAACACAGTGGAAGTCGCAGCGACTGCTCCTTCCGCCATCGATATGGGCTCGACTCTACGGCGAGTCCCTACTCTGCGCTTGCAGAGGGCGTGTGGAGACACATGGAGCTCCTCCTTCTCCTCCTCCACCCCCGCAGCTTGCAATATGAACGGCAACGAATGGGAGGAACCGAAAATGGTCCCCAGGGAGGTGGTACTCGCCTTCGTACGAGCTCGCGAAGCGGAGCTGTGGAGCTTCTGGAAGGAATGCGGCGGGCCTTCCGCCCAGGCTACTTCCAGCCCCCGCCGGAGCCGCGGCCTTCGCCCTCAGTGCTGGAAAGGGTGCGCGCATTCGAAGCGCACTCCCCAGCCTCACAACAATCCACGGACGACCCGTCCGCAACGCCGCTGGCGTCCGGGACCTGCGGCGTAACCAGCGGCAACCCAACGGAGGAGTGCAACGCTCCCCTCCCCCGCTGCAGAGCCCGAGCTGCCGGCACCCGCAGACCCAGATGACAGCGGCCCGGTGGGCCCTACATCCTTCAGCGGGCCACCCGCGACCTCCCCCTCCTCGCAAAGGAGCAGCGGGGAAGGCGAAACCGGCCGACCGCCGTCCACCGAAGCGGCAGGAACGACTACCACCTCCAGAGGCAGGAACCGCCACCGTCGGCGAAAGCCGAAGGTCACTGCTACAGCCGTAGTTGTAGGCCCTGGCCCCACCCCAGACGGACACGTCCCGGGAGGGTCCCAGGATCTCCACGGCGAGGGCGGCGACCTCCCCCACACCCAAGAAGAAGCGTCGGCACCTCCGTACGCGGGCCAGAACGGAACCACCCCTGGCACCCGACGGAAATCCATGGCAGGTAACGACTCCACCGCCCAGTCCCATCCCTTCCAAACTCACGACGGCGAGGGCACAGATGGCGGCTGGCAAACCGTCCCTGTCAACCAGCGCGGCCGGCTCCGCAACGCTAATTCTCCGACGGAGGCGTCCGGGCACGCCCCGCTCGAAACACGGGAGCCCCAAGCGGCGGCCGCCTCACGACCGCCGAAAAAACCGTACTATATTAGGCTCAGGATCTCCCCCGATGCTGTGCTCGCCCACGGTCGTGCGCTGGGCATAGGAACAGGAAGAAAGGCTACAATTGGACGAGCCAAAACGCGGGGGAAGCGTATTGTCTACGCAATCCAAACCACCGACAAGGTAGCCTATTTAGGAGCGGAGAAATATGCTAAATTGCATAATATATCTCCGCCACCGCGTGAAAGGTATGAAAAGACCCTCTGAGTAGCTATCATGGGACTCCCGAGAGGCTTCACCGAGGGAGAAGTGGCACAAGAGCTGAGAGAGCTCGGCTACGAACCCCTGGGCGTCAGGCAACACTGGCGTCTAAAAGAATCTGCGGTCGCCGGACCCGCAGGTGAAGGTGAGCCTCCCGTAAATGAATGGCAGCGCAGTAAACTGCTTACGGGGACATTCATGGTCACCCTACGCGACACTCCTGCCTCGCGCAAAATATATTCGGTCCGTCAGTTGGATAGCTTCGGCGTGACTGTAGAGCGCGAAAAGAGGGCACGACACATCTTTTGCGCTCGCTGATGCAGATGGGGACATCACTCGGCCAATTGCGCCTATGACTACCGCTGCAAGCTCTGCAAGGGAAATGGCCACCCTACGGAGCAGAACAAGCCGGAGTACATGGGCACGACACACTGCCCAAAACGGGTAACTTAAACCTCCCACCTGAATGCTGCAACTGCGGCGGACGCCATGTAGCGTCTTACTCCGGCTGCAGCTACTTTAGTCTCCCCAGTCGTCCCTCAGACGATGACGGGGAGAATGCCGGGCGGTCAGATCCCGGCACCCATGTCCGAAATCAGGGCGGTGCAGCCCGGCAGGAAAGTAACGGGACAGCCTGGTCAGCGGTGGTACAAAACCTAGCAGAGGCAAACACCGCTCAGGCCCCCGTGTCGCGGGACGCAACCGGTGCGGTGGAGTCGCGGACCAGCGCTCCACCCGCGGCCGCCCCTGCAGCGTTCTCCAGAAGCCAGTTTTTGGCAATGCTTGCACAACTGGCAGCTCTTCTCCCCGATAATGGCGCAAACCACTAGGAGACGCCCCGAATCTACCTGCATGCAATTGCTGCGTGCATGCACCTGGAATGCGCGTAGCGCACTGCATAAAGCCCAGCAAATAGGCGAGTTCATTCGAAACCATGATCTCGATATCATGGCGATACAAGAGACGTGGTTCAACGCCCGGAGCGACTTCCGAATTCAAGGATTCGCAACATACCGGAGAGACCACGAAGGCAGATTGGGAGGCGGAGTGGCATTGAGCATTCGCCGCGACATCCCTCAGCTCCAGGCAAACCTCTCGACTCTAATGCTGACATCACTCGAAGCTGTTGGAGGGCACATCTGAGTGGGAAACAAACGACTCCTTGTGTCTGTCTACTGCCCAGATCAAACTCTCAACGCCTCTGAGATTGAAGCAATTCTAGCTCTAGACACCAAGGTTCTGCTACTTGGTGATTTCAATGCACGACACCGGTCATGGGGATGCTTAGGTTCCAACAGGAACGGCACCGATCTAGCCACTCTAGCAGCGACGAGACGGGGCGTATGTGTATGCGCACCGAAAAGTCCCACATATTTCCCGACAGCCCAGCGCGGAAAGCGCAAGCGACCGGGTATTATCGATTTTGCGATCGCGAAGGGGGTTGATGGTGATGTACCGTCGTCACTACCCGAACTGGACTCCGATCACAATCCGGTAATATGTGTGGTGGCATCTCTTGTCGCAGTACGCCGGCAAAGAATGCGAACAACGCGCGACACGGACTGGGTCGGTTATCAAGCTCAAGTGAGCGTTTTGCTCGAGCAGAGACCGCTGGTGACAAACATGGATATAGAATCTGCGGTGAACTTGTTCACTGACACAGTTATGTCCGTTTACAAAAAGGTCTCGAAAGTGACGCGCGTGCCGGATTCTCGTCCCGACCTCACAGAGGAGCAAAGACGGACACTGCAAGCGCTCCGCAGAGCAATAAAGCTTCATCGCCGATTTGGTGATCCCACAGATGGGGAGCGGGCGAGAGCGCTGAGCCGAGAATTCCGTGCGTCTCTGAGAGACGAGAGAAACACGCTCGGTGGAAAAGTACAATAGAAGAGTGCAATCTCCACGATAAACGCCTATGGGGCTTATCCAAAGCACTGGGGCGGCAACCAGGAGTAAATCACCCCATTCAAACCAACGCGGACATCCCAAGGCTCCCCGGTCAACCTCCTCCGGCACCGGTGTATGTGTGGGACGACGCTGCAAAAAGCGAAGTCTTTGCTGACTCGCTCGAGCGGCAGTTCCGACCCAACGACGCCGGAGCCAGCGATGCCCACGTGACTGCGGAGCGCCTACGGTGCCTCCTGGCAGTCACACCGAATACATCAGCCCGTCGCGTGACGGACGGAGAGCTCCGCGGAGTACTCCGCCGCCTCAACCCAAAAAAATCTTGCGACCCTGACGGCATCGCCGTCGCCCACTTGAGATCCGTTGGTGACAAAGGGGTTGAATTTCTTCTGGCACTTTTCAATGCCTGCCTAGCACAAGGATATATCCCGCGCCCGTGGAAAACAGCGAACATCTGCTTAATACCCAAGTGCGGTAAGAGACTCTTCCTGCCGAGTAGTTATAGACCCATCTACTCTCTCCCCTAGGAAAGACTCTAGAACGCCTCATATTGGTGCGCTTGCAGCAGGAAATACGGCTTCTAGGTCTCCTCCGAGACGAACAATTCGGGTTCAGAACGGGTCATAGCTCCGCGCAGCAACTGACGCGCCTCTGCACCGAGATCGGCCTCTCTCGAAAGAGGCGGCAGAATCTGCCTACCGTCTTCCTGGACATGCGGTCGCCCTTCGACACGGTGTGGCATGAGGGGGCACTCTTGTGTCTCATCGAGTCAGGGATAAATGACTGCTATACCAGGCTGATCGGTAGTTTTCTCACAGAGAGAACGTTCAGAGTGCGAGTTAACGGCTTACAATCGTCCCTAAGACGCGCCGAGGCGGGAGCTCCACAGGGGAGCGTGCTCTCCCCCACCCTCTTCGGCTTGTACGTCAATGATGCGCCTCTGCTAGCAGAAAGGAGAACGGGAATTCAGCGTTGCGAGCTCCTGATGTTCGCGGACGACTTTGCGTATTACGCGAAATCGGCGAACAGCAGGCAAGCAGTGAGATACTTGAATGCCTCGCCGCCTTTCCCACCTCGTTACGCCAGAAACGCCTGACCCTAAACCTTGAAAAATGCGTGGCCGTTAACTTCACCCGTCAGAGGGCAGACCCCGAGGAAACGGTGTTGCTTGCGGGCGCGCATCTCCCTTGGTCCCCATGCGCGAGGTACCTTAGCGTGAGTCTAGATCGTGGCCTCTATTGGCACAAGCACGCCAAGGACCTTCGCCACAAAATTATTGCGAGGAACTCCCTCTTACGTCCCCTCCTTAGCTCCCCGGACCTATCTCTTTCGCAGTGCGTCGGTTCAAATCATCTAAAACAGTGCTTAGCTGCTATATGCCTGAGGTTAAGTCTGAGGGAGAAACCAGTGTAAAGCAAACGGTGGTTGGTGCGAACCCAAGTTGACGTGGAATATGCAGCAGCTATGAGAGATACATTGCATTGAGAAAGAGGGCTCCAGCTTTAATACTGGATGTGAAATAACTATATACGTACGAATAAAAAAGAAAGTAAAAATGAACGCTAGAAACTACGAAGTAAACTAAGGTGAGTAAACTAAAATTGCAGTTTAATATATAATGTATATTGTTTCAATGGGAATACAGTTGTACATATGAATACATGAACTTATAAGCTTATTAACTCTAATTACATAAATGTCAACTTATACTTATATATAAAATATATTTTCGATAATAAGTGGATCAGGAGACGAACGTGTAATTTTAATAATAATTCTGGAAGACTGCGAGGTAATTTCATGTTTGTGCGATGCTCCAGTGCGTGTCTCCATACATATTGTTGTCTCACGGGGTCACATCGAATTCCAAATTGCAAATGACCTTCAAATAGCGACATTACATTACTAGGCAATGACAACATTTGCAATACGTACGATCTTGCTATGCTAAGGGTGACTTCTAAGAGGAGTGTCACTTGAGTGTTTCTTTGAAATAGCAAGCACATGTTGCAGTGCGAAAATGTGGAAACAGGGGACATGTTTAAGAAGACTAAGGACGATAAGAGTTCAGAGTCAAACACTGATGAATGGATATGTTTGCGATGATATATCGAAAAGGTATATCTGACCGAGTCGACTTTGGCGACTTCCGCCCTGATCATAAAATGTTACGAATACGAATATGTAATAATGTAAAAATATATTTTAATAATAATTTGCTTGTGGTACAGTGCGGATAAATATATGTTTCCTTTTCATCACGTATTTCGCTATGTACACTCTTGGAAACATTAAGTTTCGTGTCTAAAATGCCTTGGGCCGAGAGGTTGATGGCGTTGGACATCCCTGCTTGCCGACAGCGCAATCTAACGTTTATATTCGAAACTACGTTCTGTAGATCGAACTATGAAGATTAAATCTATTTTCTTGGCGAGCGTATAAAATACTTTAACATCCATAGAGAGCAAAATAGAAGTAGTACAGAGGAAAAAGACTTTCGTGATTCCTGCCAGTGAAACTGAATTGACACTAATTTTTGTAAACGTAATATTTCTTTCAAATTTCGTTAATATAAAATGTGTTATTATAATAGGAGTGTTAAAAGCGCGAAAGAATGGCTGTGTCAATGTGTTGTTCTAGAACTCGTGAAGCTGCGTGTTCGATTCCCCGTTTTTGTAGATATATCCATTCAGATACCAGACTGCCTTATTTATTTCATTGTAGACATTGCATTCCAAAGACTTATATATAGTTACTATATATAGTAGATATATCCATCCAGATATACATCCATTGTGCAGTGCCATAAAATTCCCCAAATAACAACATCCGAGATTTGTCTTTTCAATGTTATGAATAATTTAGGCACACTTCGTGAGCGTGAATACGGAATACAAACATGCAATTCTAAACAATTGGTAATAAGAGACCAAAATAATGTAATCTTATATAATCTTATTATATACGATTATAAAAGATTATAATAAGATTAATTAAGATTATAATATTATTAATAATCTTAAATAGGTAGTCGCCGCGTGCGGACGTCTTTCGAGGAGCTCCGCGAAGTGAAAGGTAATGGGCGTGGATCTTGCTGTGTACCGAGCGCGCGTTGGGGCACGGGCTGCGCGTGCCCGTCTCGGCCGGGTGGCTTCGGCGCAAGGGGCGTTCTCGGGCTTGCGGGAAGGAGGCGGCGTGGCTCTACTTTGTGCAGCTGTTTTGGCCACTCTCCTTGTGATAGGAGGAGTGGAGCAAAATCCTGGTCCCGGTGTACAGGAGGCAGTGGCGACGTGCTCCAAATGTGATAGGAACGAGCGAAGAATTAGAAGACTGGAAGCGGATTTGGCACAGGCCCACAGTCATATTGGAGAACTGACGTTAAGAATCAGGGACTTAGAAGACGTCAGCAAAGGAAAGGAGGAGCAAAGTGTTCGCGTCCCACAAGAAAAAGAGAAGAGGAACGAGCAGCCAAATAGGAGCGAGTCTCTTCAGCCATGTGCGCCATATAGTAAGGTGAAGGTGCTAGGAGACTCGATGCTGCGGCACAGTGGTGGCGTATTGAAAAAAAAAGTGCCGACGTGTCTTTCTTTCCCGGAGTAGATATTGCGCAAATGACTTCGGTTGTGAATAAATCCGAACCGAATGAACAGGCAGAAGTGGTTCTAGTTCATGTAGGAACCAATACGAGGAAACGGCAACCTGTTTACGACACAATTAAACAATATGTCGAACTAGGACATGCCATCCGAGCTAAATTTAAAAATGCAAGGGTCATTGTTTCCGGAGTTATGCGCTGTAATGATGTCCACATTAGTAGAACGCGGGACGTGAATTGTGGATTATTATGGGCTTGTGAGAAATTTGATGGCCTGTTCGTTGATCCCAATCTCTGGCTCGGGCACGAAGACCTAGGACGGGACGGCCTTCATCTCAACTTCCGAGGTGCATGGAAGCTGGGATGTCTTCACGACCAAGTAATACGGTCGTATTGACGTGACGACTGGAGGAAGAGGCAATGATGTCGCCAAGGGCAGTGATGGTTGCTAAAAATGGAGCGATGCGTTTGGTGACTGATGCGGGGGAGGTGACGGAGGCGACGCATCTGACTGCTGCGGGGGAGGTGACGGAGGCGACGCATCTGACTGCTGCGGGGGAGGTGACGGAGGCGACGCATCTGACTGCTGCGGGGGAGGTGACGGAGGCGACGCATCTGACTGCTGCGGGGGAGGTGACGGAGGTGACGCATCTGACTGTTGCGGGGGAGGTGACGGAGGCGACGCATCTGACTGCTGCGGGGGAGGTGACGGAGACAACGCGTGTGACTGCAGCGGGGGAGGAGATGGCCGTGACCGCGGCACAGGAATCTAGGATGGATGCACGGGTCCCGAACACTGACATTCAGGTGAGGAGAGGCTTCGCTAGATTGTTGCAGGTGAACTGTCGTAGTATCATGAATAAGGAATCCGAATTTTGGAATTTAATTGAAGCATGTGATCCTGATGTCATAATAGGAACAGAGTCTTGGCTTTCGGACGCGGTAGCAAACCCGGAAATTTTTCGTTCAGACTACATTACGTTTAGGAGAGATCGCGAAACTAGAGGAGGTGGTGTATTTATATGCGTGAAAAATACATTTAATATCAGATCAAATTGGGTTGATAAAGAATTTGAAATGACGGGTGTAGAAATTTTCTGTTCAGGAAGTATCTTAGAAATTATTGCTTGCTATCGTCCACCGGGCAACAGCTATGAAATTTTAGGCGCTCTCTACGAGAGAACAAAAAATATAAATAACCGTAATGTATTGCTGGAGACTTAAATCTCCCGGACGCAAATTGGAAAGGGATTGTTTGCGAAAAGAAAGTCCAACAACTAGTCAACCGACTTGTCTGGGACAGCGGATTAGAGCAGGTAGTAGACAGGCCGACACGGCAGGATGCGATTCTGGATATCTGCCTAATTAGACCGAAAGATTTATTCTTGTCGTGCGACGTTTTAGAAGGCATAAGTGACCATAAAGCCGTTTTAGTCGATTTACAGTTAAATATTTCAAAGAAAAGTATTACCACCGGTATTCTAGTGAAGGAATACAAGAAAGCGAATGTACAAGGGTTTCAAAATTACTTAAGAGAACGATATGGCGATTTTCTTAGAATAGCAGGAGGAATCGATGAAATATGGGGAGAGTTTAAAAATATTTTAGTAAATGCTGAGGAGGCTTTTGTACCCAGTAAATTGTTAAAAAGTAACAGCGATCCGGAATATTATAATGCAAAGATTAGGCGATTGAAAAGAAAAACCAGAGAAGCATTTAACAACAGACACCGTAGTGAAAATCATATGACCTTTTATCGAAATTATACAAAAGTATTAGGGAAGGAAAAGAAAATGGCAGAGGAACGTCATTTAAAACATATTCTTGATGCGGAGGGCAGTAATAATTGGTCGGTATTTTTTAAATACGTTCGTAGAAGGAAAGGAAGTAAAGACGAGATTCCAGTTGTTCGTGTTAATAATTCGCCAATAACGGACCACAGGGAAAAAGCGCAGGCTTTTAACGCATATTTCAGCTCGGTTTTCAAGCAGAAATCTAACAGTATTCAGATACCAACGCTGGTAGATAGATGTAGTTTTCATATTGATGTAAATACTTTGCGGCAAAGAATAAAATTAATGAAGAGAGGAAAATCACGAGGTCCTGATGGTATTTCCACGGACATCATTAAATTAGGCGGAGAGGCAATTCTACCTTATTTAATTAGGTTATTTAATGTATCAATAAATAACGCTTGCGTACCGAAAGATTGGAAGCTGGCTCTCGTAGTACCTATTTTTAAAAGTGGCGACAAGACAATAATTAGTAACTATAGGCCGGTAAGCCTTACATCAGTCGTATGCAAACTTATGGAACATCTAATTTCAAGCTATATCAGGAAGGAATGGGAGGGCAGGGAGTGGCTTTATCAGGGTCAGCACGGTTTCAGAAATGGTTTCTCATGCGAAAGTCAGCTAGTCTCACTTCTACAGGACCTAGCCGACGTAGTTGATGAAGGGAAAAGGGTCGACGCGATAGTAATAGATTTTTCCAAAGCTTTTGATGTTGTTCCACACGATCGTCTTATAAAGAAATTAATAGATTCGGGTATAGACACTAGAGTAGTAGCGTGGATAAACGAACTACTCCGAAACAGGAAGCAGAAAGTTCGAATCGGTAGTTACTTATCAACCTCGAGAAGCGTCACGTCAGGAATTCCACAAGGAAGTGTAATCGGACCACTCATGTTTCTGGCCTTCGTGAATGAATTACCGACTAATTTAGCTTCAAATGTACGACTCTTTGCAGATGACTGCGTAATCTATAGGATTATCAACTCGGAGAAAGACGAGGATATTTTGCAGCGAGACTTAGACAAATTACATATCTGGGCAGAAACAAACGGCATGGAAATAAACAGTTCTAAGAGCAAGTCCATCACGTTTGGTAGGGGTCGAAGTTATAATGAATTTGTGTAGAAACTGAACAATAATGTTATACCTCGTGTCACGTCTTGCAAATACTTAGGAATACAGCTAGACAGTAAATTGAGCTGGGAAAATCAAGTCAATTTCGTTGTAGGGAAAGCCTGGAAATCTTTACATTTTGTTATGCGGATACTGAAAAAGAGTACAGTGAGAGCCAAAGAACTAGCATATATGTCATTAGTGCGACCTATATTAGAATATGGCGCGGTATGTTGGGACCCATACAGAATTTTGCAACAAAGAAATCTAGAAAAAGTCCAGCGTAGAGCACCAAAATTTACTTTCAGGGGTATCAAGAATAAAGGGGTATGGGAGTCACTCGAAAGGAGAAGATTAAAGTCACGTCTCTATGCAATGTATAAAGCGTACACAGGCCTTCGAGCGTGGAGAGAAATTCAAAGTCGATTAGGGAACCCTACATATTTCGGCAGAGCGGATCACATGCACAAAATTCAGACAAGAATTCAGAAAACGGACGTTGGGAAATATTCATTCGCGAATCGCACTATTAGGGACTGGAACAGTTTGCCTGTGACAATCTTCGATCCCTTTCCTCAAAGCCTGAGCAAATTTAAAAATAAATTAGTTTCTTGAATGTGGATATGTTATAAATATATTTAATAAAATTCAGTGCAATTACCTATGTCTTCTTTGTAATTAAGTATTATTATTATTATTAATGTTATTATCATTATTATCATTATTATTATTATTTTTACTATTATGTGCAGTGCAGTGGCGTGAAGTGCAGTGACGTTGTGCAAACTGAGAGAAACGAGTGAGTAAGAAAGACATTACAGCTCGCTGTATCGCAGTGCAGTGAAGTGTGGTGAAGTGAAGTTTGGTGAAGTGGAGTTCTATGAAAGATTGCACGGTGAAATGTTCATGAGATTTGTAACGTTTGTAGAGTTTGTATAGTTGTTAAGTTCTGTAATGTTAAGTTAGTGTATTCTGCCACCAAGTTCTCACACTTAATTGCAGAATTATTAATAAATCTAATCTAATCTAAAAAATCGCAAATAAAAATAATGTTAAAATATTGCGTATTATTTTCACTTTTACTCGAACAAAACCATGAAATTGCAGTCGTAAAAGCTCGAAAAGACAATTCGTTTAACAATATCACAAAATTATAGTGATATATTGACAAGAAATATAGACTTATTTTTGTATCTGTATGTAATTCATTAAATTTTTATCACCTCCGTTTTGTCATCTCCTGTTTGCCTTGATATGACTTATTTCTACTATACTACTATATATAAATAAACAAAATAGTAATTCCGTGCATAGATTCCCGTATGCTATTGATATATAATGTGAATAAAGATTATGGAACTGTTGAAATTCTGCAACTACAATAATTCTTAGTGTGACAAGTCTTTGGAATGCAATGTCTACAATGAAATAAATAAGGCAGTTTGGATGATGACTGTGGTTCATTGGTTCTGGTGATAGCGTGCGAATAAATACGTTTACTTTTCAACACTTATTTCGCTATGTAGTACGAATATACAGAGTAATATACGTAGTACAGTGAAAGTTATGAAATACTGTGGAAAATAGATTTCGAGACTTCAAAGGAAATACGTTATGGGACCCCTGATACCAAAAAAAGTCTTGATTTTTTTAAACGTCCGTCCGTGTTTCTGATGTATGTGAACAAACAGTAGCGCCTAAACCATGCGAAGGATTTTTTCCAAATTGAGGAAACCCCTGTCCATTTGGCCTGAGTCGAAGCTGTGCGATTTTGAAAATTATTCATGAGTTTTTGGTTGTACTTTACATGAAGCCCTCCGGACATTTTCAAAAGTTTCTCAAAAGTGGCACCAAACGTTTTCTCTAAGTGTCTTACAAGAATGGAGTAAAATGCACTTACAAATGTGAAATAGATCCGATTTTCAAGGTTAACTCTGAATTTTGTTAAGGAATAAATTGATTTGGTGTCTTCCTACAACTACAAAATTAAATATAGATATTTTTCCTCCAAATGAAATTTATTGTACATCACTTGTTCTACCATTAAGGTAATGTACATTTTTTTGAAGATTTAACTTGTTTTCGCGCAATATTGCGTGCGTAAAAAATTACAAAAAATAGTTTTTCAAAAAAACGGCTCCAATTTTTTTCTTTAAACTTTTGGTAGTGATTGCGCTAATATACTCTATAACACAACATAAACGCCATATTGCTTTATTCTTTTGTTTTTTCAAAAATTACAAAAATGTATTTTTTTAGTCTCACGTCGATAGCTTCAAATCACTAGCGTTGATTAGTTAACATGATTATATTTATGAGTATATGTGCTTTAAATAATGTCAAATAACGCTTGTCTAAAACTCAATCGTTTTTTGCGAATACGAGCTGAATATTCCGCATTTTTAGAAACTCTCAAACGACATTTTCTCAAAACGTCTCCAAATTTTTTCTTCGAATTTTTCGGAGGGATAGTGCTAATTGCAATCTTTGATATGATGTAAAGTTCATTTTTTTTCAAAAATTACGCTAATATAATTTTTTTGAAAGACCACTCACGGCTTTAGTATGCACATTTACAGCGATTTATAAACATTATTGTATTTGTGACTAGTAGCGCTTAAAATTGCTTTAAATGTTATAAGTTTTTCGGAAACTCAATAGTTTTCTGCGAAAAGAGGTTCAAATTTCATAGTTACAGTAGCGCCAGTTTTTTTTTAAAACGACTCCAAATTCTTCGTAGGAAATTGCAATTTATGACGAGATTTTTCTGTTCTTTAATACTCTTAAAATAATATTTCGGTTCTACAATTAGGAATCCGAAAAATTAAGAAAATGTCAAAAAATGTACTTTGAAAAGCGATAGACGACAGCTGGCAAGAGTATGTGGCAAAACCGAGTAGCTAGACCGAGACCAAAGGAAATAGAAAACTAATACGGGAAAATCTCTGCCATTCTGTAGCACCACTAGTTTTCACCATCATTCGCACGCTTCTAAAAATTGAAATGGAAATTTTCGAAAATTACACATTAGGGAAATTTTAAGAGTTCAGTTAACCTTGTTGCAATGAATACAACGGCAATAGCGTGATACTTATCTTTGGGAGACAAATTTATATGATAATAGCCTAAACACTCATCTTGTAACAAACTTAATAGACTTAATAGAATAGTTTGGTGGAGCTCCATTCGATCGTTTTCTCGAGTTTTCATATATTTTTTGTCAAAAATGTATAAGTGGGTCTTTTGAAGAATTTTTAAACTACAAAAAATATGCTTGCATTGATAAAGAATTTATAAACAAGTCTTAGGGACCGACCTATATTTAACTTTGTAAGGTACGTTATTTCAGAATGATTCGAGAGCTTGGCAAAATCCGTGCCTTCCAAGAAACTCCGGTGCCATTCGCATCCTGTGAATTACAACAAAGAAGTGAGGCGACTCAAAAGGCAGGTTGGGAAAGCGTATAGTAAACGTATTATAAATGAGGAACAGAAAAATAATTTTCTACAATTGTCTAAAGACTTAGTAGCATAGTTACATACCCAAAGTTACATACCCAAGAAAATTACCTGAATTCAATTCTAAACAATCGATCGAACTGTTGGAAAAATTTCTTGAGGTATGTGAATCATAAGAAAGGGAACAAAGAAAGTATTCCAGCGATCGGCGGAACAGTCGGTTCGTTAACTACAGATTGCAGTGAAAAGGCGACTTGTTGACATTACGCATCTGTTTTCACGTCGAAGGATCAAACTCCAGTAAGAATTACAACAGCCGCAATAGAAACAAAGAAAGTATTCCAGTATTCTACGGAACAGTCCGTTCGTATATTACAGATTACAGTGAATAGGCGACTTGTTTAAATAGACATTACGCATTTGTTTTCAGTCCAAAGGATCAAACTCCAGTAAGTGTTACAACAGCCGCAATATGAACCTTTCGAGTTGATACAGGAGTTAGAAAAAGGATCGCAAAAATTAGGAGAAATAAATCTGTAGGTCCTGATGAAATCCCAGGAGAAATATTAAAACTGGGAGAAGAAGCCATAATTTCGTACCTTGAGCGATTAATGGACGTCACAGTAAATAATACTATGATTCCTCAAAATTGGAAAGAGGCGGTTGTAGTGCCGATTCACAAACAAGGCACAGAAGGATTGATAACAATTACAGGCCTATTAGTTTTACATCAGTCGCCTTCAAGAAAATGGAGCACTTAATTGCGGAGTATATTAAACGAGTTTGGAATAACATTGATTGGCTATTTCAAAATCAACACGGTTTTCGTCCAGGGTATTCGTGCGTCAGCCAGACTATCGCTTTACGCTAGGACATGGCAGGTTCCCTAGACGAAGAGAGTAGGGTCGACGCAATAGTATTAGATTTTTCTACGGCATTTGATCTTGTTCCACATGGGCTTTTAATTGCCAAATAGTCAGAAACAGAATTAAATCATCAAATAATCTTGTGGATAAAATAATGTATTACGAGGCGCACACAAACACTCATAATATGGGATATACATTAATCGAAAGCCGATGTAACCTCTGGGGTACCTCAGCGGAGTATTTTTAGAACTCACTGTATAACCAGCATTCTAATTTACATTATAATTGCACACGCCTTCGATTCATGTTTGTATGTGTATGTTTCAAATAATTTTCCAGCTGGTCACTTCCTGTGCCACATACACACCCACACCCACACACACACACACATATTATTATTACACCTAGTATTATATATATATATATATATATATATATATATATATATATATATATATATATATATATATATATATATATTCTAACACACCCATCTAACACACAACTGGTACCTTCACTACCACAGCATGAACCGTGGAGGGCGTTGATAAGATATTATGCTCGTGAAGCGAGCTTAAAATCTCGGGAGCAGGATCTTCAGGGTACGAGAAAGGTTTGAACCCTTGACACAATAAAAATCACACAAATTGCACATAAACGAGCGTATAATTTACCCAAAACTCTGTGGCATAAGTTAATGACAAAGAAACAAATCAAGAATAGAATCACACTTTACAAAAATAATCAAAAAACACAAATAGAAACCTTTACAGCCCATTAAATGAATGAACACTTAATTTTCTTCAAAACTAATTCTCTGAAACAATTTCTCTAACCTACACTGGGAATTCCCTTTGAAAATTAATTATGTCTAAATTTAAGCTATCCTAGTTACATTTGCACATGAAACCAAATTCAGTTTACAATCTCTTGCTTTTTTTAAAAAAATATTACATGCAAAGAACAAAATGTGGGCAAGTGCATTACTCTCAATTATAATTTAACTGTAACTGCTAACAGCAGAATAATAAATGCTCCAAATCGAATGTTTAAGGCAGGCAATAATGCATCAAAAATCTCCTCCTGCAATGCTACAATTCGTTATCACCCGTGTCCTCGATTTCCTGCACTTTCCTATACTAGTCTTTTTTCCTGCCGACGCGAACTTGACCTACTTTTCGATGGATTTGAGTGTTACATCGAAAACTGCCGTTTCCTGCCTGGAAGGTCACACGCTGGCTTCTGCACCGAGGTTGCTGGATTCCAGCGTCTGCGTCGTACGCTGTCTTCTTGCGCCCTCTTCCGTTCTTTTGGTCGGCCTCTTCTTCTCCCTCGGCTTCTTCTTCCCCTTTCGCTTTTCCTAATCGGCCTCTTCTTCTCCCTCGGCTGCTACCTGCGCCTCTGACTACGCCCTCGTTGTGGAAAAATGTCTCTTGCACTTCCGTGAATACTAGTGCAAGTTCCTCGCTCGTTGCTACTTTTACTTTGTTAAATAATAACTTTCAATGTTTTTCGCACAACGGTTAACTTTACTTCCCGTGATGCTAATTGAGAAAACACTTTCCTAAATGTTCAAATCTCGCGGACGACTAACTAGCACGTCTGTTCGACGCCGAAAACTCCTATCTAGCAGTCGTTGCGGCGGCAAACAATATCTAAGCTGCCGTTGACGAGCGGTGATGCAAATGCTGCTTACCCGACGAACGGCGACAATCAGAAGAGCTGCTTACTCGACGCGTGGTGGCAAGAAAAAGAGAGCTTCCGCACGCGCGTCTGCCTATTTATTGTGAGATGCCTGGGGAAATTCTCCGTGGCGGGGGTATTTCTCCTCTTTCAACCCTTCACCAGGAAAAACGTTGCTTGCTAGTTCGTCTTTGATTAGTACGGGCAACGGATACCAGGCTGAGCGTTTAGGTACTCTGATTTACGCCTGCTCTCCTCGCTGCCTGTGGGTGTTTATACAGACGAAACGGTGGTGTTATGGGGTTGTATAATCCCATAACGCCACAATATATATATATATATATATATATATATATATATATATATATATATATATATATATATATATTGTAGCGGTACAGAATTATTAAGATAAATTAAATTGAGTAAAGTAGACCTAAGAAATTTTTTACTGAAGAAAAACATACGGTGTCACGCGCGCAGCCCCCTTCTTGCAACAGCCACGATCCCCTGACCCATTTCGGATGTTTATGACACCCCACCCAACGGCCGAAAAAAGGGTAAATTGAAAAGCGCCCAGACGCAGCCACATCTGGAATATTTTTGAAACGCCTGTCATCGTGATCGGGGAAACCCAAAACAATAATTCTGTAGCTGGGAGGCCCCTTAACAGTCGTGGCCTGTTTTCGAGACGAGAGAAGGACACTATGTTCCGACGGAGACAGAGAGTGGAAAATTCCTTTACTCCACCGGAGCTTATTGGCCAAATTTAGTGTTCAACGCCATCACCTTTAGCCAATAGCGACGCGATCGTTGTAGGGAGCAAGAACATATGAGGAGAAAGGGTGGGGATAAAAGTTAACTTCATGCATTTTTGAGAAACAAAATTTCAGTGAGAGAGAGACTTCTCTGGGGGTGGGAGCCAGTCGCCGGGAGAGGCGAGTGCGCCTCTGAAGGCACTTGGTTAAAATTTTACTTGGTTGAGAAACTTCTCTGGGGTGGGAGCTATTCGCGGGAAGAGGCGAGTGCGCCTCTGAAAGCACTTAGTTGAAATCACTGGGGTGATAGATTGGAATTCTCAGTGAGAAATTTAGAGGAAGTGCACTTCAAAAGTAAATTGGCGAATCTTTTATAATTACGTATTCGCTACAGGATTTCGCAACTTCTGAATTTATATCTGAGAGGATTCGCGTAGTTAGGAGGGAGATATTGTTGTGTGCTCCGCACCTGCGATCGGGGGCGATATTCCCGGCTATCTACAAGCTCCGCCGAAGCAGCGCCTAGACGACCCCTCTGCTGACGTCACGGACTGCCGCAGACGCCGCGAGCCGCTGCAAGCCGCCCAGCTGTTGAGGGCGTGCGCCCCGGCCAACATTCCAGCGAAGGTCGTCCCGGACGCCCACAAGCTTCGCCGCGCCCGCCCGGCCACATTGAACTTTTGACACGGAAGCTCTCAGGCAATGTAACTAGGGGCTATTAACCTCTTTGAAGTATTGTCAACGTGGTGCCGCGCCAAGACACAAGAAAGGTCCTCAAGGACGACTGTAATTCTAGTTATAAAATAATTTTGTACTCTTCTCTAGTTGTAAGCTTTCCTGTTAATTTTAATCTTTATTTTTTTCTTTTTATTCAATCTTTTCGATAACTTTTATTTTATTAATGTAACTTCCCTGGTACAGCTTTGTCCAGGAATAAACGTTGTCTTTTACCAGTAATCAAATTGTTTATTTTGAATGCCCATGAATTTAATTAACAATTCCTTCCATCACCTAATTTTTAAATGAGCAAAGGAAATTGTTACACTTGGCTAGTTTTTTTTTAAACGAGTAAAGGGAATAGGACCGACTGAGCTATAACCGGGCCGCTAACCGCGCATTTTCCCATGCGCGGAGGTGTTGCAATATATATGGATAGTGATAATGGGGACCCTTGAGGCAGTCCTACTGAAATCTGGCGTAAGGATGATATGGCATCGTAAATTTTGACTTAGAACTTTCTTTGATTTAGGAAACTTTATTTGGTATACGTAGTCTAAGAGTACCTATTTCTATTACTTTGTAGAGAAGGCTTTGATGCCACATTTTTTCAAACGCTTTGGTTATGTCCAGGAATATTGTGATAGTGCGTTGTTTGGCATGGAATCCTTGCGCTATATATTCGTTTAGACGTAATATTTGATGTGTTGTGGAGTGGTTAGGTCGAAATCCAAATTGTGTGTTTGGGATTACATGTGTGTTTGGAATTTGATTATTCGTTTTAATATCAGATTCTGTAATAGATTCGACAATGATGGGAACAGGCTTGTTGGTCTATAGTTTGCTGGATCATTTGGATTCTTTCCTGGTTTTCGGAAAGGTAGCACTGTTGCAATTTTCCAATCGTTGGGGAAGTAACCTATTCTGAGTGCTACGTTAAATATTGCTGTAATGCCTGCTATCAAATTGTTATTTAGTTCTTTTAGAACTTTATTCGAAATAAAATCGTATTCTGCAGATTTCTTAGTTTTTGATTTCTTGTTTTACTTCTGATGGGGATGTATACTTTATATTAATTGGAGCTGTATATCGTGGTTTCTGATTGAAATCCTCTACTTGTTTATTAAAGTGATCATTCTCGGCTGGGTTTGGGTATTCATTGAACTGGCGTAGGTGAATCTAGTGTTATAAAGACTGAACGCTTTTTTTTTATTCTTCTTCTTCGACTGTATTTGAAGGATTTTAAGTACTTCTTTTTTTAAATACATCTACTTTATATATTTAAATTCATCTCTAAAATATGCGCCCCAAAAAACCAAAATTTAGTTTTTCAATTACAAAAAGTATTTAAAACAACAGTATTTAAATACAAAATGTTTTGAATTTAAATACTGTCCAACCCTGCACATTACAAATCGTATAACATTTGGTGCAAAAACTAAATGAAATAATATACAAATTCTAATTTACGAAGCATGCAACTGTCTAAATAAAATTACATCCAAGAAGCACAGTAGTGATTACTTTTACCCCCAAATTACCCAAAATTAATACTTTTTAAACATGAACGTGACCTTATTTGGAGATCAATTTTTGATAAAGACATCCTCTCCTGTCATTGCTTTGCACCAACACCACCTAGTTATAGTTTCTAAGTGGTGTTGCTAGCACTCCACAGTAATACATCTTAAACTGGACAATATTATAATTTTATGAATGATGTCCTAAATAACATAGGTATTTAATAATTATTTGCCTCCGGCAAGAAGGAACGATGAAAGTCATTATCCCGTTGGCAGACCATCAACTACGTATACTCGAACATCAATACATTGAGAATATAAATTGTAAAATAAAGTAAAATAAACGTTCGAGAAAGAGAAAATAGAATTAATATTGTCATTTTCAATAAGAAATTATAATTAACTATTTTTCATATCATTCGCTCATTTTCTCGTGGTCCGCAGTTGGTGTGAAACCTGTACATATTTCAATAATTTCAAGTACAATGAATACCTTGATTTCGGTACTTTTAAAGTTTTAAAGTACTTTTAAAGAAATCAAGTGGTAGACCTGTGAAATCGGAGTCCCTAGGACAGACATGCAATACTGTCAGAATCTCTGTTGTACAGGCTAACAGGCAGATACAAGAGAGAGAACATAAAGCTTTTGTGACTGACCATGAAATTCTAAACGTTTGTACATCTTATGTTTGTAACAAAAAAAGAAATTATGAAAAAATGAGTGGTTGTTTCTGCTACTTATTGCACTGAAGAGTTGTGCAGTATTCGAATTATGTTTTTGATGGATCACCATCGCCTCTTGTTTTCCATTTTCCAAATCATGAGATTAGAGTGCAGCAAACACCTCTATAAATCGAAGTTTTTAGTACATGAGATAGTACAATCTAAAAGCCACTTTCACACTTTTGTGGTCTCAACAAATTACTTTTGACGTTGAAAACATGAAAAGTGTTCACACTAGTGTAACGATTTTTGACGCCTTATCTTCCGCAAGACGGCAATTTGACAATAATCTTTCTTAAATAGTGAGGGAAATTCAATTATATTGCACAAATAAATATATTTCCAAAACTTTAATAAACTACATATTTAAATATTACTGTTATCTGTCGTGCATACGAGATTGAACTAAAGAATTCGCTGAAGACCTAAAGTGTAAGTATTCGGCATATTGACGTGGTTTGCAATGCCTACGCGAGCTGTCTAGGAAATAGTATATCTGCTTTGACGACATTGTATGTGGTTCAATATCACTTCATCTAATAAAGAAGGTATCTTGTTCTGGGAATACATGAACTCAATGAGTAACATGTTGTTTGCTTCTTGTTCGTAACACAAGTTTATAGCGTATTCATTTTAATTTGGTTTGTGACTTTTGGTGGAACGGTATGGCTTTTGTTCGTAGTAAAGGCCAAACAATACACATTGAAGCTAAGGAAATTATACATCTCGTTATTAAGAATTGTGACGAAGAAAAGAATTCGGGCGTTCTTCAACACACACTGCATAACATCAATTTTCGGGTAGTAAACTATACTGAAGTATCTGTTCGAACTGTGACATCAATTAAAAAAGAAGGATTTAAAGCCGACGGGGCAGCCTTTAGTACTTCCGGTAAGAAAAGGCCATATTGTGAAGATACAAAAATTCCACATTGATGACATTCACTTATTGCTGATTTGTTTTCCTTATTCTCGTATGATGTTTTAATTCTTGCCTATGGATACTTGGCGTAATATATTTGGGACAGCTAGTAGTTGCAGATTAGGCTGGGGGGGGAGGAGGGCAGCTTTCAAGAACATTGAGCGCATTCATCAGCCTCGCAATCAAGTCAGCTCCGAACTATAAGTATGACGTGGCTTGTAAATGAACAGACGCAGTAGACACGTGGACGTGGAGCAGGAAGTGTAAAGTGGAAAAGAGCACAGAGTAAGCGCGCTGATCAGTGAACTTGGTGTGAGCTTTCTCCACGTTGTCTATTTGCGAACCACTGTCCCAGTGCCATATCGGACTTGGAAATCCCGGGCCCTCTCCCCCACGGCCACTTTACCCAAGTTCTGGCTCGTTCGTCTGACGGCCCTGCCGTAGTCCTTTGCGGCAGGTGGCGCTGAAAGAACGACCACCCGATGCATTCGGAGCAACAACCTGCTCAATAGTTTTCACAATGGGCAGATTGAATCAGACCCTCTGAGAAAATTAATTTTGATCTATAGTTGAGTAGCATTGTTTGTCGTTTGTGATGTAGCGACATGGTGCTGGTTTCACAGTAGAGGCTTGAGGAAGGACTAGTGCGGAACGCGCCAGATGCATATCGGAGGCCTGCATTGTGAACGGGATCTAGTTTCCTTAAACTTGATTTTCTGGCTGAGGAGTACACTGCACGTCCATAATCTATTTTGGATTCGTACAGGCGAAGTAAGATGTCTCTATCTGCTCCCCAATTTATATGGGAAAACCATATTTTTACGTTCAGAGCTGTTTTACATCTACACAAGGTGTATTCCATATGCTGTTTCCATGTTAAATGCCTATCAAAAATCAAACCAAGGAATTTTGCCATTTCATTGTATGCCAGTTGAACACCATTCAGCGCCAGCTCTGGATCTCTGTAACTTTTTCTTTTCCTACAGAAGTGAACGCATTTGGTTTTGGCTGCTGTAAATGAGAAACCAATGTTTTTCGCGTTCTATACTAATTTATTGGTGGCATTTTGCATTTTGAATTTGATCATTCCCGGTTATTTGGCTGAGTAAAATATAGCAATGTCATCTACATACATGCATTTTCCAATTGACGCTTCAATGCCGTCAAACATCTCGTTGATCGCTATGATAAAGACCGTGCCTCTCAATGGAGAGCCTTGTGGTTCATCTTTCTCTAGTACGTAGCTTTCTGAGATGGACTGCCCAACGCGAACTAGGGAAGATCTGGTACTGAGGAAACTGGATATGAATTTTGGTAGATATCCTCTTATTTACCAGTTATATAGTTGCCTCAGAATATTATATCGTCAGGTCTTATTCCAAAGCTTTTTCCAGGTCAAAGAACACGGTAACAATGGTAATGTTTTCTTTTGATGAAGGTATTCTGAGTTGCGTTTTCCAGATATATTAGCTGGTCGATTGTAGAGTGATGTTGTCTGTATCCGCACTGACGTATGATTAGTTTGTTTCTTTCGAGACACCATGTTAGCCGGGTGTTGACTATTTTTTCCAAGATTTTTCCGAGACAGTATGTCAGCGATACCGGGCGATGATTTTCAGGTTTTAATGGATCCTTGACTGCCTTTAAAAGTGGAATTATTATCGCTTCTTTCCAGACTTTGGGGTAATTACTTTGTGTCCAAATGTTATTGTATATGTTTAGCAAAGTGGACAGTATTATCCTTCGGTACCCGACGTAGTATGCTGTAAGGGATATTGTCTGATCCTGCATCGGTGTCTCCAGCTGCATTTATGGCGTCTTGCAATTCTCTCCATGTGAAAAGAGCGTTATATGGCTTATCTGTATTGGCTATAAAGTCAAGTTCTTGTTCTTCTTCCTTCGTTTTCTCGAGAAAGTCTTTAGGATAGCTGTTTGTGTCACTGGCTCTGGAATATTGGGTCGCTAATGCGTTTGCTATTTCATCAGGGTTGCATATTAGTTGTCCTTCGTGTTCTATGCATGTGATTGGACTGAAAACATTTCCCCCAGCTATTGACCGGCCTTTCTGCCATATTTCCGTGACTTTGGTCGTCCGAGTTATGGTTTTTACGTACTTTTCCCAGTTTGATCGTTTTGATGTTAGTATTTTCCTGCGAGCGAGTGCACGCAGACGCTTGAAAGCAATAAGATTGTCTTGGGTTGGTGCACGTGTATATCTATTGAGGGCTTTTCTTTTTTCCCTTATTGCTTCTTTGGTCTCCGTATTCCACCATGGTACTGGAATCCTAGATGAGCGGCCATTAATCTGTGGAATGTATTTTACAGCAGAAGACATGTCAGTGTTGGTGAAATCAGTAACGTCTTTCTCTGGGTTTCCACTGACATTTATTGGTGGTATATCTCTTGTGTAGCTGGACCAGTCTGCACGGTTGGTACACTAACGTTTCGGTAAATGTACTGTGTTGTTTGACATATTTGATGATATCAGCAGAGGAAAGTGATCACTCTGATAAAGATCTGGCAGTGGTTTCCACGTCAGCCGAGTTGCAAGATTTGGACTACATATTGAGAGATCTATGGCTGAGAATGAGACATTTCTAGCGTTAAAATAAGTGCTTGCTCCTGTGTTTAAAAGTACGTATCCATTGTTAAGAAGCAGGTCATCGATTCTGCGACCGAAGTCATTTGTTCTAGAACAGTCCCATGTGGTACTGTGAGCATTGAAGTCGCCCAGAATTAGAAATGGAGGCTGTAGTTGATCGATCAGGTCTTGTAGATCTTTATTTCGCCATGAGGCTTCGGGTAAGTATATGCAACATACCGTCATCTTCAATGGCTTGTATAGGGTTACAGCTACTGCTAGTAGAGGTGTGTTGAGATCGAGACGACAAGAAGGATGTGTATTGCTGATCAATATGGCAACACCACCTCTAGCTCATCTATCAGGTTCTACGTCACTGCGAAAGGTTTTATATCCTCAAAATTGAAAAGGTCTTCTGGTTTAAAGTGGGTTTCTTGTAAGCACACACACATTGGTGTGTGACTGTAGCAATTGCAGCTCACAGTAATGTGAGATACAGCCGTTAATATTCCATTGAATTATATTTTCCATGGTTGGAATGGGGTTCTTCTGCTAGAGGATGCGTAGATCCTGCTTATTTTCTTGGATTTCCTTTTGGCCAGCCTTTCTTTTTCTTGCATAGATGGGGTTTTTGCATAGATTGATGGACTGGTAATCATTATTTTCCGCACTTACCATCGAACTTGTCTCAGAGCCAGTGGTTGGGTCCTGATCATTGGTCTTTGATGATTTCATTTTTTGTTTGAGGAAGTTGTCCTTGGAGTGCTTAGGAGAACGAGGCGATCGACTTCGATAGCCTGTTGTCGATACGTCTTTGCTGGGTATGGCTGCAGGCGCAGCTACTGGATTTCTTTCTGCCTCATTTGGTGGAGGTCTTGAAGTTTGTTTTTCATTTACCATTTCACTTTGAGTGTTTGTGGTTAAGTCTTCTGTGTTGATTTTGTTATTGTGAATTTCGTTGAAGTACTTTTCTATGCATCGGGTTATTGCAGGCATTAGTTCTTTCACTACTAAAGAAGGTAAATTTGTGTTTTTAGTAACTGCTTCCACGTATGTAATATTTCCTTTATTTTCGGGACACACAAGTTTTTTTGCTTCAGGATAGCTGATCTTCTGTCTGGCTTTAACTTGTTGTATTGCTGCCTCCTGCTTACATACAGGGCAGTCTCTTGACCTCGATGAATGTTGTCCACTGCAATTAATGCATTTGATAGGATCTAGGCATGGATCATCACTATGAAATGGCTTACCACAATGACATACTTTGATTCTCGCACATCTAGATGCTGGGTGTCCAAATCGTAAACATTGAAAACCCTGCATTGGTTGTGGAATGAACATTCGTACGGTTAGACGATGAATGCTTTAATCTTCTCTGGTAACGTACTACGCTTGAACGTCAGGACATGGGATCCTGAAGGAATTATCTGCCCATCCCGCCTCATTGAGTGCCTACGACAGGCAATGACTCCTTGAGAAGCTAGTTCTTGAACTATTTCCTCTTCACTGCAGTTTAGTAAGTCACTACAAACTACAACACCTTTGCAGGTATTCAGTGTGCCGTGAGCACTTACTTCAACATCTATAGTGCCTATTTTCTTCAATTCTAGTAACTTTTTACCTTGATTGTCATTAACTGTTTCTACCAAGAGTCCAGATGAAGTTTTCTGTATATCTTTTACGGCAGATCCAGCGCAGGTGCTAATACTCCTCTCTATTATAAACGGGCTCACTTTATCAAAATTTCCTTCAGTTCTTTTTACTGTAAGGTACTTTAGTACCGCTGCGGTGTTCTTGAACAAGTCATCATACTTCGTTGATTTTCCAACTTTCATTCTTTTA
The DNA here is from genome assembly GCA_038098605.1 of Gryllus longicercus. Classification (NCBI taxonomy): domain Eukaryota; kingdom Metazoa; phylum Arthropoda; class Insecta; order Orthoptera; family Gryllidae; genus Gryllus; species Gryllus longicercus. Next base: position 1,169,710 of record JAZDUA010000238.1, read on the forward strand.
GCATTAAACTCCGGGCTTTTTTCTGGACGAGGGTTTTTAAGGGTTCCCTCAACCCTAGGTTCGCAGACTTCCATTTGAGTCCCGCGAAGCTTGCTATCACTCGTAGCACTATCTGCCAGCGGTGCCGAGTGATCCGCACCCCTGGCATTGCAGTCGCTGGGTGACGACGCCCGGTGGCCTGCTTGCGCACCACCGACCGCCGGTACTGGGGCTCAGATCTCCTGCACCGTAACTGTCGATCCTGACAGAGCCTCCATCTTGGGTTTTTTCTTCAGGGTCACCTTCCCCTAGCGTTTTTGAGCTACCGCCAGCTTAAGGAAACGGAAGGAACAAAGGGGGACAGATAAGATTAGAGTTAGAATAGAAGGGTAGAAAGGAAACGACTCCCTAGCCCTCGCAACCTAATAGCGTCGCAGCGGAAACACAAGAGTTGGCCGATACAAGATTGGCCTACAGGATAGAAAACAGATGTGTGACACAACTGGAAGCAATGGCACACAGAGTTTGTGGGAATGACGGGATGTTTAGGGGAGTGACAGCGGTCAGCTGCCTGCCGATTAGTCGCCTTCTACGACAGGGGGAGGTCCCGTGGTGCTATTCTACTAAAGTCTCCGACACCACACGGGGTATTATTATTATTGTTATTATTATTAATTATTATTGTGTACAACGGAGTCCTTATATTTCTTTCTTTTCAAACATTATATTTCTCTTTCGCAAAGAAAGCAAATGACCAGACGAAAGTCAGAAAACTCTATAGGGTATTCCAGCCCAGACCAAGACAAGATAAAGAAAAGTTTATTCAAGAAAAAAAGCGAAGAAGTGGAAGAACATAACAACAAATGGAGATCTTAAGAAATTTTCCAGGACATCCGAAATATGACCATGGACTGTAAGCCAACAATGGAGAATGTTAAGAACGAGAACGACAAAATAATTACATCAAAAGAAGATATCACGAAAAGGTGGGAAGAATACACGAAAAAGTTATATGAGAAGGACTTACAAATAGAGTAGTGGATAAATATAGATGATTACGAAGAAGAACCAGAGATAGAAGAAATGCATTGGGCGACAAAACCACTAAAAAATGAGAAGTCCCCGACTGTAGATAATATTCAAATCGAACTATTCAAAGATACAGGGGAAGAAATCTTGACGAAACTAACACAATTATGCAATGTGATCTGGAAACGAAAACAGTGACCAACAGATTTGGAACGCATTATAATTATTCCATTACGAAAGAAAGGAGACAGCCGAGATTGCGCAAATAACAACACAATTGCATGAATACCGTGTGATTGAGTCAATCGACAAAAGTCACCCCTCGGAAAAAGAAAAAAAAAATAAGATTTTAAAAATGTTGTTGATGTAAGCATATACTTTCTTAAGATTTTCAAAAACAATTCACATTGAAAGAAACCTCATTTTCTATCTCCTCTGGAAAGTTGTGTAAATTACATTACGTCGCGTAAGCGTTAGCGTAAAGCTTATCCTAAGATCATACTCACAGTAAAATATTTCCTTCGTTTTTAAACTCGTTTGAATGTCCATATTATTTATATCATTGTAACCGATACGGCACGAAAGAGTCACGTCCAACTGGTTTTGCATACTGCAATTTCTACAGATAACTTTTTCTTGAAAATCCACTTTTTATCAAACAAAGAAAATGGAAGGGAAAACACGATCCAAATGCAAGCAAACATCTCGGAGTTATCCAATTGCATCATTACCCTTTATTCATTTTCGTAATCTGTACCATGGGCATACCAGCCCTGTATGTATGGGCATACCAGCCCTGAGGGAGACAACGACAAAATGGTCGAAACGTCGGCAACACAGTCTTCGCCGCGACGTCACCCGGACAGCCAAGATTATGCACGTTTTTAAATTTGTCCGAAAGTACGAAAACATTATAAAAATTAGCTTCGGCTTTTTACTTGGGAAATTCACCAGATGAATTCTTTAAAGCAGATAAACGTAGTTTTGAGATCAAAAATCGAGTTGTAGGATAAAAGAGCTCGTGCGTATGGAGTATACGCTTGGAGTAGGATAAAAGAGCTCATTCTTTCTGGTATTTGACAACGGAAGATCTTAAAAGTAAGAAGAGCAAGGCGGAAGACCTTAGAAGTAAAATGTATCTAATATCTATATCTATATATAAAATATATAGGAGATGGAATAATGGTGATATTTACAGAATTAGTGCCTTTTTTTAAAAAACAGTTCCAAGCCGGAATCGATATTTTGAGTAATGCTTCGAACAATTTTAAGATCGTTTTCGAAGGAAGACGGAAATATGTGAAAAAGATAGTTATGTACTACTATTACTGGCCGTTTACCTCGGTCTGTAATAGTAGTATAGCATCTCAGGTTTGGTATCTGTGGAAAAATGTATTGAGATGCAAAGTGACGAAAGCATAAACCGACTGTCTGGCTTGCCTGTCCTGCCTCCCGCCTCCTCCACCGGGGCTGGCCGCACGCCGCCGGGCCTGGCCGAACCGCCGTGCCGACAGAGGGCTCACAACGGGCGGGTGTATGAACAAACGGTGCGAAAGGGGGAGCGGGGCGAGGTGTTTTCCTAAATTTCACTTTACGACGCTCCTATTCGTCCGATTTGCATGATTGTCACGGTGTTGGATTTAGTCGCCATCGCGCTATAAGCCCACATTTTTTTTCTCGAAAGTTCGAGAACTAATTTCAAATTCGAAGTTTTGCTAGATTTTTGGAAAAAGGGCTTCGTACCGTAAATTCTATTTTAAAAAGGCGTCAAATGGCGTTTACAGATTGACCATTGGTTCAGACGTTATCAGTAAAGTAAATTTTACTTATTTTGGTGCTGTCACATGGTGGCTACAAATTGTACTAGTGTCGGGACATTTAGCCTTAATACTCACGACTGAAGATGACGAAGGCTGGAAATCGGCCCGATTAAAAGATATGACCGATAGCTTGCTCCTGGTTTCATCACGAGAAAATGTGGTCACTGTCGACTCGCCCTTATAATAATTGGATTTGCACCCAAACACACAGCAGCTGCGAGACATATTGCAATAATTCCCAAATAAGGCTATTATTGTTCTTTAATAAACATCAGAAACGATTAACCATATGAATTCACAATAACAGCACAACTAAACACCACTCAAAACGTCCACGCTTCCACTACTTCGGTGGCCATATTATAGAGCGATTTTTATAACAATGAGCCAAAGTGACAGTTTGCTAAATAAGTGAACATCACGTGTAAATCATAGAAGTATCCCTCCGCCGCGGCAGCTGCTCAGCCACGCCTCTTTGTGACGTGTTAGTTTACGCCGGCTCCCGGGAAGACATACAGAAGGCTAAGAGTAGATATTGAAATTCAATTACGTCTGTGGAAAAATGTCTTAACATGCTCTCTTATTCAGTAAAAGAAAACTGCCACGAATATAAATAGAAAGAAAAGATTTTTCAGCGGACGTTCCAATACCAATACTGGGCGTTTCACAGCGAATGGCTCATGCACTTTTGTAGTGAAGAGGGTGATTATTCATAATTATAACACCCCGACTATAATAACAACACTTAGTACTATGCTCTCACATCTCGACTTGACTGTATCCACTCCAGAGATTATATAACTCACTCTCTAGCGGTCATGATACGAACCGCGAGCTCGCACTTCCTTGTGTCGACATCTGTCAACGATGGGTGTAGTCCTTTCCAGTGTTTTATACGTGGTAATTTGTAAATTCGGCGACGGTCAGTGCAACCAACAGTAGCACGTGCGTAGACGGGACTATTTGTATGTCAATTTAGTAAGTTTAATATTGAGTGCAAATATAGATTCTCGTGACTTATTGCTCAGCTTGTCTTATCGCGACGACCGTCACAGCAGGCGCGTGGACTTTCGCCGAAGTGGGTGGATCTGGGGTAGATGCGTATCAAAGAGAATAGTGTGCATAGTGGCACAACTCGTGTGGGACACAGACACTTGTTCACACGTCAACATCTTGTACTCCAGTGAGGTGATGTGAGGGAATGGTTATGTGTACCAGTGATTTGATTCTTCGTACTACGATTAAATAAGTTGATTGCGAAACGACTTTGGTTTGTGGTTATGTGAAGGGAGCGTTGGACCAGAATGCATTTTTCTATTCCTGACACGGAAGAATTTAGTGATGATAATGGAGCAAATTATATGGTAGGTGCAATTTGTTCAACTAAATCCATAATGGTTAATAGATTTGGTGTGAAATGGCATCACTGGTTGGCTCTTTCTGCTTTAGAAGACTGAAAAGTAGAACTTTTCTGCCAGTGTACATTAATGTGGCTTCATAAAGAATAGTTCTGTCATTGAAAGGCAATGAAACAAGAACTTCAGTTTGATATCAGATTGACCCAACATTTAATATATTACTTGTCACTTACTCAAAACTCGCAAAAAAGCTAAAAAGTCTAATTTCAGGGTTACAACATTCATGTCAATGGAGTGTTCCACTGTACAGTTCGGTACAAGCAACTTCACAATCTTCATGAACAGTTGAAGAAAGAATTTGGTGCCAATAACTTACCAGTCTTCCCACCGAAGAAACTTCTTCCATTATCTTCATCGCAACTGGAAGAAAGAAGGGCACATTTGGAGAAGTACATTCAGTCAAGTGGGTTTCATTTTGATTATTTGTTATTTTGTAAATTTTATTTGTTTATTGTTCCTGAGGAACCTTTCAATTCATTATTGTTATTAACATTCTTTGCATTCTTCCTCTGGAAATTTATACAGATTTCAGAGATAAATTTATTATTAATGTCAGAATTTTCAATTCAATAATTAAGCAGTACAATGTTTATTCATATTTCTTACATAAATCATTGTACTAGCATAATTTTTCTGAAATGAATAAAACTAGAATTCTACTCCCAATTTTATGTCTTTATTAAACAAAATGTATAAATAAATAAATAAACAATACATTTTGTAACCAAAATATTCATATTTTTATCATCACATCTTTCTTGATATGGGTTTGAAATTCACCAATATCATCAACTTTAAAAATCCTAGCCCTGTTGTGTGACTATTAGTTCATAATCTTAAAATTGACTGCCAACTAATAATTTGAAAATTGAATTTTGTTTCCTTCCAGTTGGTCAGAATCCACAATTGGTCAGTTCTGATCTTTTTAATGGTTTCTTGCTCTCAGCACAACAAGAAACATGCTGTGAAACAAACCAAGAGGTGCCACTAGAAGTGTTCTTAATGAATGGATTTCAAATATCTTTGAAAGTGCTCACAACGGAAAGATCTGATCAAGTGTTGGAGGTAGTATCTTGTCCATTTTGTGATTTATTGTTTGATATATTTGATTTGGTTTCTACTTATACATTTGTTTTTCAGAAAGTGTGCCAGCAAATTAACTTGGCAAGTGAATATGTGTACTACTTTTCATTATTCCTGATTAAACGAGAGGATGATGGAGACATAACTGGTGTGTCATTGTGATTTAAAATAGTGTACTTTATACAGTACGATTGCAAAATTAAATATTTTCTGAACTTTTTTTAAAAAATATTTATTATTTCAGTGCTAAGAAAATTGCAAGATTTTGAATCTCCATACATATCACAAAAGTCCATCCAGGGAGTGCATCGTGTTGTTCTCAGAAAAAGGTGTAACTTTTTGATTGTTTTATTTCATAATATGAATTTTCAAATCTTATAGTAATAATAATATTGTAATACTCTTTTTTTCTCAGTTATTGGGACCCCAGTTATGATCTTGAACTCTTGCAAGATAAAGTGGCCCTAAATCTCCTGTATGTGCAGACTGTGGCTGATGTTGAACGAGGTTGGGTCTTGATTGGCACTGACACACAACAACAGCTGGCATCTTTGCAATCTCGTGGAGCAAAACGGGAATACTTAGAGTTAGCACGAACATTGAAATATTATGGATTCCTTCAGTTTCGGCCGTGTGTGTGTGATTATCCACGTCCAGGATCTCGTGTACTGGTTAGTGCTGGAAATCGGGAATTAAATCTACGAGTTCGCTTGACAGATAGCTCTGCTGTACGTGAAGGCAGTTTTAAGGTCACACGAATGCGATGTTGGAGAATAACAACACTCCACAATGTAAGAACCTGTATTGAACTGACTGGTAACAGAGACTGATCTCTTTTACTATTACCAGTCTGAAAAAAATATCAAGTCTAATGGCATATGTTAAAAATTGTTGGTTTAAAAATGCATTCATAAAGATAAGAATTTATATTTTAAAATCAGAAATATCATTTTTATTGAAGTATTGATTAAATCATTATTCTTCGTAGACACAGTATTTATATAATTATGAATTTTCAGAATGGAGATGCAAGTGCTTCTGGCTGCAGTAGTAAAACACAACCAAAACCAAAGTTAGAGTTATCTTTTGAGTATCTCATGTCAAAGGATAGATTGCAGTGGATTACAATTGCCAGTGAGCAAGCTATTCTCATGTCAGTATGCCTTCAAGCAATGGTAGATGAACTATTGCTCAAAAAAACTGGCACTCCTAGGAAACAAGTATGTAATATTTATAGAACGTTTTGGTATTTTTGACATTTCCTGTCACAATTTTCATTTGTATCAGCAAGCACAAAATTAATGATATTCTAAAGGCTGCTATTATTTTTAAAATACATAATTACTGAGACATGTAGATTTTAAGATTTGAAATAGTAAATAATTTTGCATTCAAATAAAGCCAGGGGAATAAATTATACAAGGGTATAAAGAGCTGTATTAAGTATGTAATACTTTTATCAGTACTTATGCATAATATGATTGTAGGGTGCAAATTAATAATAGTAGTCATCATCATCATCATGTTAAGGCCGCTTTTTATTGTTCTATAGCCAGGAGATCGAGCTCGTAAAGGAAGTTGGTCGTATATGAAAAGAGATGGAAGTAGCCAATTGATCAGCCACTCTAATTCTGTAGACAGCATTTCTTCAAACAGCGACAGTGCGGTCAGTTTCACTCCTAGTGATTTTCTTCTGTTCCCAACTATTTCATTATTAGTTATACAGTATTATTTTTAATTCATCACCAACAACTATTTCATTCTTGATGTCAAGTTTAATGTTAATTTTGACTTTCTTTCAACAGAATGGTGAAGTCAAATTTACTCCTAAGACTGAATCAACAACATCAATGAGAAAACTTTCTGAGAAGCTATCATCTGTAACTTTAAAGTCTTCCAATAAACCAATTCCAGAACCATTTGTTGAGAATGATGCATTTGAAGGAATTGGGGATGATGACCTCTGAAACTAATGCAACTTCTATTGCTCCTTTTCTGTGGATGAAGCCTAATATTTTAGGAACACCAAAGAAATATAAAATAATGTTATTTCATAATTATGTTAAAAAATGTTATTCAAGGAACCATAAAACACATTTTCTCACTGACTTCCAAGTGAGGTTGATGGAATAAATAACTGCAGAATGTCAGTGCTTACATTGGTTCCTGCATGAGATTTGGGAGCAAACAACTGATATTACAATTTTGACAGAATAATGATGTGTTTGGTTAGCAGGATATGTCATAGTGCCAAATGATACATTCCCCTGAGAGGATATGCTGAATATTTTCTGTATGGATTCCTCATGAAGTAATAATGTTCAATACATTTTTGGAAGCCTTTTTTGTACAACTGCTCATGAATTGTAGATTTGCATGATATTTTGTCATCCATTTGGCTTAGTCTTTTTATTTGTATTTTGCTGTTGCATTTATGAATATCTGTGCACGAATTGGGGACAACTTATGAATTAACGTTTTGATGATTTTATGCAAGTTTATTAATACTTATATTATAAAATAATTTGCATGAGGAGAGAACAGCGATGTTTTAAAATGACGAGTGAGCTTAAATTCTGATGAAATGGCTTCAGATATTACTGTGATATTTGCAGCTCTTGACATTGGACCTTAAAATATTTTCTTGAATATTTTCTTCAGACAGCTTTGAAACATATTCCATTTATGTGCCATTTGTTATCATCCCATTTGATTTATTTATTACTGTGGTTGAGTACTGAACTTAACTACATATTACTTAACTGAAGTTCTGCTTATTCTAATTAAGTGCTATTAGAAATGTTGGAATAGTGGATATGAATAGTGATATCCTTTTGTGGATATGAAGACCAAGATGCTATGAACTGCTTGAATTATTCACCATAGCCCCTGCGATCATGCTTCAACTGCATAAATTCCAAGAATGACCTAGTTTTTATTGTGAATTGGCCTTCAAGAATCCGTGGAGTAAAAAATCTTCATGTACTGTGAACCTTATAACGAAAGTCAATCTCATTGTGTAGCAACCAATTGCTCTCTATTAACCCTTTCATGAGCTAAATCATGATAATATTTGCATTTTCTTCAGTTTTCCTTTTCATTGTTAAAATGTCCCTCAATTCGTGCTAAGCTTAATTTTTACAGATCCATGTGTAAAAGAAGAATCTGATTTCATTCCTCTAGGATATAAAAAATATCTTGTTGACATATCTTGTTACTTTATTAAAGAGCCATTTACAAGTGCCAATTTGTCAATGTGAATTTAGAAACATTTTATTATGATGGGGAACATCTGTTCTCTCTTTCTGTGCATCAAATGCCATTCAGAAAAATGTTTCAAGAGTTTATTGGTTTGCTCATTACTTTTTAATGTACTCAACATATAAAATACTCATTGTTATTTCTCAATAATTTTATGAGGAACATGAAGACACAGGGTACTGCTCCTCTCTTTCCTCAGGAAGCTCAGAGAATGTGATATGTTTTCTGTGCCAGATTTTCAGTAATTGTTTCATTTAAATTTTTGTTGTACTAAATAATCCCATTTTCAGGTCTTTTTCAATATTTTGAAAATGATTCCAAAACAAAGTTTTATTCACTTCAATAATTTATTAATAATGCTTTTGTTTTCTTACATAGGGCAGAAGATACAAAATGCCTGTATTTGCTGCTGCGGAAATAATTACCTTGGACTTGAAAATCTGGCATTCAATAAATTTCATTGACATTAGACTCGCTTTTCTGTTGGTAAATCTGGAACATCCCATTTCATAAGAGTGTATTTGATGTGGTAAATTGTGATATGTACGAAATTAACATATTTTGAGTAGAAAATGAGAGAAATTTTATAGTTCATGTCAAGAAAACTTTTGCATGTATATTTAACATAATGAAATATCAAATTACATTATAACATTTGTTTGATTCTGAAGGTTGTTTTGATACATGTTTCAGTATTCAAACATCGGTTCATTCAATATTTTTAAGCAATAATTGTACTAATCTTCATTATAAACTTGTTACATGTTACAATTTTTTTAAGTGTTTAAAGGACTTTTGTTTGTATTTGAGTGTATTTTTTATTCTAACTGGATCATTGTTTTATACATATTGTAGTGGTATTTTTTAACACCAGCACATCAAGAATTTTAAATTTCATCGTTACTTCATTTTATTTCCAGATCCTTCCTTAATCCATCAGCAGAGAGGTTACAAGAGCCCTATATTATTGTCTTACAAATTGATTTTAGGTTTTCTAATAGTAAAGCAGGTGATTATCTATTTGTAGTATGTAATACCCAAAGCAAAATTATTTTTAAGCAAATTAATTTTATCATTCTCATGAAAAGGAATATTACTAGAAAGAAACATGGCTTAGTTCTTGACAAACCAGAAGTTATTAAAACGTATCATACAATATTACATGAATTTTTTTAGAATTTACATTAAAAATTGAAAGAAAGTTCCCATTTTCTCAAAAAGAACATTACACAATTCTCCTGTAAGTGACATGCATCTAACAAAGGCAACATTGAAATTGCTATTGAAATTTTGGTATGACAGCAAAATTAAAATTGATTGAATCGTATAAAAATGAAAATTATTTTAAAATTCTTGTGGAATTCGGTTATCATTCTACATGATTGTTCTGCAAGAAAGCGCACCTCTTACACACACAATTCGAAATGAGCTTGTAGACGACCGAGCTGCCTGCCGTTTGACACCCGTATTTCGCGTATTTCCACCATGCCACAGCCTTCCACCCTCTTTTAAGTCCACCTCATTTTTTAATACCCAATACGGCCGACTCTAGACTATACTGAAGTTTTTATTTCTTTGTGCAGTATGACCCGTCTTCTTGATGGAATCTTCAGTATTTTGCGTCTCGGTCATGTCGCACGATCGCGACCATATCGATCGAGCAGTTCTGGCGATCACGCGACATCTAGCGGAACGACCGAGAAAGACGCGAAATGTCTTGAGATATTCCATCGCGAAGACGCCCTCACGCGCCAAAAAATAAAAACCTAAGTATAGTAGAACTGAAAATGATTTTAACATGTATTTGTTACCAAGACTAGAAAGAAATATGCGTAAATTATAAAATACAAATGATTTGAAAATGAAAAAATTGTCTAAAAAGGCATTTCCGTCATAAAAAACAAAAAAAGGCAAAATAAAAATTCATCAAAATAATTAATTTTCCATAATTTATGTACATACATTAATAGCTTTTAAATATTTCATTAGAATAAAATACCCAGTTTCCTAAACATCTGATGTCTAGTAATGACTGTTGTATATCAAATATTATAATGCGAGTTAATGTTGACCGTAATGCATTTTATTTTATCGGACTTAGAAATATTAGTGGATATCACCTAAGCACTAATGGTTAGGATCGAAAGATGTTAACAAACATATTGGCCAGATTTAATTTAAAGGACAAACTTCTTATTGTAGTGTATACAATAAAATATAAAAATAGTGTGGCGCATGGTGTGTAATGATGATTAATTATTTATTATAAATCTATAATTTGAACACTTGCTAATCACGATTGATTAGCTACAATGAAACTGTTATCATACAAAAGTGTTGCCGCGAAAGCTTGTAGTAGTTCGTATTTGGCCCAATAGATTGTAATGCTATGAATTTCAATAGATATATAGATTAACAGATAATAGCCTATAAGAAGATAAACGAAATAATTGTTATTTCGCGGAACAGTTAAGCGCACATCCCAGTATGTTATAGAAATTTTATAATAAGGTGACCAGTTTTTTTACAATTAAAAGGACGAAAAAATTCCAGAAACTAGTGGTGCTTGATCAGCAGATATTTCCACGCAATATTACAATGTTATCGTTATGTACGACGGGGCGCCCATATATGCTTCATTAATTTGAAACAGAAATTACGCGAAAACTCCTAACATAAAAAATGCACATGCCCTTTTTCAAAGGGCAAAATTGGTATAACAGACTTTGTATGAAGTAAAAATTTCTGTTTTCAATTTTAGTAGTGGTTTGGAATTCTGGTTTGCAGTTTTCGAAAAAATCGAGCAATACCCGAAAGTGGGACAATCTTTTTTATCGTTTCTTATTACATAAATGGAAAAAATTTAAAGAAAAGAATTAGGGTGGTTTTTGAGAAAAATTCTTTAATTTCAAGCTCAAATTACGCAAAAATTACTTTTCTAAAAAAAATTGTCCGTGACCTTTTTTAATGAGCTGAGGCAAAATCTCTGTCTTCAATTTTGTATTTTAGTTGTTTTTTTTTTGCATTTTTTAAAAAAAAGGAGCAATACCGAAAATGGGACTAGCATAATATTTTTACCGCCCCTTACTAAATAGACGTAGAAAATTTAAAGAAAAAGATCTGGAGCCGTTTATGAGAAAAAAATACATTTTTAAGGGCAAACAACGCGAAAACTACTCTTTTTTTAAAAAAAATGTACATGATATTTTTTAAAGAGCTAATTTTGTAAAACATACATGGTCTCTATCTTCAATTTTGTAGTTTAAACATTTTTCGCAATTTTCGAAAAAGCGGGCATTTAAACGAAAATGAGACCTACACCATTCTCTTAAACATCCTTCTCAATATTCAACAACAAAATTTACTAAAAAATTTGCAGCCATTTTTTAAAAAATGTCCGGGAGGATTCATTTACCGTACTCCCAAAATGAAAACATCAGTTTCATATTCCAGAGGACGTGACATCAGTCACAGTGATTGATGAATATAAATTTTGGAGAAAATCGGCTGAACAGTTTATGCGCTAACGTTGTGCACAGTTAGTCTGAAGTCACTGACAATTTTGCAGTGATTTAATTTTTCGGTGTCGCTCGTCGCGGTGTCGGAAGGTCACCCAAAACATGAATTCTGGCTACACCACGTGTTAGAGAAATTTGTTTCTATATTTAGTAACTGGATTTATCCACTTTTTCGTTACTGGGGCCCGGCAATAGGAGTTTTTGTGTCGAAAATTCGCCGTTTTCCAGAGCACGATTACAATACTTTCTTTTTTCGTAAGTGTGAGAAAGTAAAGAGAACAACATAAAGAAATGATACATTTTATTAATTTAAACAAAAACACACTAATTATGCTTATAGAAATTTTAATAATTTAATTAAACGAGCATTTTTTCCATTGAATGAATTATTTTTATCAATATATCATTTTTTAACCTATTGAAAATTTTGGAACAATATCATGCGTGTTCAAGAAATATTTACAACTCCAGTTTACGAAAACACCAAGAGTAAAAAATTATTCACAACAATGATTTTGAACAAAATTTTCGAGAATATATCTGTATACGCAACCGATATAGAGCGATTTTTATAAGAATGAACCAAAGGGACAGTTCGCTAAAAAAGAGAACATCACATCATATAGAAGTACACCGAAAAAAATTACTATTTCACTCTGAACCACAAACCTATGGTTACGTGTCTTCCAGTTGTGACGATCGAAATATATTTTGTGACAATAATTATCACCGATGACGTTTCCATGGTTGATTGTAGTGCTAATCTAGCCCTGATGGTTGGCAAGTACATAGGGCGCAGAACCACACATATTCATTATCATTCCTTTCTAAGGGTTTCCACTCTCAGCGTGTGAATGGGACCTATTTTGTGTGGTAAAGTTTGCCGCACGTACACTTTGGCAGGAGCCAGAGAGTTTAGTCGGGCCGCGGTGGCGGGCCATTAGTGACTGATGATCAGTCCAGGGGCGTGAAACTTGGCGGTCAAAACGGGGTAATGATTTCTGCGCCATCTACAGCAGGCTCATAGTGAGCCGAACTAAACGTGTGACGTCATGGATTTGAAAAAGCTGGCAATGTAGGCGGTGTTGGTTTTTCGTTATGGGCAGGCAGGTGCTCTTGTTATCCAAATTTTTCAGCATTTTGATAGAATGTTAAATTTCATGCCTTTTAGTAGAATGAATTGTGTCGCGATATTTATTTGCCGTGTCTAAAACTTTGTTTTCGATATTTTGGAAGATGATATTAAGAACACTGGTGGTAGACAAATATATTGCTAGGATTTTCGCTCTATCAGCACTGGAGGTAATTATAATTCATTTTGGAAACTGGTTGCATAATTGAAATTGATTATTTCATTTCTGAGCACTTACACATGAAAAATGGTCTTTAACATTCTTAACCTAAGTACATGTGTCATTTATTCTATTTGTTTAAAAGTATTGTAATTATATTATTTCTAACCGATCATTTCGTATGGTATTGGGCAAGTTTTGTAATATATCCATTGTTTGCAATGCCCAGGTATTTAAAAAGTCTCATTTTCAAATATACATAATTCATTATTGTTTGGATTTCTCGAATAGGTACTGTTGGAATATTTACTGTGATAACTAACTTAAAGCTCAATAATTTGTAAGAATCACAAATCATTTTCAATGTTTCTTCTGGAAATTTAAAATCATAAACTGGAATTTTTTCGACATGAAAACGAATATGGTAGATCGATAGGACATATTTTATTGAAAGCTAGTAGACTTTGTGCACAGGGGCGGATTAATATTTTTGCCGCCTGTAGGCACATCAAATTTGCCGCCCCCTGTTTAACATTAATGTTACATTTCAAGTTGTAACGTTTCAGTAATAATTCTTCATTAATTTAAACGTTTTAACTTTAAAAGTAACATTATATTTTGCACATTGTTTTCATAAATTAAATAATTTTTTTGGATTAGCTAATTTTGGATATAAACTGTATCTTCATAGCAAGTAACGTTCAACATTATTAACGTTTCAACACTGAAACGTTAACATTAAAAGGAAACTAAAACATGACAACTAGAATTGCAACATGTTTTCTTTCGTCAACGGGCCTTAGTTTCAGATTCATATACTTCTGAAATCATAAGGTATACTCTAATGAAGTAGACAAATAAATAGCTTGTATTAAATATTAATATGATATTTTTAAAATAAAAATATGATTTAAGCTGTTATAGTTTTTAGAGAACCTAAATTTGTTTTAGAAAATACCAAGAAAATTTTGCGCCTTTGAAAATTTGCCGCCCTTGAAAATTTGCCGCCGTAGGCACGTGCCTACTGTGCCTATGCGTAAATCCACCTCTGTTTGTGCAACAAGTGTGTACAATATCCACTTTCTGAAGCTGTCCAAATAATATGTCGATAAGGGTTCATAACTTTACAAAAATGAGAAAGTCAAAAAATGATTTTTTTTTATTTGTCATCGTTTTTAAATGACCTACAGTTTGTGAAAGAGTACCGTCGTTTTTTATGGCATCTGACTGTAAAATTGTATTCATGCATTGAATCAGGGCTTGCCTATGGTAAACTACTGGTGCTAAAACAGGACATACTTTTTCTCCCGTACTTTCACACAAAATTACGCGAAAAGTACTCAAATGTTCGAAAAATTATACATGACCTTATTTCAAAATCTTTAAGGAACAGATTTTATCAAGGGAAACAACTAATATTTTATTTGCAAGAAGACTCCGAACAAATTTTGAACTTTTGAAATTTTCAAAAATTCTGGGTTTTTAACGGACGTGAGACCTACACCATTCTCTTATAATTGTCTATCCAACAAAAAATTAAATCAAGAACGTTGGCGCCATTTTTTGGAAAATGACTCAGAGGCTTCATGTCAAGTACCTCCCAAAATTTAAAAAAAAATGTTTTCAAATTCAAGGGGCTGCGTCATCAGCCAGATCGATTGGTTAATATCAGTTTTGGAGAAAATCGGTTGAACGGTTTAGCCGCTGGCTCTGTTAACACACGGACAGACCTTTTGCCGTAGTTCGATTTTTCGGAATCAAGAACCTACAAAAATGGATTCTGGCAGCATCCCGAGTTAGAAATTTTTTTCTAAACTTAGAAACTGGGTTTATCTACTTCTTTTTTGTTTTCAGGGCCCTGTGGTATGAGTTTTTTCTGCCGAAAATTCGCTATTTCTTCGCGTAGCATTACAAAACTTTATCTATACTGCGTAAGTGGTATCGGGAAGATAAAAATTGTTGGAACGTTTCTCGAGTGAAAATTCGAACTGGTGAAACAACCAGAGGCGGATTAATATTATTGCCGCCTTTAGGCACATCAAATTTGCCGCTCTCTGTTTAAAATTAATGTTACATTTCAAATTGTAACGTTTCAGTAACCATTCCTCATTAATTTGAACGTTTTAACTTTAAAAGTAACATTACATTTTGCACATTGTTTTCATAAATTAAATACATTTTTTGGATTAGCTAATTTTGGATATAAACTGTATCTCCATAGCAAGTAACGTTCAACATTATTAACGTTTCAATACTGAAACGTTAACATTAAAAGGAAACTAAAACATGAAAACTAGAATTGCAACATGTTTTCTTTCGTCAACGGACCTTACTTTCTGATTCATATACTTCTGAAATCATAAGGTATACTCTAATGAAGTAGACAAATAAATAGCTTGTATTAAATTTTAATATGATAGATTTTTATTTACAACTGAACGATTAGAATATTACGACGTGGTAACAGTTTTTATAATTTTCGATTTACCATTATAAACAAGGAATATAACAATTAACTTTTTGGATGGGGTTTTTTATACAGTTGAAATAACGTTTTATTAATTATAGCTAATTTGTCTATTGATGTACAATTTTGCGACGTGCCTTTTGGTGAGCAAATTCATCAATAATTATAGTATAATCTAAAACGCTGAGATAATTTTCTTCGATACACAATAACGCTAAGGAGTTCAGTCGATACTCGGTCATTGTAGAATGCAAATAATTTTTAATCCTTTTTAAACAAGAGAATGAACGGTCTGCTGTGCAATTGGCCACCGGAATACATAAAAAGATTCGAAGTGCAATGTCAACGTTAGGATCAATACATTCTAATTCTTCTTTCCGTAACCACTTTAATAAAGCTGCAGGATTCTTTGGCTTAACATCTTCGTCAAGGATTTTTAAATACGAACTTAAATGTATAAGCTCAGAAACAAGCGATTCTTCAAGATCTTGGGGAAATTGTGAACATAAAAATATCGCTGCTTTTTCCAAATCTTTCAAAGATATTTTTTTCTATTTCAATGACAGCCTTAAATTTGTCATATACATCTTTATACGCGTCAAGTCTCTTATTCAATTCTGCAAGTAATTTATCAACAATAACCAAATAAGTGTCTATTTTAAACTTATCTCGTGCGGTCAGTTCTGCTGCATTCTCGTTAGTTTCATCACATTGCATTTTACGTTTCCTTTTTCTTTTGTTTTCCGATTCGTACGTTTCAGTATTAGCAGCTTCTTACCCTTCTCTTCAAAAAATTCAAAATTGTTTCTGTTCGTTTTTAAAAGTTCTACAAGCGAAGTGTAAATATCAACCACGGAACTTAAATCGATATCGACTTTTTGCAGTTGCTTGTTCGACGCATTCAAGCGGTCTAAAATGAATTCCAAACCTCGCTCATAGTAGCAGTTTCAAGTCCATTTAAAGCAACAATAAGACCTTTAGCTTCCGCACGCGTTGACGGTTTTTGCGTAGAATCATCAGATATTATTTGAAGGGCATCTAAAACATTTTGCCAACGATTAAAGTTGCCACCTCTTCGGGTTTCACCCGGAGACTTCGGGTTTCGTGACCAATCTCCGGGCTCCGGGTTTACTACTTTCATCTCCGGGTCATGCACAATATTGAATGTACTACGCGTTCAAATGTTTCTGATTCTTAGATTTCAAGAATTTGCACGCATTTTCTGTATTTTAAATTTTTTATTTTTATTAAATATTGTTTTAGTTAATGAGATTCGTAGAAATAAATACAAATTGTTGGTGTTTTCTCTTTTTTTATAAATTACAAATAAAAATATTAAATGCATTTACATATTTCTACATGTTTTACTGGCTAACTATAGACACAGTTCTTGAATAGTAAATGCAAATATTAACGAAAATAAGTTGTACGATGAAATACAAGTAGTATCAAAAACTCTTTCCAAAATAGAAATTCAAG
Organism: Gryllus longicercus; assembly: GCA_038098605.1. Lineage (NCBI taxonomy): Eukaryota > Metazoa > Arthropoda > Insecta > Orthoptera > Gryllidae > Gryllus > Gryllus longicercus. The sequence continues at coordinate 1,187,056 of JAZDUA010000238.1, forward strand.
ACTAGACGACATACATTATATGGGTCAAAATTTTTTCTGCATCAGATTATTTTAAAGAAATACCCAAAATTGTTAGCAGGGTTTTATCCATTCCCGTAAGTAATGCTTACGCAGAACAGATTTTCTCAATTATGGGAAACATTTGGTCCGATTTGAGAAACAGGATGAGAGTCGAATTAGTCAAAGCAGAACTCTACAAACTAAACTATGATATGCCTTGCGCCGGAATTTAACAAATTAAAACTTCAAAATATCATTTTTACTCAGCAGGCTCTTACAATAAACGATACACAACAATAGTAACAAAAGAAAGAAAAGGGGGTTTCCAGATCTGTCTTCTAGAACTACCTCAAGAAGTAATAGATGTCGCTACTTTCTATATAGCGCAATATGAATGCATGGCGAAATCCGTCAGCGATTTCTGATTGGCTAATTCAAACTCCTTACTCTAAGAATGCAATTCTTTCTGCTCAATCAACCAATCAGAAGTCGTTGGCGAATTCTTTTCATGTATTCTGTAACTTTGAAAATGTCCCTATTTGAAATTCAAACTTAATTTATAAATCAAAGGTTGATGGGGCGGCTTTAGTCTCGTTTAAATCATTTTTAAAATACATATATGATTTATGCTGTTATAGTTTTTAGAGAACCTAAATTTGTTTTAAAAAATATCAAGAAAATTATGCGCTTTTGAAAATTTGCCGCCCTTGAAAATTTGCCGCCGTAGGCACGTGCCTACTGTGCCTATGCGTAAATCCACCTCTGGAAACAACCGTTAGGCAACCATTTCCTTATTACTTTGTCTAATATTGAAGTCCCCTGTGGGCTGTTTGAAAAAAATGCGTAGAGAAAATTAGAACATGTGTATTCATTGATGAAACTCTCATCATCACTAAATTATGATTTGCACAGAATTGGGCAGTATCGAAAATATTTCAAAATACAAAAATTCTTTTTTCTTGACCAGCCATTGAAAACTTGAATGTAAATATGCAGACAAACCTGGAAAACACAAACATCGATAGCATGAATTATTGTTTTTGTTGGAATATTTACGTACATTTATATTACAGAAATTCTATTTACTGACGTCTATAGGATTGCTATGTAATTAGTTACTATGTAACTAGTGACTGCATGTGTATAAGTGTACGCACGATGCGCACTCCATTCCTCACAAACCGTACATTCGTGGTAAATGTGGGCAAAGCGAGGTCCTCAAAGCGGAGGATTGCGGCCCTCAGGGTTCCGTCCTCTCTCCGCTACTGTTCTCGTTGTATGTCAATGACATCCCTCTTCCTCTATGCTGATGACATAGCCGTCTTAGCAAGAGGAATAAACCTAGACCACAAACTCAAAATACTTCAAAAACAGATGAACCTGATTCTGAAGTGGGCGGAACAAAACCACTTGACGTTTTCAGCGGAAAAGTCGAAGGCCATCTGTTACACCCGTCGCAAACACAAATACACCAAACGTTTTACATCACCAAAACAAATTACACTTGGTACACAAAAACTAACATGGGTACCTAAGCTATTGACTAAGGTCCGACAGGAACCCACACCAGCCACTTACACATAGCAGTAAAACGCAAAATTGCGTGCGCACTGTAACACATAGTACACAAACCTTTGGCTAAGCCCCCCCCCCAAAAAAAAAGCATTCGATTCTTCTTGTCCTGAAGATTGAGCTGTATGGATGTAGTCTGCACACACATCAACAAATAGAGTTTGTAAGTCCATGTGTTCTTATTTTATTTAACATTGAAGCAGTTCGTTGGTTTAGAAATTTGTGAAGTAAAATTGAAGTAAGTTTAAAGAAAATAAAATAGCAGATGTTACATACCAGTTTTTGATGGTGAGGATTATGGAAATTGGAAGAAACGTGTTCTTGTGTATTTAAAATTGAAAAAAATGTTATTCAGTCACTACAAGAAAAAAACAAGTCCAGACAAAGGAGATTGGATGAGAGCAATTTAAAGGCTATAAATTACATATAAAGCGCTATTACAAATAAACAATTAAAAATTCGTGTGTCAAAGAAACGGCCTATGAAATCATGAAGAAGTTTGACGAAATGTATTCCAAAGAATCAACAGCACTACAAATAGTTGTCGCAATAAGTTAGATAAATTGAGGTTAAAATACTTTTGCGATACGGGGGTATTTTTCAGTGAATTTGAGAAAGCAGTAAATGAATTAAAGTGTACGGGTGCTAAAGTACTAGAAAAGGAAAAAAATGGACTACATGTTGATAACACTGCCAGAATTGTACAGTTATATTGGTGATTTAATTGATGTTCTGAAAGAAGGAGACAAAACTGTAGAATTTGTGAAAAATATAATCCAGATGATGAAATTGAGAGACGAAGATGAACATTCAAGTACGAGATCCAAAGCTTTCAACAGTGAATGCAAGACGAGCAACACGAAACAGGAGCAAAATTATTATCAGACTGGCAGAGGCAGAGGGTCCTGGAAACGTGGCGGAGAATTCAGAGGAAACAATCGAGGTAATTTCAATCAACAAGGAGGTTATAATAACGTGGGCAGCGTGGCTCTAGATGCGGTCAGTATCAAGGCGGCAGAGGTAGCTATCGGCAAAATGGACACAGTATGAAAAGTTTCCCGACAGAAGTGCAATCTATGGTGGCGTGTAAAGATGCAGGTAACGAAATTGAATCACAAATTGATTGGTTATTTGATAGTGGTTGTACACGTAATTGTAATTAATAAGGATGATTATTTTTCTGATTGTGTAATTTTAAAAAATCCTGTAATGTTAAAATTGGAGATAGTAAATTTTTAAAAGCTGCTAAAGTCGGACATGTAATTAGCTTTTTGTCAGTTTATGATAAAAAATTCCAATTGAAATGCGTAATGTATTTTATGCAGGGCCGGCGCTACCTATAGGCAAACTAGGCGATCGCCTAGGGTGCAAACCTCCGGGGTGGCGCAAATTTGGTACATTTTTTATAATAAATCTTATTGTTCTAGTTTTTGTGAAAGTTATTAATTTAAAGAAGAAAGAAAGAAGTTAGAAACTTCTACTAAGAAAGTAGTTAATTTTTGTTGTATATATTATTACCTACTAAGTATTATTTGCTTACTCTTCAAAAACTTGTATTTTCCTAATTTATATATTAAATGTATTAAAACATGGAACTTGTTTTAAGAATATCTACGGTGTCGGTGCGTCAAACAAATTTTAATGGTATATTTTTTATCAAAGTGGAAATTTGCGCCCCTTGAAAGCAGCTACAAAATGAATTTTTGCGGCCTCGGGCTAAACACTTGAGCGCAAAAATGTACTTTGTAACCATTTCCTTGGACGCAACGGTTCCACTTTATCATACATGAATGACAACAAATTAAAATGGTGCCTATTGCAATACAACTTGCACGAACGAAAAACTCTACTTTGCGCCCTACATACTAAACAAATATTTCGTATCAGGGCGTACGACATAGAAGAAATTTTTTTATAATTTTATTACAAATGACGTATTTTCATTATTTCTCAAAATCCGGAAATTTCAGACTTTCTTTAGACTTTTTCGACTTTCATTTTTATTAACAGGGATTGTTTTAGTTTCATTCATCTCGATAAATAATTTCATATTTTCATGTGTTAAATTGTACAGTAAAAAGCATTCCATTTTTATTGAGTATTTTTACTATATCAACTGTATAAGGAACTATGTACTCAGGTTGCATTATAGTTTGTTTTCTTAAGGCGATTCTTCAAGCTCCTAAATATACGAAAACTTTTGGCAGTGTCACAGTCCAAAATATTACACAGAAATTAATATAAAATAAATCCAGACATTTGTTCAATTTTTGCCACGGTGTTGATCTATTTTTTATTTAATTTTGTTCACTGTTTTGGTCTGTGAAACTGCCAAAAGTTTTCGTGTGGTTAGCAGCTTGAAGAGTCGCCTTAATGTAGAATGTTATCCTTCTGTGAAATAAATTATTTCTATTGTATGTTTTTTTTAATTTGAATTTTGAATTTTTTAATTTACAATTTAGAATTTTTTATTTGGATTTTGAATATTGAATTTATATGTTTTTTTAAATATAAAATCTCGATAAGAGTTAAAAAAATATTTTCATTATTTAGTGTAAGTAGTTCAGTTCTTCAATCATCATAATATTAGAATTTAATTATTCTGGTTATACAATAAACAACATTACCGACATGAGGTAATACGAGTAGTCACTTGTATATTCATATTGTTATTATATTTTTCAGTGTTTTGGCTTATTGGAACTGATTATATTATTGATAAAATAAATATTCATTTTGTAAGAAAGCTTTAATATACTTAATTTATTATTATTTTAATAATTATCGAATTCATTTTAGTTTATCATTATTGTCTTTATGTTGATATTCTGAACAATATCAAGTATGTGTGTTAATTATTTCTCTAAGTTAAATATTTATGTATTATTTTTACAAAATATTTTGATATAATACATGATGAAAATATCTTCATAATAAATAAATAGCAGAAAGAGAGAACATGAGCCTGGATAGAGAGAGAGATTCCAATTTTTACTCTCACAGATTTACTCACTTGGCGGCAGTACTAGGACGCAGTGTGCCGCTGGCATCATTCTTTCTCTTTTTAAAGCGTCGGATCTTTAGTAAGAGAGAGTAATGTCAGCGGCAACACTGCTAGGACGTGGACGAGGGTTCCTTTTTACGTTGATCCGTTTTGTGTCCCTAAAATTGTCATTGGTCATCCAGGGATTAATAATATTAGTATATAAATATCTTTTAATTTGTGTTTTAAGCACAAGGTACAGGACTGGCATACAGGGTACTTCTTTCATCCTATAGCCAATAAAGAGAACAACAGCAACAACGTAGTGTAGAAATATAGGTAAGATTTCTAATTGCTGTGTCGATGAATTTCAGTTGTATGAAGATATCGCTTATATCTATTTATTATTACTCAGTAAACTATGTCTGAAAGAAAACGCCCTTCTGGAGTTCAAAATCGTAAACGGAAGGCAGAAAGAAGTAAAGAAGAAGCTAAACAAGAAGGATCGTTTCTTAAGTATCTATGTACTCAGAAATCAAATGAACAGACTAAGAATGATAGTATTTTTGTTGAAATTGATGACATCTCTAATTTTGAAGGTATCCGTCAATCCATATTAAAATCTCTTAAAATTTTCTAAGAAAAAGAATTCAGAATTCTTAGTTGTGAAACGGAAATATCCTAAGTAGAATATATAGAATCTGCAGATAGCGTATTTATTTCTCATAACCTGCACTAGATGTAGGTATACAAATCAATAGGGACGTGTTAATTAATAAAATCTTCGTATGTTGAGTCATTGAACAAAATTTATTTGAGAAATATGTATTCAACTTGGGAAATATTAGGAAATTTCCTTTTCACAATCCGTAATAATTCCAAACAATTTTTTCTCTCAGGAAATCTTAGAAGTTTTTAATTGAGGAATATGTCACAGACAAAATTTAGCAATGAAAATATCATTAAATAAAATAACTTCGAAAAATATCATACTATGATAGTCTTAAATCATGATATTAATGTACACATGTAAGAATTTAAGATTTACAGATCGCAGATGTATCTGAAGACGACACAGCGGAAAGAGTTTGTAAACCTTCTAGTGTACTTACTGTAGCTGATGGGCTTTCAGCAAATTTAAATTATGATGATCCTGCCAAATAGCCTCAATGTTACACTGCTAATGAACGACAGTTGATAGTACAACATGGACCACAGCAGGTTGAATCACACAATTTCCCGCGGGATTCAAACAACAGAAGATTTTCCCCTGCTCACTATATGCGAAGATTAATTAATAACGAAAAGCTTTCGTAAGTGGTTGGTGTACTCAGTGTCAGCTGATGCAGTTTTTTGCTTTTGCTGCAAATTGTTTAGTAACAAAAAGTGTGGATCAGTTTTACAAGAAACAGGCTCTAAAGACTGGAAGAACATTGGAGCTATTCTTTCTTCACACGAGCGAAATATTCACCATTTGGAGAACTATCAAACTTGGCACGAATTCGAAATGCGCGTAACTGAAAGAAAAACAATAGATGATTCTACTCAACAAGTATGTTTTCAAGAGGAATACTATTGGCGTCAAGTTTTGGAACGGTTGATTGCTTTGGTTAGAGTTCTTGCGGTGAAAAATTTAGCATTTCGCGGGACGGACGAAAATTTATACAGCTCTAAGAATGGAAATTTTTTAAAGTTCGTAGAGTACTTGGCTCTTTTCGGTCCAATCATGAAAGAGCATGAGCGTAGAGCTCAAAATAAGGAGATAATGGTCCACTACCTTGGAAAAGAAATCCAAAATGAACTTATTCATCTTCTAGCCAGGAATATAAAGGAGCAGATTTTAATTCGCGCGAATTCAGCAAAATATTATTCAATTATATTGGATTGTACCTCCGATGTTAGCCATGCTAAACAAATGACTATGATATTACGTTTCGTTGAAGTGATTCAACCAGACTCTAAAATCGTCATAAGAGAACATTTTTAGGGTTCGTACCGTTGCAAGAGACTACAGGTGCCTTTATAGCAGACACTCTTTTTAAACAGTTGGAGGAACTGGGATTACCAATTGAAAATTTGCGCGGACAGGAATATGACAATGGTAGTAATATGAAAGTTAAAGAAAATGGAGTACAAAAGAAAGTTTTGAACGTTAATCGACGGGCATTTTTTGTACCTTGCAATGCGCATTCTTTAAACTTAGTAGTCAATGATGCTGCTAGCTGTTGCTTGGAAGCAACTCGTTTTTTTTATTTGGTTCAACAGGTTTTCAATTTTTTTTTCGGATCAACTAAGCGTAGGCAAGTATTAATTAGTCCCATAGGACTCTGGTAGAACTGTCAAACCGCTGAGTGAAACCAGATGGGAGAGCCGCATCGATGCTTTAAAGCCACTAAGATATCTGCTTGGAAATATATATGATGCTTTAATGTCGATTTACAATGACACAAACCTAACAGGTTCATCGGGAAATACCTGTCGAATTGAAGACAAAAACCTTGCAGATGCTATTAGCAATTTTAAGTTTATAGTATATCTTGTAACGTAGTACAACATTCTTTTTGAAGTCAACATAACAAGTAAGCTACTGCAATCGAAGGACTCTGACTTGTCTTCAGCTATAAAGCAGTTAGAATCTACTAAGGACTACCTTGTTGACTGTAGGAGTGAGAACAGGTTTGAAGAGATTTTGCAAGATGCTATGGACATTGCAAAGAATCTAGAGATTCCATCGAACTTCGAATCAGAAAATGTTAGAAGCAGAAGGAAGAAACGTCATTTTGATTATGAAAGCCAAGATGAGACACCCCAAGATCCAAAACAAAAATTACGTGAGGATTTCTACTGTGCTGTTTTAGATACAGCCATACAGTCGGTTGAACAGAGATTTCAATTACTGAAACAATATACTATTATGTTTGGGTTCCTGTATGACATATATATTGTTTGAAACAAAAGACATCTCAAGAGCTGCTTCAAGACTAAGAATTTGGAGCAATTTTCAACACATAATGAAGACAAAGATATTGTCGGTGAAGACCTTTGCTACGAACTTTTGGCAGTAGCTCGAAGACTTCTAAAATCTTTACCCCCACAAGAAGTGCTTACATTTATACTGCAGCAAAATCTGCAGGATAATGTACCGAATGTCTTCATCGCTCTGAGGATTCTTCTAACAGTACCAGTATGTGTGACAAGTGGAGAACGTAGTTTTTCGAAACTCAAACTCATAAAAACATTTTTACGCTCCACAATGTCTGAAGAGAGACTCGTTAGCTTAGCTACTATATCTATCGAACATGCCGAAGTATCAGTACTTGATCTAGCAGAATTAATCAAACAATTCGCGAAACAAAAAGCGCGTAAAATTAAATTTTAATATGTTTCATTGAAAGTTTTGTAAAATCGTTTGTCTTACACTCATTACGATTGCTTTTATACTTCTAAATATCATTTGTATTATATTTGTGGTACACCTAAATATGTAATTTAAAATAATTTGTGCTTTATTATTTTAAATAATATTTATATACTATTTATTATACGTATATATATATATATATATATATATATATATATTGTGACGTACCTGCTTGTCGGTACTTTCCACTGCAAATAAGTTATAAAGGACGGGTGTCTTGCTCGTGAATGGGTCCCTTGAAGGAATCGATATAGCATTGGTAAATTAAAATAATGAGTTTGCACAAACACAAATACAATTTATTTAGAAACCAATATGTTGTATACATGATCGAATACATTAATGCTTTCCGTCTTGGTACCAAGATTCGGTTTATCATACGATTTCATCATACCTGGGGCCCCAACAAATACCGCTTTTGTTCTGGATTATTGCCGACGGTGGCGGCGGCCGGTGACCTCCGCGGCAGCCCGACGCGACCGGCGGTTGGTGGTGTGGATTCGCCTCAGGCCGGCGGCAACGCGGACTCCTCGGCTTCAGCCCCGGGATTTGGACGTGCAGTCCCACTTACGTATTCACAACCTCTCGGCAACGTCCATCTCGTTCCCGCGATGTGCTCGAACTATGTCGCCGCACGTTCCCTCTAATTATTGCTCACTTCCCTAATGTAACCGCGGAGCACGTGGTCACTACTCGCGCCGGCGTCGGTTTCACTACACACAGTTTTTGTGTTGTTTTCACAGTGTCTGATGGCACATGCGCGATCTACAGTTCTCTACGTACCAACCTCTCCCACATTCCAATTTCCCGACCTCTAACTAGCATTTCTATAAATCTTGCACTGATTAATTTTCTACATCACTGGCAACGTTTTACTCTGCCCGCACTCAACGGTGAACTCTCTGCAACTGCCCTCGGCTCGTAACGGCCGAAGTTCTCGTTCCCACGATGTGCTCGCGGCGGCGGCGGCGGCGGACCCCCTCCCATCGCCGGTCGTCACTCCTGCCGCTTATGCCGCGCAGTTCAAAATGAGCTGTAGTTATTATTGTGCTCAATGTTTCTATTTGCATATAGAAACGCTCCGCGTTTCAATATATATATATATATATATATATGTATAATATGTATATACGTATAATAAATCATATTATACTTAAAAAAATTTTTTTAAACATTATTATTATTGGGGGGCGCAAACATCTAATTTTGCCTGAGGCGCAAAATAACCTAGCGCCGGTCCTGATTTTATGTTGAGAAAATTGATAGAAAGTTTATTAGTTATGCAAGAATCACAGATAATCACAAAATTGTATCAGGTAATAATTCCAAAGTTTTTAATCAAAATCACGATTTAATTGCGATTGCTTGGAAAGAAAGAAGATTGTGTAAAATGACTAGTTTAATCGATGTTAAAGAAGCTAATGTAAATATCGCGAGCGAGAATAAAGGCGGTATTACATAAAAAGAAAAGTGGCATCGTGTATTAGGACATGTAAATTTTAACTGTTTGCAAATGTGGACGACACATTTGTAATCTGGCCACACGGACCGGAACTACTTGACGAATTCCTACTGTACCTGAACAGCATCCACCACAACATCAAGTTCACAATGGAGACTGAAATGGACAACTGTCTACCTTTCTTGGACGTCCTCGTCAGCAAACGGGAAGATGGCACCTTGGGACACACTGTCTACCGTAAACCAACCCACACGGATAGATACCTCCATGCGGATTCGCATCACCACCCGGCTACAAAAATAGGGGTGTTGAAGACACTGTTCACAAGAGCTCTGAAGGTGTGCGACGAGCGCTCTCTCCCTGAGGAACTCGAGAAGCTTGAACACACCTTTAGAGCTAACGGTTACGCCCGATCTGCTATCAAGCGAGCGCTCACCTGTGTCACGAGCCACTCCATAGGGCACGGGGTTTCCGAAGTTTGCAACAACGAAGATGGCCTCCACTCTAATCCGGAGACAGAAGAGACGACCAGTACTCGATTAGCCGTGCTTCCGTACGTACGCAGCGTCACAGACCGCGTGGGAAAACTGCTTCGGAAGAATAACATCCGGACAGTTTTCACAGCTCCCGACAAACTACACAAGACCCTGGTACGCATTAAAGATGCTTTACCACCTCTCCAGGCGGCAGGCGTTTACGAAGTTCCCTGCAGCTGTGGCTGAACATATGTCGGTGAGACCGGGCGTACAGTGTCTGAACGACTTAGGGAACATATTGGTTATTATAACAGAAACCAAACCCACCGTTCGGCCATAGCACTCCACTCCGAGGTCACTGGACATGTTATTGAATTCGATAAGACCCGGCTCCTCCACAGTGAAAATCGATACTGGCCTAGACGCGTAAAAGAGGCAATTGAAATTAGTAGACGGCCGCACAACATCAACGCGGATGCAGGCCTTAACCTAAAACACGCCTGGAAGTATATTTTTCCACCGTTTCCTGACGGCGCGGGGACACTTCTCCTCCGTCCGATTTCTAGGACGGGTGCCAGTCCCGGGTTGGCCCAGACCGCGAGCCAATCAGAGGGACCTCTCCGCCAATCACGGCGTACTCGCGTTACCTGAGCTGAAAAAGATACAACACCGGAGGAGGAACTTTATTGTGACTACCCTGAAGAAGCCTGCAACAGGACGGGCGAAACGTCGGCCTATCTGCCAACGACGCGGCGTCACCCGGACAGCATTGAAGTAATGGACTCGAGCCGCGGAAGCCTACGTGTACAATTATGGACATGTCGCGATGATTATTAACTGAAGCAAAAGTAGATAGAAGATTTTGGCCAGAAGTGTGCGGCTGCATACCTTAAAAATAGAACATTAGCTAATACTATTGAAAAGAAAACACCTTATGATTTTTTTTCCAAAAAGAAACCCGACGCAAAACATTTACGTTTATATGGGAGTACAGTTTTTGTGCGATTTCCAGAACAACTGAGAAAATCTGAGTGGGATCGTAAAGCAGATTTAGGGGTTTTATTAGGCTAAAGTGAAGTTGGTTATAGGGTATTAGAAAACAACAAAATAATTGTTGCTGGACAGATCGATATTATAGAAAAAACGTTAAATGTATTGGTTTTAAAGATAATGATTCGAAATTTGAATATTCATATGATTCTAAATGTGAAAGTGGTTAATTAGATTTAAATGAAAACAGCACAAAAGAGAGTATTGAAAGGGGGACGTCGAGTATAAATAATGAAGATCAGGTACAAGAATTAAGGAGATTAAAAGGAGAGCGCACACTACCTAATAGATTAATGGCCGGTTTCACCAAACAAAGAGTAAGAGTCTACTCTGGAGTAAATCAACACCGACAACAAAAAGTTGTATGCGGTGACACTGTGTTGTGTATATTGCCATTAGCTTACATCGACAACATTTTTAAAATCTTACTTTCTTAAGATTTTCAAAAACAATTCACATTGAAAGAAACCTCATTTTCTATCTCCTCTGGAAAGTTGTGTAGATTTCATTACGTCGCGTAAGCGTTAGCGTAAAGCATATTCTAAGATCATACTCACAGAAAAAGATTTCCTTCGTTTTTAAACTCGTTTGAATGTTCCATATTATTTATATCATTGTGTCCGATATGTTACGAAAGAGTCACGTCCAACTGGTTTTGCATGCTGCAGTTTCTACAGATAACTTTTTCTAGAAAATCCACTTTTTATAAAACAAAGAAAATAGAAGGGAAAACACGCTCCAAATGCAAGCAAACATCTAGGAGTTATCCAATTGCATCATTACCCTTTATTCATTTACGTAGTCTGTATGAAATGACTTACCAGGAATTATTTATTCCCTTCAAAATTATACAAATATAACATATTTATTTTATATCAAAATAACTTACCAAGTAAGCTGGGATAAGTCATGATTCATACTATCTTATTTCGATGCTTGGTACGGCGTTGGAGTCAGGATACAGCTCGCCAGACCGCTATTTTACCACCTTTTTTAAATTTGAAGTCGTAGGCTTCCGCGGCCAGAGTCATGTGCATGATCTTGGCTGTCCGGGTGACGCCGCGTCGTAGATTGTGTTGCCGACATTTCGACCATCATGTCGTGGTGTTTCTCAGGGCTGCTATGCCATGGGCATACCAGCCCTGTATGTATGGGAATACCAGCCCTGAGGAAGACCACGACAAAATGATCGTAACGTCGGAAACACAGCCTTCGCCGCGACGTCACCCGGACAGCCAAGATCATGCATTTTTTTTAAATTTGTCCAAGTACGAAAACTTTTTTAAAATTAGCTTCGGCTATTTTACTTGGGAAAAGAGATTCACCAGATGAACTCTATAAAGCAGATAAACGTCGTTTTGAGATCAAAAATCGAGTTGTCGGATAAAAGGGCTCGTGCGTATACTACGCTCATTTTTTTCGGTATTTGACAACGGAATATCTTAGAGCAAGGTGGAGTGATAACAGAAGACAGTAGTAAATTATATCTAAAATAAGATGTGAGAAGATGGAATAATGCTGATATTTACACAATTAGTTCATTTTTTTAACCAGTTTCAAATCAGACACGATATTTTGAGTAATGCCTCAAACAATTTTAAGATGGTATTCGAAGGAAGACAGAAATATGTGAAAAAGGTAGTTATGTACTACTATTACAGACTGTTTACCTCGGTCTGTAATAGGAGTATAAAATCTCTAGTTTGATATCCGTGGAAAAATAGATTGAGATGCAATGTGACGAACGCATAAACCGAGTGTGTGGCTTGCGTGTCCCGCAAGTCTCGCCTCCTCCGTCGGGGCTGGCCGCACGCCGCCGGGCCTGGCCGCACGCCGCCGTGCCGGGCCTTCCTCCGCGCTGACAGAGGGCCCACAAGGGGCGGGTGAGTGACGCAACGGCGCAGAAGGGGAAGGGGGGCGAGGTGTTTTCGTAAATTTCACTTTACGACGCTCCTATTCGTCCGATTTGCATGATTGTTACGGCGTTGGATTCAGGAAGCATGTCGCTATCGCGCTATAAGCTCACATTTTTTAATTTATTCTCGGAAGTTTGAGAACTAATTTCAAATTCGCGTTTTTGCTAGATTTTTGGAAAAAGATTATCGTAGCGTAAATTCTATTTTAAAAAGGCGTCAAATGCCGTTTACAGATCGAAAATCGGACCATTGGTTCAGACTTAGTAAAGTTAATTCCCCTGTGATAGTGCTGCGATCTATTGAATTTTCCTACAAATATTTTTCGGTGCATTTAGCCTTAACAGATTTCATCCAGTTTGACTACCGCGCTCCTGGCGGTACTTTATGGGACTTTTTCTGGTTTGTTATGCGTGTGGAGCGATATGTTCATTTTGTAGTTGAGTGAGAGCGTTCTGATATGTTGAATTGTAATGTGAAGTGGTTATGTAGTGAGAAATAAAGTATGTACTATATTCTAATATTGTCGCATCCGTGCTAAGTCCTAATATAACCTAACTTAATTTGTTACCACAGATTCGATGTTCAAGTGTTTGAATGTCAGCACTATATGCGGCGTCCAGAGGAAGTATTTTCTTCACGATTACGTACAAAGACAGAAATGACCGTGCGAAACGCTGCAATACTCTCATTCAGTTTCGGCACCGAAACATACTGCGTAGAAACGAACGTCTTTTTTCCATCCATTTGCTGTACAGAAAAATGATGAAAAAAGGATTAAAAATGACTGTAAAACAGGCTTTAAATATACCAACTTACAATCGAACTTAGTAACTAATACATCTGCCACTTTGGGCCTATTCTAGGTATTTCAAAGTGGAGAATAAAGTTTGGGAGGTTCTTAAAAATGTTCTTTATATTTTTAATCGTTCACTCTCACATTTACTCTTAAATTATACATACAACACATAAAATGCGCATAAAATCGAATGCGCATCGTCCGTACACTTATTTATATACAGTCACTAGTTACATAGTAATCGTATAGATGTCAGTAATTACAATTTCTCTAATATAAATGTTCGTAAAAATTCCAACACGCCTCCTTATATTTATACAATACTCAATAATATCTTACTCTATATCTATACTTATCCGATTACATTTGACATTTCTCGAATTTTCACGAACTTAACTTTCCTTAACAATTTAGTAAAAATGTCAGCTACATTATTATTCGAATCTTCTTTGAATTCATCTATAATTTTTTCCGTATAACATTACAATTACATCCGTATTCATTAGCAAAGTAATAATGTACCTCAATATACTTTGAATTTTTTGAAAAGTTTCCAAATTTTGCAATGCTCAAAGCGCCTGAATTATCTTCATATATTTTCACGGGTTTGTCAAGTTTTACGTAAAAAATATCCAAGATATCTCTTATTAACTTAATCTCAGTTACAGCTTCCGACAATGCTACAAACTCTGCTGAAGTGGAAGATTTCGCAACGCTACCTTGTTTCTTTGATTCCCAAAATATGATATTTCCGAATAATCTAATTACATATCCAGTCGTAGATTTACGATCTATATTATCGCCTGCCCATCTGCATCTACAAAACATTCTAAAGTATCAATTGTTTCACTTGTACTATATGTTTTAGATTTTTTGTCAAATACAAATACTTCAAGATACGCAAAGCATACTGAATATGAGAGTCGCTAGAACAATTTTGAAATCTGCTCAAGTAATTTACATTGTAGGTTATATCTGGTCGCGTTTCTGAACTAATATACAAAAGAACACCTATCAAGTACCTGTATCTAATATTGTGGTATACATCTTGCGCAGGTTCTAATTTCAATTTTACTTCCATCGGTGTATTATACGGTTTCGAATTTTCAATGTTATATTTTTTAGCTAAAAATTCAATATAAGCTTTCTGGCTGAGATTCATTACATTCTTTCCATAATCATAATTAATATTAATCCCAAGATAATTCTTGACTTCACCTAGATCTTTCATTCTAAACCGTTCTGACAAAAGACTTTTGATTTTTTTAATTTTAGTTGTTTTTGCAACAAATTAACAAATCGTCGACACACATAAACAAATAAATCATATCATCTCCATCTCTCATAAACACACAAACAGTAATCATAATTACTTCTTTGAAAGCCTAACTCATCCAAAAAATTTATCAGAGCAATCATACCACGCACGTGGACTTTCTCTCAACCGTACAACGCTTTATCTAATTTACAAACTTTATCCGTGCCGTCTTCGTAACCTTCCGCTTGTTTTACTATTTCTGATGAAACTTTACAGTTAAGTAACGCTGTTTCTACATCCATTTGTTCGATAATTAAGCTCTTTTGACAACAATATGAAAGCAATATTTTCAATGTTCGAATTTTCGCAACTGGTGAATAAATATCATCTTCAATTACCTTTAACTGAAAACCTCTCGCAACTAGTCTAGCTTTATAACTTATCAGCCCTTTTTTATATAAATCCACTTCAACCTAAAATACTTTTATCATCTGGCTTTTGAACTAATGTCCGTTTTATTCTTTCCTAAACATTCTATTTCAAGGTTAATTGCCTGCTTCCAAAACTCAGATCCGTTACTATTCATCGCCTCCTCAAAATTTACAGGACTATCTGCGCTACAATAGTTAACATAAATTACATTGTTACAAGTCTGTGGCTATTAGGTAAAACTCATTAACTCCAACCCAATCCAGTCAGATTACATGTTTACCGCGGGCGGATGGGTCGGGCAAATATTGCTAAAAACTAGTTTTACCAATATTCATTAGCCATCAAAAAAGAGTGCTTTTTTGCATCAAAAAAAGCACTCCGACGGCAGACGGATATAGTCCTCCTGGCGTATGCTGCTGTTGCCAGGGCGCTGGTCCAAATGGGCGCTGCTTATAGCAGGGTCGAGCTAACCACGGTCGCGAGGAGCTTCCGCCTGCTTTCCCTGGGGCCACCGGTTCGGCATAATGCGCGACAAGGCAGAGATCGCACCATCCGCTTTCTGACTAACGAATCGAAGACGTTCGTCGAAATGGAGACGCGCGTCGATCCATACGTAGAGGTATCGCAGGTGTGGCCCGGACTGGATCTCATGTCTCCCCACTCTGAGAGTGATGGTTTCCCGTGTCTTCCGGCTGGTAATCAGCCTGCCTCAGTTTTGTGATCGGACGGGACCAGCCCGACCAGAGACAGCCACCGGCGAATTATCGCGATGGAGCTGTTGGACACGAGGGTAACGACCTCCAGGTGCTTGTCCACGACGACGAGCGCAACGTCGTCGGCGAAGCCAATGGTCTCCGCGCCATGTGGTAACTTCAGTCTCAGTACCGCATCGTACATGATGTTCCAAAGTAAGGGACCCAGAACCGACCCCTGTGGAACACCACCCGTCACGTCATAACTCCTCGGACCGTCATCTCATGTCTGCTTGTGTAGTACAACAGGACTCGATCTTTGAAGTAATCGCTGATGATTGTCCTGATGAACACTGGGACTTCCAGGAGATGAAGGGCATTCAGAATTCAGCTCCACCTCGCTGAGTTGAAGGCGTTTTTAATATCCAAGGTCACGACGGTACAGTACTTCATTGTGCCCCTACTCCAGCTTGCTCCTGATATGGCCTCTCTAGCAATGCTCACAACTTTACCGATTGCCTCCACTGTTGAGCGCGTCTTTCGGAAACCGAACTGATTATCGGAAAGGCCTCTGTTTCTCTCGACGAAGGTCTCAAGTCTGCTGCAAACAATTCGCTCCAGGATTTTACCTGCTGTGTCCAACAGGCAAATAGGGCGGTATGATGACGGGTCGCATGGTGGTTTCTTGCCCTTAGGCACGAGCACTAGCCGTTGTCGTTTCCAGCAGCGCGGAAAAGAACCTTCCATCAGACATCTGTCGAGAACGCCCAAGAAGAGGTCTGGGCGAGCTTCGATGGCAACCTTCAGAGCCGCGTTTGGTATTCCGTCCGGAATACCAAACGCTTTACCGCGTTTCGTATTCCGTCCGGAATACCAAACGGAGCTTTAGTGTCCTGAATCCGGCGGCAAGCATTCCGAAGTTCATCTGGACTGACTGGGGGGCGATGTATCGGGGCTGCGTGGTCGTGTCTGTCTGGATCAGGAAGAGAGTGGCCACGATGTTCTGCAGTGGGTTGGACAGGTCGGGGTCATGTTGACCGCGCCATCCAGTTTGGTCATAACGATTTTGAACGGCCTGCCCCATGGGTCCTCATCAACTTCTCGACACAGCTCACGCCAGCAGAGACGTTTGCTCGCTTTGATGGCCTTTTTCAAGGCGTTGCGGTCATTCCGGTGTTGTTCCCGCAACCTCTCAGAGTCGGTCCCGCCCTTGCTCTATAGCTCAGACGTCTGCTCTTGATGCATTTCCTGCACAGTTGAGCAATTTCTTCGTTCCACCAGTAAACCGGTGGTCGGCGGTCGCTTGGTGAGCACCTCGGCATAGAGGTATCGTATGCATTGACAACATGCGTCATGAGTTCCTCTGCCTGCTCTTCCGGTTGTCCTTCAGATATGGTCACATCTTCCATCATGGCGACGAGGGCCTCCATGTCCAGGTTTTTCGTGCTCCACTTGCGACTGGGCTGGTGCAGTCCGACGTTTTTCGGTTCATCCATCTCAATGAGAATAGCATGATGGTCACTATGCGTGTATTGGTCGTTCACATTGCAGGTTAGACCTGAGCGAGCAATGCACTCGCTCACGAATGTCAAATCGACTATGGAGGTATTGCCATTTCGGGAGAAGGTTGGAGAGTTCCCGGTATTTGCTAGGACATCGTCCAGTGTGGCTAGATGGTCTAGAAGGGCCTCTCCACTTCGGTACGTTACCCTGCTGCCCCACGCTGTAGCCCATGCGTTGAAATCGCCAGCGATGATAAGGTGTCTCCGTCCTCGTGCATCGGCCACCAGACTGTCCAGCAGCGTTCCGAATTCGGGTATTGAGAGACTAGGGGGGCATATGAACTGTAAATGTATATGCCAGCTGCCATAACCCAGGTAAAGCCGGTCGATGGTACTGTCATGACCTCCCGGACCTGGCGCATCCGTAAGTCCATATCGCGGTACGACTGTCTGAGAGACCTGTCTGAGAACCAAGTAGGGCCCTCCATGTTCGTGTACTGCTCGCAAAGAATCGCCACGTCCATCTTACAGTCCTTAACCGTTTGTTGCAGCAGGTCCTGTGCTGCCTCACAGTGGTTGAGGTTCAATTGGAGTAACCTCATTCTTTCTGCCTGTTCGTCATCTGGAGTGCCCTCTGATAAACCGGGCACTTCGGGCCACCAGAGATGTGGCTGGATTCAGACTTCGCAGAGCATAACATGCAGTGCGGGTCCTTTTCGCAGGTCTTCGTCACATGACCCTCTTCATCACACTTGCGGCAAAGCTTGGTTCGGTCAGATCCCTTGCAGGAACTGGCACGGTGATCGAAGTCCCAGCATCGGTAGGATCTTAACGGCGTAGCCTTAATTCGGATATGGCTTACCACTCAGCCAATTCGAATTTTCCCGATCGTTGCAGCCCTCCTCGCCAAAACCGTTGGCAGGCAGACCACCGCCACCTGCGTACCTCTGAAGCTAGGCCGTAGTGCTTTCACCGCTGTCTGATCAAGTTTTGTCTCCAGCTACTTTTCCAGCGCGGCGCAGATCTCCTCCCCGGTGAGCTCATCGAGGTCTCGCAGCTCGTGGATTCCTCCCTCAGTGTGGTAACTGTTGCGGCTTCTCCCAGTTTGTCTGATATGGAGCCCCTCAATTTATCCACCTTTCCGCCAGACGACCTCTCCAGCTCCAGTAATAGGTCTCCAGCTCCAGTTTTCCTGATCCGCTTGACATAGGTACCGACATTTTGTAAGGACGGGTCGCTCTTCATTCGGCGAAGAATATCCGCGTATGACGATTTCTGCACGTCCACCTTGACGAGGACAGCATGTGTGCGGGTAGATCTAGGACGCGGACGCTTGAGTTTAGCACCCTGCGACGCCTCAATGACCGGTTTTTTCCTCTTCTTCCTCTTTGGAGCACCTTTCCACGGGTTTTCCGGTGGTCGCTCACTTCCGGGTTTCTCGCTGGTCACCACCGGGCGAGGTCTGCGTCTCCCTTGTATCCGTGGGTGATCGGACGGTAGTGGCTAGTCCCCACTTCATCCAGGTCAGTTAGCTTCTCAACGAGGTACTTGATGGACGTTGCGTAAGCCTTAATCTCCTTGTGCACATTGTGCTTTGGCTTCGCGTACTCGTATAGTGCATTCCCTTTCTGCACCAACATGCCCCAAAGCTCCTGACGCTTCCTCACCTCCCTATCTGAATTGATTGTCTGCTGGTCTTTTGTACTCGTAGCATTTAATGCAACAGTGGCCGAGTCCGCCACCACTGAGAAATTTCCTCCCGTCTTCGCGCAAAGCAATGTTTGGCCTCCCCCCGAATCCGTGAGGCCGTCCTCCGCAGGGGGTGGATTGTCCAACTCGATGATTGGGGTACTACCGAGGGTATTATTTCCGTTTCGTTTTGACATTGCTCATGCTGTTGGTTTTTAAGCGAGGTGTCCTTCCTTGGGTTTTTATTTCGGGCTTGTCCTTACCCTAGCCTTTGGAACCCAATCCCTGACTGCAAGGCAGCAGTACCTGTTTGGCCCGCGGGAGGTATTTTATTTCCCTCCTACCCGCTATATCTAGCGAGCTTTCCCCTATCCGCCACTTGGGCACGCGCCACGTATGGGTTACAGGTTCCCGTGCTGTGTGTGTGTGGTGTGTGTGTTGTGTTGTGTGTGTGTTGTGTATGTGAGGTGTTGTGTTGTGTGTGCGCGGGTGCGCGTGAGCGTGTGCGGGTGTGTGCGCGTGCGATCACAAAACTACACAAAAGGTTCTGCTGGCGCGACGCCAGTCGCCAGCCAGTACCGAACATTACTCCCGCGACCCTGTCGCCACGACGTCCACAGCAGACGTGGACGAAACATTTGGCTCTTCAATGTCAACTGGACCACGGCCTACAGACCCCGAAAATTTATCTTCTATTGACTCCGCCGTGAAAGCCTACGATGTTATGTGATTTAGTTGGTAAAGTGGAAAATATTGGTAAACATGTTACTCAATCTATTAAACACGAACATGATAATGACAATAAACAACTAATGCCTTAAAACATGATTTTGATCATTTATTTCCACTGCCATCAACCCCATCAAAATTGTCGCCATTACTATCAAAACCACTAGGAAAGCAATTATATGAATCACCAGATACTCCAAAACGATTAGAATTAGAAAGAGGATTGTTAACAATAGAAGATTAAGCAATGAAAAAAATGACAAAACTTGAACCTAAATTAACTGAATTCATGCAATCGACACTGGTTTGGTTTAATACCTCGTGGTAGCCATAAATATATTGGTGGTATTTTCGGTACATAGTAGAGAATGTTGTTTTAAAGGATAATGAAAGAAAAGTTAGTAATTAGAACAAAGTGGCAAATCTCTTCAACCAACACTTTTCTAGAATTGCGGCTGAACTCATGAAGGGACTTCAACAACAAAATTGAACATCATTACCTTCCCAAAAAATGTTCGACAAGATGTTTATTTCCGAAACTTCTAACAAAATCCTGAGAATAGTCAGTACACTAAAAAATAAATATTTATCTGGTTTAGATGAATTTCCGGATTGTTTATTGAAACCTTGTGTACATGCCTTTATACATCCGTTAACTCACATTTCAATGCTTCTTTATGCACAGGAATATTTTCAAAACAGCACAAATAACGCCACTTAAAAAAAGGGAATAAAAGTGAAATTTCTCTTTTATCAGTCTCCGGCAATTTGTCAGTTTTCTCAAACATATTAGAGGCTTTGCCCGATGCCCGGTGTTTGCCCGATGCCGATGTTTGGAGGGATAGTGTGTTGGTGCCACTATATAAGGAGAAAGGCGACATTCAGGACTGTAAAAACTACAGAGGAATAAAACTGGTCTCGCACACACTGAAGATTTGGGAACGAGTGATAGAGCAAAGACTGAGGAAGGAAACATCAATATCAGAGGAACAGTTCGGCTTCATGCCAGGAAAGGGTACAACGGATGCTTTGTTCGCCCTGAGACAGTTACTGGAGAAGCACGGTGAAAAGCTGAAGGAACTACATCTAGCCTTCATAGACCTGGAGAAAGCATATGACACAGTACCTAGAGAGGAGATGTGGAGGTGCATGAGAGTGAAAGGAGTGCCGGAAAAGTATGTGCGGCTGGTGAAGGACACGTATGATAGAGCACACACCAGAGTAAGATCAAGTGTGGGACTGACGGAAAGATTTTCCGTGAGAGTGGGAGTACACCAGGGATCCGCTCTGAGCCCATATTTATTTAATATAATAATGGATGTGTTGACGGAAGGAGTGAGAGAACAGGCCCCGTGGACTATGCTCTTTGCAGATGACATAGTGGTGGTAGATGAGAGTAAAGATGGATTGGAGGATAAACTGGAGAGATGGAGACAGGCAGTCGAGGAAGGAGGACTCAGGATAAGCAGAGCAAAAACTGAATACATGTGGTTTGGAGGAGATGGCAGGCCCGGAAGCATCACACTACAGGGGCAATTACTGACTAGAACGGGAGAGTTCAAATACCTCGGCTCCTATGTCAACGAGAAAGGGGAGCTAGACAGGGAAGTTAACCACAGGATACAAGCTGCCTGGATAAATTGGAAGAGAATGACAGGGGTGCTGTGCGACAGAAGGATTCAGAGGAAAATGAAGGGAAAGGTCTTCAAAGCTGTTGTGAGGCCGGCAATGATATATGGTAGTGAAACCTGGCCGGTGAAGAAGGCTCAGGAAAAGAAGTTGGAAGTGGTAGAGATGAGAATGCTGAGATGGTCAATGGGAAAGACCCGGAAAGACAGGATCCGGAATGAAGTAATACGGAAGATGGGAGGAGTGATCGAGGTTTCAAAGAAGATTCAGGAACGAAGATTGCAGTGGTTTGGACATGTCATGAGAAGGGAAGAGGAATATGTGGGAAGGAAAGTGAGTAGTATGCAACTGGAGGGGAAAAGAAGGAGAGGGAGACCAAAGAGAAGGTGGAAGGACTGTGTCGTGGAAGACCTGCGAGAGAAAGAGTTAATCGAGGAAGATGTGTTGGACAGGATTGAGTGGAGAAGAAGAGTAAGGAACAGCGACCCCTTACCACTAAAAGGGAAAAGCTGAAGAAGAAGAAGAAGATTAGAGGCTTTTCTATAAGCGAATGGAAACTATTCTCAGGAAAAAGAAGCGTTTTCAGTCTCGCAACACGGTTTTAGAAAATCAAAATCTACGGAAACTGCAATTTTTTTCTTTTCTTAAAGATTCTGCTTCATCAATGGACTAAAATGAAGCACCAATTGCAATATTTTCAGATCTTTCGAAAGCTTTTGACGCTATTGACCATAACATCTTACCATCAAAAATTACCTTCTTCTGGAATTCGTGGTATTGCCCTAGATTGTATAACCTCGTACCTTAAACATCAACCTCAAAGAGTAGATATACCGTACTGGCAGGGAAGGACATTATTTACTGATCTTTCCGATTGAATATGGTGTCCCGCAAGGTTCGATCTTAGGCCCTATTCTATTTCTGTTATACTTAAACGATATGCCCACGAAAAAGGAAGAACGGTCCTGTTCGCCAACGACAAGAATGTTCTTTGCAAAAAAGAAACAACAAATAGTACGATTTCAGAAGTTTCAAATTGGTGTTGTAATAACAAATGAATAGTTAACGAAGGAAAAGTTTCAATGCATTTTTGCATTTCAAATCAGCAATCGCATCATGTATTGAAAATGAACAATATGCAATTAGCTGATGTTAAGGGAACAGCATTTCTACGTCTCTCAATTCAGTCAAACCTCAAATGAGATGTACATATAACACAATTAAACACAAAATTAAGTTCATTATGATACGCATTCAGATTTCTTTCAAGTTCTGTGTGCCTTCGTGCAGCTCGTTGCGTGTATTTAGAAAATGTGATTTTGCGCCTGAGATATGGGACGATATTCTGGGGAAGCTCATCATGTAGTACCCAGACCTTTCGATTTAAAAAGAAAATTATTCGAATAAATACTGTCTGTTTCTAATATCTGTATCAACAGCTTACTACCAGAAATCGACATACCAATAGACATACGTTTCTTTACAACGCTTTGCCGGATGACTCTAAACAATCGAAGTCGGTACACAAATTTAAGTTAAAAGTAAAATCTTTTCAGCTGCATAACTGTTTCTATACAATTAGAGACTATACTGATTATCAAAAAGAAAAATGTTTATTTTAACAAAACAGTGATATATAATGTATTAGTTTGCATTTGTACTGTATATTTTTTTTAAAAGACCTAATATGTTTGTAACAAATAATGCACTTCAGCTTCCGGGTCAATGTCCCCCATCTCAATCAGGTTTTTGTCCAATTTTCCTGATCCATTGAGCAAATATTGAGATGGCTCCTTGTTTTGCTCTTGGACGTAAATGTAGCTTCACTATGCACAGATTTTATTGAACTCTCTTTTTGCTTGTAGTGGTAGGAGTAGAGGTAAGGGTGAGTTACTATTTTGTTAGCAATGCTGAAAAATCAAACCTGCAGTTTGTTTACTGTTGCAAATAAGTTTTCAATAACTCAGGAACGAAAATGTCTTGTTTTTCAAAGGTTTCTAATCTCGCCCTTTTTTAATTTTATTTTTATTTATTTATAACTTTTACTCGTCCTTCAACTATTTAGAGTTAAAATGATGGGAAGGGGTTCTGAAACTCAAGAAAACGTGCGTAGATGATCTTCTCTCCTCATACGTCACATAGTTTTTACTGTTTTTTACTAAATAAATAAATAAAAGTAGCATTGTTGAATTCTCTATCATCAGGTAGTTCATTTGCAGGCGAGTATTTCGTAAGAGGACCAATTGCACACTTATAGTAATCAATGTCACAGACATTTGCGACACCCACATCTACGGACGACTTTCGTTTTCTTTCCAAAACATTACTCGACACATCACAAAAAGACTCTTTTCGACACAAATCGCAATTTTTTAAATTTATTGACGGTGAACATTCTATTTTCAACATCTCAATAATACTGGTTGTATCGACCGTAAACGTACACCTACGGAAATATTTGAAATTGTTAAAGTCATTCATTCCAATCGTATTGTCTATCATCTTAAAGATATTGAAGGTTCGTTTTATGAATACGAATTACAAAAAGCAAAATATCCATATCTCTGTTTAATAGAAAACGGTTAAAAACAAAAGGAAATAAAGTATATGTAAAATGGTTAAAACTTTATCATACCCACAATTTTTAGATAGAAAAATCGAATATGGTGGATCTTAATTAATTCTATACTATTGCCCTTAAGGGACAACGATTAACATGTACATTATTTAGCATCAATAGAAAATTGAAATTATTATTAGATTTTTGAAGATCTAAAGAATTCTGTAAGAAACCGGGTCTGTGATTTCAATGCCAACTTTTCTGGTGATAAAGATAAAATTAAACAGAATACATCAAAATTTTGAATTATTCATCTTCTGTTTCGTCATCGATTTCAATTCTATCATCATTAATTTTAGTATTTTCATCGATTTTGATATCACCATCACACGATGTTTGATTCACTTGTACTAAAAATTCATACTCTGTGCAATCCTAACAAACACTTGTATGACGTTTAACATTGGGTGAATGTATAAGACATTCAAATCATAAATTGCTTAACCCTTTTATGATCTCCATTTATAAGATAAAAATAACGGTTTTTTGAAAAATCCTTATTCACTGAAAATAATGTACATTTTTATACTATAATTTAGTCTGTAAAAAAGTGCCTGGATAAAAAAGTTCCTAATAAATGGAGATGAATCAAATGCAGCTGAATGCCTACTGTAAGTGTAATAATATTACAGGATATACAAGAATTAAAAAAGGAGAACTTATTAAAACTGTAAACGAACATAAAAACAATATTTAATTATCATTATGATATATTTTCATCTGATAAGATATCTGGAAATAAAGTAAAGGCTTATAAGGTTAAAGGAGCATAGAATAATAGAATTGTCAATTAAAGATTTAGTTTAAATATTAATCAACGTGATTTAGAAAATTATTTACAGATAATAGCATGACATGAATTAAAAATTATGGACAATTTTAATAAAAAGAAATATACTCATGTTCATATCACATGTAGAATATACAATACGTAGAATATAGAACAATATGTAGAATTACAATTATCTGGGGAAATAAAACGCTTTAAATTTCATTTCTAATATCATCAATAAACTATTCATGATAAACAATCAATATCTGAAATGATTCAAACCATGATTAAAGAAATGATATCTAAATTTTGTGATTATAACGCAAAAAATGCTAAATATTAATTCGATAAAGTATATTGTGTTAAGATACTTTATCAAATCGATATTTGATATTTCTTAGCATTATAATGATTAAATTTCTATTCAACCTCCATTTCCACAGAATTCGCCTCATTCCAATGATGTTCGCGTCCTCCACACAAGTAATTATATTTCCTCTCTTTACAGTACATTTCACTCTACATTTATTAACATAAAACGTCATCTTTACAAACTCACAATGTAGTCTAATTCTTCCCTCAATAAAATAACTTTCTCTTTTACATCTGACTTAAATCGTGTCGAACATCGTCTGCCCCGTATTTTCATCTCGCGCGCCCTTCATCTGTCTCTCATCTCACACGATCTCACTCCTGACTGATCTTTAACATAGTGTCTGTTTATTCTTTGTTATCCTGCTCGTAATAACTTCTTAATTTATTTTCTGTTTTACGAAATTCGCTCACTAGTCTTTTTCCTGCATTATTTGTTAACATACATATTTTCCCCACTATCAATTCTGTTGTCATATCCTTGTATATTTTCCAAAATGAGGCTCACCTCGGTTTCTTTTGTATACCCCCTTTGTTACTGAGGTTCATATTTACAATTACGTAAATTTATTACTTCCATTTAAATATCTTTGTGACAAATCATCACACAATACAAAATAATTTTCAAGTGTTCGATCAGATTTAGCTTAAATTCATATTTATTATAAACTTTTCAACATAATTACACTTATAAAGAACATAACTTGTATCGGTAAAATATTTAACACTTATTTTGGTACATCAGTTTTTTAACTACACTGTAAAATTCCTCCTTTGTATACATGATTCTATTTTCATCCATTAATTGCTTCAATACTTCTGCTTCGCAGTGACCCAACTTCCACTGATCAATCCACCAATTACTCTCATTCCGTTTAAGAGTAATTGGTGAAAGAGGTAGAGGACAATTATAATGGGATATATTTGCAATGAATTTACCATTAAATACTTCATCTGAATTTCGTCTTGCAACCATTTGACACACAAAGCACTCAAAATGTTCCACCATATTTCCCCCCAAAAAGTCATCACCAACACCCCACTTTCTTTCACTCAAAACAGTCATCAGTTTAACATTAGATATTCTTTCATCAATATCCTTGAGTTTATGATCCAAAAATGAGTTGTATAAACTATTATTATCGTTGACAGCAAGCAGAAATTCTGCTAAAGACTTTGGAGACTGATAATCGGACACTAATATTGCCGATTTTGCATTTGGAAGCCAATCCTGCAAAACAATACAAAATGATTTTCATGTTCACATTTCTGATATCACTTGTTTCTCACCATTTTAAAGTTTTTAAATAAATATTTTAAAATGTTCGACCTTTTGAAATATAAATGATTTTAAATTTCTGAATTTATTAATTGAAAAACCACCCAATGGTGTATCAGCCCTCTAGTCTGTAGCGGGCGATGATGTAGGATAATTTTGTTTATATTATTATTATTATTATTATTATTATTATTATTATTATTATTATTATTATTATATTTGCGTATCGGTCATTTTTTACCAAGCTACACGTTCTCTTTTGAGGCCCAGTCATATTCTATTTCAGAGAGAGATTAACGTGTGTCATTATAGGTATCAGCTTTTCAGCTGATTAAGAGAAGATTGTTAAGCCTTGAATTATGAATTATCGGGTAGTAGGATGAGGAAGTGAGGTGATCGTGGCATTTTTGAATCATTACAGCATTTGCCTGTATGACCGAGGGAAATCACGATAACCCCGTTCAGGATGGCTGGCCCGGGGATCGAACCCAGGCTTCCCGATTGCGAAGTCAGCGCGGTAACCGTTAAGCCTCTATTTTAATTTCTAGTAAGAATAGAGTCTCCACCTAGGGAGTACATGACCTTGTAGTTGGTGGTGGAGCTTCAGCGCCCCAGTGACCCTGAGAGCTATGCCGGCGGTAGCGTAGCTACTGGTAGGGCCTCCCTTGCCGGACAGGTCGAAGGGTAGGGGTCAGACTAAGAAGTACTCCAGAAGAGGACGGCAACGGGAAGTCCACGACGGCGGAGAAGAGAATCTTCGTGACGGAGGACCTGGCGGATGGGGCTACTGTTGCTGAGAGAAGTACGAGGAAGAGGGTTATAATCTCTCACCTAAAGTCTCCAAGAGTCTAAAGAGGGATTCGGGGAGGGGGGCCTCGTAGCCGTAGGTGAAGGCGACTCCCCTAGGACAAAGCAGGTCCGAAGTAAACTCTCTGGTCCCCCAGGTTGGGGGTTGTGGCGATGGGCTTGCTCCCCATTCCATGGAAAAAGTTGATATGCAAAAAAGGATTTTCATATGCCTCGGATTTCAAATTTAAAACGACAAAGGATAAGAACACGGACTATGAGTATAGGTACATGGAACATACAGGGTTTGAGAACAAAACGGGAGGAGGTGGTAATGGAAATAAACAAAATAAACATAGATATAATAATTCTGACGGAAACAAAGAAAAAGGCCACAGGGGAAGAAGATATAGGGGAATATTGGCATGCGTGGAGTGGAGTCCCTAAGAGTCATAGAGCTAGAAGTGGCGTTTCAGTCCTGATGAAACAAAAATGGAAGAAATACATAAGGAACATCGAATGCCTAAGTGATAGAATAATTAAAATTAAGATGATGTTATATGGATACCCAACTACAATTATAGGAGTTTATGGAATAAATGACAATGCTCTGGTAGATGAGAAGGAAAGCTTTTTTGGTGATTTGAATGAGATAATTGGAAATATTCCAATCCATCACGAAGTGATTTTGGTGGGTGATTGGAACGGTCGGGTCGGCAACAGGGAACAAGGGTTTGTCGGTCCATTTGGAGAAGAAAGTGTTAACGATAATGGGAAAAGAATACTAGATTTGTGTAAGGAGTTAAAATATTGTGTTGCGAATACCTTCTTTCAACACAAGGATATACATAAATATACAAGAATAGACCCATCTAGAGATATTAAGTCCATTATTGATCTGTTTATTGTACGGAAGGAAAGGAAAATGAAAATAAAGGATGTAAGGGTGTTTCGACAACCAGAATGTGGAAGTGATCACAATATGGTTGTAGGGAAATTTATTTTCCCATTTAGACGTGGCAAAGAAATAGAGAATAGAGCAGAGGTTTTAATAGAGCAAAGGGACGAAGTTTTTAAAACGGACCTTTTAAGGCAATATAGTGTAGCTGCATTATATCAAAATAGAATCAATAATATTCTTATAAACTCTGTTGATGGTATCCAAAAAAATGGAAGTACTGAAGAAATGTATCAACATCTAAAATCCGTTGTTTTCCAAGCTGCAAGGGAAGCTTTGAGACTAGAGAAAAGAAGGAAGCCTTCAAAAAAAGAAATGTTTTCTGAAGACTTAGAAAACAAGATAGAAGAGCAGAAAAAGGCCTACCTTAAGTGGATTGCTACAAGAAATCAAGAAACAAGATCGGATTATGTAGCAAAGAGGAAGGTAGTAAAAGCGTTAGTGAAATTGGAGAAAGAGGAATATTGGGATAGAATGTGTAGAGACATAGATAATACTATAGGATATAATAGATCCTCTAATGCTTGGAAAATTATAAAAAAATATGAGAAGCAATGTGACTAGTACTAAATTGCAATTAATTCAATCAGATAAATGGATAGAATATTATGAACAACTTTTACAAGAAGATAGACCCCAATATATGGTGGATGAGGACCCAATTAATACATACCAACATCAACCTGAAATTACAATTTTGGATGTAAAAAGAGCACTAAGGAAAGCTGGCAATAATAAATCAGCGGGACCTGGAAATGTGAGAATGGAACTACTGAAATTTGGAGGGGATAGAATATTACATTATATAAAAGATATTTTTAACAAGATAGAGAGTGGAGGAGACATCCCAGAGGAATGGAACACTGCATATATTAGCTCTATATACAAGAAGGGGGATAAAACTGTATGTGGAGGAATCAGTGTCATCCCGGCAATAGCTAGGCTATTCGCCAGTATTCTAAAAGAGAAAATTGAAAAAGAAGTAACTTTTAATGAAGAACAAAGTGGTTTTAGAGGAGGTAGATCATGCCTGGATAATATACACTGTGTTAGATTGCTGATAGAAAAGAATAGAATGCACAATCTAGAAACGCATATGGCTTTTATTGATTTAGAAAAAGCCTATGATAGTGTGCCCAGAGGAAAAATATGGTCTGCAATGAGAAGACTTAAAGTGTCCGAAAAATGGATATATTTGACACAAAAGTTATATCAGAATACTGAAGCGTGTATTAAACTGGGAAATAAATTAACAAGTAAAATAAAAATAACGAAAGGTTTAAAACAAGGATGCAGTTTATCACCTCTCCTTTTTAATATATACATGGAACAAGTTCTGGAAGATTGGTACAGGAAATGTTCGAGAATGGGAGTGTATATAAATGACTGCCCACTGCATTCGCTTCTTTTTGCTGATGATCAGATTGTCTTTGCCGCTGATCAGGACGATATGGAGTATATGCTCAGGAAATTAAAGGAAAGCTATGAAAGATGGGGTCTCAAGATTAATCTTAATAAAACTAAATATTTGTGTGTTGGAGGAAAACAAACGGATATTAGAGTGGAGAATGACATCATAGAATCTTGTTCGAAATTTAAATATTTAGGAACATTAATCACGAATGATGTAAAGGTGGATGATGATATCAGCACAAGAATAGGCATGGGTAAAAATGCGACAAGGGCACTCCATGGAATTCTTTGGAATTCGGGTTTAAGTCTGGAAACCAAAAGGAAAATATTTAAGAGTATAGTGGAAAACATATTGTTATATGGAGCGGAAATGTGGCCTTTGACAAAACGTAGGAGAGACAAGATAAGAACAGTAGAACTGGATTATATGAGAAGGTGTCTACAGTTGACCAGACTGGATAGAATTAGAAATGAAGTTGTGTGGGACAGAGCAGGGGTAACTACGTCCATCACAAAAAGACTAGAAAATAAAACACTCCAATGGTATGGTCACGTGCAACGTATGGGGACAGAAAGATGGCCTAGGAAACTCCTACACTGGACACCAGAACGAAGAAGGGTGAGGGGCAGACCCGTTTTGACATGGCAAGCCTATGTAAGTGAAGCGATGGAAGATAGAAGTCTCCAAAACGAAGACTGGAAGAATAGAGATATATGGAGATCCAGAACGGCAAACTCGTGAGGGTAACAGCCGAAGAAGAAGAAGAAGAAGAATAGAGTGAAATACACTTATAAAGGCAGCATGAGGCCGATTTCCAGGTTTAACTTAAAATTTTCGAAATATCAACATTTTTCGTGCGTCTTCCTACAACTACAAAATTAAAAATACAGATATTTCCTTCAAATAAAATTTGTTCTCTACAGTGAGTTCTTTCATTAAAGTCATGTACATTTTTTTGAAAATGTTAGTGGTTTTCGCGTAATATTTCGAGCAAAATATGTAATTTACAAAATCTTTGTAATTTACAAAAATTACAAAAAGATTTTTTCAAAAACGTCTCCAAAAGTTTTATTTAAACTTTTGGTAGGGATAGTGCTAAATGCCATCTATTAGATGACATAAACGCTATACTTCTCTATCCTATTTTTTTTCAAAAATTACAAAAATGTATTTTTTCCTTTTTTGCCTCACGAATTCTTCGTAAGAAGTTATGTTATCGTGCGCCAGAAAACGCCGACATATCGCCAGAAAAAAACGTATTGCAAAGTTCTGGCAACGAAAAAGTGGATAAATTCTGTTGCCAAATTTAGAAAAAAGTTCTCTAACTCGAGAGTAGCCTAAGTAACCAGAATCCATGTTTTGATGGTTCTCTATACCGAAAAATTGATTGACGACAAAACGTCCGACCGTCCGTCTGTGGTCAACGCTAGCGGATAAACAGTAGGGCCAATTTTCTCCAACTTGATTTTCACAAATCGATCTGGCAGAATTTGCGGCCGCTGGAATTTGAAACCGGTATTTTAATTTTGGGGGATACTTTACATAAAGGCCCTGGTACGGTTTCGAATGTTTTTTTAAAAATTGCTCCAAATTTTTTTATAAAATTTTGTTGTTCATAAGTGCGAAAGACGCTTAAGAAAATTTCACATTCGGTGATATTCCTTATTTTTCGAACATTTCAAAAATAATTAGATAAAAGGACAAAATTAAAGATAGAGATTTTTGCCTCAAACAAAGAGTGTTGTACAAAATAACCTCTTTAAAAAAGATAATGTACAATTTATTTTTTAAAACGAGTAGTTTTTGCGTAATGTGGGCTTGAAATTTACAACAACAACAAAAAAAAACTTTTCTCGCAAACCGCTACAATTTTTTTCCTTACATTTTTCCGCATATGTAATAAGGGGCGCCATGAAATATGGTGCTAGTCTCATTTTGTTCTTTTTTTTTAATTACAAAAACATTTTAACACTACATATCTTAAGATAGATTTTTGCATCAATGTTTTCTGTACAAAATTAGCTATTTAAATAAATACACTAGTGGTGCTATCGAATGGCACAGACTTTCTCGCCTTAGTTTTCTATTCTTTCTACTCTTGACCAGCTTTTCAGACAGGCGTCATTGTCTTCTCCGCTGTTTTCTTTCGTCGCTCGAAAAACAAATATTTTTCACATTTTCTTAATTACCCGGCTCCGTAATAATAGAACTGAAACAACCATACACTTACTACTATTATGTATTCACTGCACGTCGTAACTGGATAGCCGTGGTATTTGTGGGGTAAGGCCTCAGCTCTTCGGAGGGCAGATTGGCTAGTTCGAGTCTTAGCTGGGAAATATTATTTGTGACAATTCTGTGTTGCAGCAGGAAATAATTGATAATTACAGAAAAAAATATTGAAAACAGTTTGAAGCAATTCCAATCGCAAATTATATTAATCAAGATAAATAAACTGGAAGTGTCTGCACGTGATTTTCGAATTTTCAACGTTTTAACAATTTTTGACATCTCTTATTGGATTCGTAAAACTTATGCACCATCAAAACAATTGTTGTCTTTAGTCGCTTATGACTATTATTGAAGTGACAATTCTCTGTCTAACCGGAAAAGCCGAAGTAGTTAAATGTCGGTTTCGGACTCACGGTTTCGAAGGGGAGGGCCGCTGGCTCGAAACT
This sequence comes from Gryllus longicercus, assembly GCA_038098605.1. Lineage (NCBI taxonomy): Eukaryota > Metazoa > Arthropoda > Insecta > Orthoptera > Gryllidae > Gryllus > Gryllus longicercus. The sequence goes on from JAZDUA010000238.1 coordinate 1,219,542, forward strand.
AGCTCGGGGGTACCGTGTCACAACTCTCTGTTGCCACAGAAAACTATTGAGAATTTCAGAACCTTTATTGAAAATAATTTGAAGCAATTCTACTCACATATACATTTTACTAAGATTATAAATGAAGTGAAGGTGTCTGTAGTATGTGATTTTCGTATTTTGAAATTTTAAACAAGTTTTCAACTCTCTTGTCCTATTTGTAAAACGTATGTCACATCAAATCAATAGTTCAATATAATATTCAAAGCAATATAATATTGCGAAGGGTTTAGAAACATTGCAAGTATGTGCTTTGGCATCATCACAAGATTGACTTGTCTCTCACGTCATGAATATTAGCACCAATTTGTTCACATTATTATATTTATGAGCACATGTGCTTTAAACAATGTTATAAAAAGTTTCTCGAAAATTTAAGTTTTCTGTAAGAACTAGTTCAACATTCTGCACTTTTAGAACCGCCAAAACGCTATTTCCTCAAAAATGGCTCCATATTCTTTCTTCAAACTTTTCGAACGGAGTGCCAAATTGCGCTCTTTACTATGACGATTTTGAGATTTTAACGGAAAGACACGTTTTGGGTTACCCTGATACCGAAAAAGTGGTTTTTTTCAGAACTTCCGTCCATCTGTCAGTCTGTTAAAACAACTAGCGCCTAAACCACACGTACGATTTTTTTCCAAAACGGATATTCCCAGTAGATCTGGCTCCAGTTGAGGAGCCACGATTTTGAAAAACGTTTTTCAAAATTTGGGGGTGTGGCGTCTTTGCCGGGACAAATAATTACAGACGTGAACGGCTTGTAAATATTTAGTATTTATTAGAATAAAAATACTCCGACACCATAATACTATATACAATATTTACAAATAAATTTGACCGTTACAAGAAGGAACCTTCCCTGGTTACCACCACCGCTGGCCCGATAATTAATTACCATATCCGGTGTGATGCACCAGTACCTTACGCGAGCATACATGCGAGTATGCCGCACCGACCGTCACGACGTAGCACGCCGGCTTCGGTTCCTCGCCTCGGTAGCCTATGCATTACAATGCAACGCCGCGCACAACCCACACGACGCCCTACCGACGCGCCCAAACCTGAAGAATCAGAAGAACAGAAGAAGGAGCTAGGTCGGGGCCCGTTTATATACCTTCAGGGCAGGCTGACGGAACTGCGTCACCCGCTGTGTCTCCGACGCGTTTCCGCCGCCTCCGGGGTTTCCCAGTATGCACCCACGACACGGCACCCCTTCCCTTCCGCTCCCTAGCCTTTGTGCAGCCCAGCGTCTCTTCCGCCAGCGCTGTCCACATGGCTGATATAGTACGTTTGTACTGGCGACAGATATGACGCCACAGGGGTACATTACATAAAGCCCCTCGGACATTTTCAAAAGTTTCTCAAAAACAGCTCCAAATTTTTCCTTTAAATTTCTTGTATGAATAGAGTAAAATGCACTTATAAAGGTGACATAGGTTAGATTTTCACGGTTATCTCTGAATTTTCGAAAATAGCAAAAGTTTTAATATTTTTCCGCGTTGTCCGAGAGCTACAAAATTAAAGACCGAGGTTTTTCCTTCAAATAAAATTTGTTCTTCGTGGAGAGCTCTTTCATTATGGTCATGTACATTTAAAAAAAGTTTTATTATTATTATTATTATTATTATTATTATTATTATTATTATTATTGTTATCGTTAAATAGAAATAAATAAAATACGCTTTTATGATTTTATACTTTATGATACCTCACAAATCGTAACCAGATAGGTGAAATGCCTTTTTAGAATGCCAAAAACATTAGAGAACCACACATAAAAACCCAGGTTATACGGGGTTCCGCAGGGTTCAACACATGGTCCATTGCCTCACTTATTGTGCATCAATCATTAGTTATCAGCTTTCATCAGTTATAAGTAATCATAAATCTATTGGTGGTAAAACAGTACATACTTTGTCGCATTAATTCTAACTTTTTGCAATTTCTGAAAATTCACATTGTTCATCGTAAATGGTACCTACGAGGTCTTTTAAGCACCCATGGAAAAAATTTAAAACATTGAAGCCATTTTTGAGAATTAAAAAATAAATTGCATTAACTTCAAGCACAAATTAAGTAAAAACTATTTTATTTTCAAAAAATTGTACCTGAACATATTTAAAGACCTAATTTTTACTTTCTCACTACCGCTTACGTACTAGAGAAAAAGTTATCTATTTCTGGGCGAAAAACGGCGAATTTTCGGTAGAAAATTACAAGGCCCTGATAACGAAAAAGTGGATCAATCCAGTTGCTAAATTTAGAAAACAATCCTCTAACACGTGGTGTAGCCCGAATCTATGTTTTGTGGGTCCTTGATACAAAAAACGTAAAAAAGGTATCCAATGACATAACAGAAAGATAATAAGCTATTCGAAGTCTATAACAGTTAACTCTTGATGAGCAACAAAGGTACTTTACACATGTTCTTGAAGAATATCGAAAAAATTATCCACCAGACAATAAAATAGACCTAATGAAATATTTCCAAAACAGTACATGTAATAAAAACAAAATAAAAAATCATCCGCCATAATTTTCATTTAACATTATTACAAAATTCGTTACAAAAATATTAAACTAGTAGAGCTACAGAATGACATCGAAATTCTCGTGCTAGTTAGTTTTTAAATTTCTTTGGTAGGGGCTAGCTTCCCCATCCTCTTCCCAGCTGTCATTATCGTCATACAAACTACATTTTTTTTTGCATTTTCTCAAAATTTCCGTTCCCTTTTTGTAGAAGTGAAACATGACTTTCTATAGCTTATAGAAGGGCACAACCTTGTCCTATACAGAAATTTTCGTTGAAATGGCGGGGGGGAAATATTTGGAAGGAATAGTGCTTATTGCGCTATTTAAGATGGCATTAACACAATATTGCTCTATTCTTTTGTTTTTTCAAAAACTAAAAAAATGTAATTTTTTCACTTGTTTTTCACATCGGTAATATTTGCAGCAATTGGTTTACAAGATTACGTTTATGCGTACATGTGCTTTAAATAATGTGATAGAAAGTTTCTAAAAAACAACCGTTTTCTGTGAACATTAGGTCAAAATTCCGCATTTTTAGAAACGCTCAAATGCCATTCTCTCAAAAGCGGCTCCAAACTTTATTTTTCCGTTTACGTACGTGTATATACAGGGTAATATACGTAGGAAAACGTATGAAATGCTGCGGAAAATCGATTTCAAGATTTCAAGGGAACATTTTGGGGTCCCCTGATAGCTAAAAAGTGTTGTTGTTTTTTTAAACGTCCGTCTGTCTGTGAACATTACTAGCACCTACGCCATGCACAGGATTTTCTCCAAATTGAAGCGCCCCCCTGTCCATCTGGCACGAGCAGAAGCTTTAAGATTTTGAAAAACATTCTTTAAAATTTGGGGTACTTAACATAGAGCATTTTCATTTTTTTTTTTCAAAAACCGCTCCACATTATTTCTTTAAATTTCTTAAAAGAATGGAGTAATATACACTTGGCATAGGTCTAATATTCACTATTGACTCAAACTTTTTGAAAATTGGAAAAGTCTGAACTTTTTCAACGTCTTCCTACAACTACAAAATTAAAGAAATATTTTTTCATCAAATAAAATTTCTTATTCATAATTAGTTCTTCCATTAACGTCACGTACATAATTTTGAAAATTTCATTAGTTTTGGGCAATACTTCGTGCAATATTTGCAATTTCAAAAAATAATCAAAAAAAGATTTTCGCAAGAACGACTCCAATTTTTTTCTTTATACTTTTGGTAGGAATACTGCTAAATGTACTCTATCAGATGACACAAACGCCATATTGCTCTATTCTTGTGTTCTATTTCAAAAATGTAATATTTTTACTTATCTCTCATGGCGTTAATATTTATATTAGCGGCAATTCGTTTACATTACATTTGTGAGTAAATGTGCTTTAAATAATGGCATATAAAGTTTCTCGAAAATAATCGTTTTGTGTGAAAAATAGCTCACAATTCCGGATTTTCCGAAACGCACAAACGCCCATTTTCTTAAAAACGGTTCCAAATTTTGTTTTCAAACTTTTCGAAGTGATAGTGCTAATTGCTCTTTAATAAGACGTTAAGTTCATTTTGGTGTATTTTTTATTTTCTCAAAAATTGTACAAATGTAATTTTTTGAAAGATCTTTTGCGGCGTTAGCATGCACATTTCCAGCAATTTGTAAACACTATTGTTTTTGTGAGTTTTCTCTCATTAAGTTTTTCGAAAACGTAGATATTTTCTGTGAAAAAAAGCTTCAAATTTCGTTTTTACTGTAGCGGTTAAACACCATTTTCTTAAATCGATTCCAAATTTTGAAAAGAAAAGGGACATTTAGGACGAGGCTTTACTGTTTTGAATATTCTTAAAATAATATTTCCCTTGTACTAATAGGAAACCGAAAAATTAAGATTTTTTATAAAAAAAAGTACTTTAGGCGGCGATAGATGGCAGCTGACAAAAGTATGTGGCAAATTCGAATAACTAACCGATAGAAAAGGATATAGCAAACTAATAAGGGAAAGTTTGTGTCATTCTGTAGCACCACTAGTTTTTTCTGTTTCGCGAATCGGCCAAGTTTCGTGTTTATAAATACTCGCGCAGGTCATAATCGCATCTCAATGCTTTTTGCATTAACTGCAAAATCAGATGTGACAATAATCCACGTATGGGCTGTGAGGGCCAAGTTGTGATTAACTTCGAAATGCTACCTAGCCACAATGTTAATGCATAGCCATTAACAAATCATTGGGTGCGAGGAGACGACAGCAGGAAAAGTCTGAACCATTCTGTAGTACCACTAGTTTTACCATATGTTGTTATTGTACCAATGAGGAGAAACTTTAATGAAACATTTGTTTAAGAAAATATTTTTTGTAGAAATTGCTTACATTTCAAGCGCAAATTGCGCAAGAACTACTCGTTTTTTCAAAAACTTGTTCGTGACCTTTTTTAAAGAGCTGATTTTTTTACAACAGACTCTGTTTAAAGCAAAAATCGCTATCTCCAATTTTTGTAGTTTTGAAATGTTTACCTTTTGCAACTTCCTAGTTTCATTAAGTTTCCATTTGTGATTTGTGTGTAATTGAAAGCTTATTTTTACAGTTTATGCAAATGAATGTTCAAAATTATGAGTCAATAAACAGTGGGTATAGCTCTTACTTTTGAAAGAACAAAATTGTTTGTATTTGAGTGAGAAATGACAAAATATTTTATAAATGAGATCTAGGAAATAAAGAAATTGTAACACTCCTGGCAAAATCTGTATTTTAATGCCCTCTCATGAAAAGAGTGAGCTTGTCACCTTATTCAGAGAGCAAAATGACAAGTCTTTTTTAGAATAATCCAAAGCCAGTGCCAATTAAAAGATTTTTAAAAAACATTTAAAAAAATAAATAATAATATAAACATCATGGGTAAAAGAAAAAACTAAGGGGCATTTTACAAAAAACCTTTCAACAACATGACTGCCACAATTCAAACAAATGAATATAAAAAGGTCAACCAGTATTTGAATCACTATGCTTTGTGATTAGGAGGACAATTGTATAGAACATTCTTAGAAATAAAATTGATATAACTGTCAGGAAGTAACTCACACACACAGATGGCGATCCTAAATAGATGGGAATAGAGCCAACTATTAGAGGTCTCCAGAGCTTTTCAGTAATATAATCATCACAAATTGAATTTTCAAATGCTAAAGTAAATTTGTATCTTGCTACAAAATGAAAAAACTCTTCTGATTCTAAGCTTTCCAACGGATCAGTCAGACTGCAAAAAACACATAATTATTATACTACACTGTACATCAGAACACTCATATGTGATAGAAATAGTTGAAAGTGATTGCAAAAATCATTATCTCACCTGGGTGGCAGTTTTCGATTATTCAAGCATGATCCATAGGAATCCACAGCAATATATTTCATTAGTTCTACAACATAGGCATCTCGTTCCAAAGGAGTATTACAATCAGAATGAATGTACAAAACAGGAGCTATTTCGTGCAGAAGAGTATTTTTTTCCTTCAAGGACAAAAGGTATTTGTGACCTAATAATAATAATAATAACAATAACAATAATAACAATAATAATGAAAAGCAAATAGACAAATATGCAGTGCACATAATGAGAAATTCTTTTCATAAAAATATTTTAAATATTAAAGGCTTATGATAATATTTTATGAACTTACTAGTAAGCATATCCAAATTTTGTAAATATTGTAATGTCAGAGGAAAACTACTCCATCTGCTGAAAGTAGCTGTGAAGTTAAAAAGATTCAATGCACTTTCATGAGATAAAATCGGATTATTTTTCGGAGATTCTTCATGAAATAGTGCCCAACTAAATGAAGATGCATTTCGTGGTAATGGCAAATCCAACACATCAAACTTTGAGCCATAAAACATTAGAGCCTATAAAAATGAAACATGATGAAAATACATAGGAAACAAAGCATTGTTTATTGCACCACAAATTCTTTTCTTTATTTGGTCAGTATTTTGAAAATGGAGAAAAGGTTGGTCAAAAGATATTGAGGAGAGAGAGTATAGTTTTATAATATATTATGAATATGCAGAAGCAACGTTAATAGAGAATAAATATAATTACAGTATATTTCACATTCAGGATACAACTAGGACTAACTCCTTACTACCAAAAAATTAATTTTCAGCATTGCTTGTCCATCTATTTGTTCACAATTACTAGCACCTAAACAGTATGCTGAATGTTCACCAAAATCGACATTCTTTGATCAATGTGGCGCAGCCCCTCGAACATGAAATAGATATTGTAATTTTTTATTTGTTTGTTTATTGAAGCCCAAACGATTTTTTTTTAGTTCAGTGGTGTCAGCAGTGTGTTCATCTATGATCATTTTCATTATTTATTTAATCATATATGATTAAATAAATAATGAAAACAGGAAATTCATGTTTTAATATTCATTAAAACATTGTCGCAGAGTTAGCTTTTGGGAACACTTCTTCCCTTCCTGTAGGGTTCACTGAAACTAAGAAGGAAACAATTCTTAAATTACAATTTTCAAGGAAAGGCATAGTAGATATAACAAATTGAATAAAATATTCTAAAAAATTGTACTAAATTATTTCTTCAATTTTTGGGGGCGAACAGTGCAAAGTATGCTCATAAAAAAATGCAGGTCACTGAATAATAATAATAATAATAATAATAATAATAATTATTATTATTATTATTATTATTATTATAAAAAAGAGTTTCAACTTCCTTCACCAGTTTTAATAATAGATTTTCTTTTAATGAAAGTAGTTTCTTTAGTTACATCTTTATTCTTAATCTAATTTCATATCTTATAATAGTTTTAAAATAAATTATAAATATTCGCGACATATTGAGTGAAAATGCGGCAATTAAAAACAAAATAAACGAAGTTGTCTCAAAGGGTTCTATTTTTTGCCATATTAGAGTAAGGTTTGCTGAAGAATAAGGCAAAGTTTTTTTTCATTACAAATTTTGGTAAATTGTAAATGTTTAAATGAAAATTTTACTTTCTGGAATACTTACTAGAATACAGAGTAATACACATAGTATAGGGACAATTTTGTAAGGTTGTGGACAATTGATTTCGAGATTTCAATAGAAATACACTTTTTGGGGTATCCTGATACCAAAAAAGTGTTGTTGTTTTTTTTTCCAAAAACTCTGTCCATCTGTCTGTTTGTCAGTCTGTTTGTAACCAACACTAGCGCATAAACTAAGCGAAGGATTTTTTTAAAAACTGAATAAATCCCTGTCGATTAGGCCTCACTCGAAGCTCTGCGATTTTGAAAAACATTCATTAAATTGTGGGGGGTATTTAACATGAAACCCCTGGGATAATTTCAAAATTTTCTTAAATATGGGTCCAATGTTTTTCTTTAAATTTTGTGTAAGTGAAATGTACTTATAAAGGTGGCATACGTCCGATTTTCATTGTTAATTCTGAATATTCAAAAATTACAAAAGTTTGAATTTATTCGACGTCATGCCTTCCCTGCACATTTCCAACAATTTATACACGTTATTACATTTGTGAGAGGAAGTGCTTCAAATGACTTCCAATAAAGTTTTTCAACTATGGTGTAACCAAAGCACACACTTTCTGGAATTGTTATAAATACTCCACAATATTATATTACTACATAAACCAGCAAAGGTGTTTTCAATAAGCAATGTTTTTTTCCGTTCAGAGATTCAAACTCAAATCCTCAGTATTAACTTGCCGGCACTCATACCACTAAGCCACATAATCGCCGTATGGACCGATCTCGGTCAGAGGCATGAAAAGGTAAATACCCACCCTGTAAATATCCCTCAACAATCAAAACATCCGTTACAAACTCCCAAAGCCTCCAGTCCGTTCAGATCGATCAGGAAATATCAATTTTGTAGAAAATCGGCTGAACGGTTAAGGAGCTGCAGTTGTCCACAAATGGACAGACACCTGGTAAGTTAATAAGGTACGTGATTGACTGATAGTGATTCCAGGCACGTCATCTGCTAGTCATTAGTTCCGTAAGCTTAGTACATGTTTCCCCCGGAAGGTAGCTGTCATCTTCCCCCCACCAGGATGGCTAAATCCGACGCCGACCTAGAAAGCGTTTTCCCCCCAACCAGATACCTCTCACCAGAGGGGCATCGCCCCAGCCGAGACCAGCTCATGGAAGGTGCATGGAAGTGTCCAAGTGGGTAAGTAAAGGGCAGGATAGGACAAGGAATGGGAAGGAAAGATCGCGGCCCGTGACCCGTTTGGTAGAGTACTGCCCCGGCAATCTAGTTGATCAGAGAAACCACAGAAAGCTACCGATCAAAGCAGCCAGCCGCAAGAATTCTCCTCCGCACAGCGACAGAACTCGATCTAGCTCTCTGGCTAGTGTCGAAAATATTGTCATCGTCAAGGCTCGAATCTAGGGCCTCCCAGTCGGTGGCACTACAATGATATTAGTTGCTGCCCTAAACCACCTCTCCCGGTCTGCCGTTAAGGATATCTAACACTCTCCCATGGGCAGAGTATATATTGTATTTAAATTTCATGTTCATAGATTGATTAGTTTACTTAAATCGGTTTATACAAATGCACTGAAGGACAAGCAACAAGAGTTTCAACAAATTAAAATTCCTGCCTGGAATTCGAACCCATTTCCTTTTGACCCGAAGAGCTCAATGCGTACACTTCTAAACCCGCTCGGCCTTCCGCGTAAGTAACGGGTTGCATATTTCTATATTAATCAAGAGGTAATTCTATCAGTACTAGCAATACGGAGTCAACAAAATTGTGAAAATGTGGGGAAAAAATTGTTTTACGGGCGTCAAAAGTAGACAGCCTTGAAGAGATAACGCCTACCGGGAAAGCTATTCCAGACTAGTGAGATTCCTAACTAGGTGAGAAAGTCAGTGCCATTCTATAGCACCACTACTATATTTTTTATTTATTTATCATACACTGTTAAATACAAGGAGAACGTTTGAATGGTTTAGGTGCTAGCGTTGACCACAGACGGACGGACAGAGGGACTGACATATGTTTTTTTGTCAATCAATTATTCGGTATCAAGAACCAACAAAACATGAATTCTAGCTACACCACGTGTTAAGGAATTTTTTTCTAAATTTAGCAAGAGGACTTATTCAGTTTTTGTTACCAGAGCTCGGCAATAAGGGTTTTTCTGGCAAAAATTCGGTGTTTCCGGCGCACAATTATATAACTTTCTCTTCTTACGAAGAATTCGTAAGGCGAGAAAGTTAAAAAGAACTTAAAATTTCGCATTTACAAAACACATAAACGCCATTTTCTTAAAAACGGTTCCAAAGTTTTCAACAAAAATGCCTGTAAAGGGTGAGGGTTTACTCTTCTATAATATTCTTAAATTAATATTTCGGTTCTACGATTAGGAAATTGAGAAAATTCTACAAACATGTACTTTGGGCGGCGATAGATGGCAGCTGGCAAGAGTGCGTGGCAAGTCCAAAAAGCTGGCCCAGACCAAAGAAATTAGAAAACTATCTAGTACGAGAGAGTCTGTGCCATTCTGTAGCACTAATTTCTTAATGTGTTCTAACCTTTAAATTCAGGCAAGGACGTCAATATATAATTTTTCAATATTAGATCTTCAAATCACACCATGTATAGTTTGTGGATAAATTTAGTATTCGCGTAATTTCGAGTAGAAATATCCAGGATCACAACAATATTACGAATATACGACTATTTCACTGAGGTGACAGAAGTCGTGGAATAGCAATATTCACAAATAAAGATGGCAGTAGTACTGCGTAGAAGTGGTATAAAAGGGCAGTCCTTTGGCAGAGCTTTCATTTGTACTCAAGTGACTCATGTGAAAAGTTGTTTAACGTGATTATGGCTGCCGGCGAGAATTAACAGACTTCGAACGCGGAATAGTATTTGGAGTAAGATGCCTGGCCTTATTCATCAGCAAGTGACTCAGGGCATCTACCGATATCACTGCAGAGCCTCGGACTGGGAGGTCTTACAATTCGCGTCCCGGCGGTGGCAGGAATTTCGACACTAGCAACATTGTTAGGTCGAATTCAACCGCTGTCTGGCGAAGAATTCTAGCGGCTAGTTGATCTGATCGGTAGACTTCTGTGATTTTGCCGATCAAAACCAGGGGAATGCCGGAGCAGTACCCTTACAAACGAGCCGCGGACCGCGCGCGATCTTTCCTTTCTCTTCCGTGTCCTACACACACACACACACTTAAACTCGCACTACACTTGTCGGGAACTTAAAGCTTGTCCCGACTGAGGCAGCTTCTGGTGGGAGATCTGGATTGAGGAAAATCTCCACAAGCAGACGAATGTCGGCGCCAGGTCTCGACATTCAGCCAGGAAGATCACATCGATTAAACATGAACAACATTTACGGGACTAATGACCTTATCCGTTGTAGCGCCCAGCATAACTAATCAATGGGACATCCCCTTTCGAAAATCCTCAAAGATTTCAATATTTCAAGATTTACAGTGTCAAGAGTGTACCGAGAATACCTAACTTCTGGCATAATCTCTCATTACGGACAACGTAGTTGCCGATGGCCTTCACTTAATGACTGAGAGCAGCGGCACTTGTGCAGGTGACAGTGCTAACAGACAAGCAACACTGCGTGAAATAACCGTAGAAATTAATGTTTACGACGAATCCGTGAGGACGAGTGCGGCGAAATTTGACTTTAATGGCAGCAGAAAACCGCCACGAGTAACTTTACTAACAGCACGACTTCGCCTGCAGCGCCTGTTCTGGGCTCGTGGCCATATAAACTGGATTCTAGACGACAGAAAAAACCGTGGCTTAGTCAGAAGAGTCCCAATTTCAGTTGGTAAGAGAAGATGGTAGGGTACCAAGTAGTCAACACGGCACTGTGCAAGCTGGTCGTGGCTCTCTTTACATGGAATGGAGGGGGTCCTCTCGTCCAACTGAACCGACTTTTCAGTCAATGATGTTTTGATAATACTGAATTGACTTTTCAGTCAATGATTATATTTAGCCTACTTAGAATTTCGTCTTTTAGCCTAGATTATATTTAGCCTACTTAGATTCGTCTCCGAGAGCCGCTGTTGTCATTCACTCGCAGAGTGTTGTTTCCGTCTCCGGGAGTTTGGTCGATCATTCACTCGCAGAGTGTTGCAGAGATCTCCGAGAGCCGACGCGATACTAGAGCGGTGCTCCGAGAGTTCGATAGCCGAGACGAGTGCTCTGTTCACCACCTTCCGACCACGGGGACGCCTTGCGTTAGGCCCCATCGTCCGTCCGCTTGAACGCGTAGGCCGGCGCTAAGCCTGCACTATCTGTTCACATCTATAGACGCTACCACCCCGAGTTGTCGGTGCCTTTTGATTTCTCAAAAGTACCGCGGAACTTATTTCTCCAAGTCTGTGAAGAATCAGCGCGCCGCAGCCGGGAGAAGAACTTCCTCCGAGGGATACGGCTTCGGCCGTACTCCTCCGCCAGGATGGAGCGAGAGGAAACAAACACCAGCGACACCGAAGCAGAAACCAGGCAAGTTACTGCGACCAAGCGCTCCCGTTCCCCACAAACAAGTGGAACAACCCCACCTTCCCAAAAAGCAAAAATCCCTACACCACCACCCTCACCCAACAAGATTCTAAGCGACGGCTTCGTTTTCCCCAAACACACCGCCCGAGCTGTTGAAAACCAAACCTCTATCCCAACCCCTGTCAGCAACCCTTTCTCAACTCTTCCCATTGAAGAACTCACCGCTGAATCTACCTCCTCTCCTGAACCCCCAGTCCCCGAACCTACCCCAACCCAAAATAACCCAACACCCCTCCCGACATCCAGACCCAGAATTGGCACCATCTTTATCTCCACCACCGACATCCTCGACGGCAAAGAACTCATCCAAGAATTGCAGAAATGTACCTCCGAGAAAATACAGGCTAGATATACCAAAGACAACCTTATAATCACCCCCAAATCCGTCCTTGCCCACCAAAAACTCACCTCACGACTCCATGACCTTAAAACAACCCCTAGCCTACAAAAACTCTTCTTCACTGCCCCTCCAAACTACCACTACCACCGAGCCACCCCCGAAACCCGAGAAAAACTCATCTTAAAAGGCCTCCCACCCAAACAAGACACCGCAAACATGATCCAGGAAATCCAAAGCCAAAATTTTACCTGTTTCCACCTTTCTGAAATGATCCGTCATAACCCCGACAAATCCACCACCAACCTTGGCATTTATGTCATGGAAGTTCCCAAAAACCAAATCCCCCTAATCAAATCTAACCTCCGCTACCTCTGCCTGCACCGTGTCACCATAGACTCCTACAAACCAAACAACCGTATCCCACGATGCACAAACTGTCAACTATTTAACCACACCAGATCCTACTGCCATAGAACCCCAACCTGTTGCTACTGCGCCCAACCCCACTCCACTGACAACTGCACCAACCTTTCACTACAAGATTTCAAACCCACGTGCGCTAACTGTAAAAACCAACACCCTGCCAATGACCCCCAATGCCCCACCCTCATCCAACACCAACAACAACGAGCAACCAACCTCCAGAGAATACAAACACTCAGACAATCCCTCCCCAGCAACAACACCGCCAACCTCCAACAATCCTCATTCCCTTCCCTTCCAAGCAGATCCTTCGCCCAAGCAGTGACAACCCCAACCCCCTCATCACAAAACCCTACACCATCTACCTCTGAATCATCATCCACCCTTACAGACCTCAAAGAACTCTTTACCCTAATTAAAACCTGTAACCTTCCTAAGCTTCTCCAAACCATCAAAGAAATCATCACCATCTTCAAATCCCCTGTAGACATCCTCTCCAAATTAATCTCCGCAGGAACCAAACTTTGCGAACTCTTCTAAATGGCCCCCTCCTCCTACCCCCTCATCTTAAGCACCTGGAACTCCAACGGGAACCTACCCAACAAAAAGCCCTCTATCAAACAATTCCTATCCGATTATTCGATCAGCATCTTCCTCATCCAAGAAACCCACCTTAAACCACACATTCCCTTCTCTATCCCAAACTTCACCATCTACCGCTCCGACAGACCAACCCGCGGAGGCGGAACAGCCATCCTAATAAGAAACACCATTCCTCACACCCTTATACCCCCTCCACCCACAACCACCATAGAATCAACCACCATTCAAATATCCTCTTCCAACTCACCCATAAACATTTCCTCAGTATACAAACCACCTCACATAAATCTAGACCCTCAAGACCTTTCTCTCCTCTTTGCACCCCCCACTCCTACCATCATCGCCGGCGACTTAAACTGCAAAGACAGACACTGGGGATGCCGAACTACTAATACAAACGGACGAACTCTCCACGAACACTTAGACGACCACCCAGAAATCATCCTCTTGGCCCCCCCAGAACCGACTCACCTCATCCGAGAAGCCCCCCATGACATACTAGACATTATACTTCACAGCCACAATACCAACGTTACTGCCCCATACGTACGATACGAACTAACCTCTGACCATCTCCCTGTAATTTTCTCTATCCGCACTCCAATATCCCCGTCCCAACACCTGCCACCAATCATCCAAACCAACTGGTCCCACTTCAAAAGACACATCTCCAGACGAATACACCCTCCTACTTCCCTCACCACCCCAGACGACATTGACTCAGCCATTTCACACTTTAACCACCAAATCAAGAAAGCCTTCAGCAACTCATCAACCTTCACCCCCCGCTCCCACCCCACCTTACCTCCCGACATACTACTTCTACTAAGACAGAAACGTAAGGCCCAAAAGCTTTACTACAGGACTCGATCAATAATTGACAAAGTTACCTACGTCACACTAAAACAACAACTCCATAACAGACTAGTACTATTCGACAAATCAAAATTCGACGACCTAATACAGGACACTAACACAGGCAACCCCAAAAAATTACACACCCTAACCCAATCCATCCGCCCGAAGAACTCACACCTATCCCCCCTCCTCACCCCCGGAAACTCTCTTACCTATGACCCACAAGAAATAGCAAATACCTTCGCCAGCACCCTTGCAACCCGCTTCACTTCCACCAATACTCGCATCCCAGACTCCGCCATCCTTCAATTCTTACGAACCCCGCCCCTACCCCCAGAAAGACAAACCATGTGGACTATACGCAACGACGACACCGCTGAAGCGATCAAATCCCTCCAAACCAACAAAGCCCCAGGACCCGACAAAATCTACCCCAGTTACCTGAAAAACCTTACCCTCAACGCAATCTCCCACCTAACCCTTATTTTCAATGCCTGCCTCCAATCTGCACACTTCCCCAAACTCTGGAAATCCGCCACTGTTATCATGATCCCTAAACCCCGCAAAGACCCCAGACATCCCACAAACTATCGACCCATCAGCCTCCTCTCTATCACCGGAAAAGTATTTGAGAAAATCCTCCTCAAACTAATGAACCCCTACCTCCAACCCCACATCCACCCCTCACAATTCGGCTTTCGCCCTGACCGATCATCGGCTCTCCAATCTCTCCACCTTGCCATCAACATTGCCACAGATCTCCGCCATAAATCTCGTCAAATACCTGCCCTTTTTACCGACCTATCCTTTGCCTTCGATACAATCAGCCACCCAATCCTCCTGTTTAAATTAAAACCATATCTTCCCACCTTCGCTATAAACCTCCTATCAAGCTACCTAGCAAATAGAACCTTCCAAACCAAATACCTCTCACACTTTTCCCCCTCCCATCCCATCTCGGCGGGAGTCCCACAAGGTGCTGTTCTTTCCCCCACCCTCTTTTCAATATACCTAAATGACCTTCCCTCTTGCCATGGCACTCAACAATTCCTCTACGCAGACGACCTAGCTCTTCTCTCCCCCCACCGTACTTCTCAACACTCTATCAACAACCTTCAAACCGCCGCTCACACTATCTCGCAATGGTTCCAGGAAAATTCAATCCAAATTAATCCTTCTAAATGCCATGCTATCATCTTCACTTGGCGAAATATCCCACATCCCTTCCCGCCCATCACTATCAATAACATTCCTATCCAATGGTCCTCACAAATAAAATACCTCGGCATCACCTTCAACTCCAAATTAACCTGGACTCCCCATCTCAACAATATCATTTCCAAATCAAACCAAAAAATCAACTTCATCCAACCCATCCTTCGCCATCCATCCCTCTCTGTCAACAAAAAACTCCTCTTATATTACACCCATATCAGATCCATTATTACATACGCATCTTCCACCTGGTCAACTATCCCCCACTCCTCATATACAAAACTAAAAATCTTCGAAAACCGCATCATCCGTCTTATCTTCCACCCTCTTCCCGGGCAAAACTACAACACCTTCCGAACCCAGCACAACATCCCTCCCCTCCCACAATACATTTTCAATACATCCCGTGACACGGTACAGCAATTCGTAAGCAATCCAATCTTCAATCACCTCATTCAACCTCACCAACACATTCTCAACTCCCCCCCGCGACATTCCCGAAAAAAGCACCCCCTAGATATTCTCCAACTCCCCCCTCCTCCGACCTAAAAAACACCCAACAAACCAAGACCCAAGAAACCCACAAACAACACCCCCCCCTCAACAAAATAACCCCTCTAACCCCCCTCCCAAAAACTCCAACATCCCTCAAACACCCCCAAATGCGAAACCCTTAACGAAATAACCCGTGACCAACCTAAACTACCCTAGTCCTACCCACCCCCAGCCATCTGGGGAACGGGAGGCAGCTCGCCAAGAAGAAAATTTGGAAGACCAAAACAACACAGGACAGTAGAGGACACTGATCCAGGCCGTCCTCGTAACTACCCAATTGGCGAGAGAGTCATTCATGGACTCTGTTCCCAAATAACGACGGATTTTTATAAATAGCATTGCGCCATGGCTCCGGGCCACAATTGTTCATGATGGGTTGGATGAACATTCTGGACAATTCGTTGATTTGGCCACCCATATCGCCCCATCGAACATCATATCGCCGAGTAAAAGAAGATCCGACATGTGGTATCCCATGACTTTCGTCACCTCAGTGTGTAACACAAAATAGTTGTTCGCTCAGTAGCTCATCGGCGGCGGCTCAAGGGAAACGTATCAGACCCGAAGGATTGGAGTTCAGAAACCATCCTGTCTAAATATTTTCGCTCTTGCTCTTTTTTAAAATTTCGTTTTTCTCTTTTATTCTGTAGTATTGAGATGAAAAGAATTGGCATCATCACAACCATACAATCTCAAATTTGGGGTCGTAATATTCATT
The DNA here is from genome assembly GCA_038098605.1 of Gryllus longicercus. NCBI lineage: Eukaryota > Metazoa > Arthropoda > Insecta > Orthoptera > Gryllidae > Gryllus > Gryllus longicercus. The sequence goes on from JAZDUA010000238.1 coordinate 1,236,396, forward strand.
AATCCCTTAAAGGTTCTTTTGGGCTGGATTAACACACACGTCAGGATTAAGGCATAATCTATTAACCCAATCAGACAGCTTCGTGGGAATTTTTGGGGCTGGTGCGCCACTAGCGTCATTGAGCGATCAATAAGGTGCTGGAAGCTGGTTTCGAAAGAAATGTTATACAAAAGTTCCTCTTGAAAAAAATTGATTTGAATATTTTTCTGTATGACTTTAAGAGTAGACAAAAACCTGAAAAAAGTCAGAAAAATATAGGCTTTTCGCGCCTTCCGGAGTTATCACAGGTCTGCGAGGTCGAAAACTTGGGGTTTTATGTAGTGCCTGGGTAACTCAACATACCCTAAGAAAAATGTTTTATAGCATTTTTACAGGTAACCACCATATTCAGTACACACCAACTCAACTTATAGTTTTCGATTCATTTATGTGTATGAATTTAAGTATCCATTAACAGTAAATGTGAGTAAATGTGCTGTTGTAGTACCACTAGTTTTTAATCGTTGAATTTAGTTATCACCTTCTTGAGAGGATGTTGCGCAAACTTCCGATCTTCTGTGAAAAAGCATTCAGCATCTCCGCACTTTCTGAACAGTGCTATCTCACCTGTGAAAGGTGTCCACCAAATAATGACAGGAACGTTGACATCTGAACAAAATGAGAAGGCACTCGATAAAATGAGCAAATAAATTATCCTGGTTAATATATGATTTAAGAGCTGTAGAAATTATGCGTACCTCTCAATGAAATATTTTGCCCTTGAGTTAGAGATGCTGCAGGAAGTCTAGGCGAATCGAAATATTTCTGAAACACCGGCCACAAACACAACAATAAACAAGAAAAACAGGACATTTTCTATTACGATTTAAGAACTTTAAGAAACAAGATTAATTTTGAAAGTACTTAATTTAGAAGAAAATATGAATTCCAGAAAAAATTTCATATAACATCGCATTGATTCGTGTGTTTTCAGATAATACTTTTTACTTTCTCTTATACGTATTTATAGTATACGGAGTAATGTACGTAGTATAAAGTTATGCTACGGCAAAAAACGGCAATTTTTCGACACAAAAACGCGTATTGTGGGGCGCTAAAACATAATACAAATTGTTTAAAAATTACAAAAAATATGTAATACTTACTATGTTTATTTCAAGCATTAAATAATGCTCGCTATTAATGTTCAATCATTTACTATTAATCAAAGATTCACAATAAAATCACTTGATCATTCATGATCTATAGCCATTCATTTCACGTCACTTGTTGGATTGCTTTTCTGTTCGTTCGTCCTTTTTTAACCCCTAGAACTCATTTTTTACATGACAATGACTACAGTAGATACACTTGGTGCAACTTTAATCCTGTTCCTGATCCTGATGCAATACATTACATCCTCTAACACGTTATGTAGTGAGATTTTAGAAATTATGGGTACTTGAAACAAAAAATTGGGTTTTCTCTGATGCCAAAAAAAGTGGAAGCCGTTTTTGAGAAAATCTTGTTTATGTAATTTTTAAAGTTGCCCAGATTGCACGCAATATTGCGCGAAAACTACTAAAATTATCAAAAAAATATACATGACCTTATTGAAAGAATTGATTATGACAACAAACTGAAAAAATCCAGTTTTACGTATTTTTAAAAAAATTGCACATACAGGCTCTTAATATTCCACAAAAAATTAAAATTTTCAATGACATTAATGAAACAACAAACTATGGACTCTAAATTTCATTTCAAGACCAAACCTCTATCTTTAATTTTGTAGTTGTAAGAAGACCCCGAAAAAATTCTAACTTTTGAAATTTTCGAAAATTCAGAGTTAACTATGAAAATCGGACCTATGCCATCTTTATAAGTGTATTTTACTCTATTCTTACAAGAATTTTAAAGAAAACATTTGAAGCCGTTTTTGAGAAAATTTTGAAAATGTCCCAGGGACTTCATGTAAATTACCCCCAAAATTAATGAATTATTTTCAAAATCAACTCGGCCTGAGTCTTCGACTCAGGCCAAATGCACAGGGGTTCAATTTGGAAAAAATTCTACGCATGAGTTAGGCGCTAGTGTTGTTCACCAGACGGACGTTTAGAAGAAAAGAAAAAAAAACAACTTTTTCTGTACAGATACAAAACAGGAACAGTACTTTTTCCATCAGGGGACCGAAAAACGTGTATTTTCGTTGAAATCTCGAAATAGATTTTCCGCAGCATTACATAACTTTCCCTATACTACGTCTATTACTGCGTATACGCGAAAGTAAAAATACTTTCTCGAGAACGACTCCACATTTTTTTAAACTTTTGGTGTGTAATAGTGATAAATGTGCTCTCAAAGATGAGATAAACGTCACATTACTCTATTCTTTGTTTTTTTCAAAAAATACAAAAAAGTAATTTTTACTTTCTCGCCTTACGAATTCTTTGTCAGAAATGAAAGATTTGTAATCGTGCGGCGGAAAACGAATTTTCGCCAGAAAAAGTGTTATAGCTAGGCTCTCGTCACAAAAGTGTAATAACCCTGTTGCTAAATTTAGAGATAAATCCTCTAACACGTGGTGAGGTCAGAATGAGGTTTTGTTGGTTCTTGATACTGAAAATCGATTGCCGGCAAAACCTCTGTGGTCAACGCTAGCGGCTAAACCGTTCAACAGATTTTCTCCAAAATTGATGTTCTCCAATCAATCTAGCTGATAAAATTTGAAACCCATATTTTAATTTTGGGTTGTACTTTTCATGAAGCACCTCAGACATTTTCAAATTAAAAAAAACGGCTCCAAATTTGTTGATTAAATTTTGTTGTTGAATAGTGCGAAGGTCGTTTAAGTGAATGGTTTAGATCACATTTTTGCTGACTTCCCCGATCTTTCGAAAATTGAAAAAATAAGTTTAAGAACTACTGATATTGATACAGAAAATATTGATATTGATATAGATATAGATATTGAAAATAGAGGTTTTTGACTCGGACAATGTCTGTTGTACAAAATTAGGTCTTTCAAAAAAGCCTTGTGCATTTTTTTGTAAAAGTTAGTAGTTTTTTATTAATTTGTGCTTGAAATTTACGAAAGTTTTTCTTTTCAAAAACCACTTCAAATTTATTTTTTAACTTTTCTCCAAACATAAGGGACGGTAAGAGATATGGTGTTAGTCCCATTTTCGAATATTGTTCGTATTTTTCAAAAATTGCAAAATAATTCCAAAACTTCAAAATTGAAGATTATTTTGCCTCAGGAAAAGCTTGTTATAGAAAATTAGCTATTTAAATAAATAAATAATAAATAAACTAGAGGTGATTTACAATGGCACAGACTTTCTCGCCTTAGTTAGCTTTCTAATCTCTCTACTTCTGACACTTTTGCGACAAGCCTCATTGCCTTCACGGCTGCTTGCATTTTATCGCTCGAAAAAAACATCTTTTTCACATTTCCTCAATTACTCGGCTCCGTAATAGAACAAAAACCACCGTACACTTATTACTATTATAAAAGTATTTATGTCCTAACGGGGATGGCCGTGGCTAAATTGATGGGTACAGGCCAAGCTCTTCGGAGGGAAGGTTGGCTGGTTCGAGTCTTAGAAGGGAATTATTTGCGAAAATTCTGTGTTGCCGCAGGACAAATAGAGGATTACACAGACATTCTTGAAAACCATTTGAAGTAATTCTAATCGCAAGTACTATTAATCAAGATAAATAAACTGGAAGTGTCTGTATGTGATTTTAGAATTTTAAACTTTTACACTTATTTTCACATCTTTTATTTTATTTGTAAAACGAATGAACCATCCAATCAAATCAATTGTTATCTTTCGGCGCTTATTACTATTATAGAAGTGCCAATTCTCTGCAAAACGCGGATGTCCGAAGTGGTTAAATGTCGAGTTCGGTCTCAGCGTGTTCACTAATGGAAAGGGGCCATTGTTAGAAGGCTGGCTCAAGGATAATTATTTCTCACAACTCTCTGGGGCTTTTAACCAGCAAAAAAAGTCGAGTTATGCCTTCCGAGTTGCAATCTTTTTCTGCCCAAAGGTCATTTATTTTTCATTTTGTTAATTTTTCCGCTACTTAATACTACAACTGAAACACGAAACTCTTATGACTATTATAGGAGTGACTACTCCCTGTACGATCCCGGAGGTTGGTTAAATGATGTGAATTGTTTCAGTGCTTCGGAGGCAAGTTTGGCTCGTTCGAGCCTCGTTCAGGGATAGTTATTTGTCACAATTCTGTGTTGCCGAACAAAACGATTGAAAATTGCAAAAACTTAATTGAAAATCATTTTGAAGCACTCCTACTAACAAATACAATACATTAAGATAAATAAATTTGAAGTGTGTATGTGATTTTCGAAATTTGCAACTTTTAACCCCCTTTGTTTTTTGTTGTTGTTTTTTTACACTTTCTCAGCTCCGTAATACTGAAACTGATACAGTTGTGTCTTGGGTAATTTGGAAGTGTAGATGTCTTGTCCTCATGGATGACCAAAGGTTTTTAAGTGTCTTGTTCGGGTACATCGCTTGAAACCAAGAGATGGCCGGGTCGAGTCCCACACGGAGATTTTAATTTGATGAAAGTATTGTTGTAACAAACTATTGGAGATTTGAACATCATTTGAAGCATGTCTATTCGCAAATGAAATCATTACATATACATATAAACCGGACGTTTCTGTTCGTGCTTTAGCAATTTGTAACTTTGAAACATTTTTTCAACATTCTGTGGTGATTTGTAAAACGTTTGTCATATCAAATTAACTGTTGAGTTTTTGTACATCTGTATAAACCGATTTCAGTGCACTTCGAGAGTCTGTGCCATTCTGGTGTACCATTAGTTTCTCAGTGGAATCACTGTAAAATTTATTTTTCGAGACACGAATTCTCCAAATATGCTCGTTTTAACACAAATTTCATGTTACTCCTTGTCTGAATATATAAAGTTAAATGCTCTATGTTTTCACACTTAAGAAAATTTCTCCAAATTGTTTTCACTAATCGAAAAACAAACTATTGTTTCCATCTGCATTCAGAATTCAACATGTAAATGGGTTAGGATAGGAATACAAGAATTTACGAAAACGTTCACAGAATAGTATGTCACACTCCGTTTTTCAATTTACGGCGTTTAATAAATCAAATAAAGCCTTATAATGGTTGCATGGATGCATTCAGCAATCAAAAAAAGCAAAAGAATTTTACATTTCATTATCTTATATTGTTGGAGTTCAACAACGAACATTCTGAAATACATCGCTACATTACTTTCCAAGGCTAAGTATGTAATAATATTAAAGTTAAAATGTTCGTAAAAATTAATAGTACTCAATTTTTATTTTTTTCAATTCTTCTTTCATGCAAAGTATTAGAAATAATGCTAATATAATCCAAACCCAACCAATTCAAAGAAAATATCTGTAATGGATACCTCCGTTTATCTCGATAGCCAGGAACAGTAGTCATTTCTAACGTTCAAAAATGGATGTTTGGCTGTTATTGAATCAGCGATCACAATTTCTTGAAGTAAAGAAGTGTTTGTTAGTTCCAAGGTAAATTTATTGCCTTCCTTCAATCTACTTCATTTTATAAGCATAGCACGAGCTTCCAAACACCTCTCAAATTATGTTCACAAAGCGCAAGAAATTCGAAGAGGGCTACTATATTTGTACCCAAAATACTAAAAAAATATTCATATTATCAAAAAATTCAACACGACTTTATTCGAAGATCTGTTCTTATTTACACATTTCATTAAAAAATGTATCTTCACAATTGTAGTTGTAGGAAAACGCTGAATATTTTAAATCTTCTTAAATTATCGAAAAAGGCATTTCACCGAACATGAGACCTGCACCATTCTCTTAAGCGCCTTTTCCGGTATCTAAGGTCTAAATTTAATCACAAAATAGTGTGCCTTTTTAAGAAAAAATCGTTTAAAGAAAATAAAAATTGCCTGTTTGACACCAAATTTCTCTTTTCTCTTTTTTTGCATTTTCGTAAAATTTGGGTTGTCTACGAAAATGAAATCTAAACCATTCTATTAATTGTCCTTCGCACTATTCAACAAAAAAATGTAATCAAAAAATTTGAGGGCGTTTTTGAGAAAATTTTGAAAATGGTTTTGAACTTCATGCGAAGGGTTTTCTTCAAAAATCAAAATATCCATTTGAAACTCCTAAAGCCCCGAGTTCATTCAGACCGATTGAGGAGTATCAATTTTGATGAAAATCGACTGAACAGTTTAGGCGCTAGCATTGATCACAGACAGATAGGTGGCCAGACAGACGTTTTGCTGTCAAACGATTTTTCAGCATCAAGAACCAATGAAACAAGGATTCTGGCTACACCACGAGTTAGAGGATTTTTTTCTAAATTTAACAACACGATTTATCCACTTTGTCGTTTCTAGAACTTGGAAATAAGGTTTTCTGGCGAAATTCCGTTCTTAACTGGCGTACGATTACGTAACTTTCTCTTCTTACGAAGAATTCGTTGGGATTCGTAAAAAAACTTATCTTCACAAGTGTAGTTCTAGGTTGACGCCGAAAATGTTTTAATTTTTTTTAATTTTCGCAAAATCGGGCATTTTAACGAACATGAGACCTGCACCATTTTCTTAAGCGTCCTTTATGCTATCTAAGGTCCCAATTTAATCAAAGAATGTTGTGCAGTTTTTAAGAAAAAATGGTTTAAACAAAATAAAAATTGCCTATTTTTGACAAAATTTTGTAAAAAAAACATTTCTTTGAAAAATTGAACATGACCTTATTTGTTTTTGATCAACACATTTCATTTTAAAAAATTGTATCTTTATATTTGTAGTTGTAGGAAGACGCCGAACAAGTTTTTACTTTTTTTTAATTTTCGAAAAATTATGGTTTTTAACCAACATGCGACCTGCACCATTTTCAAAACATCCTTCAGACTATCAAAAAAAAAGTTAATCAAAATCATAGTCTTTTTTTTTTAATTTCGAGAATATCCCAGGAGCTAACCGCAAAGTATCCCCCAAAAAAAGGATCGGTTTCAAATTCACGGGGCCGCGACATCAGCCAGATAGATTAGGGAATATGAATTTTGAACCAAATCGGCTGAACGGTTTAGTCGCTAGTATTGTTCACAGACGAACAGTCGATTGTTTGGTATCAAGAACCCACGAATCAAAGATTCTGGCTACACCACTTTTTAGAGGAATTTGTTTTCTTCTCTTTCTTTCTTCTTATCTGGATATATCCACTTTTTCGTTACCACGTAATTGCCAGTTGCATTATAGATAATAACATACTGTAATAAGAGTTTTCTTTCGAAAATTCGCTTTTTTTATGCGAACCATTACACAACTTTCTCTCTACCGCGGTAGCAGAATGTAAAAACCACTTTTTCGGTATCAGGGTATCCTAAAACTGGTATTTCCATTGAAATCTCGAAATCGATTTTTCGCAGTAACACACAACTTTCTCTATACTACATACATAACTCCGTATATTCCTATACGTATACGTACGTAAGTAGAGGTGCTACACAATGGCACAGACTTTCTCATAATGTTTTCTATTTTTCTTGGTGTTGACAGGCTTCATGATCTTACTCCATCCTCTTGCCAGCTGCCTTCTAGTGCCGCCGTAAGTATATTTCTTTTTAAATTTTGTCAATTTTTCGGTTTTCTGATGGTAGAACCGAAATATTACATCAAGAATATTAAAGAAGAGTAAAATCTCGTTCCTAATAGTAATTTTCATTGAAAAATTTAGAGCCGTTTTTAAGAAAATGTCGTTTTAGCGTTACTGTAAATGCGAAATTTGAAGCTCTTTTTCAAAGAAAAGTTTCGAGTTTTGGAAAAACTTCATTAGAAGTCTTTTGAAGCACTTCTACTCACAAATGCAAGAAAGTTTACAAATTGCTGGAAATTTGTGTATTAACAGCGTGAGAGATATTTTTAAAAAAAGTACATTTGTGTAATTTTTGGAAGGAAAGGTATACCCACAAATAAACTTTATGTCATATTAAAGAATGCAATTAGCACTATCCGTTGGTAAAGTTTGAAGAAAAAATTTGGTGCATTTTTTTAATAAATAGCGTTTGAGTATTTCTAAAAATGCAGAAATTTGAGCTCATAATCATAAATACTATAATGTAAACAAATTGCCAGTAATATAAATATTAACGTGAGAGGTACGTCAAAACTAGTGGTGCCGCCCAAGTACACACTTTCCCGCATTGTTTTTGAAAGCTTCCCAACAATACACTACAACATAACCAGCAGAAGTGTTGTCAAGCAGCTAATTATTTTACTGCTCCGAGACACTAACTCAGATCCTAAGAGTTAACGTGCAGGCACTCATACCACTACGCCACAGAAGCGCCAATGCATCAAATTGACAAAAGTATAAAAAGGTAAATGTTCGATTCATGGAGAAAAAAACTTCAACAATCAAAATATCGGTTTGAAACTCCCAAAGCTTCCAGTCCGTTAATATCAATCAGGGAATGTCAATTTTGAAAAAAATCATGTGGACGGTTTAGACGCTAGCGTTAACCGCAGAAGAACATACAGACTAACGGAAGCCGTCAATCGATTTTTCGGGATGAATCAACAAAACATGGATTCTGGCTATACCCCGAGTTAGAGAATTTTTTCCTAAATTTAGCAATAGGATTTATCCATTTTTCATTATCAGAACCCGACAATAATGTTTATTCTGGCGAAATTTCGGCTTTTTCTGGCGAATGCTTACATAACGTTTTCTTCTTACGAAGAATTCGTAAGGCGAGAAAGTCAATTTCTGAACCGTTATGGATATCTAAGTTGGTCACGTGGCTAGTGTCCATATTGTATTTAAATTTCATGAATAAAGTTTTCCAATTTCCTTGGTAAAACTGGATTTACGGTCGCTGGCAAAAGAACATTTTTTGACATTTTCGCAATATTGTTTCCTAATAGTAGAACCGAAATATTTCTTTACGAATATTAAAGAAGAATAAAACCTCCTCGTAAATGGCAATTTTTATTGAAAAATTTGTAGTTGTTTTAAGAAAATTGCGTTCAAGCGTTACCGTAAATGCGAAAATTTCATAAGAAGTCATTTGAAGCACTTTAACTCACAAATGAAAGAACAAATCGCAGGAATTAGCGCGCGAATTAACAGCGTGAGAAATATTTTTTTAAACTACATTTGTGTAATTTTTTTACAGAAAAATAATTACCAAAAATTAACTTTATGTTATATTAAACAGTGCAATTAACACTACCCGTCGGAAAAGTTTGAAGAAAAAATTTAGAGCTATTTTTGAGTAAATTTTGTACGAGCGAATCTGGAAATACGAGAATTTGAGATCATTTTCACAGAAAACTGTTGTTTTCAAGAAACTTCATATGAGATTATGTATAGCACCTGTAATCATAAATACAATAATTGAAGAAATTGCTGGTAATATAAATATTAAACTTCCGAATACCAAGCGGGATCCAAGGGAATCCCAAGGACATATTTTTGAATAGTTTAATGGTAAAAATGTCGAGTACAAGTAGTGTCTATTTTTTTAATTGTGCGAGAGTCATAAATCACCTTTGTAGTATTAAAATAATACTATTATTTTTTTTTAAATGTCTCTTTCTGGGGTCGTGAATGATCCCGCTTGGAATTCGGTGTGTTTATTATTATTTCTGTCAAAGTTGTACATTCTTATATTGGCGCCATTGCTGGTCTTGTTTTATCTTTTTCTTTATACATTTCTGAGATTGTTGAATGCGTAACATCAAATTCTGTGCTGTAATGTATACTGGTTTTGATATATGTGCGATTTTCTTTGTGAGAAAAATGTCGGAAAGACCTAAAATATACATTGTGAACAATGCAACTCACTGTGATAAAGTCTTACGTTTATTAGAAAATGATAGTGAATGTGATAGCATATCGGAAACATCTGAAACTGAACTGGATAAAATGGTCAACAAATTTTCTGTGAGGACTACAAGAAGGTGGCCTTATGTTTTGTTTCTCAACATAGCTGACATACGATTTTTGAATGCTTACATAATATGGAAGAGAAAAAATCTCCAAATATATTTTGTGTATGAAAGACGAAGATTTTTGTTACATATCGGCCAAACCATATGCCAAGCAACGTTTACAGAACCGGCCTGCCCAAAAGAACAATAAATACGATAGGAATTATCATTCCAGAAGAAATAGAAGTACACACGTAAAAGAGAAACCGTTGTCACACGCATGTAGTGAAAATATTAAGTTAATAATAATAAAGAAATTGCTATCATTATTGTCTAACAAATGACAAATTATCAAGTTATCTCTTAAAGACGCGATCCTTAGCATTTATATCTCTGGAAACACAAATAATGAAATCGGGTCCACGCAGACCCCCCTTGGTAGCTGTCGTTGATTCTCGAGCATGGTACTTGGAAGGTTAACAATGTGAAAGACAAGTAAAAAATTACAATTTTGTAATTTTGTGAAAAAACAAAAGAATAGAGTAATATGGGGTTTATGTCATCTTTTAGAGCACATTCAGCACTATCCCTACCAAAAGTACACTCGAAAAATTTGGAGCCGTTTGTAAGAAAATCTTTCTTTTGTAATTTTTCGAAATTGCAAAATTAGCACGCAATATTGCTCGAAAATAACTAAAATTTTCGAAACAATGTATATGACCTTATGAAAAGAACTAATTATGGACAAGAAATTTCATTTGAAAGAAAAATCTCTATCTTCAATTTTGTAGTTGTAGGAAGACGCCGAAAAAAATTCAAAATTTTGCAATTATCGAAGATTCAGAGTTAACCGTGAAAATCGGACCTCTGACAACTATATAAGTGTATTTTACTCTATTATTACAAGAAATTTAAAGAAAAAATTTATAGCAAGAAAAATTTGAAAAAGTCCTGGAGGCTTCATGTAAAGTAACCCAAAATTATAAAGAGAAATTTTCAAAATCTTAGCGCCCCGAGCCGAGCCAGTTCGACCGGGGAATATCCATTTCGAAAAAAAACCTACGTATGCTTTAGGCGCTAGTCGTGTTTCCAGACGGACGAAATGACGGAGGGATGTTTTGAGAAAACACACACAGATTTCTTCAATTCCGAAGATATCGTACTATGGTTTATGCGCTAATGGTTTTCACAGAACGGACGGACGTTTTGAAAAACAAAAAACTTTTTCGCAATTAGGAGAAACCCAAAACATGTATTTCCGTTTATATCTCAAAATCGATTTTCCACAGCATTACATAACATTCTCTACTACGTATATTACTCCGTATACACGTACGTACACGGGAAAGTAACTAATGCTTCAGAATGGCACAACTTTCCCGTATTCTTTTCCTATTATCTTTGGTCTCGTCGAGCTACTCAAACATGCCACATGCTCTTGCCAGCTGCAATCTATCACCACCCACAGTAAATTTTTTGAAATGGTCTAAATTTTTCGGTTTCCTAATAGTAGAATGGAAATATTATTTTCAGAATATTAATGAACAGAAAAACCTCGTCCTAAAAAGCAATTTTCTTTGAAAAAAACTGGAGCCGTATTTAAGAAAATGGCGCTTAAGCGCTTCAGTAAATTCGAAATTTGAAGCACTTTTTCACAGAAGATTTTTGGGTTTTCGAACTTCATTTGAAGTACATTAACTCACAAAGACAATAGTGTTTACAAATAGCGGGAAATGTGCGTATTAATGGTATGAGAGATCTTTCAAACAACATACAATACATTTGTATAATTTTTTAAAAACAAAACAAAAATCTCCGAAAATGAACTCTACATCTTATTAAAGAGTGCATTTACCACTATCCTTTCGAAAAGTTTAAAGACAACATTTGGAGCCGTTTTTAGAAAATGTATTTAAGCGTTTCTCAAAATGTGGAAGTTTGAGCTAGTTTTTATAGAAAAGAGTTGTTTTCGAGAAACTTCTTATGTCATTATTTAAAGTACATGAATTCTAAATAAAATAAGATGAACACATCGTAGCTAATATAAATATAAACGACGTGAGAAACAGGTCAAAAAATTACACTTTTGTTTTTTGCAAAAACAAAAGAATATAGCAATATGGCTTTTAAGTCATCTGATAGAGTACCTTGTCCCTTCCAAAAGTTTAAAGAAAAATGTTGGCGCCGTTTTTGAAAAAATCCTCTTTTACGTATTTTTTTAAATTGCACATACATGTATTGATCGCAATATTCCACGAAAAAAAATTTCAATAACCTTAATGAAAGAACTAACTACGGACAACAAATTTATTTGAAGGACAAATTTCTTTTATTAATTTTATAGTTGTAGGAAGACGCCAAAAAAAGAACTTTTGAAATTTTCGAAAATTCAGAGTTCACCGTGAAACCGTGAAAATCGTACCTATGTTACCTTTATAAGTGTTTTACTCTATTCTTAAAAGAAATTCAAAGAAAAAAGTTGGAGCTACTTTTGAGTAAAATTGTGAAAATATACTAGGTGCTTCATGTAAAAAAGTAATGAATAATTTTCAAAATCGCAGAGCATCTACTCAGCCAAATGAATAGGGGTTCCTTCTATTTGAAAAAAAAAATCCTATGCATGGTTAAGCGTTAGAGTTGTTCACATACACCAGACAGACAGAGAGACAATTGTGAAAAAACAACACTTTTTCTGTATCAGTGTTTTTGTGTCATCCAAATCGTGTATTTCCGTTGAAATCTCGAAATCGATTTTCCGGTATTAGCATTAGACAACTTTCCCTATACTACGTATATTACTCCGTATATGTATGTATACGGAAAGTAAAAACGTATGAGACTCATGAGCTCAAATCGCATTTACTTTCTCGTATATATATATATTTGGGCGCCGAACGAAAAACTAAGAACATTTTTTTAAAAAGTTCTTTGGTTGGCGGTAGATGGAAGCTGAGAAGAGTATGTAACAAGTCCGAATAGCTAGCCGAATCCAAGGAAATTAGAAAACTAATAGGGAAAGTTTTTGCCATTCTGTAGCACCACTAGTTCCTTTCTCGCAACCACTATTGCGGTAGAGGGAACATTATGTAATACACGAGAAAACGACGAATTTCCAGGAGAAATGCTCTTATTACAGAGCCATGGCAACGAAAAAGTGGATATATCGAGATGTAGAAAAATGTAATATGGAAAAATTACTTCTAAATCTTGGTGTAGCCAGAATCAATGTTTTGTTGGTACTTGATACCGAAAAATCGATAGGGCAAAACGTCTGACCATTTGTGAACAATGCTAGCGGCTAAACCTTTTGGCCGATTTTCTCTAATATTGATATTCCTCGATCGATCTACCTGATGTTGTGGCCCCTTGAATTTGAAATAAATATTTTAATTTTGGGGGTACATTACATGAAGCACTTCAGACATTATCAAAATTTCAAAAATCCAACGTGGTCCAATGTTTTCAATTAAATTTGGTTGTTGTACAGTGCAAAAGGGTGTTTAAGAGAATGTTGCAGGTTTCATTTTCGTTGAAAACTTCAATTTGTCGAAAATTAAAGAAATTCAATTTTTTTTTCGGTCTCTTCCTACAACTAAAATGTAAATATTTTTCTCTGTATAAAATCTGTTTCTTAAAGATAAATTTTGAAATAAGTTCACGTATGTATATTTTTCGAAAATTTCAGTATTTTTGTGTAATTTTGCGTGTAATAGAGGCAATTTGTAAATTTTGTTTAAACAGTTTTTTCTCGAATATGGCTACACCTATTTTGATCAAATGTTGGTCTATAGTCTCAAGAGCGTTTAAGAGAATGGTGCAGGACTCAAGTTCGTTAAAACTTTGATTTTTCGAAAATTGGAAAAACTCAGTTTTTCGGCGTCTTTCTACAACTACAATTATGAAGGTACAATTTTAATTTTTTCGCACTTACTAAGTACTTTACTATTAGTAAATATTACTGTAATCGTGTTCCGAAAAACGGCGAATTTTCGAAACAAAACCCCCTTACTGCCGGGCCCTGGTAAGAGAGAAGTGAATTAATCCAGCTGCTAAATATAGGAAAAAAATCCTCAAGCACGTGTAGCCAGAATCCATGTTTGGTGGGTCCTTGATACTGAAGAAAGCCTGACGGCAAAACCGTTCAGCCTATTTTCTCCAAAATTGATATCCCCATCGTTCTAACTGATGTACTTCAGTCGCCATCTCAAAATTGATTTTCCGCAGCATTTCGTAACTTTCCCGATATTATGTACACACTCCACATTTACGTACGTATACGGGAAAGTAAAAAGCGAGAAAGGAAAAATAGAATTAATATTGGCATTTTCAAGAGGAAATTATAATTAAAATTAAATTAACTATTTCTCATATTGTAACGTTTCTCGTGGTGAATTAAAACCAACAGAATATTTTAAACAACAACGTTTATTCGTAAAGAATTGTACACTAAAATCTACTGACACTAAAAACTACTTAGTCTATTTACAGATATATAAAACTTAATTATTTTTCTTTACACACACACCGTTCTCTTGATTATTTATTTACACAGTTCATTTCTTACATACTATTAATTTACACTGTTCTCTTCTTCTTAAGTATCACCCAGTCCGATGCACTGTCCACGGTCCACTGCACTGGCCCCTATTCCCTGCGCAGACCTCAATTCCATACGCAGACCACAATTCCCTGCGCAGACTACAATTACCTGCACAGACCACAATTCCCTGCGCAGACCACACTTCACTGCGCACACCAGGGTCCACTGCATTGCTGTTTACCGCGACGCACACTTCACAGCTCAGCTTCCACTGCAGACATCAGACTGCTGTTCACCCACTGCACCACTGTTCATCGCAAAGCACACTTTACAGCACAGCTTCCACTTCGGACACACTGACGGACTGACTGCTTATTCACTGATTACATACACTGACTTACTCTGACACTAACTTACACTGACTAACTTCTCTGCTACTCACTGACTTCTACTCACTCGCGGCCGCCGGCAGCGGCGCATTTATACCTGGCCGGCGCTCGTCCCGATACACCCAGCACATTCTCCGCGTTTCCCCGCGACTCGCGAATAGTCCGGAACCGTCCAGTTCGGGGGGAAGGGAAGGGGCGCCGGCAGATGACGCAATCCACGCGCAGCGAATCCGGCAGGTGATGCAATATTCGTTACAATATCATGCATTCAACTTTTCTCGTGTCCCGTACTTGCTGAGAAATCTTTTTTATTTCATTAATTTCAAGCAGAAATTACGCAAAACTATTTTTTTTTCAAAAAATTGTATGTGACCTTTTTTAAAAAGGTAATTTTGTACAACAGACTTGGTGTGAGGCAAATATATACTTAGGCTCTTATCAAGAATCTACAAGAATTTTGTAGTTTTTAAATGTTTTTTGCAATTTCTGAAAAAAACGAGCAATACCCGAAAATGGTACTAGCTCTATATTTCTTTCCGTTTTTATTGTGGAGAAATTTTAAAGAAAAAATTTGGAGCTGTTATTGAGAATTTTTGTTTATAAATTTCAATCGCACAAAAATCAAAAAGTACTCGACTTTTCAAAAAATTGGTACATGGTGTTTTTTCAAGAGCTAATTTTGATCAACAGATTTTGGGTGAAGCAAAAATCTCTATTCTCGATTTTGTAATTTTAATTTTTTTTTAATTTTTCAAAAAACCGGCAATACCCGAAAATGGGACGTGTACCATATTTTTCCCTGTATTATTACATAAGTGAAGAAAATGTAAAGAAAAAATTGGAAGAGGTTTTGAGAAAAAATTTTTTTTTGTAAATTTCAATCGCATAAGCAAAAAACACTTGTTTTTTTAATTTGTACATGATTTTTTAAAGAGCAAATTTTGTACAACAGACTTTGAGACAAAATCTTTATCTCCATTTTTTTCAATTTTAAAAAAATCGGGGAATGTCAACAGAAATTAGACCTGCACTATTCTCCTTAATGTTTTTACGCTATTTAACAACAAAATTTAATTAAAACATTTTGAGGCATTTTTTTGAAAATGTTGCAGAGGCATCATGTAAAGCACGCCCCAAAATTGAAGTATCGTTTCCAAATTCCAAGGCCGCGACGTCAGTTAGATCGTTTTAGGAATATCAATTTTGGAAAAACTCGGCTGATCAGTTCATGCGCTAGTTTAAAATAATTACTGGTTGAATGACTTTGGCTTTAATATTGTTACCTGTAAAACTTCTAATTTATTTTTAGATATTTATACGAATTTTACTGTTTTCCATAACTAAAATTCAAAAATAAGCACTAGTTTTCCTTCCACATCGTCAGTTGAGAATCGCTGGGAAGTATTCAAGATCACCAGACGACATGAGATATTCGTTCCGAGCGCACTAAATATTGTTTTTATTACCGTCTAGCTCGACAACCGTGATTCATAGAGACATGTGGTTGGTCTCAAATTAAAATTTGGACTTCCCGTGCACCCGCTGGATGTTTGTGCTTTTCTTCGATAATAAAAAAGTTTCTCGCATGGTGAAAATTTAAGGACGTCAAAATGTAGAAGTAAACACTTGGCTATAATTTATAATTAATTTCTTCGAAATTAAACCATTAAACCAACCAAACCAATTAAAAACTAACCATCACAAGAGTTCTGAGAATAACTGGTAAAAAACTCAGTTGTCAAAGATCAACACAATATTTGCATGTGAAACAGTATGGACGAGCCGAATAACTCCGATTTTGTCGGTAGCATCACAGCTTGCGGTAGAAAGATAGTGTTTCTCTTGTGCAAGGCATGGTTTGTCCCGCTTGGCGGTACACGGCTTCCATCACAAAATATGCCAGACCACTAATTACCATGAGCCGAACAAAAAAAACCTGAGTCGTGAGTGTGGAGGGATATGTGACAGATACCACATAAACTATACAAGAAGGCCCAAAACGTTATAACAGACAATACCAAGGAATAAAAGTGTATATAAACATGTAACAACAAAATTCAGAGAACAGCAGCGATGGAAGTGAAAGTGAATGAATCATCGATCCGCAACTGTGTGACCGTGTGTAAAGGACACTTAGACATTTCAAAACTAATGCACACTAGTTCGCTACTCCCTTTTAATACTAATACTACTACTAATAATAATAATAACAACAACAACAACAACAATAATAATAATAATAATAATAATAATAATAATAATAATAATAATACCGGTCAGTTGGCCGAGATCGCTAAGGCAGTCGTGGTTTCGGACCAGAAGATCGCGGTTCCGAGTCCCGCCTCCCTAATTAGTGTATGTATGAGTATGTCATTCTTTCACCCCTCATTATCATCATCCATACCCCCCGGGCTAACAACCCCGGAGAATAAAAATCGGACTCAGCTAATTGTTGGTCCCCAATTAAAGTTACATTCATTTGCCACCGCGATAATGAAACTGAGCCACGGTAAATGCAGGATGCATGCATGCATGCGTAGTTCTAGTCGGCCGATTCGCAAGCAAACAAAGAAATATATAAAATAATAATAATAAAATATGTAAATTATTAAATTCCTTTTTTCAATGAGGAATATAGAGAAATCAGTGGCCACAATAATGAAACTAGAAAGAAACACAATTTCATACTACCCGAGACTCTTAATTAATTTGGGGAGATAATGCTTAAAACATCTATTCCAAAAATGCTCGTCTCATTGCCAGATGAAATGATAAGTTACATTAAAAAGAGAATTGAAAAATAAACTAAAATACTAGTTTACTAGACAAAACAAAAAAAATAGAAAGCACAAGAATAAACAAAACAAAATAATTATTTATAAAAATAAACAAGCTAAAAACAGACTTACATTTTTTACTTTAGTCAAACAATCTCTTTTTTGCTTGTTGCATTTTGCATGCTCTGTAATTTACAAATGATTTGTCATTTAAAATAAAAATCAAAAGTTAATGATAAAATGTGATTGCAATGTATAACTTATTTGTTAAATTAGAAAATAATTGTTAATGATAGAATGTTTGTTATTGTTCTATTGTAGCTTTGATCATGTTAATCCCATAGTTCATCTGCAGTTAATGATAAAATATTTTTGCAATTTATAGTTTATTCAATAAAGTAACTAACAACTGTTAATGATAGGAAGTGAGCCATTGTAGTATTGTATTTTTGATCATATTAATCCTCCATTATTCACTCCCAGTCTAAAATTGAAGCTTATGTGAGGCTAGGTCTCACAATTCTCTTAACCTCTCTTGCCTTACTTAAGGATGGGAACATATTTTCATGCAACACTGATATTTATAATTACAACACACTTCGTATTCACACATTCATCACATTCATCAAGTGTCAGTAATGTAACGTTTCTCGGTGGTGAATTAAAACCTTTACCATCTTTATTTAACAAAAACGTTTATTTATAAAGAATTATACACTCAAACTACTTGATCTATTTACAAATAATTTACACAGTCTTTGTGCTCTTCACTTAATTATTTTTCTTACACACGACTCCGTTCCCATGATTATTTATTTACACAGTTCACTTCTTCTGATTATTTATTTACACTTTTCTCTGCAATTTACACTATCGCACAGTCCTATCAACTGTCCACGGTCCACTGCGCAGACCACCATTCCCTGCGCAGATCACAATTCCCTGCGCAGACCACAATTCCCTGCGCAGACCACAATTCCCTGCCCAACCACACTTCACTGCACCGACCACAATTCACGACCAGGGTCCACCGCACTGCTTTTTTTACCGCGATGCACACTTCACAGCGCAGCTTCCACTGCAGACTTCAAACTGCTGACTGCTGTTCACCGCAACGCACACTTTACAGCACAGCTTCCACTCCAGACACACTGACGGACTGACTGCTTATTCACCGATTACATACACTAACTGATTCGCGGCTGCTTACTTCCGACTACTCTCTTACATTAACATACTTACACTAACTTCTTACTAACTCGCGGCCGCCGGCAGCGGCGCATTTATACCTGGCCGGCGCACGTCTCGACACAACCAGCACTTGCTCCACCTTTCCCCGCGACTCGCGAATAGCCCGGAACCGTCCAGCTCGGGGGGAAGGGGGCGGTGCCGCAGATGACGCAATCCGCGCGCAGCGAATTCCGGCAGATGATGCAATATACGTTACAGTATCTACAGCTCACTATCAGAAAACCGGATACAATACATGATGACATTAAACAATTGAAGTCGGTTCACAAATTTAAGTTCAAAGTAAAATATTTTTGCTGCATAATTGTTTCTATACAATTAGAGACGATACTGATTATCAAAAAGAAAAATAATATTTATTTTAACAAAACCGTGATGTGTGTGTATATATATATATATATATATATATATATATATATATATATATATATATATATATATATAGAATTAGTTTACATTTGTATTGTTTTTTAAAAAAAATTGAATTGCATTGATGCCTTATTTTACGTGGCGAGACTCGGGCCATCAGGCACGCTCTTCCGTCTGACCACGCAAATTCCACTACGCTCCTTTCACTCACTAGCGAAGAAAGAAGGTATTTCTTGGGCGACTTGAATTTAGCTCAGAAACGTCATTTAGGTTTGAGCATCTTTTACATGCAAGTAAATCTACTACGATGGGACAGCCGGCTTTACTTCCCCTCCGCAGGAAGGCTTAAAAAGACTTAATATGTTTGTAACAAATAATGTACTTCAGCTTGCGGGTCAATGACCCCCATCTCGATGAGAATTTTGTCCAGTTTCCCTGATCCATTGAGCAAATGCTGAGATGGCCCCTTGTTTGGCTTCTGGACATAAATGTAGACCAATGTATTATTCAAAACAGCCAATGTATTATTCAATATGTATACATCAATTTGGAAAACCATTTCAGGAGTTAATTTGTGTAATCAAAGAATATAAATGAACACTTTGGACTAAATTAATGCAAAGTTTTCAGAATTTTCAAGCAAAAAACTGAAAATGGTAGCAAATCCAAACAGATTCACACGTGATGTTTTTAGGTATGTTTGCAATGGTAATCATGCATTTGACATGTGTTTTCAATAGTATTAAAAAATAAATAGGGTACCTTGTAGAGAATATGATTTACAGACCAGACCTTAAGATAGAATATCTAATAATTAAAATGGTAATTTTTAAGATTAATAAATGAAATAATTTTTGTGTATCTTATTATTTTCCATTCTTGTTTAATTTTGTTGAACTTCCAGTGGATATTTTGGCCACAGACACAGAGACTGCCATTGGAACACCATGCCCATTCGTCTAACATTTGAGGACTGAACATATAGGTATGGTAAACGTTTATGTTGCTTATATTGTGTACTATATTTTAATTAATGTTAGTAATCAATTTTTTCTTATTATAGGGATTTACAAGCTTCATAAAGTATAATTTACTACCTAAGAATTAAAAATTTATTTTTAAAACTATTAAATTTTCAGAAGATGACGATGAAAAAATGGTCTGCAATGCTACTGTATTTCTGAAGAAGATTCATTGAATCTATCCAAAAGGTGTCAAACTTATTGATGTTTGAAAAAATAACTGAGAATAAACAAATGGTTAGCCTTCATTGAAAATCATAGGACATGATTGTGAAATGGGAACCAGAGAATATGCTTTTTTCCACATTATGTTTGTCAAAATGCGATTATAAAGAGGCATTATATATATACAGTCCCTGGCCATATCATATGCAAAATTATGACTGTCAGTATAATATATAAACTAATTTTCATAAAAGCTCCATGCATATGTATGTATTTAATACTTTGTCAGGTCCCCTTTGGCGGCTATTAGAGCTTTAATTCTTTTTGGCATGCTTTTAATGCATGCCTGGACTGTTTCTTGCAACTTTGGATGATGGTACCAGACAAATTATTTTCTCAAGAAGGCGAATTTTTGTTATTTCTTCCTTTGCGATTTCCCTCTTCATAAGCTCCCAATCATTTTCTATTGGGTTCATATCTGCAGAATTTCCTGCCCATGGTAATATACGAATATTTTTCTCCAACAAAAATGATCGAACTGTTCGAGCAGTATGACATGGAGCCCCTTCTTGCATAAAAACAAATGATTCTTCATTTGTGAACCATTCCTGTAGTTGAGGCAGCAGTCGTTTCTCCAATATTTGCTTGTACTGGTCTAACATTTTAACAATAAATTAATATAATTATTACAATTATACAATAATTAATAATATTTTACATGTTTTATATTTGTATTTTATGATTGAACTTAACATAGTTATTTGTATATGATGCAAATTAATACATAGTCTCATCACATTTTGCAATAGCAGTATATCGTATTAGTTTGGTACACACCTTATAAACATTCTTAATTTCACAGAAAATATTCTATGGTTACTCAATTTTGTTTATGAATTTCAATCTAGTCTCTTTCTTTTATTGACAAAGTGTCCTATACACTGTTGTTGGTTGTCACACCGCAGGTTTGTTTATTTGCAGCCATGATTTAATTTTGTTGTTAAAGTCTTTGTGGTTGGTTTTTGGGTATTTAATGTCTTTGGGTATCTGGTTGTATAGTTTAGGTATCAGATACTTAAGAGTTCTTTTTCCATAACTGTTGTATGTTAATGGTATTTGGTACTTTGGATTTCTTGTTTTGTACCCATTTGGTGCATCAATTTTGAATTTATTATCATTATTGTTCTGAATTATGTTGAGGTACATGTAGAATCCTTTTGGTGTTAGAGTGTTGTAGCAAGCTGGCAGGTCACACTGGCTGAGATTTCTCTTCTTGGCCATTATTTTGAATACTTTAGCCCGTATATTTTCCAATTTGCTTAAGTATGTTTTGCATGCACCACCCCAGGCTTGCACACCATATCTCAGTAATGATTCAATTAGAGAGGTATATATAATTTTCAAAATTTGTTCATTTACAAAAGTCTGAATTGAATACATACAGCCAGCTATCATTTTTACTTTGTTGAACAGGTAATTAGTGTGCAAGTTATATCTCAGGTACTCATCCAAAACAACTCCTAGATATGAGTAATGTGTTACGTAGTCAATCTTGATACATTTATCACTACATCCAATGGTTGTGCATTGATAATCATGCAGAGTTATTTTTTTTATTTTTAAGTTTTTACGTTTTTTCCGAGTTTTGAAATGAATTACTTTGGTTTTCACAGGATTAGCATACAAGTTGTTTTCATATGACCATTTAACAATGTTGTTAAATTCTGTTTGTAGTTGGTCATTACATTTGTTTATGTTGCTATTAGAGTACAAAAGAGCAGCATCATCTGCATACATGTAAAGTTTGCAAATTTTCTATGTTTTTAAATATGTTGTTGGCATATATTAAAAATAGCACTGGCCCTAAGCAACTTCCTTGCGGTACTCCATGTCTGATAGTTTTGGGATGTCTTAAGATATTGTTTATTTTGACTAATATTTTTCTATTCTTTAGATAGCTTTTAAATAATCTTAAAAACCGATCTTGAATGCCTATTTCTTGCAGTCTCTTCAACAGAATTGTGTGACTAACAGTGTCAAATGCCTTGGAGTAGTCAATGAATATTGCCATTACCTCCTTTCCTTTATCAAGATTATTATTTATGTAATCTGTGACTTGGATCAGAGCTTCTTCTGTTCCCTTACCTTTCTGGAATCCATATTGGTTTGTATGTATTATATGATTATCGTTCATATATTGATAGAGTTTGTATTGTATTATGTACTTCTCAAATATTTTTGCAAACACAGGGAGGATAGATACAGGTCTATAGTTATTGAGATCACTCGTATCTCCGCTTTTGTAAATGGGCCTAATAATGGAGCTTTTTAATCCTTCTGGGAATATTCCATTTCTAATGCACTTGTTTATTAGATTGCTTAATATTCCACTTAGTACATCTGCATTGTTCACAATATCTGTTGTTCTTATTGCATCATTCCCTGGAGCTTTTTTGATACTAATTTTCTTTTTTATAATTTTGATCAAGTCTTTTTCATTTGTACAAGGTAAATAAAAGCTGCAATCAGTTGTTTGTTCATGATAATCCATCACTTCGTTATTGTTGCTAGAGTTAACTGTTGCATTGCTTTCTGTTATGTTTTCTACTTGTTGAATGAAATGGTCACAAACTTATTTACAAGTATATCAGTTCTGAAGCGGCTCCCAAATGCCATCAGCAATTTGTCATCAATATTTTTATCTGTCTTCCTATTTAGCATGTTGTTCACCTCCTTCCATATTCCTTGGCAATCATTTTCTTTGTTTTTAAAGTATCGGTCATGATATTCTTTCTTAGCATTTCTGATTTCATTGTTAACTTTGTTCCTGTATTGTTTATAGGCTCTTTCATACATTTCATTGTTGGGGTTAGACTTCCATTTCTTGAATAATCTGTCTCTTTCTTTTAGAATATTTATTAGTTTATCTGTCACCCATTTTTTATTGATGTTCCTATTTGCAGAGTTATTATGAAGCCTTTTTTGTATTGTTTTGGTATAATTCCTATATGTTGTTTTAAAGATGTTCACAATATTCTCTAGGAACTTATCTGCATTTGCATCTTCACATTCATTCCAATTATGGTTTCTGATGATGTAATTGATTGATTTGTTATCATATATTTTAACAGTTGTAATCTTGATGTCTCTACTCATTTTTAAGATGTTTATTTCTGTGGGGTTATATTGAATGACTATTGGGTAATGATCAGAAATTTTGTATTTAAGAGTGGCAGACCAAATTGCCTTCGCTTGCGATCTTACAAAGATGTGGTCGATTATGGAGCTGCGTACTATTCCTTCTCTGATTTCCTCTCTTGTGAAGTCTTCTATAGCATTCACAAACCCATTACTATTTAGAAGTAGCTCATACTCATTTACTGTTTTGTTTCTTTCTATTATATTGATATTGGTATTGCCAATAATGAGTGCAGGATGGTCGTTGAAGGCTTCCACTAAAGTTTTTAATTTTTTAAGGAAGGATTTGTTGTTTGTATTGGGTGGTTTGTAGATTATACTTATTTCTGTAATAATTAAGTTTTTTTCGGTTTTAATGGTGCCAGTTATGGCTTCAAATGGGTCTGCAATGTAGTTTACATTATCAAACATTAGATTGCTTTTATAAAATACTAGTATTCCCCCTCCTGATTTAATTTCTCGTAGCGAGTAGCTTCTTTTATAGCCTGCTATGAAGTAGAGTTCTACATCTTTTTTTTTTAGATTAGCTTCTGTTACACAAATAATATCAAAGGAGCTATTGTTTAAGATGACCAAAAGCTCATTCCAGTGCTTTTTCAATGACTGAATGTTGATATGAAAAACAGACAATTTACCTTGAGTAGGATGAATTTCACTAGATTTTATGACAAATTCTTGCCACTGTTCAATGTTATCACACGCTTTAAAGTTCACTTGATGATTTCTTATGTCACTAGTGTTCCAATCCATTGTGAAGTCGAAGTAGTTTATCCAAGACTAACAAAAATTTAACATTTGTCTAAGTCCTTGACACTAGTAGCTGCAATTACCTTGCCATTGTCTTCTTTTCTCACTAATGTGCCATTTTTCACCCACACATATTTAATGTTTCTTAGCCTGGCTTGTATCCTCAGTTCTTTTAGTAGATTCCTATTTTATGGTGTCAAGGCTTCATTGAAGTATAGGCGATCCTCATTTAATTTTTGCTCCCTGTTCATATTATTCCACCATTGAATACCTTTCTTCCTAAAAACATTCCTTTGATTTTCTTCCTTAAACTTTACCACTAATATTTTGTTGCTCTTCATTGGTATTATTTCTGCTTGCGTCGCTTCACATTCCTCATCGGCACCTATTTTTTTTTAGCAATTTCTCTATACTCTTCCATGGGAGAGGCGTCGTCGGCTGTTTTTAGTCCGTGAATTTCAACATATTTTCTTTTCTTATATTGCTCTATTTTGTGTAGTTTGATTGAAACATTGGCTATTTCCGTGTCTTTTTTTGACATGTTTCCCTTCAGAATGTTCACTTCTTGTTTCAGAAGTTTGCTTTCTTTGATATTTTCATCTAGCTTTTTGTCCATCTCGTCGAATTTCTTCGACATGCTGGACGGACTTGATTAATTCTTGTATTAGTTTCTTCATACTCGGTGACAAATCGTGGTCCAGGTTTAAGAGGTCATTTTCTAGATTCCTCTCTTCATTTCTAGGGTGAGAAGTTGATGAGCGTCCTTGTACGGATTCGTTTTCTCTGCATTTTATACACCGCCATTTTGATTTTGCATCACGCGATTTCGCCCTATGGGTCTTTTCCGATATTGAGCACGACCCGAAATCAGAGGTGGATTTACGCATAGGCACAGTAGGCACGTGCCTACGGCGGCAAATTTTCAAGGGCGGCAAATTTTCAAAGGCGCAAATTTTCTAAAACTTGATATTTTCTAAAACAAATATAGGTTTTCTAAAAACTATAACAGCATAAATGCTATTTTTATTTTAAAAATGATTTAAACGAGACTAAAGCCGCCCCCCCCAACCTTTTATTTATAAATTAAGTTTGAATTTCAAATGGGGACATTTTCAATGTTACAGAATACATGGAAAGAATTTGCCAACGACTTCTGATTGGTTGATTGAGCAGAAAGAATTACATTCTTAGAGTAAGGAGTTTGAATTAGCCAATCAAATCGCTAACGGATTTCGCTATGCATTCATACATGCGCTATTTCTATTACTTCTTGAATTAGTTCTAGAAGACGGATCTGGAAATAACCCTTTTCTTTCTTTTGTTACTATTGTTGTGTATCATTTATTGTAAGAGACTGCTGAGTAAAAATGATATTTTTAAGTTTTAAAATGAATGATTATCGAAAAAGGCTCACCGGAAGTCAATATGCAAAAATCCGAAAAGAAAAGGAAGAGTAAAAAATTTGTGTCAAAATGAAAGTGATCAGACAAAAAATTAATTAATTCTTTAAACCTATATGTGAAACTGATCACTGCTGCAGTTCACTCGACAATTCTATTACTGAGTTAGTTATAAACATATAGATTAGATAACATATTTAGTTTTCAGCTTGCATATTTTTTCCATGTACTAATAACTTGTGATAAATAAATGTTAACATTAATATATTTTTAATGCAGAGTTGTGTTGGTAAAATATTCTCAAAATGCAAAAAATGTTTAGTACAATGATTAGAAATTAAATATTCTTGACGTGTTGTTGTTGTATTCGTTAAAATGAACTATATCTTAATATAGAATTTAAATAAATTAGCATAAAATGTTACTACACTTTATTTTATATAATATGTAATAATACATATAATATTTTGTCTCTTTTATTTATTCAGGATTATCACTGAATCTAATAATGAGACTACAAAATTCCAAACAGCTAAAAATGAAATGGTTCCTCAAGCAATTGAAAATATAACTGCGATTGATTATGAGTCGACGATTCAACCGATGTAAATAGTTTTAAGCTTTTTTTGTATAATTATAATCTTTCTAGAATATTTGTTTATAATATTACAATACATTATTATAATAATTTAGTATTTTCCTTTTTAATTAAATAGGATTTCTACCGATTGTATACAACTGCAAGAATATAAAATTGATGAAACCATAACTTCGACTGATCGTTTTTGTTGGAAAAGCGATCCAGCTTTGTGGTCTATTACTGAAGCTACACGTGATCATGTTAAATGAAGTCGTAGGCTTCCGCGGCCAGAGTCATGTGGGTGATCTGGGCTGTCCGGGTGACGCCGCGTCGAAGGCTGTATTGCCGACGTTTCGACCATCCTGTCGTGGTCTTCCTCAGAGCTGGTATGCCAGCCATACCAGTATGTAATTTTATGGAGATAAACGAACTGAACATTAATTATTGTCGTGGACAGTCCTACGACAACGCGTCAAATATGTCCGGTCTTTACACAGGTCTTCAAGCCCGTATGAAAGATGTAAATGCTCTAATTGAATTCTTCCCCTGTTCTGCTCATTCTTTAAATTTAGATGGTACAAATGCAGCTGAATCATGCACTCAAGCATGTACTTATTTTCTACTTCTACAAAATGTATATACTTTCTTTAGTGCATCTACATCAAGGTGGGACATACTTCAAAATTTAGTAGAAAAAGGATCCAGTACATCCTCTTTGAAAAGTCATTCAATTACGCGCTGGTCAGCTCGAGATGATGCATGTCAGGCTTTAAAACATCGTTGGCAAAATGTTTTAGATGCCCTTCAAATTATATCTGATGATTCTACGCAAAAACCGCCAACGCGTGCGGAACCTAAAGGTCTTGTTGTTGCTTTAAATCGACTTGAAACTGCTATTATGACCGAGGTTTGGGATTCATTTTAGACCGCCTGAATGCGTCGAACAAACAACAGCCAAAAGTCGATATCGATGGTTCCGTGGTTGGTATTTACACTTAGCATGTAGAACTTTCAAAAACCAACAGGGACAATTTTGAATTTTTTGAAGAGAAGGGTAAGAAGCTGTCAAATACCGAAACGTACGAATTGGAAAACAAAAGAAAAAGGAAACGTAATATCGGCAAATGGTGTAGTTACGAAGGATTGGCAGAAGGCTGGAAAACTGAGCCTACTGGAAAAACATGTCAGAACTAGGCAAAAGGCCGCACTATTAGGTGCGACAAACATCACCAGAAAGTTTTACAAAATCACCAGAAAGAAGATCCAAGGAAACAAAGACCACCAAAATTATCATTAATGAAGGACTACACAAACGTTGTTTAGAACTCAGTATGATGAAACACTTCATGGTAGCAACTCCATATTTTTATAGAAATTTTGTATCTTGAGCAAAAATGCCCCGACGTTCCTTGAGAAGTAGAGGAATAATAAATAATGATAATAAAAATGTCTGTTATTGTTATATCTATGATGATGATTTAATGGATGTACACTGTATCAATGTATTGATGAAAAATAAATTCAAATTAAAAAAACATATAATTATCATTATTAAAATTGTATTGAATAGAAAGAGAGGGCAATACTCCATAAGGCTCCGTATAATTGCTTTAATGCACAATAAATGTGTGCCGATGCCCATGCCATGGAGGAGTACACAATAGGAGGGGAAATTCACTGTTTCAGAGTACGGACAAGATGATTCGCTAGCGTCCTTTCCATATGGCGGCATCTAATTCCGTGTGGCCGCATCATCTCACCTCGCGGCCGACAGTTAAAATACTACACTATTTTTTTTTTTTCTCTCTCTCCCTCTCTCTACCATAAAACTATGGTTACGTGTCTTCTAGTTGTGACGGTCGATTTATACATTGTGACAATACTCATTTGTGACGTACCGGTGGTTGATTGTCAATATTTACCAACCCATTGACATCGAGACATAGGGCCTATAACCACCCTATTAACTCACATTACCTTGTCAATGGTTCCGGCTAGAACGATTTGTGAACGCTGATGGCATGGTATTTGCGACGTTTAGTATGGTAATATTGCCCAACCTGCTTTGGCGAGACCTACTCTCATGTATACCCCAGATATCGCGGTCGCGGGTTCTGTAATGCTTTGTAGTTTTGAGTGTGAAATAGTGCCTCATTAATGGAAATTATGCTCCTGGAGCCTCTTCAGTTCTTTTAAGTTTACTAAGGGCGTAATAATAAGATGAGTATCTGCTGCAAGCAGAATTTCTTCCTATGAGAATATCCATTGACACACAAACATGGTCCATGGACACAGAGTAAGGTAAAATGAGGTTATTGTCCGTATACTCTTCTCGAATAAAGTATTTAATTCTAACGTATAATTTATTATTCACTACAGGTTTAGCAATTTGCGGAACATGAATGTGCGTCCCTTAGTTTGGAAATATTGGTTTATATACAGTAAATTTGTTTATACAAAGTCTTGAAGTGGGGTTTGTCAGAGAAGTTGCTGATTAATTCATTAAAGTCTGTCAGAAAACATTACACATGCAGAATGTTTATAAAAAGGGGAACCACAAGTTGATGTGCAACTTGATGTTGTTGAGTGTGTGTTTAGTGAAGGATGAGTAAATAAAAGCAGTTTTTAAATCAAGTTAAGTAGCATATGATTTGAATTGGACATCACAGATCTGAAAACGTTGGTAGGCCCTATTTGTTGTCACGTTATTGTGTCTTCCTTTGGTGTTGTGCTTGTGAATTTAAGAAATTCTGGCAATGTTACTTTGTTCTGTGCTATGTTACACACTAGCATTCACATTAAAATGTAGCATGCATAAATGAAAAAAATTGTTGACTGTGATATATTTGCACTACCATGTGCAATGTTTTGATGTATTTGTAGTTTATAAAATATTAATCTTTTCTATAGTTCAACAATTTTTTAATTAAGGAAATCACTCATTTCTGTACTAATGGAAGATAATTCTGGAACTTCCAGCAGTCTTTTGTTATTCCAGAGATATTAAATTGCATTATCCCATCTTTGATTTCTTTAATAAATTAATATATTGTTTTGGGTATTCCAAAGGTGCTTAAATTTATATTTATTGAATGAAAAATTGATTTCTTCCAGGATTCAATTACATATAAGTAAAATCTGAACTAAAATCATGGCACATTTCCAACCTATTTTACTGATGTTTTTACTGTTACAAATAACATCTATGAATCTTGAAGATTAGGCCAAACAACTTGGCCAAAAGTCTCGGGATAAGAGATGAGGGCACGTAATTGAACCGAATGAATTGTTTTGGAGTGTAGCATTTTTAAAAGTATTCTTATCATTCTTCAGAAGCAGATTGCAAGCATTCTTGGTAATTGTGTATCTTAAAAAATGTCATTAATTCATATCATCTCTTTGTATGTAATGAAATAAATTCATATACAAATTTTAATTCTATTTGTTTATTTTCATCTTTAAATTGAAAATAATAACAATCTTTGTCAATCTAGGGAATTGGTTAATAGTAGTAGATTAATAGTGAAAGTATACAATATGATAAGAGAATCAATTATGCTAGTCCTTTTTTATAGGAAGGTATTCACTTCTATTTTTGAAATGTTGCAGGATTTAGTTTTGCTCTCTTCATACTTGCATCAAATCTGTATTTTCAGATCTGTTGCTGTCAAAAACCAATCAGTAAATTCATATACTTGATAATGGTAACATTTCTCATTGCATATCAATAAGGTCTAAGGACTTAAAAAATTAAATTAATAATTCAATATTTGTAAAAAAGTGAGAATAATGGGTTTTGGTATATAATGAGGGAACATGATGGCAGTATGAAAACAATTTTAAAAAGTCAGTCACTGAGAGATCTGTACTCACAGTAAAATTGTTAATTGAAACGAGGCCCAAAAGAAGTGTAAACATTCCCAGTCATTTTAGTCTGCACACGCCTACCACACAAACTCAAATTACATAATGTAAAGTCCGTGAAATATGCACGCCTCTCACAATTGAAACTTTACAGCCTCCAAAAAGCCCAATGAGAAACGTTTTCTTCTTATATATAATTAAATTGGTTTTTAAAATTTTGAATTATACACTAACAGGTGAGCTTTCACATTACATTGGTACAATGTTAATTATTTATTTTTGGACTTAAGTAAGTTTTACATTCCTCCTTAATTTATTCAATACTGTAAAAACCAATTTTGCTTCTTCTTTGTGCAACTAATTTTGTAAATACACTTTCAGTTACACTTAATGAGGGAAACAGAATCTCTGAAATATTATAAACCTTCATTGAACACAATTAAAAAAAATAATTTGGATTTATTTAAGTGCATTTGTCCCACATTAAAAAAACGACTCAAAAGTATTAGAAAATAATTTCAATAGTGACAACCAAATCAATACTTGTTTCGACTGAGAACAGAGATTTTCAGTTCTGTGATGACTAATTCAAATCACATGCAACTTATCTTAATTATTTAAAAACTGCTTTATTTTATTTACTCATCCTTCACTAAATGCACACATATTTCCCTACAAACACCCAACATCATCAAGTTGCACATCATCTTGTAGTTTCCTTTTTTATAATCGTTCTGCATGTGCAATGTTTTCTGCCAGCCCTTAATGAATTAATCAGCACCTTATCTCACAAAAACCCACTTCAACACTTTACCAATTACCACTTATAAACCAATGTACTGTAAATAAACCAATAATAACTGCAAATTTACTCTGAAACTTTTCCAAACTATGTAATGCACACACACACACACACAACATTTGTGTTCTGCTAAATGTTAAACCTGTAATGAAGTCCTAGAGGTACTAGTAAAATGATTCCAGGAAAATAAACTCATCGTAAACACCAGAAAACTGTCTCCCTAAACTTTTGGAATTCACTCTCTAAAGAAAAGCCTTCAGCACAATTGTAAAAATAAACCCAAAACTTCATCCTGTAAAAATAACCCCAAAACAACTTTCCTTGGATTGACTATTCAAGATGATATAAAATGGAACTCCCAGGTCACAGATCAAAACAAGCTTACTATCTCATGATATGCCATATACATCCTGAAGTCCAATTCTAACTTAGATACACTGCGAATGGTGTACTTTGCAAATGTTGTCTCACACCTAAAGTATGTAATAATATTCTGAGGAAATTCCCCAGAAAGTATTCACACTTTCATCATTAAAAACAAATATTGAGAAAAATTACAAACACTCAAATATGAGTCCTGCAAACCACTGTTCAAAAAATTACAAATACTACCACTCTCATGCATGTACATATTTGAAATATTAATCTTCACAAAGAAGACACTTATGGAAAACAAGAATTCTGTTACTCTGAACACAGAAGGTCATAACAATGATACTAGACAAAAAAGAAACCTGCATGTTCCTCACAGTGAAACGTCACTCTTTCAAACAAATACCCTTATAGAAGGCATTACACTATATAATAAACTTCCTAGTGAATTTAAAAGCTTAAACTCGTTATACATATTTAATAATAAACTGAAAGCTTTCCTGTTAAACTACACATTCTACAGTACAAAAAAATATATGCATCATAAACACTTATCTACATATAATATATGTAACATAATATATAAACTAGTACTACCAATTTTGGCATTTTCTGTTGCATATTTTCAAACCCCCTCTTAACTGGTTGTTGGATATAAAGGACAGACCCAGCCTAGGCATGAATCTCTGAAGAATTTCTTTTTTATTATTATTATTATTGTGTTTTAACTTGTCTTCTTACACTACCATTAAAAAAATTAATATTTATATTATAGCTTTCCATGATATTGTATTTAATACAAGAATTGAATTTTAAATTTAATTTGTCTTGTATTTAATTTTAAGAAATTTGTGTATTGTATGATTATATTACATATCTTGACTTGTCATACATGGCATATGCTGTATCTATGTGACAAATTTTTAATTATTATTATTATTGACAACCTCATTTTACCGCTTACCTCTGATTGTAATTCGACATTCTCATAGAAAATAATTCTGCTTGAAGTAGATACTTAATTTATTATTACTTCCTTTGTGAACTTAAAAGATGTGAACATTCTTTCCAGGGGCATAATTTCCATTGATGAGACTATTTCACTCAGAACTACAGAGCCCGCGCCCCGCGATCCTGCCGCGGTCTCTCAAGTACCATAGCAACATTACCATACCAAACATCTTAAATACCATGCCCTCGACGTTCACAAATGCGTTTTGGCGAGAACCACTGAGAAAGTAATGTGAATTAATAGGGTGGTGGTTATAGGTCCCACGTACGTCTCAATCTCAATGGCTTGGTAAATATTGACAATCAACCATCGGTACGTCACAAATTATTGTCACAATATATAAATCGATTGTCACAACTAGAAGACGCATAGGTTTATGGTTGAGAGAGACGATCCTTTTTTCAGTGCAGTCATTGAAAAAATAGCGCAGTCAATGAGTATCCACCCGCCCGCAAAGGCACTAATTGGCTCCTGATTCACAAAGAACTGGAAAAGCACCTCCCGGATGTGGAGCCCATCACAGATCGGCAGTTTATCGAGCCAGGTGCAAAACAGCTCGTGGATACTATTACAGATAGCCTGAGTGCGGCCGCCTTCGCCGGGCGAAACGAGTAGTGAGCCCTGGAGCTCCCTCCGAGAATCATCGCGCTAATTCGGCGCAAAACCAGGGCCCGCAAGGAATGGAAGCGAACGCGACATCCAGCAGATAGCCTTAACTGATTCAGTGTGCTCACGGACGCCGCAGAAGTAGCTGACTCCATCGCCGCCCTACGGAGCGAAAAAGCGCTAGGACCGGACGACATTCCCAATGATTTTCTTAAAAAGCTCCTGCGAAGTACCATAAATTACATTGTACGCACGTTTAACGCAATCTTCATTTTTTGGCTATTTCCGGCGCAATGGAAACATGCTTATATGCTTAACTTTCCCAAACCAGGAAAGAAGAGTTTGCTACAATCGTATAGACCAATCAGCCTCCTAAATACGCTCGACAAACTCATTGAGAAAATTTTAAATTTCACAGAATAACATGCTTTAATTAATAATCAGGAACTTGGTTTCACAGCACCACGCATCAACTAGTGCGCATAGTAGAATTCGGTGCAACTTGATCGAGCGACGATTCACGGGTAGCGTTTTCCTAGACGTAGGCAGCGCCTTTGATAAGGTTTGTAACGACGGCCTCTTCACCTCATCTCCGCCATCTTCCCTTCCTACTTCATTCACTCCTTCCTCGCGAACAGATCGTTTCAAGTGACAATTCTGAATGCAAAATCCACCTCTCGCCGCATACGGGCGGGCGTGCCTCAGGGGAGCATCAGTGCTCTACTACCTGTACGTGCGCGATACCAACTCCCACCCAGACCGAGCTCGTCATGTACGCAGACGTCACAGCAGTAATTGCTGCGTCTAAAAGAATCGATCTGCTCGTTAAATATTTGAATCAACATTTGTTTCTGATACAGGAGTGGCTGCAGCGCTGGCGTCAACGTGGAAAAGAGCCCGGCGGTGCTCTTCAAACATAAATAATACGACCAGTCTCGGCCGCTCGCGCAATGGATTTCAAACATTGAATGGTGCGCCAGTA
Organism: Gryllus longicercus; assembly: GCA_038098605.1. NCBI lineage: Eukaryota > Metazoa > Arthropoda > Insecta > Orthoptera > Gryllidae > Gryllus > Gryllus longicercus. The sequence goes on from JAZDUA010000238.1 coordinate 1,270,420, forward strand.
CAAAGCATCTCGGCATCACACTCGACCGTGCTTTAACTTTCCGCGAGCACGCGGACGCGGTTTAGAGTAAAGTGTGGGAACGCTTGGGCATGTTGCGATGCTTATTACATAAGCAGAGCAAACTGTCCACAGCGAACAGCCTGCTGCACCATAGAGCCATGATTAGGCCCATTATGGACTACGCCTGCCCAAGTTGGCGAATAGCGGCGCAGCGCACTTGAATAAGTTGTAAATAGTTCAAAATGTGTGCCTTCGTAGCATACTGTGCGCGCCATGTTATATTGGAATTTCAGAACAGCACTTAACATTAAATCTACCGCTCCCCAACGAGCGCTTGAGTGTTGCGAATCACGATGGCGAAATGTTGAATCCAGAATTTGCCAACGCTGTTCGGCAGGATAAGGAAAAAAGTTTCGACACGTTTCCCTCTGGAATTTCCTCAAGAAATTTGGGTGTATTGTTTCTGCATTAAAGTTTTCAAAAATATGTTTTCATTACAGGTACTAATGTGGCTCCGGTTCTGCAACCTGATAAGGAAGAGGAACCATAAGGTCCAAATAACATGTAATCAGGCTTCATAAAATGTTAACATATGTTTGTAAAATATGTCAGTGCTCTGATATCCATACAAATTCCAAACGTATGTTTTGTGGTACTTACGTAAATGTTATGACTGACTAAATGATCATTTTCTAAAGTATTTAACATGGATTATTACAAAGTGCAAATATGCTAATAGACTGCATTTTCCTTACAAGTAAATTGTGATGAATGCTGTTTGATTGATAGAGATGTGTGAATAACGGCAGGCCTGAGATCAGATACAAGATGTATCAAATATTTGCATTTTGGGACAATCTACTTTTACTATGATTATTTGGTGTATTAGTAGTTTTACGGTAATGACAAAAAAATGTTCTTAAGGCAAAGTACATCTGATCCAACGTGCAAGTCATTGATGCTGGTATTTGATTTAAAATCATTTATGCCACTTGTACCACGTAAAGATGTGTTTTGTGTTATAACTTGAAAAGTTGGAGATAAATAATAATTGCATTAATAAATGTGAACGTCAAGAGTTGTTTCAATAATGTGCAATTCATAGTAATTGAATGACGGAATGTCTGCAATTCCAGATTCTTCTATTCCTGTGGTGTATTACTCTATAATATATAAAATTGTTTTCAGAATTTATTTTATGAATCCTATAAACAAACATGTTTGTTTTTATAACTGCTAACAGATTCTTCCCAACCACAATTATTATTTTTAAATAGGCGTAAAATTAGCTGAATACGTTATATTACAGAGGTTAATATATCTACATCGGATGTCCAAATAGTAGATTGAGCACCGTGTGCCTCAGCCTGCCGTTTGAACGCTCAAGAAGTACCCATTCTCTGGCCACAGTGGAATGTTGTCGATTTAACTCTTGTACCTTATTGTAGATGGTGCTACAGGAATTTCCCCTCCTATTCTATATTCCTCCACGCCCATACGCTCTGGGCCATGGAACTACTAGGAAGCATAGAGTGCGCGTACATCTAGAGTGCATCATACAACTAGAGTGCGCGTGAACCTACTGCGCAGGTTTCAACATGCGGTGGCCGCAAGTCACGTGACTTTGGGACGCCGGCAGCTTGTTTTGCGTTGTGTTGTGTACTTAATATTTGTGCTTAAGTGTGCTTAATATTTTTGCCGCCTGTAGGCACATCAAATTTGCCGCCCCCTGTTTAAAATTGTTACATTTCTAATTGTAGCGTTTCAGTAACAATTCCTCATTAATTTAAACGTTTTAACTTTAAAAGTAACATTATATTTTGCACATTGTTTTCATAAATTAAATAATTTTTTTGGATTAGCTAATTTTGGATATAAACTGTATCTTCATAGCAAGTAACGTTCAACATTATTAACGTTTCAACACTGAAACGTTAACATTAAAAGGAAACTAAAACATGACAACTAGAATTGCAACATGTTTTCTTTCGTCAACGGGCCTTAAGTTTCAGATTCATATACTTCTGAAATCATAAGGTATACTCTAATGAAGTAGACAAATAAATAGCTTGTATTAAATATTAATATGATATTTTTAAAATAAAAATATTTATGCTGTTATAGTTTTTAGAGAACCTAAATTTGTTTTAGAAAATATCAAGAAAATTTTGCGCCTTTGAAAATTTACCGCCGTAGGCACGTGCCTACTGTACCTATGCGTAAATCCACATCTGCTTGCCATCAGTAGACAATCTTGAAACTAGATTGTCTCCCTATGTAGTGGGCATTGTAACGAATATTGGAGGATTTGTAGTAAAAAAATGGAAATTTCACTCGCTTGTGTTGACTGTAAGATAGTTCTTTGCCGGACTGATAGTGATGAAGGATCATATTCCTTCATTCAGAATAAGGATGATCATGGGCTGAAATACCCTTCTGCAGATGTGAAAATCTGCAAACGAGCAGAAGTAGAAGTAAGAATACTTCAAGGGAAAGGTGACATTTTTAAAAGGACAGCTTACACTACAATTGTAGATAGATGTTTGAGAGAATTTGTAAATAATTCCTTTTTTGTAATTTAATTTATCATAGGATGTATTTGTTTCAGGCAATATTATTTAAATATATTGAAATTAGGTTAAAACATAGGAAGAGAAAGACTCAAATTTACCAGAATAATAGAATTAGATCATTTAATAATAAAATGATTTTATTTAGAGGGCATTAATGTATGTGTATTTATTGGTGTAAATTTGTTTGTAGTGTTAGTAGTATGTTAATGTTTATAGTTTGTATGATTGTAAGTATTTGATTTTTATTAGTAAATTCTTTGAAAATTATATATTTCAGCTTCCGGGTCAAAGACCCCATTTCGATCAGGTTTTTGGCCAGTTTCCCTGATCCATTGAGCAAATGCTGGGATGTAGCTTAACTATGCGCACGTTTTGTTGAGCACTCCTTTTGCTTGTAGTGGTAGGAGTAAAACCAATGTTATGTTACTGTTTTGGTAGTAATACCAAAAAAATAAAATAAAACCTGCAGTTTGTTTATCAATACAAATAAGTTTTGTATAACTTGGGAGGTAAAATGTCTAATATCTATAGTTGAAAAGTTGGGAAGAGATTTTTGAGCACAAGAAAATGTGTACAGATGGTACTTCTCCTCCGTATGTCACATACAGTATTTACTGTTTTTGACTAAATAAATCAAAATATATATGAAAATAAAAGTTTGTTTCCCCCTCTACAAATCCTTGAAATATTTTGATAACTTGCAGTTATATGTCTAATGATATCAGAATGTCTAGCATTAAGTAGTAACAGAAACTTGGATTAATGCCTCCCATGGAGTTAATTTATTTTACAAATATTTTTTATTGTCCTATGTAATAGTGTTGTGGTGCGTTATCGTTGGCATTTCTAATGAAATAATTATAAACGTCATTGCCAACAATAGTATTTATTACAAGAGCAGCTTTTGATGGCTTAGCCATTCCATTCAGCAGGTAAGGAATGCATCAACTTACATTTCTAGGTTTGTTTTCAAATTTTATGTGTCCTAATTCTATTTCATTCACTTTCCTTTAGTATTAATGACTTACCCCCCGCACACTTTTTTCTTTCTTCCAGTTTCTAGAATGTTAAATATATTTTCCAAAAAAATTGTAAATTATTAGTAACCTTTATTATAATTTTGTTGTAAAATCAAAAGAATATTCACGTTTTAATGTTTTGTTTTTTCTTCTTGCACTAGACAACTGAAGATGATAGCTAAGCCATCGAAAGCTGCTCTTGTAATAAATACTATTGTGGGCAATGACGTTTATAATTATTTCACTATGTAATAGTACTTGTAAAACAGGTGTAGTAGGGTATGCAGTTGAGAGTGACAAGTTGGACATAAGTCGGAATTTTCATGCACTTAATTAAATTGAGCAGAATAACTTAAAGTAACTTTTCTGCTATAAGCAACATTCTTAGGGCCGTGTAATAAATGAGAAAATAACGCTAGAGTGAAGCATGCTAGATACTTATTAAAAGAAATAATTTAGTACGAGATGGGTGTATAACAGATGGCTCCCAGCTATCCCAAAGTCACGTGACTCGGGCGCGCGAGATGTTGATACCCGGCCGGGCCTTCTGCGCAGCCCGGTGCGCACTCTAGTATATCTCTACTCTATGCTAGGAAGTTGGTGCCACCTCGAACGTGAAAGCACTATCGATCTTTTGCACATGCAGAGTTTCGCCGCACTTTAATGCATCTGCGCTTGCGCAAAAGATTGATATTGCTGACGCTATGGCGTGCATAAACTTCTTAGTCCCAGTTATGTACTAAACTGTAGCTTCATACTCTGTGCCGATGTGGCCTTTTCGTTCAAGGAGTAATCATCAAAACAAATTATGCTCAAAGAGTATAAATAATAGTAAGCTACCTGTTGAACGAATATTACACGAACGAAGAACATGGACATATCATTGCGATTGGTCGTGGTATGCACCAAATGAGGTAGTTACATTTGAAAACTGACATTTATACGTACCTCAAGAAAGGTTTGAAGAGCAACGATAACGGCGAAGGAGAACACAGTAAGTCCAAGTAATGAAGTGGCAATTTTCCACCGCATTAAATGTTTCATCTTACATTCTTTTAAATTCGAACTATTTCGTTGACTTTTATGACATTCGACGACTTAGCTTTCCGTCCGGTTGATCGTTTTTCAACAAGATACTGAGCATTACAAATACTATCTGTGCAAGTCGCTTTCTCTAGGTCCAGGCAATTGCCATTGTTTGGATGCAGCTTTTGTGGCGCAGTCTTTAGGGCAAATGTCAAACTCGTGTCACTTGGATATCTTGGTCAAACTTAGAATTTATAATTTTTTAATGAAATATTGTGCTGAACCTAACCTAATCCGAACTGTTTTAATGAGCCGATTTCTTGAAAGATATGATTGATATATTACGTAATTCTGACCGGTTGTGGCGTTTCATAGTTAGAAAGAAATTATTCTAAAGCAAACATTTTATGACTATCTTGAAAGACATTGTAATCTGTAAATAAGTCAGTAAATAATTTCATTTCAAATAAAAGTTGAATTCAACCATGGCCAATTGTAAAGCCGGCCGGAACACCCGAGTTTTGTTGCCATGTGGGTGGGTGTGATTTCGTGGGTTGAGGAGGCGTACTGAGGCGTACTGTCGCTCTTCTTTTAGAACCTCAAATTGCATGGTAATATCGTAAGCATAATAACCAGTGTTCATTAACATGAGTTAGAGTAAACGTCCATAATATTTCACGATTTAGCATAACTACAGAATAATTCTTCGTATTATTCATGTAGCATCCAAGTTTTATGTATAGGCAATGCTTTTCACTTGTTATCGTACTACTTAATTCAGAAAGTTTTATCCGTTGTATCGACTACAATGTTTTGCGTGTGTTGTACAGATAAACAGAAATGACAGATCCTCGCATTAAAATTCTTCGAATCAAGACTGGAGTGGTCAAGCGTTTAGCTAAGGAAAAGTCTATGTATGAAAGAGAAGCTGATCAGCAGAGGGTGCGCATACAAAGTTATAAAGATCAAGGTATGTATGTAGTCATGTGCAATAGAAAAATAATGTTTAGTTTTTGATAGTGAGGAGGTGAAGAAAATGTTTAGAAACGTTTCGTATATCGAAGTTTTGTAATACATGTCATTAACAATTGCAGAGGTTCATAAAGTGATATATGGGAAACATTTGTACATTTCTGCTTTTCTTCCCATTGTAGTGTGCAATATTAGTTTAATTCTGTAAATGAAGTCATTCTATTACTTTCTAAAATTTGTTTCTGCTCAGGAAAAGACGAACACGAGATAAAGAAGCAAGAAGAGGTTCTTAGGGAATCTCTGATGATGGTTCCAGATTGTCAAAAAAGACTTGTAAAAGCATTTGAAGAACTCAAAGTTTTGCTTGAAAGTGAAAGTGACTTAGCAGACAAGGAAGAATATTCTACTGCACAGAAAGTTTTAGAGGAAGCTAAAGCACAGTTACCGGATTCAGAATTAATGCAGTACTCCTAAATACCATTATACTAATATTAACTAAGTTAAATTCATTGTTGAAACACATGAACTTTTATTGAACTTTAATCTATAACATTTAACAAGTGTCAAAGCAATTTAAGTAACCTTTTTAATTTGCTAACTTTTATTAGAATTATAACATGTACCAAGGTTTGCAACCAAAAACTCCAGTGAATACGCCCACACCATCTTACCTGTCATTAAACTCGCAACACCATGAAATAAAACCATCGCATGTGTACAATATTCTTCCTCCAAATGTGTTTATTAATTCTTACACAAACTATCAAGGAAATAGTCATGCAACCTTGCCTGAAAGTCATACCACAAGCTTTTTAGTGCCGCCTTATCCACCACCTAATTTTCAAAATAACTCATTTGCCCAAACTAATGGGCATTTCCTGCATAGCAAGGATGGAGGTTCTCCAAATCCATTTCTGTTCAATGTGCAATATAATAGTATTCCACCGAAAGAAACATTTGGTGACATTCCAAAATTAAATGAGGCCGGTGTAATTAAACCAGAAGCAAACAAGGCATTAACAAAAACATCATGGATTGAGAGTTTACTTCCTAAAGATTGTGAGCAGAAAGCAAAAAGGCCTCCCAAAAAGTTAATAAAGGCAAGTGTAATTTTGTGTTGTTTTTATTGCTCTAATTTAATAGAACCATACATTGATGTGCTCTTTTGAATAATTGAAGGTTTCGGAAGCTAAGAATTCTTTCAAGAAATGTATTACATTGCTACAAGAATTAGAGGTATTGAAAGAAAAGATGAACAAAACATACGAGAACATGACATCAGAATCCTGGAATCTCCATTGTAAAAGCTTTTTAGAGATGAAGGTAAGTGGCTTTTAATAATTTAATTCATAAAGACTGTTATAGTTCGTATCCTGTAAGCAATTAATGACCATCATTTCTGACACTCATTTAACACTAGTGTTACTCAGTGTGTCCAGTGGAAATTGTTTATTTCTGAAGTTGGAGAGTTTGTATGCTATTAAAGATTGATAATTATGAAAGAATTGCTAAAAAATTTGTGCCTTCCTTCATCGTGAATTCTAACATTTTCTTGACAATTTTAATAACAACTTTTTGTCGTGGTTAATTAAAATACCTTTGGGAAATTACCATAAATTGTTAGTAACCGTTAGGACACATCGTGTTTTCTTCACATTTTCACAATAATGATTTCTTAATGAAATAATGTGTGTCGATGTGTGTGTATGTGTATATATATATATATACAGTCTATATATATATATATATATATATATATATATATAATTTTTTTAAAATTTTTTTTTTTTAGAATAAGTTCTTTGATCTAATAAAGAATATGCCTGACCCCTGTAAACTTAAAGAAACTCTTGAAAAGCGATGTAAGAAAAGAGAGTGCCAGTACATAAGAAAGAAGAGGAAGAAAGAAGAAAACATTGCTATTGGAGAAAAAAGACAAGTTTTGCATCATAAGATAGACATGTGGCTCAAATTCATGCAAGAGACAATTGACCGTCACAGAAGAGTAAGGACCCTACATATCTTGTTCAGAGAAACCCTGATGAACTGTAAAGTATTGCTGTTTATTTGCTATTCCTTTGTTTTGTTGGTAAGGAGATGTTATTTTTTAATAGGAGGAAAGTTTGAAAAAAGAGGCAGACAGTGTGTTGTCAGAAGTTCTTAAAAAAAAAGCTGAAAGCCGACGCCAGTTGTTACTTCTAGAAGCTCTTATTAAACTGAGGCAGTTAAGGGCAAAAACTGCAATTGGTAAGGGCCAGCATGTACCTCCAGATGATGGCATTGAAAAAGTGGCAGGTAAATAAATCTTACAGATACAATTATTTGATGTTGTGTATTAGTATATAATTCCTCCTTTTGGTTTATTTATCAGAAAATCTAAGAACATTATGGGCTAAACAACTTAAGGAATATAATATAGAAGAACAAGGAATGCGTGTGATGCTAAGTGAAGCAGTTGATGAAAGAGATCAGTCACAAGCATCACGAGAAAGGCAGATTCTCTCCAGATGGGATAAACTTCTCTTTGGGAACAGACCATGTGATTTTCCAGAGTTTTATTTAGTTGCTGAGAAAAATGTCGAAGCATTTATTAATATCAGGTAATTATCCCTAGATGAAAAAGAAGTAAATGTATCATTTCCTTTATTTTAATGGATATATCTATGATCATAATATTCATAAAGTATTTGAAGAAATTTTTTTTAATTTGTAAAGCCTGTAAACAGAAGATTAATATTATAACTAATGTGTAGATTGTAGAGAGATTTAAGTTTTTATACTTCAAAAATTATGTATTTTGTAAATAGATATGTTGTAAAAAGTAACTATCATCAAAGTATTGTTTGTTTAAAATTTTTACTACTTTTCAGGCACTCATGGGATAAATTTATTGTTTCTGACAAAGCATCTATGCAGTCCAATATACCAGTTGGTTGGATCCTTCCTGAAAACCCTTCTACTGCAAATTGGGAGTCTTTACTTTTACCTGAAAAAACAAAAACTTAATCTTTTGAAATGACTTTCTTTGCTTCAATAAAGAGAAGTTACATATTATTTACAGTGTCGTAAATGTCATTAAGTTGACTTGCTTTTTTTAACAAGGGTATCATTAACATTTTGCTATTAAAGGAACAATTGTTTGTAGTACTAATGTGTACTGCCATTTTTGGCACACACAGATTTGTAAGTAATTCTTTGATTTGCTGTGACATATGTGGTGCTATTTGCTCTTGACGATGTTACAAATTTCAATTTAGTAGCCAACTTCCAAAATCTGAAATTCTTATTACACATTTTAAGTGCTCTTTTGTAATTCATTGAATTGCTGTTTTCATAACATTTTGCAGTATTATTGTGCATCAGGTAATATTGTACATACATTGGTCAATAAAGTTCACAATTTTGCTAATAATATTATATGAAAATTTCAATTTTTATTTGTATTGTTAATAGCATTAGAAGGGATGGGAGGTATATCAAAGTCATGAAATTCCTGGGTAAAACCTCATTCCGCAATCCTCGATGTTGAGAAAATAATTTAGGCCTGGTAAAGTAAATGTAGAGTTGAAAAACAACATACATATAGTTGCATGGATGTGTATTTGAGTACCCACAAAAATTTTCTACATCTGTACACTATGAATTATATTATTATTTTTGTAGAAATTGGAGATCAGATTAGTCTATAATTTTGTTTTTCATCCAATCAACTTTATTCATTTAATCATGTAGTTGCAACCTGTTGATGCATCTGCCATAAGCAAGACCAGGAATCATGTGTAAAGATCGGATTTGTGTACTCTAAAAATCTATAAACTATTCATGTGAAGTGAAAACTAAAAATGTGCCTTACACGTACCTGTAGTATCTACATGTTAGGGCTTAATTTTATTCATTTTTTTCTGCACGGTATATTAATTCAGCTTTTTCTTCTTTCTGTGCTGCCCAATGAATTTCAAAGTGAAGTATTAGTAGCCAATAAATATATTTAACAATTTACATTAAAACCACATTTGATCATAATTTTTGGAAACCTTTAGCACCCACTTTACTTCCACATAAAGTCACGAGTCATTTCCTTTCTTTCTTTTTGCATCCTGTTTCATTCACATTTGCATTCTAGTCTAAGCAGCCTCTGTTACTTGTGGGGTTTCAAATCTCATATTAACTTGTCAAAGTTTCCAATTTTCAAGATAGGTTTGATGGTTCATATAAAACCGAAATTGAATTACAAATGTGGACATGTGTGTTCCAACATCTTTCAAAATTGCTTAAGCGTTCAGAGAGTGAGAAGGAGGGGGGGGCAGTTTCGCCTTGGTTCCGACCTGAAAATGTTGAAGCCCCATAGTCTTGCGTAATAAAGCATTATTTCTGTAAAAGTATTCAGTTTATGATTTGCCCCCTTTTTTAAAATGATTTTGGGAAGATGCTCAGAAAATCATCAAGCAACCCTGGAAACTATTGAACATAAAAGCATCTTCATTTATAATTGTATCAATAGTTAATATTTCATTCTCGTGGCATATCTTATTTATATATTAGTAAATTATATCATAAGTAAAAAAAGATGAACGTTTAATGGAAAAAGGGGCCCAGATATGAAGTTGACGCCCCACCTCTGTTATGCTGCTCATGCCTTTGCAAATCAAACTTCTCCGACCTCTTAATTGCACTCCTCCATAGCTATTTTGTTGATATGGTATTTTTATGGGGTTATAGATTTAATACTATTTTCATTAAGATATATTATCAAACTAGCTGACCCGGCAGACTTTGTACTGCCTCAATGATAAATAAAAGACCTAAATTTTTGTATAAAATGATTTTAAAACACACAAATCGAACCCGTATTTAATAAAAAAGCATTTTTTTGAATAAAGCAGAAAGTTTTATTATTATTATTTTCGACACATCATGTTGCTTACTTACAAAACCAAGTTTTCCTGAAATACTGGCTATTTATAAGGTTTAAATTTGATATTTACTGACACACACTGTTATGATACAGTCTTAATCAATTTAAAGCTTTCTCATAAACTATATTTTTTGTTTTGTTTTGTGGTGCGTTAATAAACAAAGAAGAAGGTTTTCCGACGGGTGAGCACGCGACGTATAATTGTCCATGCGCGAAACAGGGAAACTCCAAGTTGATTCCACAAACTTCCAACGACTGTCCTTCCGATTTATTTATGGTCATCACAAAGGCCAGGTGGAAATTGTAAGCGTTTAAAATCGAATGGTAAGTCCGTTGGAATCATCGGTATCCGCGGGATCAAGACATCCTCTCCTTTGTATTTTCCTTTTATGATTGTTGCCTCAATGACGTTATTCATCAGCTTTTTCACAGCCAGTCTTGTTCCATTGCATAGTCAAGGTTGATTAATGTTACGCAACATGATGACAACTGATCCTACTTTTAACTGCAAATTGTGAGGTGGTAATCCAGGCAAATCCAGTGAATTAAAAAACTCCGTGGGATAGTTATCCTGGTTCATAACGGTGTCGACTGATTTGAAGGAAACCAACTGTCCTAGAAGAAAATTCTGAATGGTCGCATTAGATCCTCGACATCTTTATTTTTCGCCGCCGATATTGCTCGTTCACCCAGCCAATTATGGGTATTGAACTTTTGCGCTATATCTGGGGAAAAACGCTGAATAAGCTCCTCTTTTGAGTCTGTGTGTGATGTGACAAAAATCTGTGAGTAATGTGATGAATCCGGTCGAGGTGTCCACTGCGACTTTATTATTTCCAATGTCTAACAACTGCTTCGCAAACACATTTGTAGTTTCATCTTGTTGCAAAAATACTCGCATGTTAGTTGTTAAGTGGAATGTCTTTATGTACTGCCACAAATTCGATGATTTTAGGCATGCATTTAGTGCATCAGCAACAGTTGATTGGGGAATAACTGGAAGAGTCTGACGAAAATCACCTGACAACACAATCATGGCCCCACGAAAAATATTTTGGTTGTTAGGAAGATCTTTCAACGTTCTGTCCAGTGCCTCCAGTGACCTCTTATGGGCCATTGTGCATTCATCCCAAACAATCAATTTGCATACCTTTAGGATCTTGGCCATTGCGCTATTTTTGGCGATGTTGCAAATTGGTGTTTCGGTGATTTGCATGTTTAATGGTAATTTCAAGGCAGAATGTGCAGTTCGCCCGCCTTCTAGCAGAGTCGCAGCTATTCCAGATGAAGGCAACGCTAGAGCAACATCATTTCGCGATCTGATTCTCTCCAAAAGCAATGAAATTAAAAACGTTTTGCCGGTTCCTCCTGGAGCATCAAGGAAATAAATTCCATCAGATCCACTGTTCACAGCTTCTATCAAAGTGTCGTACGCAATTCTTTGTTGTTGATTTAATTGTGGAACATTTGTACGAACTGTTTCGGCCAATGCTTCAATATCGTACTGTTGTTCTCTTTGCAACTCGTGGTTTAATGCATCGTGCATATGACAATTGGGTGATATCATTCCCAAACACGACAATTCTTTATTTGCCATCAATAAACACATATCTTCTATCATGATCAATGTCTCATTGTAAATTTCCTCAGTCATTTGTAGTGTAGGATTCAAGGTTTGACGGCGCACACGTTGCAAAACATCGTCAGACATGTCATCTCTATACTTAACCCACAAATCTTTTGGATTCGAAGGGAAACATGTCGATATGATAATCGCAAACAATGTACGAATTTCATTGGCGGTGAGGATATTACGGAATCCTCGAGCGTATCATCCTAGTGCGAATCATTCTCAAGTAAATGTAATAGTTGTCATGCCTCACAGTAAGTCGCACACAGCTGTCCATTAACTGTTCTCAGTTGTTTAAGCGATGTCGGACCACGAACATTCACCAACAACAACCGCAAATAATAACATTCATCGTTATTTGGATGTACTGTGTAGATGCGACCCAGAGCGCCTGAAGCAAATACATTTGGATGTCCTTCAACTTGTGTTCCTTGTTTTCGACGCTGAAACGATTTCGATGATGCGTTCCATGTGTAATAGCGTGGCATGTCAGCATACAGCAAAGTGCGAGCAAAATCATCAGTTTGACAGACTGTGAAGAAACTTGTTAATGTTGTCGACGGTGGATGTGCCGCCCTGTCTGCTGCGTTGGATTCATTAAAATAAACTCGTTGGCCATTTTCTAAATGGACTGCCAAATGGACTACTGTAGGGTGTCTTTCATGGATCGCAAATGAAAAGATACGCCAAATTGCTTCGTTGCTACTTACATAGCGACCCATCTGGTACTGTGATATTTCATCATTTGCATTGGTTACACCGAAGACAGCCATATCACTACCTTTGTTTACATATTTACATATGTACTTGATCGACTTCACAGAGTTACAATATTCCACATTGATGTGAGTCCCAAAAGCTTTGGACAATATTGGTGAGTATGGCACAATCCAACGATTGTCTACATCAACATTTCTCTTACAACACAACAACTCTTACCTTCACAACTACCGATCGCAAATTGTCCTCAATTGATCGCCGACGAAGCAATGGATATCCATCATTTCCCGTTACGGTTTCAGCAAGCAGGTCTCTTGGGTATCGCTTGGAACACTTGCCGTCGACCATACAGGGCTAATTGTTGTTGAAAAGTCCGCAAGGTTCATGTATCATGCGTTTGGTAACTACTGCATGCAATTTTGGGTCAACTATTTCATCTGGAATTTTAGCTGAAATTATGGAATCAATCTCACCTGGCCTTATTTTGTCCACTAATCAGACTAAAATGTGCGCATGTGGCAATCCACGGTTTTGCCATTCTACAGAGTACATCCAACAACGTACTCTGCCATACACACAATGCTTTATTAAGAAATTCAAGAGAGATTTTAATTTTTGTTTAAAAACTCTGGCATTTATGTCATGTCTACCAACTGGTATTTGGCTATGTAATAATTCCCTCTCGATTTCGGACCATTTTGGGTTACATGTGAATGTAACAAATAAGTCTGGGCGGCCATAATGCCGAACATATCACGTAGCATCCTGAGCATATTCATGCATGTGGCGTGAGCTTCCTACAAGTATGTATATAAGTGACTGGCAAAATTGGCTTTCTTCCTACATTATTCACATTGCCATCAGCATTTATAGCATCGCGGAGATGAATCCTCTGATCGTAGCCGTCGTTGGTTCAAACGGATGTATGTCAATCGTTCAGTCTCAATTTTGACATACATGTCAACTGCAAACTGATGAAAAAGTCGTTGACACATCAAAAAATGATTTACTTAACCTTGACGGATCATGAGTGTATGAACAGAAATTCATAGCACCAACTTTTTTGTTGGTTTCAGTACCTGCAATCAAAAATGATAAATGTTTAAATTGTTACTTAGATGAATTGAATTTAAAAATATTATTTAATCTTGTTCAATTTATTTACCTGTTACTTGATTTACCATTTTCATATTAAAATCCATCTTCCCCCTGTCAGAAGATCAAAGGATATTGTAGTGCATCATAACTACTGTGTGTTTCAGATACACGTTTTAAATCACTATTCGAAGATGAAGCACAATATCTCTAGATTGTAAATTTTCTCCCACAATGATAACAGCCACTTCATCAATGGTAGGTGAATTAAACCTCCTTGTGTGTTCACCGGCAGGTGTTTTGTCAGCTCGAATGATAATATTATGGCTATCAGATGGCATCCGATCCAATGCTATTTTGAACATGTTTACTAAATTGTTATTCTGATGAAGAAACATGTGTAATTCTTGGACAATGGTTCTCTTCACTGTTGGATTGTGAGCACAACGATTATCAATTTCCGCATCTGAATTGCCCATAAAATAAATTTGTAAAAATTGATGATCTGCATCAGGTAGTGGTAACAGTGTTCCCAGTAAGTGATAAATTTGTCCTTGTATCTGTAATTTTTAAAAATTTGTCCATTAATTATTTCCGATATATTTTAGTACAAACTTGAATATTATAAAAAATATTCTGGTATAATACCTTGAAAGTGGGCATGTAATTGTCCTGTATAATATGTGTAGCCCCAAATGATGTCATCTGGAAACAGCTGTTATATTTCTGGATGTTAGCCAAGAAGTGCTTAGAATCATTTCCAATCCCAGAAACTAAAGAGCGTAAAGGATCTGGTGGTGGGACCAATTGTGGCAATTTTACTTTGCCTCCAGAACAACATAATCCAGTAGATTCACCGGTGTATTTTAACGCCTTACAATATTTACAAATTATTTTCATTCCCCAATTGTTACCGATTTGTCGGCACAATAATCAATTGCCGGATCATAATGGAATGCAGCTCGTCCAAGAATCACAGGAGCACTGCGTCTGCGGATTCGCTCATTTTCATTATGTCTAGCTTGCTGTTGTGTTTGATGTGCACGAACTCGTTGCATTCTAAGCCTATCTACTACATTGTCACTCACTAAAGAACGCAATTCTGACATAGCAACACGACTATGTTCTTGATCTGTCTCTCTCTGGTCATCAGTGCGGTTAGCACGTGAGGTAGCTCTTCGCACATTTGATTGACTGCGACGACCTAAGTCAGGTCGTCTTCTCTTTGGCATCGTAAATTGAGAAAAATTCTCGCTCATTTAGCAGTAAAGTGTCACTATCACAAAATATCACACCCACACGCACACACATTAGATTCTCCAACACGCACGCGAGTTTGAACTTTATGCAGGGGTAATAAATTACAAATTGACTCTCCATTTTATTTAGAAAACGATTGTATGGGAAATAGAAAAGGGCTGTTTTGAGGGTTTTCCCGGCAATTATTCGAATTTTTCTCAACTTTTAAGCCTTCCCTAGACCTCCACGAACATTTCAAAACCAAGATACGATAAATCCGTTCAGCCGTTCTCGAGTTTTAGCGAAACTAACGAACAGCAATTCATTTTTATACATATAGAGTACAGTAACTAAATTAATGTCCCTTAAATAAATTTTTGATAGATTTTTTGTTTGTGAATAAATTAAATCAGCACTTAATTTTGCAAGTCTCTCTATATAATAAAAAAATGGATCTTGATGTCGTAGGCTTCCGCGGCCAGTCATGATCTCGGCTGTCTGGGTGACGCCGCGTCGTTGGCTGAGGTGCCGAAGGATGTGCATTTACCGCGGCCACTGACTAAGGATTTAAGCAACAACCACAAACCTGCTGTCTGCTGCAACTGCGAAGCCAACCACTCCGCCATCTACGCCGGCTGCAAGGCCTACAAGGCGTAGAGAGCAAGGATGCTAAGCCGAAGCAGAGCAAAGATACTAAGCCGAAGTCACAAAAAACACAGCCCGCACGCAAGATAGATAAGAGCACTACCTTTGCGAAAGCGGTGCACTCACCACAACAACACCCTGCGCAAGCAGCGCGCGCGGCAAAGGCAGCGACGACCTCTAATGTCGGAAAGGGCATTGAAGAGAGAGCCGCTCGACCTGACGCCGCCGCCTTGCTACACTTTTACAAATTCTCTGCGCTCATGTGACAGCCAGAAATGGGTGATCACTCAACGCAGGGAAACACAAGAAACCGCCCTCTTGCGGTAGCTGCCTGGAACTTCAACGGCCATTCCGATCACACGGGTCCAGGAGATCTATACATTATAGAGTTATTCTGTAATAGCCATCATATCGATGCTCTTGTATTACAGGAAACAAAATTCATAAGCGCCGACGACCTGGAGCTGAATGATATGGCTATCTACCGCACCGACCGCGATGCTCGCCATCGCGGAGGCGGTGTAGCGGTTGCCGTACGTCGCTCGTTGCCCCATCGCCCGGCAGCTTTACCTCGCCTCGCGAGGCTTGAAGCGGCAGCGATTGTGGTAAACACGACGGAAAGCGAAGTTGCACTGGTGTCAACAAACTTAGCACTAACTCGTCCTCTCGTGTAAGACGATTTTGACACTGTTTTCTCCCTAGCACCTGGCACGGTTATGGCGGGCGATCTGAACGCAAAGTGCGAGGAATAGGGCTGTAACACGGGGCACAATCAGCAACGGAAACTTACAAGTGCCCTGCTAGCACACAACACTGTGACCCTCATCCTTACCTACCCGCTTCCCACTGACCCTCGCCTCCGACCCGAAATCCTCGATGTGGCACTCACATCAGGGAATATTCGAATCACTACTCCCAATCCCCCTCCCTTCTCTCTCTCTCTCAGATCACATTCCCATTACCTTCGTAGTAGGTAGAATTCGCGCCTTCTACGGCCCTAGACAATGTTCCCACAACCCACTGACTGGGATGAGTTTCGTAAACAACTCGCAGCACTACACACACAAGCACAAACCATACTCAATGGATTCACCAGAATCTATAAAAGCTAGCTTATACATACTAACAAAACACATACAAACAGCCCGCAGAAAGGCGACACCGGTTTTCTGGCGCCCACCCGAAGAGGGTTCACATACACTTCCTCCAGATGTCGAAGAGCTTCTGCAAGAAAAACGCAAAGCTAGGCGACTATGGCAGCAATTTAGGTGTCCTGCGCTTAGAAAACAGCTGTGATTGCGAAAAACGCCTCAAAACGGCGCTTGCAAACCACCACGCAGAGGAGTGGGAAGAACGTATGAGAGAGATCGGTTCCTATCACTCCCTTAACGGCCTTTTTAAACTCCAAAAAGCGCTCAGGTCAGTACTTAAAACCGCAACCGCCATACGTGGCCACGACAATGCGGAGGGTAAACCAACATACCTCTTCTCAGATAAAGCAAAGGCAGAATTCTTTGCCGACATGCTTGAAGAGAGGTTTGTTAACAACACTACACAGGCGGAAGATGAGGAGGAAACGGACGACAGCGCCAACACACACATTGTACAATCGAAGAAGTTTCGACTAAAATTAAATGCTTGCGTAGTCGCAAGGCACCGGGACCTGACCGAATAGGCCCTCCCATTCTTAAGGAGGCCCTTCCGGTCATAAACACGGAGCTTACGCGAATCTACAATAGCTGCATTACACAGCGGTACTTTCCGGAAAATTGGAAATACGCAAATATTTCTATGCTTCCGAAACCCGGTAAGAATCTCACGATCGCGGCGAGCGTCAGGCCTAGGTCTTCTCCCGGTTATGGGAAAGGTATTTGAGAGGCTTCTCCACACACGAATTCTGCCAACTGCTTTCTCGCGTAACCTCAACCGAGATGAACAGTTTGCCTTCAGACCGGGACATTTGGCATCACTACAAGCACTTTGCATGGCTCAGAAGATTTCCGCTGATCTGTTACTCACACAGGATGTACCTGTCATATACCTCGACATGGTACAAGCCTTTGACAAAGTGCCACACAGTACACTCATAACCAAACGTCGGCGCTGCCTTCCACAAGATGTAACCGAAATGGTTACATCTTTCCTCACAAATCGCACGTTTGTGGTAAATGAGGGCACAGCGAGATTCTCAAAGCGGAGGATTGCGGCCGGAGTCCCTCAGGGCTCCGTCCTCTCTCCGCTACTGTTCGCGTTGTATGTCAATGACATCCCGCATGTATCACGAATACGGCTCTTCCTTTATGCTGATGACAGAGCCGTCATAGCAAGAGGAATATCTAGACCCCAAACTCAAAATATTTCAAAAGCAGATGAACCTGACGCTGAAGTGGGCGGAACAAAACCACTTGACTTTTTCAGCGGTAAAGTCGCAAGCCATCTGTTACACCCGCCGCAAACACAAATACACCAAACGTTTTACACCACCAAACATATTACACTTGGTACACAAAAACTAATATGGGCACCTAAGGCAAACCTACTTACGCGTCACTTTTGATCGAAGGCAGCGCTAGCATTTACATGTCAGGCGAATTCGATCAAAATTACAACAAAGAGTTTGACTATTACATCCTCTTTAGAGGGGACCTACACTCTCTTTGGAACTTCGCTTGGCACTCTATAAAACGTGTTGCCGGACTGTGGCCACCTACGCTACGGGTGGACTACAGCACAGAAGTACTGATATTCTAATTCTATCTGATATTCTGATATTCTAAGGGCGTAGTGCAACACAAAAGCCGATTTGGCTATTGACTAAGGTCCGACACGAGCCCACACCAGCCACTTACACATAGCAGTAAAACGCAAAATTGCGTGCGCACTGCAACACAGCACACAAACCTTTGGCTAAGCCAAAAAAAAGTCCGAAACACTCAGGATCTAGTCCGCATGCGCAGTCTAGTATTGGCCGTTCCAGCAGCAGCAGTCAGTGATTATGATTGGGAGTTAGGCGTTCTACTATTCCGAAACAGTCCGAATCAGTTCGTGCAGTCCCCTCAAACTAGAAATCCGCGCATGCCTACTTCGGACCCCGAGTTCCCGCCAACGCCTAACTTCCACGTCACGCCATTTACGTTTCCGTCCGGTTTCTGCATATTTGTTTTGTGTTCCGATCTATATATTTTGACCCTACTTTGTTTTACATTTTTTTAATCCTTGGTTTTTGATGACTTCGTTTTCTTTCGGATTTTGGATATTGGAATTCGAACCTGCTTTATTTTACGTTTTATTGATTTTCTAGTTTTTTTAAGTATTAATAATCCTGCGCTTCTTTACAATTTATTTATCTATTTATTTATAGTTAAAATGATCGGAAGGGATTCTGGAATTCAAGAAAACATGCACAGCTCATCTTCTCCCCCATACATCACATACATTTTTTTACTTTTTTTTACTAAATAAATCTAACTCTACATTCTTGGATTTTGGTGACTTAACTATCTTTCGGATTTTCTTGTGAATATTGAAACTTGACATTTGTTTCTTTTTTGGTGAAATGGAAGGTAAGTAAATTTAAGGAAGTTCCTTGTACCGTGACTTACTAAATATGTAGTTATTTACCATTCTGTATTGTTAGCGTTATCACTCATTTAAAAAAAATACAATTAACCGAAATCCAAAAGAATAATCAAAAATAATAGCGCAAGTCACAGTTTACCAGGTTCAAAATCCGTAATTAATAGCGAGGTCAAGAAAATAATAAGCGAACAAATGTGGAGAAACGTAAAGCGCAAGTAAATACCAGGAACTGACCAGTACCAGGTCGCTTTGATTTTTGCACGCGATACGAAAATGATGACATCTGGCGGATAATACTGCAACCACGAAAGCAGCGGCAAACAGAGACTGATTTTTGTACCTACTTGTTCCAGCAAATCCCAATCCGGGACTCATTTCTGACTAGTTTGCACACGCGCGTACGCAGAGTGAGAGCAGTGTGTTTGCTGGAACAAACTTAGTATTTGTCATCGCTCTGGGAAGGCAACAACAGGGCTATTATATCCGCACGATTTTTTGAGTCCCGGAATACTCCTTTCCCAACATTAGTTGAATTAAGAATAAATTATAGCAACGAGCGTTGTAGACAAAATATGGTAACAAGAAATGTTCGCTCCCGTGTTTTAGATACTATTTTGCAATTTCCTGATTATTGAAAAATTGTGTACCTGCTCTTATACACCCGTTAGCTCACATTTTAAATACTTCTCTTTATGCACAGGAATATTTCCAGATATTTTCAAAACAGCAAAAATTAAGCCATTTTTAAAAAAAGGGAGCAAAAATGAAATTCAAAATTACCGACCAATTTCCCTTTTGTCAGGCGAATGGAAACTTTTCTCAGGAAAAACGAAGTCTCTCAACACGGGTTTAGAAAATCAAAATCTACGGAAACTGCCATTTTTTTCTTTTCTTAAATATATTGCTTCATCAATGGACCAAAATGAAGCACCCACTGGAATATTTTTAGATCTTTCGAAAGCTTTTGACATTATTGGTCATAACATCTTGCTATCAAAATTACCTTCTTATGGAATTCGTGGTATCGCCCCAGATTGGATAACGGATTTGTACCTTAAACATCGATCTCAAAGAGTAGAAATATCGTACTGGCACTAAAGGATATTATTTACTTATCTTTCCAATTATTGACTTGGCTGTCCGGGAGATGCCGCGTCCGTGGCGAAGGTGCCGACGTTTCCGTCACCATTGTGCGACCTTCCTCAGGGCGTAATGCATTACCCGGACAACCAAGTAAATACGGACTCCGGCCGCGGAAGCCTACGCTCTCATCTTCCCAATTCTTTACCAATTAAATATGGGGTTCCGCACGGCTCGATCTTAGGTCCTATTCTCTTTCTGTTATACGTAAACGAAATGCCGTCGTCTATTAAAAACGGAAGGACGGTTCTGTTTGCTGATGACACGAATGTTCTTTGCAAAAAAGAAACAATAAATAGTACGATTTTAGAAGTTTCAAATTGGTTTTGTAATAAAAAATTAATAGTTAATGAAGGAAAAACAGTTTCAATGCATGTTTGCCTTTCAAGTTAGCAATGGCATGCTCTATTGAAAATGAATAATATGCAATTAGGTGATGTTCAGGTAACAAAATTTCTAGGTCTGTCAATTCAGTCAAACCTCAAATGGAATGTACATATGACAAAATTAAACACTAAATTAAGTTCATTATGTTACGCATTCAGAATTCTATCAAATTCTATCAGCCTTCATGCAGCTCGTTGCGTGTATTTTATAAATGTACATTCCCCACTGAGATATGGCATAAAATTCTGGGGAAACTCATTATGTAGTCCTAAGACTTTTAGATTGCAAAAGAAAATTATTCGAATAATGAAAAAATGCCATCCGTATTACCCTTGCAAGCTTCTCTTCATTCAGCGGGGAGTCTTACTACTGCCTTGCCTATATATTTACGAATCTGTAATATTTGTCAAAAGTGACTTACTTAACAGTGGGAACATATTTTCATGATATTTATAATTACAACGCACGTCGTAAAAATCACATTCATCAAGTGTCGGTATCAACAGCTCACTATCAGAAATCCACATTCAATATATGTACGTTACTTTACAACGCACTGCCAGATGACATTCAACAATTAAAGTCATTTCACAAATTTAAGTTAAAAGTAAAATCTTTTCAGCTACATACCTGTTTCTATACAATTAGAGACTATACTGATTATCAAAAAGAAAAATAATGTTTATTTTAACAAAACAGTGATATATAATGTATTAGTTTACATTTGTATTGTATATTTTTTAAAGACCTAATATGTTTGTAACAAATAATGTACTTCAGCTTCTGGGTCAATGACCCCCATCTCGATCAGGTTTTTGTCCAGTTTCCCTGATCCATTGAGCAAATGCTGAGGGGTCCTTGTTTTGCTCTTGGACGTAAATGTAGATTCACTATGCGCACGTTTTGTTAAACTCTCCTTTTGCTTGTAATGGTAAGAGTAGAGGTAAGGGCGAGTTGCTATTTTGTTAGCAATACAGAAAAATCATACTTGCAATTCGTGTACCGATGCAAATAAGTTTTCTATAACTCAGAAATAAAAATGTCTATTTTTTAAATATTGCTAATCCTGCGATTTTTAAAATTTATTTATTTATTTTTATTTCTTTATGTTAAATTTTTACTCATCTTTCAACTATTTATAGAGTTAACATGACGGGAAGGGATTCTGGAACTCAAGAAAACGTGCGCAGATAATATTTGCCCCCCTATGTCACATACAGTTTTTACTATTTTTTTCATCATCATCGACAGCAAGGATTAGACCTCTTGGTCTGTTCCGTCTCAGAATTGTTCATGCCATCTCTTCAAGGGACGTCCTACACTTCTTTTTCTTTAGGTACATATTGAAGAATAGTTTTACTTATTCTATGTTCTGGCATTCTCAGGACATGACCTTTCCAGTTTTCTCGATATTTCTTTATGGTATCTATAACCGGCTCAACATTTAGTTCTTCTCTGATATCTACACTTTTTTGGTGGTCTAATAGTGAATATCCTGCCACAAAACGAAGAAATCTCATTTCTGCAGATTCAATTCGGCGCAGCTGATCTGATGTTAATGTCCAGCTTTCACTTCCATAAAGTAGTAATGGCAAAGCAATAACTTTGTAAAATCTGAGAAGAGTTTCTTTTGCGCATTATGATGTAGAGTTCGCTGTAACGTTCCACAGAAATATGTGAAGTTGTTCAGTTTTATTTCCATATCCTATGATTTTATATAATTAAAATGATATCCAAGATATTTAAATTCATTAACTTGTTCAATTATTTGGTCATATATAACTATCTTGGCTCTTAAAGGTTCAAGTCCTTTAAATGCCATCACTTTTGTTTTACTTGGTGAGATTTTCATTCCATACTCATTAGCAACCTGACTTAACTTGTGGACTGCTATTTGAATTTTATATTCAGATTTTCCTATGATAAGCTGGTCGTCGGCAAAAAGTAATGTTGGGATCTCGACATTATTAATCTTAAAAACATCATTTAAATCCTTCAACCGTTTTTTAATGATCACGTCCATATATATATTACAAAGCGTTGGCGAGAGCGGGCATCCTTGTCTTACTCCCTGGTTTATATATGCTGATTCTGTTCCATTTCTTAGCATTCGGATCATGATTTTATTATTTCTGTATAATGATTGAATTGCTGTAATAAGATGGGAAGGGAGTCCAATATTTTTCAGTGTTTCCCATAATAATCTTCTTTTAAGGCTATCAAATGCTTTTATGTGGTCAATAAAGACATAGTATGTCGGTAGTTTAAATTCCCTTCGCTTTTCAGTAAGTTGTGTCAGTACAAAAATACAGTCTGAGCATGATCTACCTTTTCTGAAACCATGTTGTGTTTCAGATATTTGTGTTTCAACAATAAGCACTAATCTTTGATTGATAATTTTTGCATAGATTTTATAACAGGAATTTAGAAGACTTATACCTCTATAATTTAAACATTCAGATTTGTCGCCTTTTTTATATAGTGGGTAAATTAGGGCTTCATTCCATTCTTCTGGCACATATCCAGTGGACCAGCAGATATTAATAAAGTTAAGAAGTCTCTGCGTAAATTGATTTGATGCATATCTGATCAATTCCATGTTTATATTATCAGTACCAGGTGACTTTTTATTTTTGGTTGTGTTAATGGCTGCTTTCAACTCATCCATAGAGATCCGATCAATAGAATTACATATATTAATTTTAATTCCTCTCTCTTCTTCTTCTTCATCTTCAGAGGTCCATAGCAATTTAAAGTAATTTAACCATTTGTTATTAACCATTACTATTTTTTTGACTGAATAAATCTAAATCTTACCGGTCCGCTTGTGTAGATCTTTGCTAATTTTGACAAGCATTCTTGTCGAAATTACCAAGAACTTACCACGTGGAGGTGTCTACACATCGAGTTCCCCACTTGCCCTCCCAACCACCCTACCTTTTGAGAGCAAGTCATAATCGATGTTTTAATGACAAGTCCGGGTTTGGTGTCGTAATGGGGTAATGGCTCGGAAATTTCTCTCCCATTCTCTCTGAAATTTTTCATTTGGACAATGAAACAAGTTTGACAATCCACAATATCCGCTCTCTCCAGATGCCAAATTCTCTTATTTTGAACTCTTTTCCAAAAACATCCCATGCTGTGCAATGTTTTTCTAAGAGAGGTTTTCCCCCATTTCGAATTTATCTTTTCTCGCAGAACAGGTAGAAGCTTTTCTAATAATGGAACAATTTTTTCAACTGAATAAACGTGCTGGATTGTACTTCGTATAACTCTCTTGTCAAAATCATTGACAGCAACCTTAACTTTTGTTCTTGTTCTAATAAAAAAAATAAAAACATAAACCCTTAAATAATATGTACATATTACGGAATATTTCAAATTAGCAAACAATATGACGCGATTACATCACAATTTTATATATTCCATTTTATATATTTTAAGATAGGATGCCTTAACTTAAGAATTACAGAGGTATCCAATTTATTATAATTGAAATATATCTATATTTCTCTTTTACATCTTTTCACCATTTTTTTCAATTTTTAGAATGAATGGTTGACCCATAATATAATAAATAATTAATTCTTTTTGAAAACAATATTAGTGTTGACAGTGTGGCGTCTTTGCCGGGGCAATAAATCACAGACGTGAACGGTTTGTAAATATTAAGTATTTATTCGAAAAAATGCTCCAAAAATGCTCAAATACTATGTACAATATTTACAATAAACAATATTGATCCGTTACTAGAAGGAATGTTCCCTGGTTACCACCACCGCGGGCCTGATAATTAGATATCATATTCGGTGTGATGCACCAGTAGCCTACGTGAGCATACAAGCGAGTATGCCGCACCTCCCATCTCGACGTAGCACGCCGGCTTCAGTTCCCTGCCTCAGTAGCCTATGCATTAAAAGGCAGCACCGCGCACAACCCACACGACTTCCTACCGACGCGCCGAAGAATCAGAAGAAGGAGTTTAGGTCCGGGGTCCGTTTATATACCTTCTGGGCCGGATGACGGAACTGCGTCATCTCGCTGTTTCCGCCAACGCGTTTCCGCCGCCGGCCTGCCTACGGGGTCCCAAGTTTGCCACCCACGACACGGCACCCATCTCCTTCCGCTCCCTAGGTTTGCCTTTGTTGAGCCCAGCGTCTCTTCCGCTAGCCCTGTCCATGAGCATGAAATGCGCGTGGCGGATTTTGGTACGTTTGTAGAAGGCGACTGTTATGACGCCACAAACTCCTCTATACCCCCCCCCCTGGAATTTTCGTCGCAGTTGCAAACAACACAGAAGGAAAATTCTACAAGTGTGAGAATCCTAGGTCGACCGGCTCACATTATATACAACTGCGCCTGACTTGGCTAATATACAAGTAAAGAAAACACAGAGAAGGCCCTACTAACCTACCCCATTGACATATTTTTAAACCCACATTGTACATTGTACTTGAAATATTAAAGATCTTGCCGGACGGTCGGTCCCTCCTACGCATGGTTAAGATTTTTCAGCCTGCGGTGTGGTAACTTCAAATAACCATACTATGCTTCTTTTCCATTTACAACCAAATTCTTGAATTAAATTAATTTTTTACAATACACACACCACGAAAATGACACATACAATATCACTATTGTATACTATATCAATATACTATATCACTAGCCACAAACATTACATCAATAAACATTCAAAATCAGATACAGTTCTATACACACAAACTGACAGTGATAAATGCACAAAAAAACAATGAACTAACTTTTACCCTGTTTTACATTTAAAACCACATAAAGTGATACACTTAAAATGAAACAATAAACCAATTTTTACATCTCTCTCTTGAAGGATTGTACAAAGTTTTCTTCTTGCCAGAATGAATATAAATGAATACAAAAGTTCATGATACTTGCTGGAAACTATTCTTTTGTAGGTTTCTTGGGAAAAGTTTACCCAATCGGAGTATATTAGACTAGTTTGGAATAAAACTGATTGGCTATTTCAAAATCAACACGGTTTTCGTCCTGGGTATTCGTGCGACAGCCAGACAATTGCTTTTTGTCAGGACATAGCAGATTCATTAGACGAAGGGAGTAGGGTCGACGCAATAATATTAGATTTTTCTAAGGCATTTGATCTTGTTCCACATGGCCTTTTAATTTCCAAATTGTCAGAAACGGGAATAGTTCATCGAATAATCCTGTGGATAAAAGAATTTCTTACGGGGCGCACTCAGTCAGAATAGGAGACAAATATTCATCGAAAGCCGATGTAACCTCGGGGGTCCCCCAGGGGAGTGTGTTAGGGCCTTTGCTATTCTTAGCGTTTATTAATGACATTGCAACTGGATTAAAATCAAAAGTTAGACTATTCGCCGACGATTGCATAATATATAGGAGTATTGGCTCCTCTAAGGACGAAAATGTTTTACAGAGCGATCTTAACTGTTTATGGAACTGGGCGTGCAGAAATAAGATGGAATTAAATCCGGAAAAAAGTAAATTCATTTGCTTTACCAAGTCTCGCTCGAACGTACGCTCCAGTTATGAACTAGGAACTAACGTTATACCACGTGTAAAAAACTGTAAGTATTTGGGTTTGGTCCTGCGAAGCGACTTAGGTTGGTCGGATCATATTAACAATACGGTTAAAAAATCCTGGAGAGCGCTGCACTTTGTAATGCGTATTCTAAAAAATAGTAGTCCAAATGCCCGATCCCTAGCATATACTACACTTGTTCGTCCAATTTTAGAATACGGAGCGGCATGCTGGGACCCGTACAGAAAAGGGCAAATCGAAGCGTTAGATAAAATTCAAAAACGGGCCTCAAAGTTTGTAAATCACGGGTGCGTTGGTGACGAACGAGAAGAATGGGAGTCATTATCAAAGAGAAGGGAACGGGCGCGTTTATGCGTAATGTATAAGACATACAGAGGGGACACAGCATGGGCAGATATCGGTAAAAGATTACAGAAATCAGATTATAAAAGCAGAGGAGACCATCCTTGGAAAATACGATGTAGAAAGCAAAGAACTGATGTAGGCAAGTTCTCCTTTGTGAATCGCACTATAGTAGATTGGAATAAACTACCTGCAGAAGCACTAGAGGCTCTTCCTTCTAATGTAGCCAAATTTAAAAATATGCTTCATTCCATCTAGGTTATCTCAAATAATACTGACTGAGGCATTTATCTTTATTATTATTATTATTATTATTATTATTATTATTATTATTATTATTATTATTATTATTATTATTATTATTATTATTATTATTATTATTATTATTATTATTATTATTACTATTATTACTATTATTATTACTATTATTACTATTATTAGTAATATTATTATTACTTTTATTATTATTGTCATAATTATTATCGTCATGGCCCTTATACAGTGAAGTGATGTGAAGTGTAGTGTAGTGGGGGGAAGGGAGTGTAGTGTAGTGAAGGGGAGTGCAGTGTAGTGTAGTGTAGTGAAGTGAAGTGTTATGTAAACTAAAAGTGAATTTAGAGTTAGCTAGAAATAAATTGGAACTATTATATCGACCCCCTAATTCTAATAGTAAACCCAATTGTAAATGTTGAAAATGTTTAGTAATTCTAATTTTAATTGTTATCATGTTTGCCACCGAGCATTAGCTCAAAGCGAACTTTAATAATAAATCTAATCTAATCTAAAAATCTTGACACAACACAACAAACATCACATTCACTTATACATCATTCTTCTTGTACTATTTTTTGCACTGTGTTCCAGTGTTCTCGGCGCACGCGTATCGGCATTGCCGATGCAGTGTGCCCCTCTGCAACTTGGGACACTGTCTGGCGCTCATTTTCAAACACCCTACTGAGAATGTCAGCATTTACGTTCAATATCCCTTTTCTATGGCTTATGACAATGTTGTAATGCGGAATTGCCAGAGACCACCTAAGCAATCTGGGATTATTCCCAGCATTCTGTTGTAACCAGACTAATGGGTTATGATCCGTTTCTATCTTTAACAAAACATCTTCTTCTTCTCCTTCTTCTTCTTCTTCTTCTTCTTCTTCTTCTTCTTCTTCTTCTTCTTCTTCTTCTTCTTCCTCTTCTTCTTCTCCATTCCAAGGATTAGGCAGGAATGCCTGTTCCGTCTTCACCCTGCACTTCAGGACCATCTCTTTCTGGGTCGGCCGATATCTCTTCTTCCCTTCGGTTGGTAGTTCATCACTAATTGTGGAATACGATCTTCCTCCATTCTTTCGATATGGCGCCGCCATTCTTTCCTTTTTTCTAAGATCCTGTCATTTATGTTGTATATATCTAGTTCTTTACGGATATCCTCATTTCTTATCTGGTCTTGTTTAATGCAGCCTTTAACTTTCCTAAGAAATCTCATTTCTGCTGCTTGGAGCTTACTTTGGTCTCTTTTTTTCATTATCCACGATTCACTTCCATACAGGAGAACTGGAGCAGCCATTGACTTATAGAACTTAATTTTTGTGTCTTTCCTTGCTTTGTTCTGTAGTGTTCTGTTTATTATTCCACATATTGATTGAAATTTATTAGTTTTATTTTCTATGTCTTTATCTGTGACATAACTGATGTCACAACCAAGGTAATTAAAATTTGAAGTCTGGTCGATCACTGTGTTGTCAATAACTATTTTTGAGCGTATGGGGTATTTACCGCAATGGGCCATAACTTTAGTCTTCGTTTTAGAAATTCGGAGATTATACTCATTTCTTCCCAGTTGATGCAGTGTGTATACAGCTTTTTGCAGATCATCTTCACTTTCTTGCAGTATTGTTACGTCATCTGCATAAAGTAGAACATTTAGGTGTTTATTCTGCTTCAACTGTATTCCAGAACAAGCTATGCATCTCCATTTTTTAATAAGGTCATCAATATATATATTGAATAGTGTTGGAGATAAACTACATCCTTGTTTAAGTCCCCTATTTATTAATATTTCTTCAGTCTTCTTTATGCCAGTATTTATTATAATTTTTGTCTCGTTATACATATTTTTGATGGTTTTTATGAGGTGTTCAGGATAGCCACTTTCGTTCATTATTTTCCATAGCTTGTGTCTGTCCACGCTATCAAAAGCTTTCTCGAAGTCAATAAACGCTATATGGGTTTCCTTATTTACTTCTCGTCGTTTTTCTAATATTCTTTTAAGGCTAAAAATATTGTCGTTACAAGAGCGTCCTTTCCGAAATCCCGATTGTTCTTCTTGTAATTTAGCCTCTGCTATAATTTTCAATCGAGCGTTGATAATTTTTGCAAATACTTTATAAGCGGCATTCATGAGGCTGATACCCCTGTAGTTTAAACATTCATTTCTTTTAACTTTTTTAAAGACAGATATGATCTCTGTTATTTTCCAGCTATTGGGAGTCTTATAAGATTTCCAGCATTCGTTGAACAGATGAAGCAGTCTAAATTCGCTTAGGGGGCCTGCATATTTTATGAGTTCCATGTTAACTCCATCAGGACCACATGCCTTCCTGTTTTTTATACTGTTCAAGGCTTGCTTTAATTCATCCAAGGAGATGGAATCCACAGTATTGTTGTAGCGAAGCTCTTCCTCTTTAGGTTCAACAGTTCCAGTACACCAAAGGTTTATAGTGTTCCTTCCATTGTTCTTCATTGATTATGCGTATATCTGCAACATCTTTCTCCGTCTGATTTAAATGTCTTAACGCTTTGTACGCAAACATTTGTCTTCCATGTACATCATGTTCGATGGTACTTATAAATCTATCCCATGAGTCATTATGTGCAGATCTTATTATTTGTTTAGCGTTATTCCTTTTTTTGTTTATATTCTTCTTTAGCTTCTTGGGTTTTGTTTTGAAGGAATTTTTTATATGATATATCTTTATCTTTTACGGCTTTCGCTATACAATCGTTCCATACTCTCAGTCCCTTTCTTTTCTTATGCTTTTTTTTCTTTCCTAAAGTTTCATATGCTGCCCTCTCTATGCATTCCTTTATATTTTGCCATTCCTTATCCACATCATCAACAGTTGGAACACTTGACAGAAATTGTTGTAATCGAATTTGATATAGTCTTTTTATGCTTTCTTGTTCAAGTAAGTACACTTTGAAAATTTCCTGACTTGTCTCTTTTCTTGGTCTAATTTTCTTCCATTTTGCTACCATTGCTATTGTTGCAATCACTAGGTAGGGGTCTGAATATATATCACATCCTCGGTGTACTTGTACATTCTCTATTTGGTTACTAATTTTATCATTTGCGATTACATAATCTATCAGTGATCTGAGGCCTCTGGCACTCCAGGTGAACTTGTGTATTTCTTTTTTCCTGAAAAAGGTATTAGCAATTTTCAACTTATTGAAGGCTGCAAACTGTCTAAGATCTTCTCCGTTTTTATTTAAGTGCTGTTCTCCAAATACCCCGACAACTCCCGGAATCGGAATGTTACCAACCCTTGCGTTTAGGTCGCCACAGACGAGGACATGATTACTTTTGTTTATTTTGCTTATTTGTTTTTGAAGATCGTCATAAAACGTCCGTGTGTCCTCTTTCCTTCCTTCTTCTGGGGCATACACGCCTATAAGTATTAAGTGGCCCCTCTCTATTTTGAATTTGCACGTCACAATTCGCTCATTTACAAAGGAATACTCCACTATCCTATTTTTCCACCTCTTGTTAACCATAATTGCTACCCCACTACTTGCCCGTCTATTTTGAGTTACTCCACAGTAGATCATCGTATAATGTTTCAAATCTTTTGTACCTTTTAGCTTTTTTTTGGTTTCCGTTATGACAGCTATATCTATTCCTTTTTCGTTTAGTTTGTTATCTAGTTCTTCTTCTTTATTACCTAGCCCTCTGACATTCCAGGTAGCTAGTTTAAGTCGTCCCGTAATACCGAATCGTTTATCCTTGGCATGCTTAAGTTGTTTCCACGATCCATCCAGTTGTGCATTGTGAAGAGAGCCAGTAGTTATTAGGGAGTTGTAGCGCCATGCGTAAGGAGATATCCTTAAACTCTATTGACCACGTGACTAACGCCTTCATAAGGTCGTAATGAACAACGTTCATAAGAGTTTTAGCAATTGCGACATTGCGTTATGCATTATAACAAAGGAAGCATTTCAAGCGTTGAACAGAGAAATTGCATAATTTATCAAAGAGTGTAGGCTAGTGGTGAGACATTTAAAACACGTTACGAGTCAACAGACCAGCAAATACACATTGTTCATGGAGTTTTAGATTTTGAATCTGCTTTTCTTGAAAATATAGGAAGTACCTTAAAACAGTGTTCGTTATGAGCTTAAGACATAACCTATCCCGAAGATATGATTTGAACTTCTTTTTCGCGAATTTCTTTCCTGTCACCTCTCCTACATATCCCGTTAATTTTTGCCAGCTTTGTGGACTGCGTAAGGAATAATTGTAACTGCCTTACATACGAGAAATGATTTATTAGAGTTGGAAAAAAACTTTTCCTGTTTTTCGGCGGCCATTTTGCCGCTTGTAAGGTGACCGTAGAGACTCCCACAGGCGTGCACTATTTATGAAGGTATAAGGTCATACCTTAGGCCTAAGGTAAGACGTTATGACTTCAAGGTCTGTCACGTGACTGTTAGTGCATAACGCCACTACCTTACGCGTGGCGCTAAAACTCCCTATTGAATCCCCTGGCCGCGTTACGAGCGCTGCGCAGGTTAAGTTAGGTAGTGGGGCTGCCACCTCACAGCTTCCAAACAAGCTGGGTGGTATTTTGGGCCACCGACCCTAGGCGGATTGCCTTTGCTGGGCTAAGAGTTCCGCCTACCCTTTCGAGGACAGTCTCGCCATGTCGAAGCCGGAGATCTACGTCGGAACTTCCTCTTCTTCGTTCAGGTCCTCTTCTTTGGGGCCTCTTCTAACGCCGGTGTCCTCTTCTGGAGTACTTCTTCGTCTGACCCCTCCCCTTCGACCTGTCCGGCAAGGGAGGCCCTACCAGTAGCTACGCTACCGCCGGCATAGCTCTCAGGTTCACGGGAGCACACAAGCTCCACCACCACGTCAAGGTCCTGTACTCCCTAGGTGGGAATACTCCCTAGGTGGGAACAAAACATTTCCGTCTAAATAGTAACGCAACGTCCCTAATCCCCAAATTAAGGCAACACACTCTTTCTCCGTGGTGCTCCATTTTAATTCCCCGCCTGAGAATTTTTTACTGAGAAAGAGAATCGGATTTTCATCCCCCTCCTGATCAAATTGTGATAATACAATGGCTGCTCCCCTAAGTGCCGCATCGCATTGTAGTAAAAATGGCTTACTAAAATCAGGTGCATGTGTGACTTCCCCCTGACACAATGCGTCGCGAAGCTGTATAAACGAGTTCTCACACTCTTCCGACCACCGGATTTTGCCTTGTCTGTGTGTTCCCCTCAATAGATCAGTGAGCGCTGCTGATTTCTCCGAGAAATTTCTGATGAACCGTTTATAATATGATATCAGACCTATAAATTTTCGGATTTCCTTTTTTGTCGTAGGCCGTGGATATTCTTTTATCACTTGAACTTTGGCTTCATTTGGTCTCATCAGACCACTGCCAATCTCGATTTCCTGGCGAACTTACATTTCACCGGTTGCACGCGTAAATTGGCCTCACGTAACTTTTGGAATACGATTCTGAGATGTTTGCAGTGATCATCCCAGTTGTCGCTAAAGATTGCAATGTCGTCCATATATGGGACGGCGAACAATCTTTCAGTAATGACTCCATAAGCTTACTGCAAACATATGGTCCATTTTTTATGCCGAAAGGCATCCTGAGGGGTTTATAAGACCCGAATTTTGTCGTAAAGGTGGCATACCGTTGAGCTCTCTCGTTCATTTGGATCTGCCAAAATCCTTTACATAAGTCAGTTGTGGTTATGATTTTGGCTCTCGCAACTGTTTTAATTCGTTCGGCTAAACTCGGAAGCGGAAAATATTCAGTACGAATAACCTGGTTTAACTTCCGGTAGTCAATGCATGGCCTGTGTTTTTTTTCGGGTGCTTCCACCAAAATCATGGGGGATGTGAAATCAGAATCTGAAGGCTCGATGATATCATCTCTTAGCATTTTCGTGATTTCATTCTGGAGGATTTTAGTTTGGCGATGAGAGGCGATGGTGCGATACGGAGCGCACCTTACCCTTGCATTTGCACTCGATGTCCATCTGAACGTTTTTAGTGCGCCCTGGCCTATCAGAAAAGATGTCCCTAAACTCAATTACAAGCTCTCTCAGCTTTTCACTTCCTTCCGCCTCCATTTCTGTGCCTGTGAGCATTGCCTCTACATCAAATTCCTCCGGTTCTAACTTTAGGGCGTATTTCTCTATTCCGTCCTCCATAAATTCACCTATTTGTTCTTGATTGACAATAAAGTTAACATACTCTGCCCTTTGTACGTATGCTTTGATCATATTGACATGGTATACCTTGCCTGTACTTTTGTTCGGCATTTGAATGACGTAATTCGTGTCAGGCACCTTCTCTCCCGGTCCTATCCATTGCACAGATAAATTACGAACCTTGTTCGGAGCAAACACTAATACCTTGTCTCCTTAAATGTACGTATTACCGCTTTCCTATCATACCAGGTTTTTCTTTTCACCTCAAGTGCCGATAGTTTTTCATGAGCTCAGTGTCTAATTACCTTCAATCTATTTACAAGACGAAATATATACTCCGTTACTTCGCTACTTTCCGGCTCAATTCCAGAGATATTCTCGTAAAGCAACGTAATAGGAGTCCTTAAATTTCTACCGAATACTAATTCTGCGGGCGAGAATCCAAAACTTTCATGGAAACTTGTTCTTAAAGCAAACAGTATGGCCGGAATCTGTTTTTCCCAGTCAGTTCCAGCTTCAAGACACAGAACTTTAAACAGCTTATTTATTGTACTATGTACACGCTCAACCGGATTGGTCTGCGGATGATAAACTGAACTATGGATCAATTTAATTCCGAATTTATTGGCGAATTCTACCATCAGCGTGCTTCTGAAGCACGGGCCTTGATCCGTTTGAATTTTCCGTGGGAAACTGGTTCTACTGAACACCTGCAAAAGCGCATCAATTACAGTAGGAGTTTCAAGATCTGGAATCGGTATCGCTTCGGGGTACCTCGACGCTACACAAATAGCAGTAAGTACGTGGACATTTCCGGTACTGCTTCTCTGAAACGGGCCTATCGTATCTAAATTCAATCGAGAAAAGACCTCTCTTATAGTGGGGACCAACACCAAAGGTGCCTTCTTCCGATCACCACTATGACCTACGCGCTGACAGCTGTCGCATGAACACACAAATTGCTCCATCTCTTTAAAACAATTTGGACAGAAGAAGTGCTTAAACAAATTGTTCTTCGACTTAGCTATTCCTAGATGAGCACTGACAACTTCATGACAAATCTTTAATATAGGCTCACGAAATTTACCGGGTACAACTAACATTTCATAAATATCGCCCTTTTTGCTCTTCCGTTTCTTAAATAATAAGGAATTCCGAACAAAATATGTATGTCTTTCCGATTCTGCTTTTACGTCCTTATACTTTTCAAACAAACTATTTACACCCGCATCTCCCTTTTGCGCCGCGCTGAATTGTTCCGTATTTACCTTCAACATCTCAGCGATCGGCACAGCCAATTCTAGTTCTTCTCCGTCTGCTAATAGACAGATTTCCGGGAATTACTCCGACGGCTGACGCTCGTCTTCGCCCGGCTTTGCTGTGAGGTCGCCTTCCGCCTCCGGCAATCCTACCTGCGGGTCCCCCGCATCCTTTGCTTTTGTCCTACTTTCCGCCGCAGCCGTACTGCGCGTCGTAACCATGTTTACCGTTTGTTCTTCTACTAAGCCCTGTTTAATATCTTGCAGAAGTTGAAACGTTCTGTTACTCAAAAGATAATAATTAAGTTCGTTTCCCTTTGGCGCTATTGCGGCCCTGGTGATTACACTACCTAGTTCTGAATTTAGACGAATTTCCGCCACCGGCAAGTTAATGGCAGCTGAATGAAGTGGCTGTTTGATCCAGACCGATTCGCCCGTATAATCTCGATCCGTGACTAGATTCGCGGGTACCAGATCAAATGACGCGCCCGTGTCTCTCAAGATCTCAGTCGGCTGCTCATTCACAGTCCCTGCCACAATGTGCTGCCTCAAGAATTCCCTTGCTTTGGGTTCAGACACGTGATTTATTTGATCGCCCTGTTTCCACGGACAGTTCTTAATCAAGTGCGTTGTCGACTGACATTCATAACACTTGCGGACATAAGGCGCCTCGAATTCTTTCTTTGCGCTATGTTTTTCTACCCATTCGTACTTCCTGCCGGCTTGGGTGCCACATGAGGAGCAATAGGTGCCCTGTTGTTTCCGTGTTCTTTCCGGAATGTTCTTTCCGGCCGTAAAGATGGTAACTGTGGCTTCTTCCAC
This sequence comes from Gryllus longicercus, assembly GCA_038098605.1. NCBI lineage: Eukaryota > Metazoa > Arthropoda > Insecta > Orthoptera > Gryllidae > Gryllus > Gryllus longicercus. The sequence goes on from JAZDUA010000238.1 coordinate 1,305,793, forward strand.
TCTTGCCGCGCATTCTCGTAGCATCAAGTCTCTTCGCGGACTCAAGCGGATTCGAAAATTCGGCCCATCTATCCACAAAGTGTTCCCGCATATCCCCTGGAACTTTGTGCTTCATTTGGTCGGCCACGATCAAATTCAATAATCCCTCGAATGTGTTTATTTAAAGTCCCGCTACCCACTCTCTGGCATAGTTTAGCAATTCCCTCGCGAATATGCTCCAAGTCGCTCCGTTTTTGCTATGTTTCCTAAACAGTTGCCGGAATTTCTCGGCATCAAACCTGTACAATTCTAACAATTTCAATTTCAACTCCGCATAATCTAACGCTTCTTCTTGTTCATCTAATGTAAGCCATGTGTTAACATTATGCGGAAGTAATCCGATTAAATTAACAACCCAATCTTCTTCGCAGATTTTCAATTGCCTGCACTGGCTTTCAAATGCGCTCAGATAAGAAGTGATGTCGTCCTGCTCTCCTTTAAATCTACCAATTATTTGGCCTATTCTAATATAATCCCTTGCGTGTTACTGACGCGCTTCCGAACGATTCTCAGAATTTGTTTCGCCCGTCTGGGCATTCTGCGCTCTCGCAAGTTCTAACTGATATTCCCTTTCTTTATCTCTCTCATGCTGTTGCCCCAATTCCTCCGTTAATTCAACGGTATAATCCTCATGTTCTAATATTAATTTCTTTAAAGTCGGATTTTTTCCGAACCATCTAATACAATTCCTAAATCCCTGGCGATTCGGATCATTCCCTCCTTTCGAAATCTCAGTAAGTGCGCCATGGCGTCCAAACAGTGCTCCACGCGTTGCAAAAGCACACACTTACCCTTGGCTTCCACTGCTTGTCCGTGGCTGCTTCCTGCTGCTTGTGCGTGCACGTTCGGCGCTGACCGTTGTCGTGATGAGATGGATGGATTGGCTGCAACACGTCCTTCCTTCCGTCCTTCCTTCCCGTCCTTCTGCTTGAAGTTTCGCCCCGCCGGTGTACTCACACGTCTACCCACCTCACAGTCAGTCTATCCACCTCACAGTCTACCCGACCGTATATCATGAAGTCTTTTACGGACTTGTGTAACAACACTATCTATAACCAATAGTTCTTTGCATTCTCTGGTTCCCTTTTTACAACCATTTTGCTCAGGAGGTAAAATATTTTGGTCTACGAGATATTCATTAATTTTAGAAGATATAATAGCAGTCAAAATTTTGTATAATGTTGACAAGCATGTAATTGGCCGGTAGTTCTTGGGTTGGAGATTCTGATTTGGCCATCATAATGTCTTACCCATCAACAGATATTTAGGGAGGTTGGATGGATATTTCAAGGTATCGTTTCAAAGTCTAGCTATGTGTGGATGGTGAGCCGTAAAGTATTTCCACCAAACATGAATTCCACCTAGGCCAGGAGCTTTCCAGTTGTGTGTCTTTTTTATAACTGTTCTCACATCGTCTTCGGTAATCATTACTGTTGGCATTTCATTTACATATAGGCACGCTTCGATTTCATTATGAAGCCAGAATGCTTCCTCATTGTGTTGGCGAGGTACTGCCTATATATCGGACCAGAATTGAATCATATCATTCTCACACGGTGGTTGACTCCTCAGTTCTTCCCCATCTTCCAGTTGTATGTAGAATTTCTTCTGATTGTCTGCAAACATTAATTCCTGTAGGCATTTTTTTGATGCTTTGGTGTACCGTCTAATTGTCTTCTTTCAGCTTTTGATCTAGATTTCTGGATTTCACTGTAACTTTCATTCTCCTAACTGTTGACTTAATTCCCGTTTTCACTTTCTTAGAAATGTCTCCCTTTGTTTGCAAAATACTGCGTTAAATGACCAATATCTCTTCTAGCTTTGTCGATTTTGTCCTGGATTCGTTTCTTCCATAATGGTATATTGTCGGGTTTTAATGCGGAAGAAGTTACTGACCTTTTGTTGCTATTTTCGATATCTCTCCCCATACTCCTACAAACGGCTAAGGCAGAACTATGCACTTCCCCAGCCAGTTCCTCCAGAGAATTAGGTGTGAGGGTTAGGTCTTCTAAGATGGTATTCATTACTCTACAAGCATCGTAAAACTTTTTATTTCCCGTAATTTTTGGTATACGCGATCGACGATCAAGGGGTGTACCTTGGTACAGAATATTATACTTCTAATAATTTTCTTTCAGATAACTGACAAAAGCATCCTCATCATGTCCTGGTGTTGCTTGCTGGACTTCAACTTTAGGTTCCCCCTCCGAATGATCTGTCTCCAGTTCCTCAACCTGGGCTTCAGTTTGCTGTGTCACATTTCCCCGCATTTCCATGCTCACTTGTTGCTTTATCAGTTCCAGTTCAGCAGATATCAATACATTTCTTCTTCGAATAGAATTCAATTGACTACATATTCGTTGCTCATCCAGGGTGTTGTTGGGATAGATTTTCTTCCATTCGGCGCGCATCCTTGCTCTGTATCCTTCACTTTCTGCCTCCACTCTTGTACTTCTATAATACGCACACATTACAGAGATATTCATCTCTTTCGACCATTTCATGCGTTGGCCATACTGACTTGAAGCGGCGGAGGACGCTGCCGATGGCACTGCCCTCAAGCCACTTTGTCCTGAGACAGAGTAGCGCGGTGCCGCGCCTGGTATCATCTGTACTAGGTCCACCGCTATCCACTGACACTGGTAACACATCCGACACAGAAGGCCCAGTGTCAGAACCTTCTGCGCGTTCCTGCAAAGAACGATCGTCCGCGACTGTATTTATCAATATTCGTCTACTCATTTTTGAGCTATTGCATTTTAGAGCTACTGCCAGCATTTCTATAGCCGCCCCTAACATGGGAAACAGACGCTGTCGCCTCTCCGCCATATCCGCATTGCTGAAGATCTCAGCGTGGTCCTCTTCTGGAGTTTCCTCCTTCGGTTCTCTTCCTGGCGTCGGGATCCTCTTCTGGAGTACTTCGTACTCATCCCTCTCCTTCGACCTGTCTGGCCTTACCAGTAGCTACGCTACCGCCGTCATAGCTCTCAGGGTCACGGGGGTACTCAAGCTCCATCACCAACGTCAAGGTCATGTACTCCCCAGATAGAGTTGTTATTATTGTTGTTGTTGTTGTTATTATTATTATTATTATTATTATTATTATTATTATTATTATTATGCGATCCAGGCTGCTATAAACGTTTGCCACCGAGCAGTAGCGTATATTGACTGATGATGATCGTTAATAATTTTATTCACGTATTGGTACCGACGATCTCTGTTCAAGGGTACTTCAAGGATCTGTTAGTAGAACTTTATTCCCCTGATTCGGATTGTGGTTCAAGGCACCAGCTTTTCATACAAGCACCACTAGAACCAGAAGGCGCCGACATAGACGTAGATTCTGATCTCTCGGGCGAGGAATTTACAGGGAGCTTGGACCATTTCCAACACGTATTTTGAGTTCTGGTGGAAGATTATTTCATACTGAGTAGAATTTTGAGGATGATATACCTTTGAATGTACTTTTAAATGTACCAGTACCGGAAAGATTACCTCAATAATTTTATACAAAAATGGATAGATAGAAATCCAAAATTGTAACAAACTTTTAAACCAGACTACGAAGACTTATTGAAAGAGATGGTTAAAGATTTATTCATGCTTTTTCTACCTATTTCAACGAAAATTTAATTCAACATCTGGTTCTTCAGACTAATTTATAGACATTTCGGAATCATTCCCTAAATATTACAACAGAAGAAATGCTTTGTTTTGTTTTTCTTCAACTGTGACTTCTATTTACGCGTCTTGGGAATGATATGTCTCTCTTTCGACGTCTTGTCGTACCATCATTCTGCAGACCTATGGAAAACCAAAGCGTAGACCTGGCCCAAGGTCTCCTCCGTAGCTCACAATTATTGCCGTCAGTGAACTCAATGGAAGAGATCGTGTTCTAATAGAAGGAGATCAGGCTTTTAAAATATGCACGGTATATCGGAGTAGAACATGCTTTTTATAGCTATCTTGCAAGAAATGTAAGATAGCTCTCCATCCTAAGTGTTTTGTAACTTTCCATTCCTAAAAGTCTTACTTGCAGAATAAACAATCAAATAGATTTTGTAAATCACAATTTTTATTTTCTACGTTCACGCATACGCTACGTTCACGCTACGTTCACACATAAATATAAAATTTCTAAATAAATAATAAAAACTGTAAATTATTGTCTAAACTACAAGTATAATAATTTGAAAAGAATGGAATTGTTTTTAAAAATATAAGTGTCAAGTGAATTTTACACGTAAGTCCTTGGTGGCAAAAAATGACCAATCATTATCCAGAAATCTAGGAGTAAAAAATGAAAAATTCACAATCAAGTGTTGATTTGTCACTGACTCTAGTACAATGCAGTCGGAAAAAAATATTTTGAAAAACAGTTATGAGATTTAATGGGTTAATGATGATACTAAAACTGATGATACACAAATAGATGTTGATGATATTAAAGATGAAAATACTAAAATTAATGATCAAATTGCTGATGGTGCTCAAATAGATAGAAATCCTCGAATTCATTAAGATACTAATGTCATTGATACTCAAATTGATGATGGTATCGAAACAGATGATGAAGGAAATTAAATCGAAGATTCAATCAAAATATTGATGCCCGAATTCGGTCCTCAAAAAATAATAAGTAATTCATTTTTAATTTAAAATCAAGACATTTTTTATAATTCAAATTGACTCCGAATATTTCTTTGTTCTCCTTCCACCTTGACATAATTTCGTTGCATTAGAATATCCAGTAGATATTTTTTCATTCAATCAACTAAAGTATGTACATTTATTTAAATTTTTTCTTTAGATTGAATAATTCATTATTGATGAAAGTAATTTTTAAGTTTTTGTACAATATTATCCTTTAATAAATTTTCTATATCTTGTGATAACTTATCAGAATTATTTTTGAATTAATGAATTCTTCGCGAATATATGTACCAGATATAATATTATCTCCTCCTATATCAACTCCTAGTATTCGAAGTTGCTTTTTTATCGTTGTAATGTAATAATTCTTGAAATTTGTCTATTGAATGTATCGTGTACATAATATTTTGGTGACTTATATGTGAGATAACAAATTTATTCCTATAATATTGAATTCTTTCCAATCGTTTCAATAAAAAGTGACATAACTTCTCAGCATTGAAATATCCTGATGATATACCTTCAAATTATACAATATTTGATATTTTTATCCATGAATTATGCGTATGATATATATATATATATATATATATATATATATATATATATATATATTCATATATATATATTCATATATATATATTGCATATATATATATATATATATATATATCTTAATATATATAAATCTCGTGTCACAATGTTTGTCCTCAATGGACTCCTAAACCACTTAACCGATTATAATAAAATTCGCACACCATGTGCAGTTCGATCCAACTTGAAAGATAGGATAGTTTAAATCTCAAATTATAGTCGCAATTTTAATTTATTGCTAATTATTTGTCTGTTATTATTTGACAGTCACAATTATCTACAATTATTACAACAATCAGCTAGCTGACCCGGCCACGCGTTGCTGTGGCTTTCACCACGAAAGAGACCCTGCGAAAGATACCCCAGAGAATCTGATGGTATCATCGTCAATTATTTGTCTGTTATTATTTGACAGTCACAATTATCTGTTAACTCCAAATGATTCTAACAGATGTCGACACCTTTCGACTGGGTTGAGTAAGTAATCAATAGATGGCGCTGCTATGGTAAAAAATCAGCTCCAAGAATCAGGACAGCAGAAGGTCATGCACAAGAATCTCAAGAACAGTGTAACGAACGTATTCAAGAGAATATCATAAGAACATTGTGACACGAGATTTATATATATATATATATATATATATATATATATATATATATATATATATATATATATATTAAGATTATTTAACCTCCATTTAAAATTATTTTGCACTTATTATTTCAATGTGCTATGATAACATGTTTTTCAGTTCCTCTTTCTAATATTTAAACGATTATTATTATTTTCAGTCAAATGCCACCGAAAAAATCTAACCTCAACAACGCGAGCAGCAAAGGGTCACGACGCAAACGTGTTGAAAGAGCTCAGCAATTACCAGAACAAATCGAAACAAGAAATGCAGCTCAAAGAATCAGGACTGCAGAAAGTCGTACACAAGAATCTCAAGAACAGCGTGACGAACGTCTGCAACAGAATATTACGAGAACAAGAGCGGCACGAGAACGAAACATAGCTACAATACGAGGACTAGATCGACAAAGGCAACGGATCAGCCGCTCATTAACACGTGCATCATTCGTTCGGCTTGCCTTTGAATATGCACCAGATATTAACTACTCGGCGCATTCAAAAATTGCTATCGGTGGAATGGATAAAGTATGTCAATATTGTCAGGCATTGAAATTTCGGAATGAAGCAGCCGGCATGTGCTGCGCATCAGGAAAAGTTGTGCTGTCACCTCTACCCGCTCCGCCGGAGCCTTTATTATCCCTTCTTACTGGCAATTCAGATGATTCCAAATTATTTTTGCGTAAGATACGCAAATTTAATTCTTGCTTCCAAATGACGTCATTTGGGGCAACTAAAATTTGCGATCGTGCATCCGATGGACGTAATTTTGAAACTACATTCAAAATTCAAGGCCAGGTGTACCATAAAATCGGATCACTGATGCCAATGCCTGATAACAATCCGAAATTTCTTCAAATTTATTTTATGGGCGATTGTGAAGAGCGCGTGACGACTCGGTGCCTGTATAATTTTATTGAACAAGCAGAGGAAAGAGCAATTGTGATATTATTGGAAAATTTTTTAGAAGATCACAATCAACTAATTCAATTGATCAAAAGAGTTTCGCCACGACTGCAAAATGACAATTATCAAATCGTCATAAAAGCCGACAAAGTACCATTAGGTGAACATGCTGGTAGATTCAACGCTCCAACTGTTGATGAGGTTGCTGTTATCATGGTTGGTGATCCAGTTGACAAAAGATCTATAAAAATTACACGGCGAGACAACACTGTCAGTACGATTTCGGATCTACACCGTTCATATGACGCACTACAATATCCATTGATATTTTGGCAAGGACAAGATGAATATCACCTTAATATCAAACAGTATGATCCAAATACCGGTAAATTTTACAATTATCTATTTACTTTCTTACTGTATGTATAGATTTTAATTTCGTATTGCATTTAATTTTTTATTTTTTTAGGTGATTACAGAAATAATAAAGTTAGCTCAATGAACTACTACGCACACCGAATAATGGTTAGACAACATCAAGACAATTATATCCTTCGATATCGTCAGCTGTTCCATCAATACATTGTTGATATGTATGCTAAGGTCGAAAGCGAACGCTTGCGATTCCTTCGATTCAACCAGGCAAAACTACGATCGGAAGAATATATTCACTTACGAGATGCTGTTGCTGGAAACATCGATGGAAATTTAAATCCCATTGACATCGGTAATGTTTTCATTTTACCTTCAAGCTACATCGGCAGTCCACGGAACATGCAGGAATACATACAAGATGCGATGACTTACGTACGTCATTACGGCCGACCGGATTTATTTATTACATTCACATGTAATCCGAATTGGGAAGAGATACAAACTTTACTATTGCCAGAACAACAAGCCATTCATCGTCATGATTTAACTGCACGTGTGTTTAAACAAAAATTGAAATTCTTAATTGATTTTATTGTTAAATATTCAATTTTTGGTATCACACGTTGTTGGCTGTATACGATAGAGTGGCAAAAGCGAGGTTTGCCTCATGCCCACATTTTGGTTTGGCTTAAAGATAGAATCCGTCCTGAAGAAATCGATCAAATAATTTCAGCCGAAATTCCAGACCCATTAATTGATCAAGAATTATTTGATATTGTCACCAAACACATGATCCATGGGCCATGCGGTGCTTTCAACATGACGTCACCGTGCATGGAAAATGGAAAATGTAAAAAAAAATTCCAAAAGCCGTATACGAATGACACGATCACGGATATTGATGGTTATCCAATGTATCGCCGCAGAAGTACTGAGAATGGTGGCCACACATTTACAATGCGACTGCCGAACTTTCCAAATCAAGTTGAGTTTGATAATCAGTGGGTGGTACCATACTCACCACTACTTTCAAAACTTACAAAGCTCATATCAACGTTGAGCTTTGCAGTTCTGTTAAATCAATTAAGTATATTTGTAAATATGTAAACAAAGGCAGTGATTTGGCCATATTTGAAGTACAAAACATAAATAAAAATGACGAAATAGCACGATACCAAATGGGCAGATACATTAGCAGCAATGAAGCTATTTGGCATATTCTCAGCTTTCCCATCCACGAAAGAGATCCTGCTGTCCAACATCTGGCAATACATCTTGAAAACGGTCAACGTGTATACTTCACTGAAAAAAATGTTCTCCAAAGAGCGTTCGAAGCTCCGAAAACGACTCTAACTGAATTTTTTACATTGTGTCAAAAACCTGATGTTTTTGGCCAATTCGCGAAGACATTGGTGTTTGGTGATGTTCCACGTTATTTCACATGGAACAAATCCAGTAAAAAATGGGAGCCACGGAAACAAGGAAAACCACATCCTTCCATTACAGGCATATTCAAAGCTAAGACATTGGGGAGACTTTACACGGTACATCCAAAGCAACGTGAGTGCTTCTATTTACGTTTGTTATTGGTGAATGTTCCCGGACCAACGTCTTTTGAATTTTTACGAACAGTTAATGGTCGAGTATTCAATACATACCAGGATGCATGTCGTGAACTGCAATTGCCAGAAGACGATAACCATTGGGACTTAACGCTTGCTGATGCTGCGTTGACATCAACACCGAATAACATTCGTCAGTTGTTTGCAATTATTTTGACGACATGTTATCCCTCGCAAGCACAAACTTTGTGGTAAAAATATAAAAATTGTATGACAGAAGACATATTGCACCGAATTAGACAAACAAATCAATGCCAAAACATAGATTATACACCAGAGATGTACAATGAAGCATTGGTCTTGATCGAGGATTTATGTGTTCTTATTTCAAATTTACCACTTAATCATTATGGTATGCCATCACCTAATCGTCCAGCCACCGACTTAGTCAATACCGATTTACAACGAGAAAATCAATATGACCATGAAAGTTTAGCAACAATTATCATGAACAGTGAACCATTACTGACAGCAGAACAAAAAATTATTTATGATCGGATTATGCTGGCTGTTGCTGCTGAACAAGGCGGTTTTTTTTTCTTGGATGCACCCGGTGGAACCGGTAAGACATTTTTAATATCGTTGATTCTTGCCAAAATACGGTCGCAACAAAAAATCGCATTAGCAGTAGCATCGTCAGGCATTGCGGCTACTTTACTGGATGGTGGGCGAACAGCACATTCAACATTCAAGCTGCCATTGGACGTTCATAATAAACCAGATGCAATGTGTAACATCAAAAAGAATAGTGGAATAGCTGCAGTGTTGCGGAAGAGTTCTATAATAATTTGGGATGAGTGCACAATGGCACACAAATATTCACTTGAAGCATTAAACAGAACTATGCAAGATTTAAACAGCAATAATAAACTTTTCGGTGGTGCTATCTTACTTTTGTCTGGTGACTTCCGGCAGACCTTACCGGTTATACCTCGCTCTACTTTCGCGGATGAGATTAATGCATGTTTGAAACAATCATTCTTATGGCGAAGTGTTGAAACACTTCGATTGACCATAAATATGCGAGTACAATTGCAAAATGATCCATCAGCACAAATATTTTCCGAACAACTACTAGATATTGGGAACGGTAAAATAGAACTGCAACCAAATACGCAATGCATTAAACTACCAGACAATTTTTGCACTGTTGTTCAGGATAAAAATGAATTGATTCAGAGTATTTTCCCGGATATACAGAATAATTATTTGAATCATGAATGGCTTAGTCAACGGGCGATTTTGGCAGCCAAAAACGTTGATGTTGACGAAATTAACTTCCAGATACAACAGTTATTACCAGGCGATATGATGTCTTTTAAATCAATCGATACTGTTGTTGATGAAAATGAAAGTGTAAATTTTCCGATTGAATTTTTAAATTCATTAGATATCCCTGGAATGCCACCACATAATCTTCGATTAAAGATTGGTTCCCCTATTATTCTCCTCCGTAATTTGAATCCACCTCAATTATGTAACGGTACGCGTTTGGTCATCAAAAAGATCACCGGAAACATTCTTGAAGCAACCATTTTGGCTGGGAAGTTTAAAGGAAAAGTGGTCCTGCTGCCACGTATTCCGATGATACCATCAGATTCTACCATACCCTTCAAAAGGCTACAGTTTCCAATTCGTTTAGCTTTCGTCATTTCTATAAATAAATCTCAAGGTCAAACAATGTCCATTTGTGGTTTAGATTTGGAAAATCCATGTTTTTCTCATGGGCAACTATATGTTGCGTGTTCACGTGTTGGGAAACCGTGTAATCTATTTGTGTTAGCTAAAGACAGGTTAACCAAAAACATTGTGCACCGATTGGTGTTAAATTAAATTGAATTTGAAAGTATTTATAATTGAATAGTACTTATATTTGTTATACAAATTAAATGGAAATAATAAATCTGATAAATTTTTATTTTGTACCTATTGATTTCTGCTTAATATCAAGTGTAAGAACATTTTAATTAATTGTGTTCAACGTACTTCCCCTTCAAATCTCAATCCAGTGAATTTGTATACCAACATCAATATTTTCGTCTTTATTGGTAAATAATTTCATTGTACTAAAGGGTTATAGTAGTAGAAAGTCAAATAAGGAGATCACCATATTTTTTTACAAATACCATCTGTGTGAAAAAGCATAGTGGACTCCGTGACTGATGTTCTCTTATTGTTCCTCTTAGATTGTTTACTATAATGTAATATAACAAAAACTTTAGCCACAGCAACGCGTGGCCGGGTCAGCTAGTATATATATATATATATATATATATATATATATATATATATATATATATATATATATCTGAATATATGTGAATAATTTTTTATTTTATTTCATATTCATAAAATGATCCTTGAATATCTTTAAAATGACAGACAATTATATTTGAATTGGAGTGAATGATTTTAACAACTTCAAATATTTCCAGTATTATCAGTATATGATTTCTCAAGTACAGATTTTAATTTACTTTCTCTTACTTTACAATTTTGAATTCCGGTAAAATAAATGTCTTACCTTTTTCATAAACAGTTTTAATATTTTTCTCACTATATTTATTGACATCAATTGGTTTTGTTTGAATAGTTTGATGTGTAGAATAATTATATTCATCAATTAATTTTGGAAAACATTTACCCATTTATAATTACTTCGAATATCAAACGGTTTCCACATTTTGTGTTTTAATGTACAATTTAATCGTTCATCTATATATGCTTTAAGTTCTCAAAAACTAGAATAATAGTGAATATTATAGTGTGTCAGGAGATGTTGAAATTCATTATAATTTTTTTTACCAATATAAGTTTGTAAATATTTAGGTATACTCTGAGGGAGTATAATATCCATAGCAGTACTTACATTTAATCCACATTTACTTTTAACTAGTAGTGCCCATGCATATTTTGAAAATACAGCAATAATTGTTAAAATATAAGCATATCTGTTATCTATTTTTGATATACCTTTAAATTGTCCTGAATTCATTTCATCATCTCCTAATTGCAACTTTATGTCATGGTAAATACTTTCGCATAGGTTTGTGTAATTCATCGGTAATAGTTTCTCAAATCTTTCCTTCTTTCACAAATTTACTTCTTTTCTTTCCACAAACTGCACATATACCAAATATTCTAGATCTTCTATTTTTGTTGTTTCCTATTTAATTTAAAACGTAGCAGTATTTTTTTTTTATATTTTATGCAATAAGTATTGATATTCTTTATAATTGTAAATTAATTATTGCTTGAATGAATAATACAAGAGACAAGAGTATATTCATAAAATATTTACAGATTCTCAAAAATATTTTATCTTCTTTATTGAATCGTAATGGTTGCATTAACTCATATCTATTTTCTTTAACTTTTTTTGAAATAGAAATATTAAATATATATTTAATATCTAATTTACTTCAAATGTTATGAATTGAACATTGCATGGAACTTCAATATATGTATCACAGGATTTCCCAAGTAATAAAACACAATTTCTTTATTATTTATCAATGATACACATACATTCACAATCATAAATGTTAGAGGTTCACCGATTAATTTAGGATCACTGCAATGATGAAACACGACTTTCAAGTAGAACAATGCTTTATTTGGCAAATCACAATTCACAACATCACAACACGATGTGCACTGATCGGCTGATCGAGCCAGACTGAATATAAAACAGTTATGGCGCAGAATGTTCTAGTAGAGACAAAACACTCTCGACTATGGGTGGCGACACACTCGTCATGCAACTCGTAACAACTACGTAAGTCAGTTAACATCAAATGAAATAAGTCAAACAATAAATATGTTATTTCTCAAATACAGTAACTTAACCGCATCATATTCTTTTATAGTATCCAGTATACGATGTGCACTATTTTTTAATTGTATAAGATATATTGCATCATCATCAGAAATACCAGCACCTACTTTACGTAATTTTTTATGAAGAATATTATAATCTTCAGGTGTATCCATACCATACATTTCTTAATGGCAATTATTAAATTGAAAGTATGACATTTACGAATAATTGATATCCAGATGCATAACTTGAATCTTTAGGCTGAAAAAAAAATATATATACACATATATATATATATATATATATATATATATATATATATGTGTGTGTGTGTGTGTGTGTGTGTGTGTGTGTGTGTGTGTGCCGATCAGATGGCCGAGATCGCTAAGGCAGTAGTGCCGGAGTGGTCTCGGACCAGAAGATCGCGGGTTCGAGTCCCGCCTCGGGCATAGGTGTATTTCTGTGTGTTTGTATGAGTGTGTCGTCCTTTCACCCCTCATTATCATCATCATTTCATCTTTCATACACCCAGGACTAACAACCCTGGGGGATAAAAATCGGATCCAGCTTAATGCTGGTCCCCCCAAAGAAGTGTTCGCAAGCACCTGCCACCGTGATATTAAATGAAAAACTGAGCCACGGTAATTGCAGGTTGCTTGCCCTGCGTGGTCCTAGTTGGCCGAAACGAAAATTATATATATATATATATATATATATATATATATATATATATATATATATATCATTTAAAAAATGATAAGTAGGTTTTAATGATATACTTCTTTTTTTCAACTTCACCACATGATTGTACATTGATAATTATATCTTTTAACTAAATATTTTCTTCATTGTGATTACTTTTACAATCGTCAAATTGTTTCAAAAATTGTTGATTGAAAAGAACAAATATAATTTTCCACCAAATTCACCAGATAGAACAAGACATGATTGCGTTATCATATGTGACAAATTATTTAACTGTTATATCCTCACATTGTCATCTATTCCAATGCCTACTTTACGTAATAATTTATAGTGATAAATATAATTACAGGTTATGAATGCTCAAGTTTCTTCAATAAGTTTTCTCATATTATTTCATAATTGTTCTATATTGTCATTATTTCGACCAGATATATCGTGTGAGGTTTATTATATTTAAAATTTCTGACCATGTATATTTCACAGATATCAGTTTTAATACAAATATACACAAATGACCACAAATAAATTCGTTAAAATTTTGAATTCTTTCAGCATTATAATATAACTGAAGAGATCCAAGATAATTAACTAATTCTGATGGAGGATATAACCAAAATGAATGAAAAATATTTGCAGGTATATTGTTTTTAAAGTGACATATACAATTAGTTCCACTAGTTTTAGATGTATCCATATTCCCATCACCACATTTGTTTTAATGTAATATTTTTGGACACTCATCAATTATAAATACTCCTCAAAAATGTATTATTATATATTATTTCACGAGTATTAATAAAAATTAGTAAAGATCATTCCGATATAAACATTAGACCAAATACATAAGAAAAATATTTAACATTCTCTAAAAAAAGTAATTGTAGGTCAATCGTCTGATCCATCTATTATTTGTATGTCATAAATGTAAAAAACGAAATTATCACTTTGTTGAAAAAACTGTGGTCAAGAAACAAAACTTGTAGGGAAGGAGTGTCCTATAGGTGATATTATTGAATTTAGATTTATTGTTTCATATAGATTCTTAAATACGAGTTTATATCAAGCTGTTAAAAATTTAGCTGAGATGAATAATGCATATTGTGCTCAATATAAACCTAAACAAGCCTCAAACAATGTAAAATTTCTACCTATTGATGAAAAGATATATTAAAAGCTACTGTAACCTGTAAAATGTGTAATCAACCAGTATCTAAACCAATTAATAATAAAAATTTTATTAATCTGTGTCACGTATTCAAAAAAGAAGATATACATTTAGTTTTACAAAAAAGGTATTATCCATATGAATAGGTTGATAAATATGATAAATATCAACCATATTTATAATTTGACAAGATAGATTATTATTTAGAAATTTAGAGATTTAAAATTTGTTCAAAATATATTAAAGATTTCTAAAAACATGTATATGAACCTTTTGATTGTATACATTTGGGAGATTATCATGATTTATAACTCAAATTCGATTCAATGCTATTAATTGATGTAATTTTTAATTTTAGAAGAACATGCTATAAGCATTATGGAGTGCATCCTGTATATTATATATCAGCAAAAAAGGATCAAACAAAGATGACAAATTGTTAAAACCATATACTGATAAAATAGATGCACTAAGACAACAAGTGTGTAATTATTTTGAAAAAGGTTTCTTCAAACTTATGAATAATCCATTATAAGGTGAACAAATGGAAAACGTACGAGCTGTCGCTTGTTTGCATCGGTCGGAATATACTTAATTTTAGCTCTAAAGCAGTAAAAGAAATGCGAAGGAAATGTGAGAAAAAAGACTCTCACAAACATCCCCTCTCTTGCCTTAAATTGTAATTTACTAATGTGTACAATAGTATCATTCAATTCGATATTACATTAATGTTTTTTGTTGTAGATAATAAATATTTAATGTTTTTTAAGTTGCCAATTTCTCACTAAGTTGAAAGTGACACCCAAGAGTAGCAAGATGATTCTTCACAGATAACTGAAAATTGATCACCGTTGACAATTATATTACCTCACTAGCCAAAAACATCTCTAATATTCCGAGGAGAGGAAATACTGAAGTTTTTAAATGATGCACCAAACGAAATTTACTTCTTTGATAAAGTTGTAACGTTTTGGGGATATTCGGAGCTATAAAAAGGAATGAAATAGTACATTGAAAAATTTCTGATGTGTGTGATCTTGATTCTAGTAAAAATGAAATATTCAGACGATTCCTAATAACGGATGAAAATGAATTGTCAGGCTACACATTAATAAAATTTAGAATACAAAAATTACAAAAATAAAATACACATTAATAAAACTTTACTCGGTTTGTCTTTTCATATTTCCCTCCCATAAATCCCTCCATAAGAGAACAAATAGCATCATTCAATTGTTTAGGACCGGATTTACCTACAAGCAAAACAAGCAGTTGCTTGGGGGCCCGCATTCACCAGGGGAAAAATACGCATACCATATTTTTTGTCTGTGAAATAATTGTTAATCAAGTAGTCTACTGTGTAACAAAATGTACAATTTCAAAACATTTTTTAAAAATATTTATTACATGTTAAATTAGTCTAATATTAACTATACTTTATTTCCTTTACTTATAACTGAATATGTACATTTTTTATGCAAACCTCAAAATTTTTCATGCCCAAATTTCTATAAAAATTATCAGTTTTCATTTGTATCTGTACAGAAAGTACTTGTACTATAATACATTTTTTATTTAATAAAGATGGAGCTATTTTTTCGGGGGGTCGGGGCAACACAATTTTGTGCTTGGGGCCCCGCACTACTTAAATCCGGCCCTGCAATTGTTTCATATTTTCGTCGTAATAACGATCCTCTCGATCCAGGTAAGTTATGCCGTGTATATCAAGCTCGCTTAAAATAATACGGGATTCGACCAAAAATATTATAGCAAAAACATTTTTCAATTAGAAATATACGTATGTTAAACAGGAAGCACAAATATTTTCCAAATGAAACATGCTAAGACAGAATGGGCGGCGTGTAGGGAGGGGTGAGCGAATGACGGCGGGTAGGCCGGAGATGGGATGGCGGAGGGGGGGACCGGGGAGCGGGGCGGCAAGCGAGTGAACGGCGCGTGGACAGCGGACGGGTCGGGTCCTTTATCAGCGGAGGACTAAACACCAGAACTGAATATCTCCGGAAAAGAAGCTGCTCCGGACTTATCGCTCCGCCGAACAGCCGCCTCTTGCTCAGCCCCCTCGGCGCAACAACAACAATACATCCCACCTCTTTTGTTGCCATAAGGGAGCGTGTGAACCGCGACCGGCAGTAAGCGGTTGGAGACAATTCTTTCCCGATGGACGAACTGCATACGGTCATAGTTGGGGAATAGTATTCATATGATGCTACAAACAATGGTGGGAAGCAACTGTGTGTCCTATCGATGTTCATATAACGTAAATCTTAAAAATTTGATTTTGCTTCAAAATTGTACGTATGTATTAAATATACATGAAATACTATTTCATAACAAATCTATTGCATAAGCAAACTAGTGGTGATATAGAATGTCACAAACTTTCTCGGGTAGTTACTTTCCTAATCTCTTTAGTCTGGGGCAGCTTTCCGTTGTTGGCTCTACCCTGTTCCTAGCTTCTACTTCTCGGCTCCTGTAACTCTTTTTTCACATTTAAAAAAATAATTGAAACATTTGGAGCCATATTTCGGAAAATGTATTTCAGAACGTTTTGAAATTGCCCTATTAAGAGCTCATATTCTTATAGAAGAGTTTTCGAGAAAATTCATGAGAAACCATTTGTAGTTAATGCAACTCACAAATCCAATAATAAATAAAGAAATACTGTAATGTGATTTTTGCCGACGGGAGAGATATTAAAAAATACGCTTGTGTAATTTTTGAAAAATCAAAAGATTATATCAAAATGAGATTGATGCCATATCATTCCGTGCATTTAACTCGACCTGAACAAAACATTTAAATTCAAAATTTGGAGCCGTTTTTGAGAAAATGGTATTGGAGCGTTTCGGAAAATTCGCAATTTTAAGAATTTTTTACTCAAAACTGTTGAGATTTCGATCGTCCGTTTGACTTGTTTGTCCGTCCGTCTGTCTGCCTCTCCGTCTGTAAACAACAACAGCGCTTTAACCATTCCTGGAATATTTTTTCAAATTAATGTTCTCGATTGATCTGGCCCCACTCGAAGTCCTACGAATTTGAAACGTTTTCTATAATTTTTGGAGGATACTTTTCAAATATTTTTCAAAAACGATTCCACACTTTCCTTCTTTTCCCCCTAGAACAGAATGTAGTTAGCCGATACAAAGAGCACACATTCTAATTTCGTGGACTTCTGTCAATATTCGAAAATTTCAGAAGTTAAATTTTTTGTCGACATCTTACTACGTATTACTACAGTATTGATGAAAGAGATTCTTTTCTTAACAAAATCTAGTCTTCAAAAAATACGTTCATGTATTTTTTATTTTATTTTTCAAATATGAGTGATTTTATCGTTATTTTGAATGAAAAAAAGAAAACAAACAAGACCACAACAAGATGGTCGAAACGACGGCAACACAGCCTTCGACGCGACGTCACCCGGACAGCCAAGATCATGCATTTTTTAAAATTTGTCCGAAAGTACGAAAACATTTTTAAAATTAGCTTCGGCTATTTTACTTGGGAAAAGAGATTCACCAGATGAACTCTTTAAAGCAGATAAATGTCATTTTGAGATCAAAATTCGAGTTGATAAAAGAGCTCGTGCGTATACTACGCTCATTTTTTCCGGTATTTGACAACGGAAGATCTAAGAGCAAGGTAGAGTGATAACAGATGGCCTTAGAAGTAAAATGTATCTAAAATAAGATGTGGGAAGATGGAATAATGCTGATACTTACACAATTAGTTCATTTCTTTTAAACCAGTTCCAAATCAGACACGATATTTTGAGTAATGCCTCAAACAATTTTAAGATGGTATTCGAAGGAAGACGGAACTATGTGAAAAAGATAGTTACGTACTACTGTTACAGACCGTTTACCTCGGTCTGTAATAGTAGTATAGCATCTCTAGTTTGATAAATGTGGAAAAGTAGATTGAGATGCAAAGTGACGAACGCATAAACCGACTGTCTTGCTTGCGAATCCCACAAGTCCCTCCTGATCCGCCGGGGCTGGCCCACGCCGCCTGGCCTGGCCGTGCCGCCGCGCCGACAGAGGGCCCACAACAGTCGGGTGGATGACGCAACGGCGCAGAAGGGGAAGGGGGAGAGAGGTGTTTTCGTAAATTTCTCTTTACGATGCTCCTATTCGTCCGATTTGCATGATTGTCACGGCGTTGGATTCAGGAAGCATGTCGCCATCGCGCTATAAGCCCACATTTTTTAATTTGTTCTTAGAAGTTTGAGAACTAATTACAAATTCGCGTTTTTGCTAGATTTTTGGAAAAAGGTTATCGTAGCGTAAATTCTATTTTAAAAAGGCGTCAAATGCCGTTTACAGATCGAAAATCGAACCATTGGTTCAGACGTTATCGGTAAAGTAAATTTTACTTATTTTGGTATTTTTGTACTAGTGTCAGGACATTTAGCCTTAAGGCTAAATGCACCGAAAAATACTTGTAGAAAAATTCAATAGATCGCAGCACTATCACAGGGGAATTTACTTTACCGATTACGTCTGAACCAATGGTCTTATTTTCGATCTATAAACGGCATTTGATGCCTTTTTAAAATAGAATTTACGCTACGATGACCTTTTTCCAAAAATCTAGCAAAAACGCGAATTTCAAATTAGTTCTCAAACTTCCGAGAAAAAATTAAAAAATGTGTTCTTATAGCGCGATGGCGACATGCTTCCTGAATCCAACGCCGTGACAATCATGCAAATCGGACGAATAGGAGCGTCGTAAAGAGAAATTTACGAAAACACCTCGCCCCCCCCCCTTCCCCTTCTGCGCCGTTGCGTCACCCACCCGCCCGTTGTGGGCTCTCTGTCAGCGCGGCGGCGCGGCCAGGCCCGGCGGCGTGCGGCCAGCCCCGACGGAGGAGGCGAGACTTGCGGGACACGCAAGCCACACACTCAGTTTATGCGTTCGTCACTTTGCAACTCTTTTTTTCTCTTTTCCGAGGGATGGCTTTTGCCGATTGACTGAATCACGCGGTATTCATGCAATTGTGTTGTTATTTGCACAATCTCGGCTGTCTCCTTTCTTTGGTAATGGAATAATTATAGTGCGTTGCAAATCTGTTGTTCACTCTTTTCTTTTCCAGATCTCATTGCATAATTGTGTTAGTTTCGCCAAGATTTCTTCCCTGTATCTTTGAATAGTGCGATTTGAATATTGTCTACAGCCGGGGACTTCCCATTTTTTAGTGGTGTTGTCGCCCAATCATTTCTTCTATCTCTAGTTCTTTTTCGTAATCATCTATATATATCCACTACTCTGTTTGTAAGTTCTTCTCATTTAACTTTTTCGTGTATTCTTCCCATTTCGTAATCTCTTTTTTTGTTGTATTTGTTTTGTCGTTGTCGTTCTTAACATTCGCCATTGTTGGTTTACACTCCGTGGTCATATTTCGGATGGCCTGGAAAATTTCTTAAGATCTCCATTTGTTGTTATGTTCTTCCACTTCTTTGCTATTTTCTTGAATATTTTTTTTATCTTATCTTGGTCTGGGCTGGAATACCCTATAGAGTTTTCTGATTTTCGTCTGGTCATTTGCTTTCTTTGCAGAGAAATATGTTTGAAAAGAAAGAAATACTGCGTTGTACATAATAATAATAATAATAATAATAATAATAATAATAATAATAATAATAATAATAATAATAATAATAATAATAATAATAATTAATAATAGGCATGCGTTTAAAGTAAAAACCAAAGTATGTATACTATAGTATTGCTTATATCGTATTATATAATCCATCGAATCTTCACTTCGATGTCTGAGTTTCCAAGATTTTGTGAAACCTTTTTCTTTATATTTCACGGAGAAAATCTTGAATTTTCTCTGCGCATCTGATTCAGTCTGTCCATTGTGAAAACTATTGAGCGGGTTGTTGCACCGAATGCATCGGGCAGTCGTTCTTTCATCGCCACCTGCCGCCAAGGATTAGGGCAGGGACTAGGGCACGAACGAGCCCGGACTCGAGTAAAGTGGACGTGGGGGAGGGGTTCCGAGATTTCCAAGTCCGATATGGCACCGGGACAGTTGTTTGCAAATAGACAACGTGAAGAATGCTCACACCAAGTTCACTGATCGGCTCGCTTAAGCAGCTTGCCCACGCCGCCACAGAAGCGCGCGAACGTCAATCATCAGGGTTCTTCGCCGACGACGGACAAAGGGACCGAAGCAGGTACCTGCTGCCGTCGTCGCCGGAGGTTCGGCGAAGAGCCCTGATGATTGACGTTCGCCAGCTTCTGTGGCGGCGTGGGCAAGCGGCCTTACTCGGTGCCCTTCTCCGCTTTACACTTCCTGCTCCACGTCCACGTGTCTACTGCGTCTGTTCATTCAGGAGCCACCTCATTCTTATAGTTGGGAGCTGACTTGATTGCGAGTCTAAGGAATGCGCTCGGTGTTCTTGAAAGCTGCCCACTCTCCCCCGCCTAATCTGCAACTACTAGCTGTCCCAAATATATTACGCCAAGTATCCATAGACAAAAATGAAAACATCATACGAAGATAAGGAAATCAAATAACCAATAAATGAATGCCATCAATGTGGATTTTTTTTTATTTTCACAATATGGCATTTTCTTACAGTAGTACTTAAGGCTGCCCCGCCGGCTTCAAATCCTTTTTTAATTGATATCACAGTTCGAACAGATACTTCAGTATAGTTTACTACCTGAAAATTGCTGTTTTGCAGCGTATGATGAAGAAAGCCCGAATTATTTTCTTCGTCACCTTTCTTAATAAAGAGACGTATAAGTTCCCTAGCTTAACTGTGTATTGTTTGACCTTACTACAACAGAAGCTATACCGTCCCACCAAAAGTCAGAAACCAAATTAAAATGAATACGCTATACACTTGTGTTACGAACAAGAAGCAAACAACATGTTACTCATTGAGTTCATGTCTTCTCAGAACAAGAAACATTATATATCAGATGAAGTGATATTGAACCTCATACAATGTTATCAAAGCAGATATACTATTTCCTCGACTGCTCGCGTAGGTGGCAAATTGCAAAACACGTCAATATGCCGAATACTTACACTGTAGGTCTTCGCGAATTCTTTAGATCAAACTCGTATGTACGACAGATGCCAGTAATATTTAACTATGTGGTTTATTCAAGTTTTGGAAATATATTTATGATGAGACGTCAAAAAGCGTTACACTAGTGTGCACACTTTTCAGGTTTTCAACGTCAAAAGTAATTTGTTGAGACCGCAAAGTGTGAAAGTGGCTTTTAGATTGTACTATCTGAGGTACTAAAAACTTCGATTTATAGAGGAGTATACTGCACTATAATTCAATATTATGGCCAATGAATTGAGTGTTTGTAAACATTTCTTTCAATAATATTTTAGATCTTCCAATAATCACTACGAAAATCAGAATTCCAACGCTGCTTTTGCATCAGAATCGCTTACAACACCACCAACAAAAAAATCTCTGCCGTCATCTCGAAAGACGAAAAGGAGATTGTTGCTTTCTAATCTCATGACTAGGAAAATGGAAAACAAGAGACGGTGAATGATCAATCATTAACATAATTCGAAAACTGCAAAACTAGTCAGTGCAATAAGTCGCAGAGACAACCACTCATTTTTCATAATTTACTTTTTTCATGTTACAAACATAAGATGTACAAACTTTAAGAATTTCGTTGGTCAGTCACAACAGCTTTGTGTTCTCTCTCTTGTATCTGCCTGTTAGTCTGTACACAGAGATTATGAAAGTATTGCATGTCTGTCCTACCGTCTCCGATCTCACAGGTCTACCCTTGCTTTCGGTACTTTTGAATAAATGTAAATAGACATAATAATAATTACACTGTAGATAACTGCGGCTACATGCATAAAAAGTACCAAGAAATTTCAAATTATAATTTACTTTTAGTTTACGAAATAAAACTTTCCCCAATGTTACTAGTAATTGTAGTTCGTGTCATGAAAATTCAAGTCTCCCTCTCACCGTTTCGCCTCTCTCCCTGAAGCGTTGCCGTGGGAGACGCCAGATGTGTGCAGGATCTGCGGTCGCTTCCGATGACATACGAGGGTCTATGTTATTGCCTTCCGCTTACGGAATTAGGAGAGGTGTTGTTGTGACCAAAACAACAATGAATAACACAGTTTCTTAAAATCGTGTTTTATTCCGCAATCCAAAAGCAAATCCAACAACAAAAAAGCCAAGTCAAACCAAAATTCCTGAAGATAGTCCGTATACGTCGCGCTGTTCACTAGTTCACCGTGGGGCAGTCCAAATCCGTATGCACTTCGACGTATCACTGTATCACTCACTATCAACTCGCTGGCGCTCGCTTATCAACTGCCGGCTGCTTGCCCGAGCGGTGCTTTTATACCCCGCTCGGGGCGAAGGTCCGCCGGCCAACCCCGCGATACGGGTGAGTTCTTCCGCGCCGATGTTTGCCCGAGCGTGACGGAGCTGCCGAGTTGTCGATCAGCGCTCTCTCTTGAGCGGTGTTGGTACTGTCCTCTGGCGGCGACTTCAAAGGTGCCTGTTCGGCCATGGCACCCTCCGCGCCCAAATGCGTCGTGTACGGCGCAAATCGCACCGAACGGGTAGTCCTCTTGGGCTGTAGCTCCGACCTGGTCGAACAGGCGCGCTCGCCGCTGCTGCTGGCGGCTGTTTCCGCCTGCGTGTCTGCTGCAGCTGCTGATGCTCCTCCGATCGTGGGCTCCTGTGGGGGATAAATCATTTCTTTCATTACTTTCTTGCGAAACTCCTCTGATGAGATCCACGGCCGGGTGTCTACTTCACTCTCGTTAGCTCTAGGCCTAACTTGCCCCTGGTGGCGCGTGACCAGCCTCTCCAGGGTTCGCACTGCATATACCCTGCTACCCCGAACCTCCTGTACCACCCCTGGCACCCGCGCTGGCTCTTTTTTTAGGGACTGTATGTAGACTTTGTCACCTACCTTAAATTTTGAGCCAATACCTCCTGCTCTATGTGGGTCGTTAGGGCTCAGGAGTGATAGCAGAGTTCGGGGCTGCCTGCCGTGAAGAACTTCCGCTGGACTTCTGCCCGTTGTGCCTGGCAGGACCCTGTATGTTGCCAGGACCCTCAGGAGTGCTCGGGACTTGGGTGTTCCCGCTGCACGCGCTTTCCCCATAGCTGTCTTAAAAGTTCTGACGAACCTCTCCGCCTCTCCGTTTGACTGCGGATGAAACGGAGGTGCACAAATATGTTGAATGCCGTTGCTCCCACAAAATCTCGCGAACTCCTGGGATGTAAACTGAGGACCATTATCTGAAACTAAGACAGCAGGTAAACCTTCCGTAACGAAAATTCTCTCTAGCATTTCTATAGTCTGCGTCGACGTGGTGTTTCCCATCTCTACTACGTAGGGGTAGTTGGACTTTGCGTCCACTACCACTAGCCACATGGACCCCCAAAAGGGGCCAGCGAAGTCTATATGTACTCTCTCCCACGGCTTCGCTGGTTCTGGCCAAGGTGTCAAGTCTCTGGGGGGGCACTCTGATTAAGTTGGCAAGCTTCGCATTTTTTTAACATCTGCTCGATGTCGGCGTTCATTCCTGTCCACGTACAATGCCGCCGCGCCAGTTGCTTAGTGCGTACTACCCCCCAGTGCCCCTGATGCAGGAGTTTGAGCACCGTTTGTCTTAGACTCTTAGGTATGACTACCTTCGTAAACTCGTCTCCCGTTAACAATAGTTCCCCCGCTTTGCACGAAAGCCTGTCTTTTTTGTTGAACCACCCGGCGTTGCTTCTTAGTATCCTTGGTGGCCAACCTTCCCTGACGAAACGCCGTACCTGATTTAGCTCCGGGTCTTTGTCTGTCTCCCTCGCTATGGTTCGTGCTTCCAGTGGAAAGTCCACTAGACTTTCCAGATCTTCCAGGTCCAACTGGAAGCATTCCTCTTCGGATGTGTCAAATTCTAGGTCTGGGCCGGCGGGGAGTCTTGACAACGCATCCGCGTTTGCGTGCTGCGACGTGCTCCTAAAATGTACCTGGTAGTCGTAGTCTGATAAAAACAAGGCCCATCTCTGCAGCTTCTTGGCCGTACATTCCGGGATTTTCTTCCCCGGGTGAAACAGTTGAACCAACGGTTTGTGGTCGGTGATGATATGAAACTTGGTACCATAAAGGAAGTCGTTAAATTTCCTTACCGCAAAGATAATCGCCAATGCTTCTTTCTCGATCTGCGAGTAGTTTCTCTGATGTTTGTTGAGGGTCTTTGATATGAAGGCGATCGGTCTCTCGACCCCTTTTTCATCCTTCTGAGATAGTACTGCTCCCAAACCGTAATCTGAAGCATCTGCTGCCACTGTTGTAATTCTTCCTGGGGTGAAATGGTTCAGTTTCACTGTGCGCAGTAACTCTTTCTTTAACCTGTCTAATGCTTTGCTGCACTCCTCTGACCAGACGAATTTGGCCCCCTTTTTTCTAAGTTGATTTAAAGGAGCTGCTATCGCTGAGAAATTCTTAATGAATTTGTTATAGTAATTCATCTTGCCTAAAAGCGCTTGTAGTTGTTTCAAATCTGTTGGCGGGGGCATCTGTATAATTGCTTGCACGTGCTGCTGGGTTGGGGCTATCCCGGTGCGGTCTAAGACGTGCCCTAGAAAAACCACTCGTTCTTTGAAGAACTCACATTTGTCCCGGTTAACTTTAAAACCGTTGTCCCGCAAAACCGCGAACAGCTTCCTCAGGTTTTGCTTGTGCTCTTCCAAACTGCGGCCCGTGACGATGATGTCATCCAGGTAGTTGCAGCAACCATCCAGGGACGCGGTGATTTGTTCCAGACAGCGCTGGAAGATTGCTGCCGCTGAGTTCACCCCAAAAGGCAACCTATTATAACTAAACAAGCCAAGCGGTGTGTTAATTACCAACACTTCTTTGGCCGCGGGATCCAGAGGTATTTGGAGATAAGCATCTCTGAGATCGATTTTGGAGAACCGTTGTCCACCCGACAGCTTGAAGAACAGGTCCTCTGGTTTAGGTATCGGGTATTGTTCTACTTCTACCTGCTGATTCACAGTGCTCTTAAAATCTCCGCACAATCTAATCTTCCCGTTAGATTTTTTAACCAAAACTAAAGGTGTGGCCCACTGACTCACAGCCACCGGTGTTATCACACCTTCTTCCTGTAGCCTTGTCAGTTCCTCCTTAACCTTGTCCCTCAGCGCCCACGGCACCGGTCTTGCTTTGTAAAAACGCGGTTTATGGCCCTCCTTTAGCTGAATCTTTGCCTGAAAGTTTTTACACTTTCCCAGCCCGGGCGAAAACACTTCCGCGAACTCAGACCCCAAATCCTTAATGATCTGGACTTCCTCCTGGTCTGATATTTGGTTTATCTCATCGACAACTCCAAATCCCAATTTATCGAATGGGTCCAGCCCCAGAATATTTGTCACATCATAACGGTCAACTACTAACACCTCTATTACTGCCTGTTTACTCTTGTACGATGCCTGCACACACACGCTTCCTAGCACCTTAATGGCCGTTTTCCCAAAACTGGTCAGTCTCTTTTGCACCTTTGAATAACTGGGAGCTCCTAATCGGTGGTACGTGTCTAAATTGATTAGCGTAACCGCCGCTCCCGTATCTAATAAGAACTCTACTGGTTGATTGCTTAACTTAACTCGCACCGTTAATCTTTTTTGCCCTTCTCCACTAATGACTTCACTTATCATGGCTACCTCCATCTCTTCTTCCTGTCTTCCGCTCCGTGCCGACTGCCGTTTTTTCTCACACACTTCTTGGATGTGACCCACTTTCTTACACCAAAAACACTGTGCTTCCCTGAACCTGCACATGGCTCTATTGTGGTATTTTCCACAGCCCCTACAAGACTTCTTTCTCTCGAAACTGTTCACACTTGCTCTTTCCCTTAAGTTGCTGCCCCGCTTTGCCGACCTTGCCCCGATCTGGGTATTCTGTCTATCTTTTCTCACTCTGTCTCTTCTCTCTCGTACAGTTCTCATGCTGAAACTACTCCCTAAGCTGTTAACTACTATCTTTCACTGAATCCTTAGTGCTAACACTACACACGCACGATCCGGCCGTGATTTGGCGGGCCGTCTCGCACGTGGTCTCGTACGTCTTGCACAAATTTTTTACTTCTTCTAACGAAGGATCTCCGCTCTGCAATGCCAAAAACCTGACTTTATCTTCCGGCGTGTGCAAAACTACCATGTCCCTAATCAGTGTTTCGGCGTACGATGTCTCTCCTTCCGATGGCGGGCATTTGAATTGACAATGCCGCGCCAGGCCTGCTAACTCTGTAATCCACTCACTATGTGTTTGTCCTTCACTTTTCCTACACTGGAAGAACTTATATCTGGCCGCGACTACATGTGGCACTTTGTTAAAATATGCGTCCAATTTTTGTTTTATCTCTTCCCAGCTCCACTCTGCTGAGTCTTTTTCCGGGAGTAACTTTCCTAACAAACTAGTCACTTTGCTTCCTACGCAGCTCAGGAAAAACGCTTTCTTTGTTCTTGCGTCTCCTACCTGATGACATAGTAAATGCTGCTCGAACCTCTCCAAGTACTCCGACCAATCCTCCGAGTCGGGCTGGAAACAGTGGAATTGGGGCGGGGGCGTCTATTGATTGCCTCTAATAGAACCGCCAACTGCTGTGCATGCGCCTCCGCTTGTTGCCGTTGCCGCTGCGCATGCGCCTCCGCCTGTTGCCGCTGAGCCTCTGCTTGTTGGCGCTGAGCCTCTGCTTGTTGCCGTTGCTGCTGCGCAAACGCCTCCTGTTGCAGTTGCATCTGCTGCTGCATGAGTGCCAACATCTGCACTATTGGGTCGCCGGCCTCCATCTTACTTTTCCTCGTCGCCAGTTT
This sequence comes from Gryllus longicercus, assembly GCA_038098605.1. Taxonomy (NCBI): domain Eukaryota; kingdom Metazoa; phylum Arthropoda; class Insecta; order Orthoptera; family Gryllidae; genus Gryllus; species Gryllus longicercus. The sequence goes on from JAZDUA010000238.1 coordinate 1,333,165, forward strand.
TGTTGTGACCAAAACAACAATGAATAACACAGTTTCTTAAAATCGTGTTTTATTCCGCAATCCAAAAGCAAATCCAACAACAAAAAAGCCAAGTCAAACCAAAATTCCTGAAGATAGTCCGTATACGTCGCGCTGTTCACTAGTTCACCGTGGGGCAGTCCAAATCCGTATGCACTTCGACGTATCACTGTATCACTCACTATCAACTCGCTGGCGCTCGCTTATCAACTGCCGGCTGCTTGCCCGAGCGGTGCTTTTATACCCCGCTCGGGGCGAAGGTCCGCCGGCCAACCCTGCGATACGGGTGAGTTCTTCCGCGCCGGTGTTTGCCCGAGCGTGACGGAGCTGCCGAGTTGTCGATCAGCGCTCTCTCTTGAGCGGTGTTGGTACTGTCCTCTGGCGGCGACTTCAAAGGTGCCTGTTCGGCCATGGCAGGTGTCACAGCAGGAGCGGCTCTAGCCGATTATTTTTCGGGAGGTGGGGTTATATTTTTGTATACATATATTTTTGTAAATAAGAAAAGTATTTGTTATATTGTACATTATTCAGATTCACCAGATGAACCCTTTAAAGCAGGTAAACCTTTTGAGATAAAAAATCGTGTTATATGATAAAAGAGCTCGTGCGTATACTCCGCTCATTTTTTCCAGTATGTGACAACGGAAGATTTTAAAATAAGGTGGAATGATAACGGGAAGTAAAATATATCTAAAATAAAATGTGATGAGACGAAATAATGGTGATATTTACAAAATTAGTTATTTTTTTAAAAAAACAGTTCCAAATCAGAATCGATATTTTGAGTAATGCCTCAAACAATTTTAAGATCGTATTCGAAGGAAGACAGAAATATGTGAAAAAGATAGTTATGTATTACTATTACAGACCGTTTACCTCGGTCTGTAATAGTAGTATAGCATCTCTAATTTGGTATCTGTGGAAAAATAGATTGAGATGCAAAGTGACGAAAGCATAAACCGACTGTCTGGCTTGCGTATCCCGCAAGTCCCGCCTCCTCCGCCGGGGCAGGCCGCACGCCACCTGGCACGGTCGTGCCCCCGCGCCGACAGCGGGCCCACAACAAACGGGTGGGTGACGCAACTACGCAGAAGGGGAAGGGGGGCGAGGTGTTTTCCTAAATTTCACTTTACGACGCTCCTATTCGTTCGATTTGCATGATTGTCACGGCGTTGGATTCAGGTATCAAGTCGCCATCGCGCTATAAGCCCACATTTTTTAATTGTTTTCTCGGAAGTTTGAGAACTAATTTCAAATTTGAGTTTTTGCTAGATTTTTGGAAAAAGGGCTTCGTAGCGTACTTATTTTGGTGCTGCCACGTGGTAGCCACAAATTGTACTAGTGTCGGGACATTTAGCCTTAAAGCAAATGTATTTTTACAATGAGTGTGTAACTAAGATATTTGCTTTGGTGGGTACATTGAGTATTGGATTGCTCTAAAAACTTATTTTTATTACATTACTTTTGGGTCAAAATGCACTCTCAAGAATAAAGAGATAAATTATTATACACGATCCCTATATGTCACGGTAGTAGATCGTCTGTTAAACGATGCGGTGTGGAGTTTCAGCTTCTCACAAAATTTGTGGAGTTAACACCCCTATTTATATTAATATAACCCAATGATAGTTTCGTACGTTTTATCGGGGGAGAGGCATGTACTACAAATAAATACTGCCTCAAATAACCGAGGTTGAATAGATCCTTTGTTCGGAAGGTTCTGAATTTGAATCCCGCCATGAATATGAATTCCCCGTTCAATTTGTTGTGATGTGTGACGTCGTACGCACCCCAAAAACGAGGAGTTGGCATGTGGGTCAAGCGCCTATTTAGTGCATGGTCTGGGAAATGCCTTATGGAAAACATTAACGGAAACCGACTTAAGCAGGAAAATGATAGGAAAAGAAGATAAGAAAAATAAGAAAATGAATATTTTACATTTTTACAAGACACTTTACATTTTAAGATTGGAAGATTGAAAATTTCCTATTATGAAATGTAAAGCCAATTTACGAACATATTATTACATGTTCAAATTTATAATCCATAATTGCAAATAATAAGTATTACGTTCCAATTTTCAAAATATTTTAAGAGTCATATCTTCCGGGTCAATTGTTTCTCATTTTTCCAGTGAGGTTAAGTAATACACTGATCTGAAAATCAGATGTCATTCTGGCAGAATTTCTGATGAAGAGTCTTCTGTGAACATGCTTATGATAATGAAAAATGATATGATATGCTATATGATAATGAAAAATGGTAATGGAAAACTTGATAGATAGTAGGAGACAACCTAAATAACAAGAGAACGATCTGCAGGCGTTCGATTGGTGATCAACGTCTCAGCGATGTCGGACTTAATTTCTTCTGTCAGAATGATAACTAGATACTCGGTGTACTCATTGCTTTAGCTTTTGCCTCGGCACTCATAAAAACTCTGCGTAATTTGTTTTCAGTTTCGACAGTGTTCAAGAGACGATAAATAAAGGAGACGGAACATGCATGAATCTCGTGTTTGCAACTCGGCGAACAACTGAATGTGCCATCCCCCCCCCCCCTCCCATCGACCTCAATAATTTGAGACACGATGTTTGTTTCCGAAACTTCCGGTTTAGATGAATTTCCGGATTGTTTCTTAAAGGTTTGCGCGCCCTCCATTATACACCTGTTAACTAGCATATTAAATGTATCCTTATGCACAGGAAGTTTTCCAGATATTTTTAAAACAGCTAAGATTAAGCTGCGTTTCAAAAAAGGCAACAAAAATGAAATTCAAAATTATCGGCCAATTTCTCTTTTGTCGTTTTTTTTTCAAAAATATGAGACACTTTTTTACGTACGAATGGAAACATTTTTTTGTAAACACGACGCGTTTTCAGATTGCGAACATGGGTTTCGAAAATCAAAATCTATGGAAACAGTTTTATTTTATTTTCTAAAGATGTCGCCTCATCCATGGGTCAAAACGAAGCACTTTTTGGAATATTTTTAGATCTTTCAAAAGCTTTTGACGTCATTGATCACAACATTTTACTTTCAAAATTATCTTCATATGGAATTCATGGTATTGCTCTAGATTGGTTATGTACGTACCGTAAAGAATGATCTCAGAGAGTAGAAATACCTTACTGGAATAATGGAAGATTGTACAGCGAAGGGGGAAGAATCCCTAGAACGGGGCAGGGGGTGCGCTAGCGGACTGAAATGCCCTTCTCTGTACAAAGTATTTTATACACCGCACCGGGCCGTGAAGTGCGCGCGGGGGGGGGGGGATGGCGCTGGTTAAGAAGGGAGACGGACGATGACAAAATTACAAGAATTTCATTGCATATACTATTTATTGATATTAGATTTCTAGTCTACGTGGATGGGATACGACAAATGAAATGTTAATTTACAGAAATGAAAGTAAATAAATGATTCAAAATGGTTGTTCGTTACTAATATGTTCACTCGTCACCGTGAAGGTTGGTCGCACTACACGTCCATGGGCACACGGCATTGCCGAATACCTGATGCTGGCAAACCCTGCGGGAGCGGCCGCCTCCGGAGGGAGGGAGGGAGCGACCACCCGCCTTTGCGCGAGGGCTTTGTGTAGTGGACGGAACAAACATTATAGACACATCTTTCCAATTCTTTGCCAATTGTATGTGAAGTCCCCCAGGGATCGATTTTAGGGCCTATTCTCTTCCTTCTCTACGTAACCGATATGCCGTCGATTAGAAACGGAAGAAACGTTCTCTTTGCGTATGATACGAATAATCTTTGCAACACAAAAAAAAGCAACCATAAATAGTACAATACCAGATATTTCAAATTGGTTCCGTAATAACAAATTAATAGTATATGAAAAGAAAATTGTTTCAATGAAGTTTTCCATTTCAATGCAGCTCTGTATTCTATTGGAAATGAACGGTGTGCCATTGACCAATGTAAAGGTAACAAAATAGTTAGGACTTTCAATTCAGTCAAACCTTAAATGAACGTCCATATAAATGAATTGAATACTTAATTAAGTTCTTTATGCTCCACTTTCAGAATTCTTTCAATTTCAGTCAGCATCCATACTGCTCCTTGTGTATACAAGGAGCGTTCCGAAAGTAATGCAATTATTATTTTTTAAATTAATTTATCGAACATATTTTCACAAACACTTAAAATTCTTCAAAATACTGTCCTTGGACCTCTACACATTTTTTCCAGCGACTCTGCCATGAACGGTAGGCGCTCTGGAAGGCGTTTTCGGGGACCTCTCGCAAGGTCTTCGTCACGGCTGATTGGATCCCTTCTATGGACGAAAAACGGGTTCCTTTCAGGGCCGCCTTAACCCGAGGGACCAAAAAGAAGTCTGCTGGGACGAGGGCAGGACTGTTGGGAGGATGGGGAAGCGTTGGCACCCGATGTTTGACCAGGAACTCGCGGACTCGTAGCGCGTTATGGCAAGGCGCGTTGTCGTGATGGAGTTGCCAGGTAGTGGAGATGTCTTTTCTCGTCCTGACGATCCTTTTTCGGAGTCTTTCCAGCACATCCACGTAGTAGACAGCGTTAACTGTTTGTCCTTGAGGAACGAACTCCATATGGATCATTCCTTTGCTGTCGAAAAAGACATTGTTGTCGGTTTTGCTGGTTGACGGACGCCCAGAACGTTGTTCATCGTGAACCTCTTCCCGGCCCTCCTTAAAGGCCTTTAACCCCTTCGAAACTTGAGAGTCGGACAGAGCAGAGTCCTCATAAACCTCACGAATCATTTTGTAAGTCTCCTCAAGAGACTTTTTCAGTTTAGCACAAAACTTAATCGCGTAACGTTGCTCGGTCGTCGATTCCATTTCTATCCGTGACACGGTCGGCGCGCAGAGATTCACAATAACCGACGTCTTGCCGCTTGCACAGCTTTCAGAGCACTGAGGCCGGTTTCATAGCAAAGCTAAGCGTTCCCCCCCACCTACTGCAAGTGGTCCGATTCCACTCCGACCAATAGGAGCGACGCGGGAAATTCAATTGCATTACTTTCGGAACGCTCCTTGTATTTTGAGAATTTTCATTCCCGCCTAAGATATGGCATAATATTCTTTGGAAATGCATCTTATAGCTCCCAGACTTTTAGATTACAAAACAGAATCGTACGAATATTAAGCAAAACCGCAATTCCCACCCTCGTGATTTTTGTAAGCTTCTCTTTATTAATCTAGGTATTTTGCCATTTCTTTCTTTCTCTTTCTCTCTTGTGTTTTTTGTCAAAAATGACTTACTTAAGAGTGGGAATATATTTTCAGCAAACGCCATTGTCTATAACTACAACACTCGATGAAGAAATCATATTCATCTGGTACCAGTATCAACAGATCACTACAAAAAATTCACATTATAATAAATGTACATTATTTTACAACACCTTGCCAGATGACATTAAACAATTAAATTTGATACAAAAATAAGTCCCAGTAATATATTTTCTGTTACACAACTGTTTCTATACAATTAGAGACTATACCGAGTATCCAAATGGAAAGTAATATTAATTTTAACAATTACATTGAATGTATGATATATCATTTGGATTGTATAATTGTAAAGAACTTGTAACAAGTATTATACCCTCATCTCAATTGTTTTCGTCCAGTTTCCCTGATCCTCGAGCAAATGCTGAGATGGCTCCTTGTTTTGTTTCTGGACATAAATGTAACTTCAAATTAACTTCTCCCCATAGCACCTCACACACAGTTTTAACTGTTTTTGTTGTAAATAAATAAATAAATAATTAAATCGATCCTGCAAAGTAGAAAACTGGGAATTTGGTGTGTAGATCATTTTGAGACAACCAATGTTCCGTAAAGCAAAAAACATCTATTTGACATAGATCACACTGTAATGCTGCCTCGATAAATTCAATTTTATTTGAAAGAGATTGCACATTTTGATGCATTATTTGAATTGTTTGCATGTGCCTACATGGATGTTTCTCTGCTGCATTTAACTGTAGTTGCTATTTATTTATCTCATTTTTACCCCAAGTGCATGATCAAAGGAAGTATCGAGCTCCAGCAGTGACAGGAGATGGAGGGGCGACAAACGTAGATAAATGAATAATGGGAGAGGTAGTACAAGGATTTGGTTCTGAGGATAACGTACTAACTGGGCCCAAAGAGGTTGTGGAGGATGGAAGAGAACTAAGAGCAGTTGGTGGGGATAGGCATAGGGCAGGACACTGATGAGGTTGTGAATGTGTATTGCAAGCTTGCTACTAAAAATACCGAGTGCATGTTTTTTACCAACAAGATTCAGGTGAAGACCATGAAGAAGTGTGAAGTGTTTTTCTGAAAGTTAAGCTCAAATAATTTAACATGGGTCTCTCAGATGCAGTTTCAATTGGTTGTTTGCGTGTTTAATTTCTTTGCACGGTGTTGGTTTGTTGTACCAGAGTATATTACTTACTATTGAATTAAGTACCATAAGGCTTTTTAATAGAATGTGAGATTAAAAGTTATCAAATTACACTGATAGATCAGGTTTGATAACCAATTGTTTTTATATAAATTGTTACAATACAAATATTGTTAATTTTTAAAATTTCCAATGTTTAATTTTCATTTCAATATAGAACATTTTACTTCTCATTCTGGCAAACTTGGCGGACTGGGTTTGGAGCTAGTTAATAGTAGGCCATGGACTTTTGTAACATATATTCTCAAGGACTTAGGAAAATAATTTCAATTTCATAAAGTTTGACTTGAAACAAAGTGGATAAAATGTATTAAACTTTTAAGGTGCTCGGTGCAACAATTGTATGCTTAAAAAAATCACAATATGAATAAAGACACAATAAAACACAAACAACAAACACAACAAAAAAATCACAATACGAAACAATACAAATATATTTTTACATTTATATATTTGCTTTTATGATACTTTTCAACCCATGTTCAAAATGACTTTTATTTTTAAATAATAAAGTTATTGAAGCTATGAAACCATTCAATTTTTATATCCTAAGTCTAAAATGTTCATAGTGAAAGTGGATAAGCATTTATCTTTCATAAATTAGAAATTGTTATTTAACATCCTATAATACCCTTTTAATAACAAGTAGATCCAAATAATTCATAGCACTTTTTAATCTATGGTGTACTGAATATCTAAATTTTAAGATCAAACTGTTAGTTTTTATATTTAAGAAATTCACTTGGAAGTTATTAATCTTTCGGTTAACTATGTGTATTTTGCCAATCAGAGAATGATTACTAACTTGAATTTTTGTCTTCACAGAAACCTTTTAACATAGTGTCAATATTTTCCAAGGTTGTATAATCAGTTAAACCCAAAATGTAATAAAATATTAAATAGCAATTAAGGGTGGTCTTGTGTTAATTATACATGGCTAACATTTCAGTGAAGCATTGCTTTATCTGTCATAAATTGTTGAACAAAGGAATTACAGTATTTAAGTATTATTACCATAATTTTGCAATTAACTAGCCAAATGTGTGTCAATGATCAATATTTGAATGAACTGAAACCAAAAGACTATAAGAGACATTTTATTAATTCTGAGAAAAACATGTTTATAATAGGTTATATTTCAGTGCCAATGTGAATTTGTGATTTAATAAACAATTGAAATGCTGAGGTTTTAATAATGAAACAAAGTAACGTGATTTTACAGCGATATTAAATTAAATAAACAGTTTTCTCAGAATTTATAAAATGTCACTTACACTGTTCTAGTTTTCACACATTCAATTGATCATTACTCACAATGATCAATAGAAATTATAAAAATCAATTATTCTAATAGGGAATGATTATAGAGCACACATTAATGAGAAAGTTCTGAACATGCAATATCAAAAAGTACCAACAGAATTCCGACAGTGGGGGTTTGGCAGTATATTCGTCACCATTCTTCTGTCTGATGGCTTAATTCGCTCAGTCACACATATCATCAATAGCAGTTCGAAATTATTTGTATCAATTGGTGCAATTTTTCATCATTAATGATAGCGGATTACAATCAATCTCTCGTGAAATCCATTTCTAACCGCCACATGAAAATACATTCAATTACAAAATCCAGCCAGCTGATATCACTACTTTTTTTACCCATTTTCCCTGGAAAGGCAGGAATTTATTTATTAATTGATAAAACAATATGCTACAGTGGAGGTTAAGGCCTATCTTAAATAAACTAACTTATAATCTAAACTTATTAACTAATACAAAGGCCGCTTTGGACCTATTCTAGTTAAGAGTAAGTTGTTATTATTATAGTTAAAAGTTTATAAAATTGGTCTACTTTCTTGTTTTTTATTTTCTTCATTCTCTCTCACATTCATACTTAGACTATATATGCAAAAAACATTCATTCACACAATCGCACGACACAACACTAACTTATTAATACATTGATAATTAATAATGAATTCGCCTCGGCGCCGACTTCACTCAAGCGTCTGTGGCGCCCAAGCTTGTGCGGGGGCAGTGCGCGGAGAGTGAAGGCGACGTGCTGTGGGCCCTTTCTTCTGTGGAAGGCCCTGTGCACGCCGCTGTCTCGCACAGGATGCGCGGGGCGCACGGCCTAAGCGCCGTCTCCGCCCGCTCCTTAAGCTCTGCTGGGAACTGGTTTTGCACGCCTAGAACTTTGAACATGTCAGCGTTTCGGGGAGTGCGGCCTGGTCGAGTGTTGTAAAGATGTGGGTGGGACGCAGAGTAGGAGGAGCGGTTGCGAATACCTCGCACCTACGCTCACAAGGAACGCACGCATGCGGTGAATTAGAAGCGCTTTGAGGAGATATTAGGTTAGGAGAACGGAGAAGACGTTTCAAAAGAAAGGTTCGAATTTTGATTTTTGCAGCGAAATACCGAGAGTGCTCATGCCAGCAAAGACCGCTGTCAAGCACCACGCCCAAATATCTCGCTTCGCTCTGCCAAGGTACTGGCCAGTCAAGCTCACTGTTTCATCGGGACTGCCTTCTTACGAGTGAAGTTGACGGCAACGTATTTCTCAAGGTTGAGAGCGAGTCGTTTTCGACTTAGACATTCAGGAAAAGCTGTGAGATAATCACTTAAGTATTTAAGTGACTGCCTTCCGTTCGCCGATTTCGCGTAGTACGCAAAATCATCCGCGAACATCAAGAGCCCACGCCGTTGAATACCAGATCTTGTTTCAGCAGGAAGCGACGCGTCGTTTACGTATTAGCCGAAGAGAGTAGGAGAGAGAACACTCCCCTGAGGTCCACCTGCATCAGCTTGTCTGAGAGACCGATATACGTTATTAAGGCGCACTTTGAACTGCCTGTCAAAGAGAAAACTTGCGATCAATCTGACATAGCAATTGCTCACTTGACGAGCAATCCGGCATGCAACATTACACGTCACACATTAATGTGCAAGTTCTGAACACGCAATATCAAAAAGTACATGCGGTATTCCGACAGTGGGGGTATTTTCGTCATAATTCTTCTGTCTGATATAGTACCCTAAGGGTCCCATATATTATCAACAGCATTTCGAAATTATTTGTATCAATTCGTACAATTTTTCGTCATTGATGTTAGCGGGAGAGAGAGGGAGGGAGAGAGTGCGCGATAGTGATAGAGTGTGAGACAGGGATGCTTAAAAGAATGGTGCACGTTTCATTTTCTTTAAAATCTCTGAATTTTTTAAAATTGCACATTTTGAGAGAAATAATAGTTTTGATATAATGTGAGAATGAAAGTGCAGTTGTAATACCACTAATTACATGTGTAATGCCTGACGATTAAAATATTGTATGTTTTCAATCATGTATAAATTAATTGAGGGAGATCATATTGTGCAGCATTAGAGTATCAGCTTGAATGAAAAAAATGGTAGCTACTGCGATTCAGCTTTTTTTTGTTGGAAATGTCCAACAATGGTAGAAAGGATTTCTATGAGGATTTGTCAGAACCCTGATGAAAGCAAACATTTCATGAAGGTAACTATATTGTTTACTTCAGATACTTTCAACACAAGTATATAAATATGGATAAGAAAAAACAGTTATTTTTTAACCCCCTATTTTGCCTGCCTATTTCTAGTTTTTCATACCTATAAATACACAGCTTAGTCATAAAACTTTTTTCTCAAATGAAACATTTAAAAAAGATACATTAAAACAAGTTGATAAGATAAAAACTATATTTTATGCAATAAAACTAAGAATCTTTCACATTCATCCAGTAAAATCCAAAAATGTGCGAATTTCAGCGAACATTACTTAAAAGGTGCATTTTTGTTCAGTAACCCCTAAAACAATCAATTTCATGCAAAATAAAATAAGTAATAAAATAACGTCTGTTCCGTTATCCAAATTTCTGTTGAAGTTTCATCCAGTTTGAAGTTAGCAAAGAAAAGATGCTGTTACACAAGAATCCAGTCTTTAATCATAAAAAATGTTCATAAATTTTAATTTCAATTACCAATGATTTCTGAATCCATCCCATTCATCAAAGTCTAAGCGTCATCAAGAATAATCATTTATTTATAATTACGAAATTGATTACATGAGACACAAAATTGTTGAATGTATGGTTGGTAAAAAGGGTAGTCGAAATTGGGAATAACAATTTACATGTAGAAATGCAAAACAAAAAGCCATCTTTGCCATTAACATTTTTTTTATGTAATCATTAAATTTCAATTCTTACGTTCATTCACATACAGCGAGATCAGGAAAAATCTAAAAAGCATAAGTTTCAATAGGTGCAATGAGTTAAAACAAAATAATTTACATATAAATATTTTGAAGTTTCTAATAGTCCTTTGAATATATCTGATACCTTTCTATTATCACTACCATACATTATTTGTTTTATTTGTTCTGCAAATACATAGAATAAGCTTCGAAATCTTGGAGATGAGTTTTTCCTACCCTCCAACATTGACACAATAGAACATTCCACTACTTAAGATGACAAGATATACATAATAACAAAAATAACAACACAAAACCTTACAGGTTCCCCATTCTTAGCCCGAATCCATGGTAAAATATCATACAAAACATTGATTTTTCTAGGAATCAGTTACAAAGACCAGCATTGTTACATTAAAAATAATTAAAAACTACATTAAAAATAGCATTCGGGAAAGTAATTTGCTTCTCTGCTTATGCAAATCATTTTTAGACTAACCATACTTTTTATATATATATATATATATATATATATATATATATATATATATATATATATATATATATATATATATATATATATGTATATATGTATATATATATATATACACACACACACACACACACACACACACACACATAAAACGTATACAATGAGCTGATTCATAACCAATTTTGTATGCACTTCAAGACATCAGGAGATGAATAATTTCAATTAACAATTAATGACTATATTGCGCAATAAAATATAAAAAGTAAAAACAATAGCTGTACACAATTGGAAGATGCAACATATTGCATACTATATACAAAGGCAGATAAAAATGAACCCAAAAAAAAAGGATTAATAGGAAAGAGTGAGACAGAAATTCAAACCACCAGTGAAGTAAAAAAATAAAAAAAGAAATTAAACACTGAAAAGTAAAAAAATTAAAAAGTGCAACAAAATTTCAAAGAATGTCTCATAAAATTATTAACAAAATTCATTCTGATCTTTTGCCAGTGATTACAATGACACCATCACACACACAAATCCATTTATCAGACACTTATGCAAAACTATCAATCATAAGAACATTATGTACAATAATTTTTTGAATAACCTTAAGTGTGACATGAAAAATAAACTGTGGTACATAAAAACAAATTCCATTCTCTGGAAGTTTAAAATACTTAGTTGGACCCTTTCGACATATTTTCCTGTAATATGTTGCGGCAACATGTTCAAACGTAAATAAAAGATGAACGACTACTAGTGGCTGCACATTGATTTGATATTTTTTCTAGAAATATATTCAAAAATTAGCAGTGATAATTCACATTATGAAAATTCAGGGACATTTTATGCTATTCTGATAATTAAATAGTAGTCAAAAACACAGTTCACACAACATAACATATCAATGAATATTAGCATACAAACAAGAGCTATCAGATTCATACTTTTCAATATGGTACCTATGAAGTAACATACTTTTCCTAAAGTCTTTTGTCACTGCCATAGGCCAGCATAATTTCCATATAAATTTGCAGGAAGAGGTCCACCAGCAGTGAAGAGTCTTGTGCCAGACGAATCATAGCAATGTGTATATATAGCTGGAGTGTATTTGATGTGTTGAAAGCCATCTATGTATTCCTCATCTGGAAACTAAGTAAAATTGATGATCAATATGAATTTTTTGAGGCTTTTGCACTTATATTAAAACAACATTTAAAATAAAAACATTACATTTTTTAATATATATTACAAAATATTTGCTCTCTAATTTGACACAGTATTTTAAATCTAAATTATGTTGATTACATGAACTTTCTCAAATACAATGAATAAGTTTTAATTTTTTTTCTATGAAGTAATGAGTAAAATATTTCCATGGATTTGGCATCCTTAGTTAAATTAGTCAACTGCACTCCGTGAAGTCAAGGAAGTTATCGAGATACCACGGATTCTTGAACATGTGATTGTCTGGGAACCTAGGTTACTAATGGCGCCGAGACCCTGGCCAAAGGGATAAAAGGCACTGACACTGCCATGTGAAAAGACAAAAGGTTAATGGGGGATTACACAACACATACGCTCAATGCCCAAGAAGCGTTAAGAGACATGTTGCAATGAAGCAACAAATTAAAATAAACAACAGATATACATATCACCTTAATTAATTAATGATACCCTTAACCCTATTTCAAATGTATTTTTATTTGTGTATTTTCCATAAGCATGCATCAGAAACTAAGAATTTAAAAAGTGTTTGATAAGACGGTACAACAATAATAAAATGTTCTAAGCTGGGACCATAATTTGGAGGTCACTACAGAAATTTTAAGGCCTATTGTTAGGATCTATTGTTTCATATGGTCTTTTATTACTTTTAACTTATTGGTGTAAGGGAAGCATTACTGTTTTTGTGCTTGTGGCATTCAAGTAACACTAACACATTAAGATTTTTCTGAACATTTATAAAAGTCCCACAGTCCTGTGCATTTACAAAGCATTTTTAGGAATCCTCCTCTATAATGAGTAACACTGTTTTGAGAATTTTGAGAATTTACTGAATTGCCAATATAACGAGTGATTGACCTAGGGACTAAAGAATACAATAAGCATCATGACATGGCTGAGTACACTCTTCATTACCAACCAGGGAAATACTCCTGTTGTCTTTCACTTTGTCTGAGAAGCAAAAAGTACACAAGGAGAAAAGCTCAGTTTGCCAATCAAATGAAACTTAAAAAATGGTGCTCATTCAGAAAGCTTAAGGAGTACCTATTGAACAATAAGAATGCACCCACATAAGACAGACCATTTAATTCCTGTAGACGAGAGGTGAAATAACATTTACTATTTCAGTCTTCACCTTGATTCCTGTGATAATGTATTTCCCCTATCATGCCATTAAAAGTACATATGTGGAAAAAAGTTCTCAAACTTTGAAGATGATGATCATGACTATAATAAAAGAGAATTCATAAAACATGGATGTAAATAGTGTATACAGAAATGATTCACATGATTGCATATATTCATAAACTGACCTAGCATCAGTTAAATATACACTACTTTACCGAAAATGATTTGAAGTACCTCCATTTTTGTGACTACCAAATTTTCAGTGACGCTTGTAGAGCCAAAAGAGTTATTAATGTCCTAATGCATTTATGACAAGGTAGCTGAGCAGCAGAAAGTTGATTAATATATAAAATTTATACATACTAACACCGAAGAAAAAATTTCATATCCTCCAACAATATATATGTTGTATCACTTTTTTCTGTGCTTAACAATTGAGCCTCAACAGAGGCAATATTGCCATTGCCACATGCCCGCTGCATGATTTTTTGGAGTCGATCTACAGCACATATTAAATATCAGACCTATACTTTTGATATTTTTCTGTCCAATACCTATATTATCTGCATACATTTAATAAGGTGAAATTTTGATGCTTGGCATCATAAATGCATGGCAGAAGCAGTCAGCTGGTATGACACCCTCCCTCTTAATTTATTTATTCATTTATTTGAGTTTGTGGCAACAAATTCTTGGAAGAGCTGCTGCAATTGCATGTCACTAGGAAACCACTGTCAATGTCATCGTGTGTTTCTCCAATGCCTTGCACAAAGAAGTTTGGTACAACATATAAGTTAATATTACATATTACCCAAATCCAGATAACATTATACCTACCACCCATCCTTTGGATGCTTTTAAGACAACAGTTCGACTAGAATTGATGCTAGAATCTAAATATTTCCCAGCACGTAAATCATAAAACATCAGAATCCCAACACCAGTTCCTATAGTCAATACATTGCCTTGGAAACTTGCCGAACGAATACCTGCAATAAAATCATTAAAAAAAAAACATTTTATAATGCAATCATGAATAACATCTAGTCAAAGTCTTTGATAATATGAATCAATGTGCAAGTTCATAGTTCTAAACAGGTAATACAATAAGATAAAATACAAAGATAAAAAGAACAGTTAAGTAAATAAATAAAGACATCAACAATCATTTCTCTAAAAGCATGCTAAAGGAATTTACCACTTATATATAAAACTTTAAGGTCAAACATTCACATTATTTATATGAATTCTAACCACAAAATTAACACAATTGGAAAGAGACAATTTATTCACTAATCCCAAAAATATTCTTGGATGCTTTTTTAACAATTAAGAACAATTATGATTTACTTCTGCCTTTTGCTATTAATTATGAAAGTATAAAAATTACACAAAATAGTTTAATGAAATAAACTTTATCATTGTAAATCATAGTTAACAATGTCATATACTAATTTAATATGATAAAAAACCGCTTCTAATCTCATACCACAGCCACTGTATCTAGTTGGAATCTTCTTAACAGCTTGCAATGTGCGAGCATCTAATAAGAGAGTGTAAGATCGACATCCAACTGCATACATTCCAGAGTCCTGTACTGCAAGACAGACATTCTCTTGGCATGATGGCAATTTTCGCGATAGTTTCTGAAAAATGAATTCATATTTATAATATGCTTTTTCAAAACACATGCCTCTTAAAATAACAAACAAGTTATTTTGAGAAATTAAATGTCAAGAGGATTGCAGCAATCTACAGGACAAAATGGAATTATTATACACATTTAAAAAATTTGAAAATGGACAGGACAAAATGGAATTATTATACACATTTAAAAAATTTGAAAATGTTAATATGAATTACAATTTTTGTATTTTCAATTGCAGGACTGTTTGCAATTCACTACTGCTGAATTACCTTTTAATTATGCAGAATGAACAAAATTATATTTAAAAAAACTACTGAACTATAGAAAATCATTAATTTAAGTACAGTGAAATAAACAAACAAATCATCTTAATTTCGGACACTTGTGAGATAACACTTTGATTTTATAAATGCTCGGAATTCCAAACAATTCAAATAAATTTATAAAAGGACTACTACCTGTTTAAATGTTTCAGCATTCCATATATGAATATATCCATTTAGAGACAATGCTGCTATTTCTTGGAAACTTTTATTAAATGCAACAGCTCTCACTTTTTGAGCTGATCTACAATCTTTTACAGAAAGGGCTTGTATGTGTTTATATGATGGAACATCCTCACGATTGATTAGATCATCTTCTTGAATTCTCCACAAGGCCATTCTTGTATCTCTTGAGCCAGATACCAGAAACTGATCATCTAACCAACACATGTCAAACACCCAATCTCTGTGTGCACCCTAAAAAAAATTCAATAACGTTCTGGTAAATTTTGTTCATTGCATTTTACCATTAGAAGCAATAAAGACAGCTTTACCTCCCCTACACACACAGGATCAAGAGTAGGTAAACGATACACAGCAATTTCACTGGAATTTCTAGCTCCAGTAGCAAGCAATGTTTTAGATGGATTTATCTGAACAGAATGAATTCCACACTGCTGTTCTTGGGGTGCAGCAACTGGATCTCTTCTTCCTTGTAATGATGGTATTTGATCTAACCTTTCTGTCACTACATCATACACCATAAGCTGGAAGAAAACACTCCCATTGAGAAATAAATTTCTGACATCCAACACATAACTAATTTATTCCTGAATACTACATTATAATATTTCGAGCACCCTAAAAGAATAAAACTAAATAGCATAAAACAATGACTAAGATAAAGTTACCTTATTGCACTTTGTTCCAAATACAACCTGTCGATCACTAAGCCACTGAGAACAAAATACTTTATTCATGTTGCTGAGAGAAACAGAATATTCTTTGAACATTTCATGAGTGAGAATATGACGAGATCCAAAATCTGAACCAACCCAACTGGGTTCCCTGCCGCCCATTTCACGGCACCGAACATAATCAACAAAATTGTAAGACGTCCTAAGAACTTGTGTCTCTGCTGCTAAATTCTCTTCTTCGTCATCCGAATCTTCATAGACCACAAAATCTTCTGGTTTCTCAGGTTTTCGCAATCGCTCAAGTCTCAGGACACGCAATCGTTGGTGCCAGTCGTCTATTCGAGAACTAGTAGCACACGGTGGTCGTCGTCCGTATATCGGAATTCTGACTGTGTGAGCCATTGTATTCAAAATTAAGAAGTACAATAATACTATGAATAAACTATTTTATAATATTTGCAGTCGAAGGAAGTAACTTTCTTTTCTGCTTCAAAAGACATTTCAATCACACAAAAATTACACACTTTAAAGGAAGTACATTTCTTTTTCTCTTCTCCATTATCTATCCAGTAGATTTGGGGAAATAAAATCACCAAAATTTTAACACACACTTCTAAACTTCATTGCAAGCAATGAAAGATAGGTAACCTAAAAGACACACCACACAAAACCCACCATAATGCCATGAATGTACACCAAACCGTTGACACATTCTAAGAGATTCTATATTCTTTGGTCTGGTGAATAACAAGTTCTTTTTGTTTTTGTTTCTTCAAGAAAGCGCATTTACATCCGTAAACATATGTACAGATATTTACATTCGTTACATATTTATTAAGAAAGATCTTGTGATGCTACATAATGGCACAGACTCTCCCGAATTAGTTTTCTTTTTCCTAGCTATACGAACTTGCTACATACTCTTGCCAGCTGCCATCTATCGCCGCCAAAAGTACATTTTTTTAAAATCTTAATTTGTCAGTAAAAATTCCGTAGAATGGAAATATTATTTTGAGAATATGAAAGAACAGAAAAACCTTATGGCAATTTTCATTGAAATATTTGGAGCCGTTTTTAATAAATTTTTCTTTGAGAACTCGGGAGCCGTTTTCAAAGAAATGACTTAATGGAAATTCGGAATTTGAAACTCTTTTTCACGCAAAAGTTTTGAGTTTTTGTAAACCTTCTTTAGGAGTAATTTGAAGGACTTTAACTCACAAATTCAATTGTGTTTACAAATCACTGGAAATGTACATATTAATAGCGTGAGATATCTTAAAACAAAATTACATTTGTGTAATTAAAAAAACAACAAAACAATACAGGAAAATGAATGTTATTTTTAACAGTGCAATTAACACTATCAGTTTGTAAAATTGAAAGAAAAAATTGGAGCCGTTTTTGAGTAAATGGTGCTTGAATATTTTTGAAAATGCGAAAGTTTGAGCTAGTTTTCACAGAAAACGGTTAACTTTTCAAGAAACTTTGTATGACATTATTTAAAACAAATTAAAATGATATTAACAAATCGCCACTAATATAAATATTAAAGATGTGAGAGGCAAGTAAAAAAATACATTTTTAACTTTTGAAAAAACCAAAGAATAGAGCAATATAGTGTTTGTGTCATCATAGAGCGCATTTAGCACTAATTGTAAAACAATTGTAATGAAAAAAAATGTAGCCGTTGTGAGAAAACCTTGTTTTTGTAATTTAATAAAATTGCACATTATGCATGCAATATTGGGCGAAAGCGACTAAAATTTTCAAAAAATGTAGATGATCTTACTGAAAGAACTCACTATGGAGAACAAATTGTATTTGAAGGAAAACTCTTTATCTTGAATTTTGTAGTTGTAGGAAGACGCCCGAAAAAAATTCAAATGTTTGAAATTTTCAAAAATTCATATTTAATTGTGAAAATCCGACCTATGCCACGTTTATAAGTGTATGTTACTATATTCTTACAAGAAATTAAAAGAAAAAATATGGAGCTGTTTCTGAGAAAATTTTGAAAATGCCCCACGGGCTTCATGTAATGAACCGCCAAAATTTACTGAATGTTTTTCAAACTCGCAGAGCTTCAACTCAGGCAACTCTTCAACTCAATGAACAGAGGTTTCTTCAATTTAAGAAAAATCTTATGCATAGTGTTGGTGCTAGTGTTGTTCACATACACCAGATAGACGCTTGAAAAAAACAACACTTTTTCTGTACCAGGGGACCTAAAAAAAGTATTTGGATTGAAATCTCGATATCGATTTTCGTCAGAATTTCATCTCTTTCCCAATACTACGTATATTACTCCATATATACGTAAGTATACGAGAAAGTAACTAGTGGTGCTACAGAATGGAACAGACTTTCCCGTATTAATTTTTCTATTTCCTTTGGTCTCGACAAGCTATTCGAACTTGCTTCCCACCTATTAGAACAGTGAAATAAGGTGTGATTTGGTAAAATTAGACTGAAAGATAAACCTGCTGTATTTAGAAATGAAATAGGACCGAAAACGAACTGCATTATTAACAGAAATAAAATAGGCGCCTTGAAAACTTTGCAGCACAGTTATTTAGATTGTTCAAGAAAATCATTTAAATTGGGTTTGTATTTGAATTCATTTTTTTTTTACTTTGTTTAAATGAGTATTGATACTAGTGTTGTAAGTTCACATATTGAAATGTGCCAAATTTTAATTATATGCAAAGTGAATGAGTGGCATGCTAGTACTAGAGTGTTTATTTTTAATTGATAATCAAAGCAAAGTAAATGCACTTTACAATAAGGAACGACGGTATTACGAATACCGTCGTAATACCAATATATTAGCAAATTGAAGTATATAATTCACGTGACAGAATAGTTGATACAGACAGGAAATGTCTCATTTCATAAATATTCGAACAGAAGAGAAGGGTGTTTATTAAATGAAAGGCCGTAAAAGTCTAATATTGTTCTGATGCGAATTTTCCTTTTTAGAAAGAAAGGAGAGAAGCCCAAAATTATATTTGGACAATGTCATATTCCCTTGCATGTGATTTATACAACATTGGGTTGTCGGAAGCAAAATTCGTGGTTTAGATTTTATAGCAACACAAATTTTGAAATTCGGAAAAAAATTCTGATTGTTTTGATTAGTATATTTTTTTCGATAAGAACGAAGTAGCGCAAACGTATTTGAGAATTTTTTTATTTATATTAGTTTATTATTTTAGATTTTTTATTGTGAAAGAAAAAGTGGTCCAAATGTTCCATACAGTTCGCTCGAGAATTTCCCATTTTTGAATGAAATGGAGAGAAGTCCAAAATTATATTTGTGTATGTCAAATAGTGTACCTTTGGATATGTTGTATACTATATTCGATTGCTGGAAGCGAAATCCGAGTAATTTAGGTTTTATGACAACGTATATTATGAAGATGAAAGAAAATTGGAAATGGTTTGATTATTTTTCTCTTTTTTCCAAGAACAAGTCGACAAGCTCCAAATTATTTCTGAAGCACATCTTTGATAATTTGTATACAATTATTAGTAAATTCCTTATTTATCTCTTCTCTTCTCTAAGGTTTTTTATGCACCCAACAGCTGGTTACCTTTTACGTCCTGATGGGACGCTTATTCTATAATACGCTAGACACCAACACACTTAAGGGCTTCTCTGATCTGTGGTTAGCAGAACGCGAGTCTTTCCGCAACATTTCATGCGGTACATTGAGAGACAATGGACAAGCAACCATGCCTAAGGCAGTACTCAAACCCGCGACCCTTCTGATCGAAGCGCTGAGTCGGTTCACGCTCTTGAGCGACCTCGGTCATCCAGGTCAGCAAATTCCTTACTTACTTTTGTTAAATATGTAAGAGTTAATTAATTGACGAATGAAAAATTGAGAAAAAAATCTATTATATTTTGCCTGAGGATTTTCCATTATTTGGAAAGAATGGAAGAAACGCATAATATTTTTTGGCATATCGAGTTAGTATTATTGTGCATATTCGTGCTGAATCTTGGAGTTTGTATAAGGAGTTGTGTTGGCTAGGCTATCCGGGTCGAGCCGCGTCAATGTCATGGTGGCTATCGTTTCGGCCAGCGTATTGTGGCATTCTTCAGAGCGTACGCGGAAGCATACGCAACCATTTGTATAAGGAGAATTATCATACAATAATTCTAACAGTAGCTGAGATATTGCTATTACATCTAATGGATGGAATTGAGGCAAAAAATCTACCGTAATCGGCTGTATGCGTTTTAAAATACTAATAGTTGTTAGAAACTTGAAAATATTAAGGGTTGTGGTATTTCATGTAGTTTAAATTTTATACTTGGCACTATTCTGTTTCCATTTTGGTTTTTCTTTATCTTTTTAAAAATGTAATATTGAAATTGTCATTGTATACTAAAATAACTTCTTTATCATTCTTTAATTTTTCGCATCTTTTTTAAAGGATGGGGATTTTCTTTGATAAAAATCTAACTTTCTTAAAGTGAGATCATATTTGAAAAATGTGCATAGGAATGAATCAAAATAATTATTTTAAGGCTCAATATTGATCTCAACGTAGCTGTAAAATATAGAACGGTAAACTCTAAACAAATTCCTTTTTTTCCGTAGGAAATACACGTATAGGGGATAATTCACACAGAGATTGTGTGAGATTTCTCCGGATCTCCTAGTTTTGAGGAAGTGGGCTTTCTCCGTCCCCATTTTTGTATAGTTTATTTCGGGGCGTTGTAATACAGCAGAAATAATATTTTTGGTCTCATTCTCTCTATTCTCATTCTCTCATTCTCTCTATTTTTGGTCTCAAGAATCCGAAATTATGATGCAAAACTGTTTTTTGGATAGGGGTTAGAAATTTTGAAAAATGGGCCACAGGTGTTTAAAATTCACTTGTTTTGACCGTACAAAAACATTTGAATTTTGGGTAGCTTTACCAGCCCTAATTTGATATCTTAATTCCGGGATCTTGGATGGTAGTCTAAAATTTTTGGAGGGAGGCTGAAAATCGCCCAAAAGTAAGGCGCACGAAGTTTTCAGTTTTTTGAAAGTGCGGGTGCTAGCTTTACCGACATCAAGATTGAATTCCCTCAAGAAGATCAAGAGGACGCGAAGCACTGCCAACTGCCGTGGGAAATACGTCAAACCCAATACGAACGCAAATACTCGCGCCTTTGAAAACACGGAAGATGTTGTACGACACGCCCTGTCTTGTGAAAAGACTCGCATACGCTGTCATTGATTCGCTAGGCATTGTTTTTCGCGTAGAGAATTATGTAGTAATTAATACTAAAGCCTCGTAAATTCTTGTAGGTCGTGGAAATACGAAGATTGACATATAGTTGAAAATTTATAATGAAAATTTAAATGAAAACACATGAATTCGAAATAATTTCATTGGATATAAATGACATGCCAAGATTAATCAAAGAAAAAGTTGACCAGGCATTACGCCCTGAGGAAGGTCGCAGAATGGCGACCGAAACATTGGCACTTTTGCCATGGACGCGGCGTCACCCCGAGAGCCAATTAATTATTGATCAAGCATCACTCTTCGATAAAGAACAGAAGGCAAAGTTATTTAAACTACTACTCATCATCAAAAAGGTGTTCGAGTAGCCAGTAAAGAATTACGTGTTTCGGATCCAGCTCACGGACGAAACGCCCTTCAAGGGACGCACCTACTCCATCCCGGTAGCATACCAGGATGAAATTGCGAAGCAAATTAATGAAATGATGTAAGAAGGTATAATTAAAAGTGCGACAACGGCTTACGTGAACCTCATTGTGTTTGTGAAAAGTAGAATGATACTTTGCGCCTGTGTCTGGATGCGCGTCACTTGAACTCACTGACAGTGCCGTACCGGGATTATGCATTAATGCAATTCGCCAATAAAAGATGGATTTCATCGACGGACTTCAGAAAGGCTTACTACCTAATAAGGCTGCATCCAAGGGTCCAAAAATACACCGGTTTCGTCTCTCAGGGGCGGAGATCTGTCTTTCAACGCGTTCCGTTTGGATTACGCAACAGCGGCGCAGCGCTTGCGAAATCATGAACAACGCTGGGATACAAGACACAGCTATTTAAGTGCACAACGTCGTTCTGAACTACACTTATTTTGAACGTCATCTTGAAGCATTAGAAAAATTGTTCAAATTATTGATTGAGAATAACCTAGTATTCAATCTCGAGAAATCTCATTTTTGTGTGCCACAAATAAAATTTCTCGGGAATAAAATAACAAAGGACAGAATAAGAATGGGATTGGACAGGATCAAAGAGATCGAAACAATATCAAGCCGGAAAATGTTAGACAGTTAAAAAGAGTTTTAGGGGTTTGCAATTACTTTAGCAGTTTTTGTTGCAATTATGTCGTGATCATGGCTCCACTATACCCACTACTAATAATCAAAAATGGGAATGGACTGAATAATCAAAAATGACATTATTGCCGTAGACCTGTATGGCCCGTTGCCGAAGTCTAGGCGAGGTAACAACAATAACATATCGATTTGTTTACTAAATTCACCTAAATTTACACCACCAACAATAATAAGGCCAAACAGTGTTTGAAACTATTAGATAAGTAGATGAGAGTTGCCGGAACTTATCGCAGGGTGTTAAGTAATCACAGGTTTTAGTTTACAAGTGAAGAGTGAAGGCGATTATTATCATTATCATTATCCCCGATATACTCGTCTATTAGACACCCGCAATCAATCCTCAACGAGAAGGCCATGAAAGAGATATCCAGATTGTTCAGCACATATTGCAGCCACAAGAAAGATGACTGGAGCGAGCTAATATCACACATAAAGTGGTTAAATTACGTTCCGCACGAGAGCATAAGCCCCTATGAGGATCAATTTGGACGAAGGCAGCGGCACGTCCTGGAATATTTGGACCGGGAGGAGCTGACAGGCGTAAAACGACATCTGACGGAACAGGAAATCATGGAGAAATTGGTCAAGGCAGCGGATGAAAGGATGAGGAAAGTTAAAAATAAACCTTACGTTTTCCGAATCAAAGACCCATGTTACGAGTCTCCGTGCCAATACTGAAGTCATTCTCAAAGTTATTTCACCTTTACGAAAGGGAGTACACGGTTAAAAGACTAGGGGCGCCAGTTAGTAAACGATGAAGATCAACTCGTTGGGAAATTCAATTTCTATAACTTTAAACCCTGTTGACACTAAAATCAAATCAAAGCAAAGCAAAGCAACGCAACGCAACGCAACGCAACGCAACGCAACGCAACGCAACGCAACGCAACGCAACGCAACGCAACGCAACGCAACGCAACGCAACGCAACGCAACGCAACGCAACGCAACGCAACGCAACGCAACGCAACGCAACGCAACGCAACGCAACGCAACGCAACGCAACGCAACGCAACGCAACGCAACGCAACGCAACGCAACGCAACGCAACGCAACGCAACGCAACGCAACGCAACGCAACGCAACGCAACGCAACGCAACGCAACGCAACGCAACGCAACGCAACGCAACGCAACGCAACGCAACGCAACGCAACGCAACGCAACGCAACGCAACGCAACGCAACGCAACGCAACGCAACGCAACGCAACGCAACGCAACGCAACGCAACGCAACGCAACGCAACGCAACGCAACGCAACGCAACGCAACGCAACGCAACGCAACGCAACGCAACGCAACGCAACGCAACGCAACGCAACGCAACGCAACGCAACGCAACGCAACGCAACGCAACGCAACGCAACGCAACGCAACGCAACGCAACGCAACGCAACGCAACGCAACGCAACGCAACGCAACGCAACGCAACGCAACGCAACGCAACGCAACGCAACGCAACGCAACGCAACGCAACGCAACGCAACGCAACGCAACGCAACGCAACGCAACGCAACGCAACGCAACGCAACGCAACGCAACGCAACGCAACGCAACGCAACGCAACGCAACGCAACGCAACGCAACGCAACGCAACGCAACGCAACGCAACGCAACGCAACGCAACGCAACGCAACGCAACGCAACGCAACGCAACGCAACGCAACGCAACGCAACGCAACGCAACGCAACGCAACGCAACGCAACGCAACGCAACGCAACGCAACGCAACGCAACGCAACGCAACGCAACGCAACGCAACGCAACGCAACGCAACGCAACGCAACGCAACGCAACGCAACGCAACGCAACGCAACGCAACGCAACGCAACGCAACGCAACGCAACGCAACGCAACGCAACGCAACGCAACGCAACGCAACGCAACGCCACGCCACACAACGCCACGCGACGCGACGCGACGCGACGCGAAGCGAAGCCGAGCCGAGCAGAGCCGAGCCGAGCAGAGCAGAGCAAAGCAAATTAAATTAAATTAAAGAAATTAAATTAAATTAAAGAAATTAAACAAGAATAAAATGAAATAAATAAATTAAAGATCAAATGAACTTCTCGACATAAAGTGACGAAAAAATCTTACCAATTAGGAGGCTATGAGGCGAGCTCTGATATAGGCCCCAAAAACAGAAATTCGTGATGTTGGTCTACGCCCGCGAATTTAAATGTAGCGCGGCAACGAAGTCACGGTGTGACGTCAGCGGCGGTCGAGGCGGAAACTCAGCTGACCAATAATAAACTCACGATACCAAGATTAGAAATTGCAAGTTGTCATTGGTCTAGAAGACCAAAAACGAGAGAACAGTGAACAGTGAATACCTTAGCGGAACGTAGTGGAACATTTTCTGCTGAAAATGTTCGTGAGAGTAAGAGCTACCATTCTGCTTAAACTTTCCGCGCAATGAACTAAATTTCTCCTTAAAATGTTCGTGTAATGAAAGGGGAGAGGAAGAACTAAAGCCAAAGTTGTTTTCCTGAGATTAGTTAATTTTTGTTTAAATTGCACGCAAAAGTAACTGCTTCAATACGCAATCACGAACTGCTTCAATACGCCTCATTCGATAACTGCGATGAAATTCCAGCAGGAGCGGCTCCAAACAACGCGCTGTGAAGAAAAGGGTGACGTTAAACCGAGCTAGTTACGAGCACCTGAAAGGAATAAGTGGCGAATTCAACGCGGAGCCCAGCCGCCCGGCATCGTGCCCGGGGTATGAAGACAAGTTCAACACCGAGGTCATGAGCAGTCTTCGGGGAGGTGCCGCCGATGGAGAAGTCGGATCGACACCGTCACCAAGCTCGGCGCGGCGAGCCAGCGCGCTCCCGAGCACAGACAAGATTACTGGAGGAAAGGGTTGGCTGCCGACGTGGGATTTTCGTGGTGACTACGCTAAGAAGGCGGCGCCAGCGAGGTCCATCGGGCAATGTCAAATGCAGGAGCGGGAGTACCCGTGCAGACGAAAGCAGGATTAATAAATAATTATGTAAATTAAGTTAACTAGAAAGTTAGATCACGAAATAGAAACTTTAACAAAGATAGTAGTAAGCGATGTAGTTTAATAGAGGAACAAGCCAACTGAATGGGCCAAGCCCTAGATGGTAAGTTTTCAAGATCGCGTCTCACAATAATTGGAAATCAATGTTGAGCGCATAAATGCGTTTAATATTCTTTTAATTAAAGGGGTTAACCTTAGATCTAAATCATTAAGACTGAAATTCTTTAGAAGTTGCACCAGCTGGTAGCCTAGAATAATATTGTTATTGTTAAGAAAATTTAAAAGCGAGATAAACCAGAATCATTATTTAGCTGTGACATCAGGGTCCAGCCTCATTGTGGTCATTCGCGTTCTTAACTGTATTCATACATTTCATTGCCAAGTTATTTTTTGAAGAATATATGCTTTTCATGTCATAAAATCTCCACTTTCGATCTTATCATTTGTCATCAACTTGCCCATGTTCCTTCATGTTCGTATTCCCAAACGGAGTTTTTGGAATAAAAGTAAATTAAACCAACTCGACAGGTCTGAGAGCGGATCGGCAGTGAACCATCGAACGCTTGAGGTAACTCACACGCTGAGCTGCACTCACTTCGGGTTAACGATAACTGATCACAAGAGTTGCTAAATGTCCGGCGCACTACGGAAATTTTGACGGCGTGCTAAGTAAAGCAGTTGAACTGAAGAGGGGTAGAGGCCGCACACTCTCCGTGCATAAATAGGCGAGCCCACGGTCAGTCACTCTCGTTCCCGTTCGCTAAGCCAGCAGCACTCGCATTAGTTCTTGACCGTTGATCCAGCAACAACTTCATCGGGTTACTAGGTTCGACGTCCAACAGACGCCTAGATAGCCGTCCGCGAACTTTGTAGAAGTTTTCTGGAAGAGAGTATTTCTTTAAAGACGCAGGGAGTGAATCTAATCTGCCTATGTTCATTGTCTGGAAAGCGCAGATGCGGAGTTAGCGAGGCGTTCACCTTCACCCCTAGGGACCTCTTCAGGATGCAAACCCGCTGCCAGGGACGGCGCTGAACCGGCTGCTGAACTATTTTGTTTATGTGCCGACGACGCAGACTCACTTTCATCCTCGTTTCCCCAAAACCCCATGACACACTTGCCAGAGCATATACAGTATTACGTAGATGGAAAGTCCCCGACTGCGACAGACTGATATTACTACTGAAAATAAATAGGCCCACCCTTGTTAAACCTAGCAATCAGCTGCACGTTACAGCCTTGCATCAGCATTGCGGAGTGAGAGATAGGGTAATATAGGAATTTTCCAGTTGCCAACATTCGAGAACTTTACGGGAATTGGTTGAGAAAGTCTTAATGCGCGATTTATCCATTGACGC
Source organism: Gryllus longicercus (assembly GCA_038098605.1). NCBI lineage: Eukaryota > Metazoa > Arthropoda > Insecta > Orthoptera > Gryllidae > Gryllus > Gryllus longicercus. The sequence goes on from JAZDUA010000238.1 coordinate 1,360,263, forward strand.
ACGTAATTTCCAGATCCGGGAGAACAAAGGACTTCATTAGATTGGAGCACAGACAAGACAGAGAGGTTCGAGATTTGGCCGCAGAGTAGAGCGGATCACGGAATGAGGAGACTAGATTTGACTGCCGAGTTGAGCGGATCGCGGAGTGGTAGCGTTCGTGCGCAGTATGATTATGCTATTCGGGACTTGTGATATTTAACCGAATTGGAGATGGAACTTGAGAGTTAAGCAGAGCACGGAGTGAGTCAGGTTCTCGTGTGCGTTTCGATTTTGAACTTCAATAAAGAACGCTTCGCCTATCGGAGCTCGGGAAAAACTGAGTCCGAGTGTTTAATGCATATGTTAAAGTCGGGTCACCAAGTGCGAAATTGCGATTAGACACCCACTTGTTTTAATTTTGATAGCCAGGCGCGTTGCTTCGCGCCATCATAAAGTGATTATCGTTATTCACGAAACGAAGTTCCGTGAACTGTTCAAAACCTGCTGCACTCAATTAATGATAGATTGACGAAGAGAGGAATAATAACTTTGGAGTGACATGTGGTGTGGATCTGAAATCGACCGCGCACTGCTGTCCGCGGTTAATGGCCGACGTTGCTGGGACTCTGTAAAAGGCCGCATCGGCCCTGTGCTCTCTGGGAAGCCTCAGAGTCCAAACCTGCCTCCCCCATTGGAAAACAGCTGTTGGGTCAATAACCGCATGCAACCTCATCGATGGAACACGACGCCGCACGAGAATACGGTGAAGTCTTTCGACAATAAACCATCCAAAGGTTTAACAAACAGCTCTTTAAACGACATAAGGAAACAAAGGATTATTGTTTACACCTCAATGAACAAGATAACATGAGAATAATGTATGTATGAATTTGGCTGGCCGCTTTGGCCCTTTAACTTGTCTTAGACTGTAATTAAACAGCGTGGTTATAAATTTGTTTTAATACTAACCCAGGTAATGAGCTCGCAGAAATTCATAATTTTTGTAACTTACAGCAATTAGATTACAATTATGTTGAACATTCTAACTGAAATAAGTGTTTGTTTTTTAACAACGCTCCATATCATTTCTCTGAATCAAATTATCCCGTAGAATCTGAGCTAGCCGGCGCATCAACGAATTACAAAGTGATACCTTTCTCACAATTGGGCATCCCAAGATTTAATTTTTTAAAATGTTTATATATATATATATATATATATATATATATATATATATATATATATATATATATATATATATATAGAAACGCGGAGCGTTTCTCTAATTAATTCGAAACGCAGGGCATTTTCTTCCAATTACGCCCATTTTGAATTGCGCGGCAACGGCGGCGAGTTACGGACGTGACAAGGGAACGAGTCAGGCGCGAGAAGGCGGCGAGACGGGGCGAGACGACGGCAGTTGCAGTGTGGAACAGAACTCTAAGGAGAGCGGAGCGATGTTGGTGCGCGCGGTAAAAGAAGGACAAAATTAAGTTAAATAATGTAAGGGAAGTTATCAAGAAGTGAGTTAAGTGTGACAGTGGCAAACGTTAAATAGCGCAAGCTGGTGATCGTGGTATTGGTGTCAGGAACAGTGGTGAAAAAGGCAAGAACTGTGAGCCGCGTGGCTGATAACGGCGTGGGTAGTGGCCACGTGCCGGCGTTATTGTAAAAAGGAAACCGAAGGAGAATTGGTGGATTGTGCCGCAAGAAAGCATCGAGATAAACTGCAAGGGATGGGCGGACAGTAATATAGAAGCAGTGCCTACTCGATTTAGAAGACACGTGCAACGGTCGGAGTTGAAGCAGAGGTATTGTGTAACCGCCGCAGAGGGCCGGCATCGCGAGCGTCCGCGCAGTCAACCGCCCGAAGGGGCGCCGAGTCGCGCCGAAGGCCGCCGATCGTGGCAGCCGTTGGAAATCATCTGAGAAGAAACGAACTATTTTTGGTGTTCAAGGTATTGTGAAATCTAAGATCAAGGGTATAGTTTTGGTACCAAAACGGAGTAATTAGATTGAAATTGTTGTACTAAATGTGTAATTTCGGTAATAAATTACTTGTTTGTTGAAAGAAAATTATAATTGAGTTTTTCCAATGTTCTTGACAAACCTTACGAGACCCATTCACGAACCAAAACACATGTCCTTTCTAAAATTAAATGTAGTGAAAAGTACCGCAAACCAAGGTACGTCACAATATATATATATATATATATATATATATATATATATACACATACTGACGAAATACCTCTCGGCTAGTAACTACCAAAATCGCCTGTTGGGGACCTCGCAAATATCGTGCTGATGCGAACTTCTCAGGGAAGTGGGAACTTTTGGGGTTTCGAGAGCTAATTAAGTAACAAGAACACATAAATCAGTTAAACTGGGTTTAATAATCTTAAAACCCTTTTTGTCGCTTACAAAAATCACACCAAATAACGATGAAACACAACAAAATCTGAGACCCTTTTCAATGAAGTAAAAATTACTCGTTAAACTAATCACACTAATAATCACTGGGAATTCCCTTTGTTACTCTGATTAATTAAATTTGTTACAATTCCTATTTACATTAACCACTGACAAAATATATAATTTAACATTCCCTTCAAATAACGTGACTTACAAAAAACGTGAGAAGATGCACCACTCTCTCTACAACAATTTCGCTGTGACCGCAAACAATATAAAATGAATAATGATCTATTTACAGTTTTAGTAGGTAATAGTGATTTAAAATGGCAATAATCTTTGAAAGAAACTCAGATGCCTCTCTATGCTTATTTCCTGCATAATTACCTGGCTAACCAGTTCTCCCTGGTCATCGTGACTTTGTCCTAATTTTTCCGGCACTTGCGTACCGTTACCTCCCGTCGTAGTATTCTCGAATACCGAAATACCGAAAAAGTGTTTTTTCCAAACCTCCGTCTGTCTGTCCGTCAGTCAGTCCGTGTGGTGTCTATGAACAGTACTAGTGGCGAAACATGCGTAGGATTTTTTGCAAATTGCAGAAACTCCTGTCCATCTGGCTCGAGTCGAATCTTTGTGATTTTGAAAAAAGTCTGTTAAATTTTGTTTCACTTTACATCAAGCCCCACGGAATTTTCAATATTTTTTCAAAAACGGCTCCAAATTTTTTCTTTAAATTTCTTGTAATATCATTAATTTTTAAAAGTGACTTAGGTTCAGGTTAATATCTGAATTTTCGAAAATTTTAATTTTTTTCGAGCGTCTTCTTACAACAACAAAATTGAAGGTAGAGATTTTCCTCCAAACGAAATTTGTTCTTCGTAGTAAGTTCTTTCATTCAGATTATTTACATTCTTTTAAATTTTAGTAGTTTTGGCGCAGTATTGGGAGCAAAATTTTCAATTTTAAAAAAAATACCAAAACAATTTTTTTTTCAAGAACGGCTTTACATCTTTTCTTTAAGCTTTTGATAGAGATAGTGCTAAATGTACTTTATAAAAGTACTTTATGACATAGACGCGACATATTGCTAAATTCTTTCGTTGTTTTTTTTTAAAATTACAAAAATGTAATTTTTCAACGTTTTTCTTACGTCGATAATATATACACGTTGTGATTTGTTTACATTGTTATATTTAGGAGTATATGTACTTTAAATAATGTCAGATATAGTTTGTCGAAAACTCAAAAGTTTTCTGTGCAATCTAGCTCAAAATTCCGCATTTTCAGAAATGTTCAAACGCCATTTTCTCAAAAACTGCTCCAAAGTTTTTCTTCAAACTTTTCGCAGCGATAGTGCTAATTGCCCGCGCGTCGCACGGGCCCATGCCACTGAAGGAGACACACTCATTAACTCAATAACGTGTCAGAAATCACAAATTCTTAGTTGCGAAGTCACATAATCAAGTTTAATAGTCAACTAATTGTACATAGAAAACTCACAAATAAGCATTAAATATTTAGTATACTTCCGCAAACAAAAGAGCGTAAGTTGCAAGTGCTACTCTTTCAACAAGGGGGGGTCTTTGTGAAATCCTCTTTCTCGTTTATGTTATCGCACCAAGATATATCGTTCAATGAACTGTTACCAGAGCGTTTATTAAAGCCTCAAGAAAGAGTTCGCGTATATCGAGCGCAAAAATAAAATCTACAAAGACGCAGAAGCAAAATTATTATGTTCAGTATTCACCATAATATGTCTTTTGTCTGAATAATATTTCTGACAACTTGACAGCTAACAGCTGACAGGGGAGAGAGCGATCCGATATCCAATAAGAGGCTTCAAATTACGATGGTGTCACTGCAGAGTTGCCGACATGTATTTTTTTTAAATATAACAGCGAGAAAAAACTTAAAATTGAAAATCGTCATTACTTCTTTGGTTACTCACCATGTGTGTGATTATGTGTCGGCTACTGTTGTGTGCTCTCATTGCGATTTCTTTCTTTCTATTTGCTGCTGTTGTTGTTATCTGATGCCACCCGGGTAAGCGGCAACATCGCTTGACCCCGTCCCAGGAGTCAAGAAACAGAAATACAACTGGTTTGAAATATTATTAGTTTTATATATCTGCGGCGACCTGTTCTGTTTTTGGTTGCGTGATACTCGCACACGGAAATGTCAATAAATCATTACTGAGGATTTGAAATGCAGAAGAAATCTGAAAAAAGGAAAGGGTGGCATTTCAGCGTATATTAATTATTGCGCCTCCTTCAGCGGCTTGGGCCCAGGCGGCGCGTGGGGCAGGCCGTCAGGGCTCTGTTACTTGCGCCGAAACCAAGAAGAAAACTAGTGGTGCTACAGAATGGCACAGACTTTCTCGTATTAGTTTTCTTTTTTTGGTCTGTGCTAGCATTTCGGACTTGCCAGATACTCTTGCCAGCTCCCATGTATCGCCGCTTAAATAGTTTTCTTACAATTTTCTCATTTTTTTCCTATTAGTAGAACAAAAATATTACTTTCAGAATATCGAAGAAGAATAAAATCTCGTTGTTAGTGTCTATTTGCATTGAAAAAATTGGAGCCATTCTTAAAAAAAATTGCGTTTAAGTGTTACTGTAAACGCGAAATTTGACGCTCTTCACACAGAAAACTTTAAGTTTTTGAAAAACTTCAAAAAAGTCATTTAAAGCACTTTAACTCACAAATGCATGTGTTTACAAATCGCTGGAAATGTGCACAGTGTGAGGGATATTAAAAAAATACATTTGTGTAATTTTTTAAAACAAAAAAGGATACAGCAAAGTTTATGATTTCTTAGACAGTGCAATTACCACTACTACGAATAAAAAGTTTGGAACCGCTTTTGAGAAAATAGCGTTTGAGAGTTTCTGAAAATGTGGAAATTTGAGCTCATTTTGACAGATAACAGTTGAGTTTTCTAAAAACTTTATGTGACATTATTTAAAGCACATGTATTTATAAATACAATAATGTAAACAAATTGTCGCTAATTACGACTACTTACGACACTATTAACGACGCAAAAACTAGTAAAAAACAAATTTTTGTAAAAACAAAAGCATAGAGCAATATGGCGTTGATCACATCTTGTAGAGCACATTTACCTACCAAATGCTTTAAGAAAAAAGTTGGAGCCCATTTTGAGAAAATATTACTTTTGTTTGTTTTTTTAGTATTAAACATATTGCAAGCAATACTGCTCGAAAGTTAGTAAAATTTTCAAAAAAATGTACATGATCTTAATGAGAGAACTAAAAATCGATGACAAATTTTAAAAGAAAAAGAAATCAATATCTTCCATTTTGAAGGCGCCGAAAACTTTCAAACTATTAAAATTTTCGAAAATTCAGAGTTAACACTAAAAATCGAACCTATGCCACACTTACAAGTGTATTTTTCTCTATTCTCTGAAGAATTTTAAAGAAAAAATGGAGCCGGATTTTTGAAAAAAAATTGAAAATATCACAGGGGCTTCGTGAAAAGTACCCCTAAATTTTAAAGAATGTTTTTCAAAATCTCAATGCTTCGACTCGAGCCAAATCGACTCGGGTTTCGTCAATTTGGAAAAAATCCTAAGCATGTTTTAGGTGTTATTGGTGTTCACAGACAGACGTTTTGGCGTCAATTGATCTGTCAGTATCAAGGATCCACATCAGGAATTCTGCCTTCATCACCTATTAGAGGACTTTGTTCCTTAATTTAGCAACTGTATTTATCCACTTTTTCATTATCAGGACCCAGCAATGAATTTTTTATGACGAAAATCCGCCGTTATTTTGGGCAGAATTACATAACATTCTCTATACTATATGTATAATTCTCCATATATACGTACGTATACTAGAAAATAACTAGCGATGCTACAGATTGGCACAGACTTTTCCGTATTCATTTTCTGTTTCCTTTGGTCTCGGTTACCTACTCAGACTTGCCATATACTCTTGCCTGCTGCCAACTATCGCCGCCCAAAGTAATTTTTTTGAAAGTTTCTTAATTTGTCGGTTTTCTAATAGTGGAACATATATTATTTTAAAAATATTAATGAACTGACAAACCTCGTCCTAAATAGCAATTTACTTCGAAAAATTTTAAGTCGTTTTTAAGAAAATGGCGCATAAATGCTTCTGTAAATTTGAAATTTGAAGCACTTTTTCACAGAAAAGTTTTGAGTTTTCGAAAAATTTTATTTGAAGTCATTTGAAGCATTTTAACTCACAAATACATTAGTGCTTACAAATTGCTGGAAATGCGCTTATTACCAGCGTTAAAGATCTTTAAAATTGTGTGTTCAATTTGCACTATCCGTTTGAGAAGGTCGAAGAAAAAAAGGTATTGTTTTTGAGAAAATGGCGTTTGAGTGTTTCCGAATATGCGGAATTCTGAGCTAGTTCTCTGAGAAAACGGTTGAGTTCCAAGAAACTTTATATGATATTATATAAAGCACATGTACATACAATAATGTAAACAAATTGCCGGTAATATACATATTAATGACGTCGGAGACAAGTCAAAAAATTACTTTTTTGTAATTTTTGAAAACTTGAAAGAATGGAGCAAATAATTATGGTTAACAATTTTCATTTGAAGGAAAACTCTCCATCTTCAATTTTGTAGTAGAAAGAAGACGCCGAAAAAAAATCCAATTTTTTGATATTTTTAAAACTTGACAGTTAACCGTGAAACTTAGACCTATGTCACCTTTATAAGTATATTTTACTTTATTCTTACAAGAAATTTAATGAAAAATCTGGAGCTATTTTTGAGAAAATTTTGAAAACGTCCGGAGGCCTTCATGTAAAGAAGTTGAACCCCAAAAACTAATGAATGATTTTGAAAATCGTAGATCTTGGACTAAGGCTAAATGGAGAGGGGTTTATTCAATTTGTAAAGTCGTACATATGGTTTACACGCTAGTGCTGTTCACACACCAGACGGGCAGACGGACAGACAGGACGGACAGACGGACGGACGGACAGACGGACGAACAGACGGACGGACAGACGGACGGACAGACGGACGGACGGACGTTTTGAAAAAAATCCATTTTTACGGTATTAGGGGATCTCAAAACGTGTATTTCCGTTGAAATCTCGAAATCGATTTTCCACAGCATTACATAACGTTTCATATAATATGTATATTACGTACGTATACGGGAAAGTAAAAATCAGGAATGTAAATTTATAGCATCCTCATAACAAAGAGGGCAAAATGACTTCTGCTTTGAAGCACGAAAAGTTAGATGGTTATTTCAAGTCAATAGTACAGGTTACAGGTTCTGCCCATCTTCGTAATTCGTAATACACACGTCTAAACATTTTCCTGTAATTCTCAGATTTTCACGGGAAAACGTGTGTAGATTTTCCACATTTTTGCAGTAATATAAACAACTCACTAACGGACACAGCTCTCAATAAATAAGTTATCAGTTACTTGCATTGCCTGAACGTGTTGTACCAAGGCAGCAACATAACATGTATGAATCAGTAAAACCGCAAGCGAAGTTCGTGACATCGCAACTGCGGCTGATCCAACAGCCGAACGTATCACTTCCCACAAACGTTAATAAATTCTAAATATATTTACCACTATTTGTGGAAAATATATGATGTATTCGAGGTATTAATTTACTAATGTAATTGTTGTTATGAAAAATTATGTTAGTGAGGAAACAGTTTTGAAATATTAAAACGGGGGGAGGGCGTGTTTATTCATAGGAAAAGTCCATTAGGCCCTGTATTTCATTCTTAATCTCGGAAGTGCTTTATAGTCATTGTTTTTACTTTCTCGCTACCGCTATCGCGGCGAGAAAAACGCGAATTTTCGGCACAATAACGCATCTTACAGGGCTCAGGTAACAAAATTGAGAATAAATGTACTTGCTAAATTTAGAAAAAAACTCCAATACGTGGTGTAGCCAGAATCCATGTTTTGTAAGTACTTTATACAGAAAAATATATTGACGTCAAAACGTCTATCCGTGAACAATGCTAGTGGCTAAACCGTTAAGCCGATTTGTTCCAAAATTAATATTTCCCAATTGATCTAAGTCATGTTGCGGGCCCTTTAATTCAAAATATTATTTCATACATTCGATATTTTAATTTTGGAGGGTTCTTTACATGAAATTCCTTGGACATTTTCAAAATTTTCAAAAAAATGGCGCCATAGATTTGGATAAAATTTTGTTGTGTCTAAAGGACGGTTAAGAGAATGGCGCAGGTCTCATGTTGCTTAAAAACTCTGATTTTTCGATTACAAAAATCCAAAATATTTCGGAGAATTCCTACAACTATAATATTAAAGGTAGAGATGTTTCCCTTAATAAAATGTGTTCTTTAAAGATAGATTTTGAAATAGGGTCATGTACAATTTTTCGAAATTTGAGTATTTTTCGCATGATTTTGTGTGAAATGTAGGTAATTTTTAATATCATTCTATTTTTTTCTCAAAAATGGCTCCATCGTTTTTGATTAAATTTTATATCGAGATAGTCTGAAGGACGTTTAATAGTATGGTGCAGGTCTCATGCTGGTTAAAAATCCTGAATTTTCGAAAAATGAAATCATTTAAAATTGTTTCGGCTCCTTCCTAGAACTACAATTTGATATACGTATTTTAAGGCTAAATGCACCGAAAAATACTTGTAGGAAAATTCAATAGATCGCAGCACTATCACAGGGGAATTTACTTCACTGATTACGTCTGAACCAATGGTCCGATTTTTGATCTGTAAACGGCATTTGACGCCTTTTTAAAATAGAATTCACGCTACGATGACATTTTTCCAAAAATCTAGCAAAAACGCGAATTTGAAATTAGTTCTCCAACTTCCGAGAACAAATTAAAAAATGTGGGCTTATAGCGCGATGGCGACATGCTTCCTGAATCCAACACCGTGACAATCATACAAATCGGACGAATAGGAGCGTCGTAAAGAGAAATTTACGAAAACACCTCCCTCCCCCTTCCCCTTCTGCGCCGTTGCGCCATCCGCCCGACTGTTGTGGACCTCTGTCGGCGCGGCGACACGGCCAGGCCAGGCGGCGTGGGCCAGCCTCGGCGGAGCAGGACGACTTGAGGGATTCGCAAGCCAGACAGTCGGTTTATGCGTTCGTCACTTTGCATCTCAATCTTTTTTTCCACATATATCAAACTAGAGATGCTATACTACTATCTTTTTCACATAGTTCCGTCTTCCTTCGAATACTATCTTAAAATTGTTTGAGGCATTACTCAAAATATCGTGTCTGATTTGGAACTGTTTTTTAAAAAAATGAACTAATTGTGTAAATATCACCATTATTCCATCTTCCCACATCTTATTTTAGATACATTTTACTTCTAAGGTCATCTGTTATTACTCCACCTTGCTCTAAGATCTTCCGTTGTCAAATACCGGAAAAACTGAGTGGAGTATACGCATGAGCTCTTTTATCCACTCGACTTTTGATCTTAAAATGACGTTTATCTGCTTTAAAGAGTTCATCTGGTGAATCTCTTTTCCCAAGTAAAATAGCCGAATCTAATTTTAAAAATGTTTTCGTACTTTCGGACAAATTTTAAAAAATGCATGATCTTGGCTGTCCGGGTGACGTCGCGTCGAAGGATGTTTTGCCGTCGTTTTGACCATCTTGTTGTGGTCTTCCTCAGGGCCTCATACCAGCCCTGAGGAAGACCACGACAAGATGGTCGAAACGTCGGCAACACAATCTTCGACGCGGCGTCACCCGGACAGCCAAGATCATGCTCAGGACTGCCGCGGAAGCCTAAGACTTCAAATTTAAAAAAAGGTGGTAAAATAGTGGGCTGGCGAGCTGCATCCTGACTCCAACGCATCGAAATAAGATAGTATGAATCAGGTCTTATCCCAGTTTACTTGGTAAGTTATTTTGATATAAACTTAATATGTTATATTTGTATAATTTTGAAAGGAATAAATAATTCCTGGTGAGTCGTTTCATACAGACTACGTAAATGAATAAAGGATAATGATGCAATTGGATAACTCCTAGATGTTTGCTTGCATTTGGAGCGTGTTTTCCCTTACATTTTCTTTGTTTTATAAAAAGTGGATTTTCTAGAAAAAAGTTATCTGTAGAAATTGCAGTATGCAAAACCAGTTAACGTGACTTTTTCGTGACATATCGACCACAATGATATAAATAATATGGAACATTCAAACGAGTTTAAAAACGAAGGAAATCTTTTTCTGTGAGAATGATCTTAGGATATGCTTTACGCTAACGCTTACGCGACGTAATGTAATCTACACAACTTTTCAGAGGAGATAGAAAATGAGGTTTCTTTCAATGTGAATTGTTTTTGAAAATCTTAAGAAAGTATATGCTTACATCAACAACATTTTTAAAATCATTGTTGTTTTTTTTTGTTTTGTTTTTCTTCTGAGGGATGACTTTTGCAGATTTACTGAATCACACGGTATTCATGCAATTGTGTTGTTATTTGCAGAATCTCGGCTGTCCCCTTTCTTTGATAATGGAGTAATTATAGTGCGTTGCAAATCTGTTGGTCACTCTTTTCTTTTCCAGATCACATTGCATAATTGTGTTAGTTTCGCCAAGATTTCTTCCCCTGTATCTTTGAATAGTTCGATTGAAATATTATCTACAGCCGAGGACTTCCCATTTTTCAGTTGTTTTGTCGCTCAATTCATTTCTTCGATCTCAGGTTCTTATTCGTAATCATCTATATTTATCCACTACTCTATTTGTAAGTCCTTATCATATAACTTCTTCGTGCATTCTTCCCATTTTTTTTTATCTCTTCTTTTGTTGTATTTATATTGTCGTTCTCTTTCCTAACATTCGCCATTGTTGGTTTACGCTCCGTGGTCATATTTCGGATGACCTGAAAAATTTATTAAGATCTCCATTTGTTGTTATGTTCTTCCACTTCTTCGCTTTTTTTCTTGAATAAACTTTTCTTTATCTTGCCTTGGTCTGGGCTGGAATCCCCGTAGAGTTTTCTGACTTTCGTCTAGTCATTTGCTTTCTTTGCAGAGAAATATAATGTTTGAAAAGAAAGAAATATAAGGACTCCGTTATACATAATAATAATAATAATAATAATAATAATAATAATAATAATAATAGGCACGCGTTTGGAGTAAAAACCAAAGTATGTACACTATAGTATTGCTTATATCGTACTATATAATACATCGAATCTTCACTGCGATGTCTGTGTTTCCAAGATTTTGTGAAACTTCTTTATATTTCACGGAAAAAATCTTGAATTTTCTCTGAGGGTCTAATTCAGCCTGTCGATTGTGAAAACTATTGAGGAGGTTGTTGCTCCGAATGCATCGGGCGGTTGGTCTTTCATCGCCACCTGCCGCAAAGGATTAGGTCAGGGACTAGGGCACGAACGAGCCTGGACTCGCGTAAAGTGGCCGTGGGGGAGGGGGCCCGGGATTTCAAGTCCGATATGGCACTGGGACAGTGGTTTGCAAATAGACAACGTGGAGAATGCTCACACCAAGTTCACTGATCGGCTCGCTTACTCGGTTCTTTTTCTCCGCTTTACACTTCCTGCTCCACGTCCACGTGTCTACTGCGTGTCTGTTCATCCCCAAGCCACCTCATTCTTTTAGTTGGGAGCTGACTGGATTGCGAGACTGAGGAAGTTCTTGGAAGCTTCCTTCCCCCCCCCCCCCGCCTAATTTGCAACTACAAGCTGTCCCAAATACATTACGCCAAGTATCCATAGGCAAGAATTAAAACATCATACGAGAATAAGGAAAACAAATACCTGTAAGCAATAAGTGGATGTTATCAATGTAGAGTTTTTTATCTTCACAATATGGCCTTTTCTTACCGGGAGTACTCAAGGCTGCCCCGCCGGCTTCAAATCCTTCTTTTTTAATTGATGTCACAGTTCGAACAGATACTTTAGTATAGTTTACTACCCGAAAATTGCTGTAATGCAACGTGTGTTGAAGAACACCCGAATTCTTTTCTTTGTCACATTTCTTAATAACGAGACGTATATTTTCCATAGCTGTGTATTGTTTGGCCTTTTCTACGAACAGAAGCCATACCGTTCCACCAAAAGTCACAAACCAAATTAAAATTAATACGCTATACACTTGTGTTACGAAGAAGAAGCAATCAACATGTCACTCATTGAGTTCATGTCTTCTCAGAACAAGAAACATTCTATATTAGATGAAGTGATATTGAACCTCATACAATGTTATCAAAGCAGATATACTAGTTCCTCGACTGCTCGCGTAGGCGGAAAATTGCAAAACACGTCAATATGCTGAATACTTACACTGTAGGTCTTCGGCGAATTCTTTAGTTCTACCTCGTATGTACGACAGGTGACAGTAATATTTAAATATGTGGTTTCGTAAAGTTTTGGAAACATATTTATTTGTGCAATGTAATTGAATTTCCCTCACTATTCAAGAGAGATTGTTGTCAAATTGCCGCCTTGCGAAAGATGAGGCGTCAAAAATCGTTACACTAGTGTGCACACTTTTCAGGTTTTCAACGTCAAAAGTAATTTGTTGAGACCGCAAAGTGTGAAAGTGGCTTTTAGATTGTACTATCTCAGGTACTAAAAACTTCGATTTATAGAGGAGTATACTGCACTATAATTCATGTACAAAATGGCCAATGAATTGAGTGTTTGTAAACATTTCTTTCAATAATATTTTAGATCCTCCAATAATCACTACGAAAATCAGAATTCCAACGTTTCTTTTGCATCAGAATCGCTTACAACACTACCAACAAAAAAATCGCTGCCATCATCTCGAAAAACGAAAAGGAGATTGTTGCCTTCTAATCTCATGATTTGAAAAATGGAAAACAAGAGACGGTGAGTGATCCATCAAAAACAAAATTCGAAAACTGCAGAACTCGTCAGTGCAATAAGTCGCAGAGACAACCACTCATTTTTCATAATTTATTTTTTCATGTTACAAACATAAGATGTACAAACTTTTAGAATTTCGTTGGTCAGTCACAAAAGCTTTGTGTTCTCTCTCTTGTATCTGCCTGTTAGTCTGTACAACAGAGATTGTGAAAGTATTGCGTGTCTGTCCTACCGACTCCGATCTCACAGGTCTACCCTTGATTTCGGTACTTTTGAATAAATGTAAATAGAAATAATAATAATTATTATAATAATTATTATTATATAATAAAATAATAATTTATAGTAATATAATAAAATTATAATTTACTTTTAGTTTACGTGATAAAACTTTCCCCAATGTTACCAGTAATTGTACCTCGCGGCATGAAAATTCGTCACCCTCTCATCGTTTCGCCTCTCTCCCTAAAGCGTTGCCGTGGGAGACGCCAGAAGTGTGCAGGATCTGCGGTCGTTTCCGATGACATACGAGGGTTTATGTTATTGCCTTCCGCTTACGGAGTTAGGAGAGGTGTCACAGCAGGAGCGGATCCAGCCAATTATTTTTCGGGAGGTGGAGGTATATTTTTGTATACGTATATTTTTGTAAATAATAAATGAATTTATTATTATATTGTATATTATTTAGAGATTCACCAAATGAACCCTTTAAAGCAGGTACGCGTCGTTTTCAGATCAAAAATAGAGTTGTAGGATAAAAGAGCTCGTGCTCCGTTCATTTTTTCGGTATTTGACAACGGAAGATCTTAGAGCAAGGTTGTGTGATAACAGAAACCTTAGAAGTAAAATATATCTAAAATAAGATGTGAGGAGATGGAATAATGCTGATATTTGAGTACTATACTCCGCTCAATTTTTTCAGTATTTGACAACGGAAGATCTTAGAGCAAGGTTGTGTGATAACAGAAGACCTTAGAAGTGAAATGTATCTTAAATAAGATGTGAGGAGATGAAATAATGCTGATATTTACACAATGAGTTCCTTTTTTTTAAAAAAAATAGTTCCAAATCGGAATCGATGTTTTGAGTAATGCCTCAAACAATTTTAAGATGGCATTCGAAGGAAGACAGAAATATGTGAAAAAGATAGTTATGTACTACTATTACAGACCGTTTACCTCGGTCTATAATAGTAGTATAAAATCTCTAGTTTGATATCCGTGGAAAAATAGATTGAGATGCAAAGTGACGAACGCATAAACCGAGTGTGTGGCTTGCGTGTCCCGCAAGTCTCGCCTCCTCCGTCGAGGCTGGCCGCATGCCGCCGGGCCTGGCCGCGCTGCCGCGCTGACAGAGGGCCCACAACAAACGGGTGGGTGACGCAACAGCGCAGAAAGGGAAGGGGGGGCGAGGTGTTTTCGTAAATTTCTCTTTACGACGCTCCTATTCGTCCGATTTGCATGATTGTCACGGCGTTGGATTCAGGAAGCATGTCGCCATCGCGCTATAAGCCCACATTTTTTAATTTGTTCTCGAAAGTTGGAGAACTAATTTCAAATTCGCGTTTTTGCTAGATTTTTGGAAAAAAGCCATCGTAGCGTAAATTCTATTTTAAAAAGGCGTCAAATGCCGTTTACAGATCGAAAATCGGACCATTGGTTCAGACGTTATCAGTGAAGTAAATTTTACTTATTTTGGTGCTGCCACGTGGTGGCCACAAATTGTACTAGTGTCGGTACATTTAGCCTTAAATACATTGACATGTTCATCCACCCAGTTGAATGACTGCTTTCCTTTGCAGGTTTTACACATTCGCCAGATAGGGGTTTAATGTTTGACGATTTGTATAAAAAATTTGATTTTTTATACAAATTCCATAATTTTGTGTTAGACATATATTTGATATCATTTGATATCATTCGTAAATTCCATTTTTTGTGTTAGACATATATTTGATATCATTTTATCAAGGCATAGTTAGCACGAAGGAATACGTTCGTTCGATTTAAAAAGATTGCAACGGAAACTCGCAAGTCGCCATTATTCATAAAATATATTTTGAAAACAATTTTACATAATTATAGAGCAAATACAACACATGTACAGAAGAATAATGTTGTATTGCAGACATTACGTTACTATGAATTGCCCGCACATTATATTATTAAAACAACTCTTGGTGTTAACACGTATCTGTGTTAACGAAATTATTATTGTTGGCACATTGACCGCCAAATTGCTTCAAATTTGGCCCCTTGTTTTCAATAGAGCACTTTTGTTGTTCTTTAAAGACATTGTAGAGGAAAGGACTATATATTTAAAATTTGGGGCTCTGGAGATAATTTTACTCAAAAAGCCTCGCGAATTTTTTCCGGTTGACCAAATACTCACTTCTTTCGTACAAAGTTCTTTGACATAGATTGTCAACAGCTTCCTGTTAGTTCGAAGCGTCACCGAAAGATTGCATTAGCTCCTGGGCAACCCCGCGTAAAATATATCATTGTCGAAATACTGGGAACTCACCGATTTCTACTACAGACGCCACTACGCGTCACGAGCTCGCATTGTCATCAGAGGCACTGGATGCAGTCGTAACGTGCAGTAAACAACGAAATTCGTAATGAAACGTTTGATTTCGCCCCAACAGAGGTGACAGTGACAATCTCTTATAATAAAATGACTTGCACGTTGGATCAGGTGTACTTTGTCTTTAGAAGCGTTTTTTGTCATCACTGGACAACTACTAATACACCAAATAATCATAGAAAAAGTAGACTGTCCCAAAGTGCAAATATTTGATGCCGCTTGGATCCGCCCCAGGGTCCTCCGTTATCCAGACATTTCTATCAACTGAATTATGGAATCAAACACAGCGTTCATAACAATTTACTTGCAAGGAAAATGCAATCTATTAGCATATTTGCACATTGCAATATTTCACGCCGAATAGTTTAGAAAATGATTTTTTTATCAGACCTAACATTTATTTAAGAACAACAAAACAAATACATTTGGATATTGTACGGATTTCCTAGCACTAACATATTTTTCTAAACATTTTATGAAACTTCATAAGATGTGGTTTGTAAATGTGTAATTATAGAGTTATGTAAGCATGCAAAGCTCATTATTTTGGCACCACATTTTAAGTATTACAAATATATAGGAAATATTTCCACAAGATTGCAGGAAGGGAAAGAAATTCTAATATTATATTTATTCATCCATATGACATTTGATCCTCACGGTTCTTTATACTCTTACTTCGGAAAATATGCTAATACGAATATAATTCGTTAGTTTAAAACGCATATAGTTTTCTTCCAATTCATCACATTTTCACTGAAATCGTACAATAGAAGGGGTAATAAACAGGTAAGATTTGTAGGCTTATATTCAATAAGGGTTGCAAATGAGTACACATTTTTGTGCAAAGTTAGTGACAAGATTTGTATGAAAGAAATATTTATTAAACTTAGAATGCTACAATGGTTTTGCCTATTTTTTACGAATAAGTGGTATTCCTCAAAATTGATTTAGATTTATTTAGTCAAAAAAAAAACAGTAAAAACTTGTGTGACGTATGGGGGAGAGGATTATCGGCGCACTTTTTCTTGAGTTCCAGAATCCCTTCGCGTCATTTTAACTATAAATAGTTGAAAGATGAGTAAAAGTTTAACATAATAAAAAAATCTAAAATCGCAAGATTAGCAATAGTTGAAAAAATAGACACTTTCGTTTCCGAGTTATAGAAAACTTATTTGCATCGGTAAACGAATTGAAAGTATGATTTTTCTGCATTGCTAACAAAATAGTAACTCGCTCTTACCTCTACTCATACCAGACCATTACAAGCAAAAGGAGAGTTCAACAAAACGTGCGCATAGTGAAGATATATTTACGTCCAGATGCAAAACAAGGGGACATCTCAGCATTTGCTCAATGGATCAGGGAAACTGAACAAAAATCTGATTAAGATGGGGAACTGTCTTACTCAATGGTATATTCATGCAATTCTGTTCTTTTCTTCTACGACTTCTCGAGCTGACCGGATTCTGTACTTCAAATTACACAACTGGAGCAATTTGGCACCTGAAATGAAAACATATATTTGAAAAATCTAATGTAGAAAGAATACACCCACATTTTTTAGGTCTTGTATATTACGGATGTTACTCATTCTTGGCTATCTGGGATGAACCGCGTCTCAGTCAAATGTGCTGACGTTTCGGCCATCTTGACATGGCCTTATTCAGAGCTATACTGCTGCACAGCTCTGAAGAAGCAGTATATCTCTGAAGGTCACAGCAAGATGGCCGAAACGTCAGCACAATTGACCGAGACGCGGCTCATCCCGGATAGCCAAGAATGCATTAACTCCGGCCGCGGAAGCCTACGAACCCATACGGATGTTACGCTTTTGCACATTACTTTTATAAAACAATGACTTGTTAAGCTCTTAAGTTGTCTGAAATGTACGAAATACACCACAATAGAGGAAAATGAATTACAAACTAAACCCAATATACTTGATAACAATAAACTAATTTGTTGTTTCAATTGGGCCGTATGGCTGGAAAATACAATTTTTTTATGAAGTAGATAATACATTCAAATGCATTAGGCAGTAATTTATTTCCCACTCACCTAATGCAAATAGATATCATAACTCAAAATATTTCTCTCACCTTCCCGGTCCAGAGGGAAACTTGTCGAAACTTTTTTCTTTATCCTGCCGAACAGCGTTGGCGAACCCTGGATCTCAACATTTCGCCATCATATGTTACACTTGGTAACAAAGCACAGCAGCAAACATTGCTTGCAAAATAGATGTCACAAACAGACACGTTGTCATGTGCAAATACCCTCACCACCAGGAAGAAATGGAATTCGAGGATGAAATGAATGGTAGAAGTTTCGTAAGCTAGCACCGCTTCCTGACAAGCATATTATCGAAGTAGCGTTGAAAATTACGCCTCAACCTTAAAATAGATGCCGCCACATGGAAACGATTCTGGCGAATCCTGTAATTCATACACTCAAACAGCAAGATTTGCCTGCGAAGAAGGTGTGAACCTGCGTAATAGAACTAAAGAGAAACGCAATTAGGTACTGTACGCATCGGGTGAGACAGAAGAAAAGTACGAGTTATAAACAGACGGGACAGAACCAAAAAGCTAGACTATACTAGATAAAGGGACGTAGTACTGGTGTTAGTGTAGGTTTTTTTTCTGTTTTGTGACTATGTCCTAACATTTCCCCTGTTACAAGAAGTTCAGTTCTACTTCTCGCCCCCCGATTCCTCGGGCAAAATTAGACAAATGAACATTGCTAATAAAGATAAGTAAAAAATAGTTTCTCAGTCCCTCCTAACCTGGACTTAAGTGAAGGTGAGACGTCGTCCAATGACAATGTTACATTATTCAAAGATCTCAGTCATAACATGGCATATGTGTAGAACCCGATAGATATCGACGAGAAATCGTCTTATCCGGGGAGAAAGAGATCAGTTGAAAGAAGTGGAAGCGGTGCACAAAACAAACAGAAAAACAACTTATTCCTAGATCAACGCTCCAAGAAAAATGAAAAGAAAGATGCGAAATTTAAGTATGTTGGAAGCAGTAGAGTAGAATACGGAATCAGAACATGGAACCTCTCATCGTGCTAGTGAAATTGAAAGATTTCCTTGAATCGAAGAAGCGAATAGAACCAATAGTTATTGGAAATACTCCGATGAAGAAATTCAGCTCCATCAAATATATATCTAGAAAAGACAGAAATCTAGTGCTAAACTTCGCTAATAGAGAAGAGGCCAATACGCTGATTAAAAAAGCTATTTCAGATGGAAAGTATCCCGTACAACAATACTATATATAGGAAAGGTACAATTAATGATGTTCCACTAGAACTAGATCCCATGGACAAAGCCAATGATATAAATAAACCAAAGTAGATTGGTTAACAAAACCAAAGTAGTGAATGCGTGGAGAATTGAAAAGCGTAGAACAGTAGAAGGTGAAAAAGTGAAATTCCCTACGAGGACGGTGGTTCTGATCTTCGACGGGCAAATCCTACCAAATATGGTGAGGGCTATTGGTGTATCACAGAAAGTTAAGGTATGCATACCTTTACCAAAATTGTGCTATAAAAGTAGCTGTCATGGACATTTAAGGTTTTCATGTAAAGGGAAACAAAGATTCTCAATCTGCGGGGAGTTAGAACACGAAAATGGTTGTAAAGGTATAACCTCTAGATGTGCAAACTGTCTTGAAAATCGTAATCTGTTGATAGATCTTGCTCCTTTTAAATTTTCAACTTCAAAGTAAACCGTGTTATGGCACTAGAGAATATCTCCTTCAAAGAGGCTAGCCAAAAATTGAAGGATGTTAGGCGGGATCTCCAAGAGCTAACGAACGAGAGATGAAACTGATATTCCAGAAATGATGGTGGAGAACTTTCCAACACTTTCGGCAGCTACACGAAACATCCAAGTAGCTTTGTGCGAAGTGTTGGGCAAGGATGAAGCGTTTGAAGTCACTTATGTGTTAAGGTACGCCCAAACGTTCGCCGTTCTTACAATAGAAAGGTACACCCATGAACAAAGCAAATGAGCGGACCACAGGTTTCTAGCACGCAGAGGTCTTCCGTAAAGAAGCAAGTGAGTAAGGTTTCAAACATAATTGTGCTCCCATTTCAAAATCGACACCCAAAATTTCTCGAGGTGGCGAGGTGAATTCGTGTTCCCAGAGGTCGGGCCTAGCTAGTGAAAAGACATTTCCAGAGTAACATTGATCTCTACTCTTGGCATTCTGTATCAAGAACAACTTAGAATTACTCAATCAGAAAAGGCAAAGCTATTGGATGCAATTTACACTGATAATGAAGAGAGTGAGGACTCTATTTTTCCGGAACTTCACGTTTTTTCTTTGTATGAACATTCATCTGAAGTTGTTATTCAATTGGAAAATATTAATTCGTCTGAAGATTCTATTTTATAATCTATAACTACATTTTTCGTTTTCTTTTTTCTATTACTATTTTTCCTATTCATGTTTTGACCCCTTAAAATTATACAATGGAATTGCAGAAGTATTATTCCAAAAATTCCTTAATTTTTAAAAAAAAGTATAGGAGCAGATGTAATTATTTTATACGAAACTTGGCTGCCCAGCAACAAGTTTGTTGATTTTAAAGGCTTTAATTATGCTAGATTTGATAGATTAAATAAACAAGGAGGTATTTTGGCTATCTTTGTTAGGAAAGGATTAATCTTCAGTCTGGTTGATTTGAAATTAAATTCCAAATCTTTAGAAGTTGGTGTAGTAGAAGTTTGTGATTTGTGCAGTAGAATTTTGATGTGTATTGTATCTCTATTGGCGGATGCTTGCTACAGAGCACTAACATCCGATTTTAATATATCAAAATGGATTTCCTTTTTTAATGAACTTTCCAAACATGTGAACTTTGTCGTAGGAAGCGATTTTAATTCACGTCATGTTTCCTGGGGTAGCATGAGAAACTGCACAAATGGTGAAATTATTTTTGATAACTATGATCCTACTCAATGTTCCTACTTAATGACGGTTGTCCTACGTATATGTCTAATTCAAATGGAAAGTAATCTATGATTGACTTGACATTTGTTTCTCATTATCTAGCTTCCTATTTATTATAAATAGTAAATGATGACAACTGGGGAGTATCATTAACATAGGACTGGTTTGTGAGAAATCATCCATTAAGGCTTGTAAATATAAGGGCTGTAAAGAGGGACTGATTGGGTGGTATTTAATAGAGTTTTGATTGCTAAGTACCATATTTTTAATAGTTTGAAATTTTTAAATTCTAATGTATTTCACAGATATGAAATACTAACTGAAGATTATTCATGAATCTATTATATTCTCCACACCAAATGCAGAGAACCACTACTTCTCTACATCACAATGCCCAAAACACAATCCTTGTCCATAGTGGAATAAAAACTGTGAACAAACATTAAAGATAGAAAACAAGCTCTTACTGTCCTTTGAAAATGTTTCAACTAACAAAACTGCATAGAAGTTTAAAAAAAGGCAGCAAATGCTAGATTCATTATTATTATTATCAAGATGAGAAATCTAAGAACTTCAAACATGTTTGTAGTTCACTTTATAGAAATAGTGACTTATCACTCATTTGGGACGGAATAAAATATTTCAAAAATAAACTTAGATCTTCTAATATTTCAGATTTTAATTCAGAAAAAACACTTAAAGACACGAAAGTTGGGACTAATAAAATCTGTCCAGACTTACAAAAGAATAACTTTTCTAGCCTTTGGACGTGTGAAACTAATAAATCCCTGGATAGTCCATTTTCGTACATTGAGTTAACTAATGCCTTAGACAATGTAAATATTAAATCATCACCAGTTATGGGCGAAATACCTTTCGTAGTTTTAAAACGATTACCAGTAAAAATCTTAAGAGTTTTTTGGGACACCTTTAATGATGTTATTTTTGAAAATGAGTTTCCAACAGATTGGAAAAAAGTACAAATTACTTTTTATTCCAAAGGGAAATAACAAAAGTGTACATCCTATATCTATGTCACGTCTGGTTAAACTCTCAAAGAGAATGGTTAACGATTTGTATACTGGCTTGGGCATAACCAACTAATTAGCAAATGTCAATTTGGCTTTCGAAAGATGAAATCCTTTATTGATAACTTATCTATCCTAGTTTCAGAGATTGATCACCAATTTTATAAAAAAATAAATCTACCTACATTGTTTTTAGATATGAAAGGTGCTTTTGATTGTGTTCGTCCTTCAGTATTAACTCAGGGCCTGATTGAAATAAGTATTTCCAAAAACTTCATTCACTTCATTTTCAAGATGCCTAGATTTTATAAATTATCCATTAACTCGAAAGAATAATATAGCTTACCAGAGTCTTCCTCAAAGCAATATTTTGAGACCTCTCCCATTTTCTATTTACACTAACAAACTGGAAAGTTTATTACCAAGTGATGTGTTCATGTTAAAATATGCATATGATATTGCTTTGTATTCAGTAAAGGACCCAGTGGAAGATGCCATCAATATTCTAGAGGATGCTGTATAATCATTGAGTTAATATTTAGAAAAGAAAAACCTTCTCCCAGCACTAGGAAAAAGTAAGTTTTTTGTATTTAGTAAGAGGTAATTAAAAGCTTATAAGTTATATATTTATGTCAATGACATAATTGTTCATAGCTCTCCTTCAGCTGTTTTCTTAAGCATGACCCTAGATCACTCATTGCAGTGGAAAGGACACATAAATATCCTCATAAAAATGTGATATGGGCCTTCGAATTATGAGGTGTTTATGTGGAACTTGATGGAGAGCAGATTTTGTCGATGGATGTTGAGTGATGCTAGAGACAAAGACACATCATACCATAACAGATAACTTTACTATTCACTGCTTTACAGCAACATAACACTGCTACCACTGCTTTACAATTCTGATTCAAGATGGTACACGCTGCACACACAACGCATACAACTGGCATGCTTGCCAAATAATACAAAGCCACGGAAGTGACTGATACTGCCAACCTATGAGACCAAAGTTCTATTTATTCCAAACAATACCCCTTAAATAGAACATTGTTATATATACACTTCAGTTTATGAGGGCAAACGACTCAAAACACAGATCTGATATTTTATGTTTTCAAGCACTTCAAGTGTTTCGGTTTTGGCAGAGCTTTGGTGAGAACATCTGCGGGCATGTCACCAGAGGATAGTTCTCCAGACTCCAAAAGTTCACGTACAAAATGATGTTTAATGTCTATGTGTTTGGTGCGTCCATGGAACAATGGATTGGTGGCTAATTTCTGAGCTCCCATGTTGTCGTTGTAGATTCTTATGGCCGTCGATCCTCTCACGTCCATTTCTTCCAAGAATCGCTTAAGATAGACTGTCTCCTTAGCGGCTTCTCCAAGAGCCATGTACTCTGACTCAGTCGAGGGGAGAGTGACAGTCCTTTGTTTTCTGGACTCCCAGGACAAGGCACCTCCATTCCAGATGAATATGTAGCCGGCGTATGAACGCCTATCATCAAGATTTCCTCCCCAATCTGCATTTGCGTATCCAGTGAGATCAGCTTGCTCGGTGTTGAAACGTAGACCCAGATTCAGAGTTCCCTTGAGGTACCGAAGTACCCTTTTGACTGCTGCCCAGTGACTCGTGCCATAGCAATCATTGCATTGGCTTAGGACACTGGCAGCATGGGATATATTCGGTCGAGTGGTGACAGCCAGATACATCAGGGCGCCCACCAGCTCACGATATGGCGGTTCATCACCGTCGGATTTCTTCTATTTTTTAGACTTGGTTAGCTTGTTGCCTACATTCAGTGGCGTAGCTACAGGCTTGCACTTCAGCATGTCAAAACATCGAAGTATACCCTTATGTACGTAGTCTGAGTGATAGAGATTCCATCCTTGTCTCTAATGAAGTCCGTGCCTAGGCAATGCTTTTAATCGCCCAGTTCGTTCAATTCAAATTTCCGGCTCAGGTACTCTCTGCAATTACTGATATCTTTCAAATTCTGAGACATGACAAGGATATCGTCGACATATACTACAATGACCACTCTGCTTGTTTAAATAAACACAGGGATCTGAGTCGGTTGGTGCTGCGCCAAAGTTGCAAAGCTTCCAATCGTTTGTGCCATACTCAACCTACTTGACACAGCCCGTAGAGAACTTCATTCATGTAACAAACCTTGTTACCTTTGGACAACTTCTCGAGCATATCTTCAGCCTTCTTAATGTCGCTGTTCTTCTGCTCCCTCCGGGTTATCATCTCCAAGATATCCACGGTGTATTCTGGTACCTCCAGGTATACCTCCTCATCCACGACGCCGTTGAGGTACGCTGTTCATATGTCGAATTGCTGGATGTGCATATTGCCCCATACTGCAAGAGCTACAGACAACAGAATCGATTTATTACGCGCGCCAAGCGCGAAAGTCTCCCGGAAATCCATATCAGGACGTTGAGAAAAACCTCGCGCTAAGATTCTTTCTTTCCTCTTCTCAAGCTTACCAGCGACCCCGTACTTGTTGCGTAACACAACTCTGCATCCGACGACCTCGCGTCTCTCTGGTCGATCTACGACGGTCCAGGTGTCGTTTATCGAGATGGATGTCATCGCGTTCGCCATAGCTTCCATCTCACTCAGCAGATTCCGCACCAGAGATGGCTTGCCTCAGAGGAATTTGTGACAAAAATGCGTAGCATCTTTGTCAGAAAGCGTTGATCTTGCTCGACAGTAACCTCATTGTACTGTTTCCTAGGTCTGCCGGGCTGTCCTGTCTTCACCTTCCGCGGTCTTCCTGGTCCTCGACTCTAAGTAGCCCGTTGGCCTTCTTCCAGTAAACCGGGCTCAAAACCACGAAAATCGGGTTCAGTGTCTGACTCTCCCTCTGGCGAGCACTTTTCTGTCTCGAAACCCCGAAAATTGGGTTCGGAACGAGATTCATCACTCTCTTCGTTCGTCATGAAGTTTGGCGACTCCTTTGAAGCTCCTTGCCTGTCGTCCGTTTAGAGTCAAATCAACGTCAATTTGCGAACGAGAATCGGTCTCCGTTTTTACATACTTAAACAACAACATTCTCCCCTGCGTTGCAAAACAGTAACTCCACAAACTTTTCATTCCAGGTGACTTCTACTCGTCTCTCGCTGGGGATCCGGATTCTGTACCCCTTTGACTCTACAGAGTATCCAAGGAATATTCCTTCTCTCGATCGCGGTGCAAATTTGTCCTTGTTTGTGGAGCTATAGAGGCAGTTCACCTTACAGCTGAATTTATGAAACTGTTACGTCAAGTACAACACCGAACCAGATTTCATACGGCCTTTTTCCGGTTAGTTTGCTACTTGCTTTCTGATGCAGTTGGCCGTATAAAAAGCTTCTGTCCAAAACGATGGAGGCAACTTGGACTGTGCAAGTAGACAACGGGCCGTTATTACCAGGGACCGATTCTTGTGCTCTGCAACTCCATTTTGCTCCGGGTTGTGAGGTCTTCCTTGGATTCCCGAACGTCTGAGGGCTTCGTCGAATTTGCGGTTAATGTTCTCCGTTCCATTATCTGTTTGAAGACATTTGACCTTAACCCCCTTTTGGGACTCTAGGCGAATTCTAGAAGCTGCGAATTCATCGAAGACGTCGCCATTTTGTTTCAGGAATTTCACCTCAGTCCACCTCGATGCGTCGTCGATGAACGTCGAAACGTACCGAGCCTTTCCAAGTGATGTTGTCCGAACAGGGCCGCACACGTCGGAGTGAATTATGTCACCAATGCAAGATTCTCTCTCCGATTTCTTTGGGAAAGGTGGACGAGTCATCTTCCCCTAAAGACAGTCCTCGCATTCAAAGTCTGTCAGAGGTGTATTCGTCCGGCAGAACTATGAACTGATTACAGTTAGAACTTATATTCGCGCACTGTGATTTATAAGTAATGAGCCGCTGGAGAAGCGACGCACGAAGTGCACAGAGCGAGAACTCGAGGCAGACTCAATATGTAAAGAAGCTCGTTGCTGGCGCCACACGAATGTATATTGTTCCGGCATATCTACGAACTGATTGAAGTTAGAACTTCTGCGCACTGCGATGTATAATTAATGAGCCGCAGCCGGCGGGCCGCGATGCACGACGAGAGCAGCCTGACTGGCAGGCGCCGCCGCTCGCAGAGGGGGAGGTGCTTGCGGCTCTTTTGAAATTGTAACCATTGAGGTTAGCAGTTTCAAGTGATAGTAATTAAAAGATTAGAGTAATGACTAATTGAGAATTAAAATGAATTGTAGCGTTTGTTGCCCTTTTAAATTACCAAATTCATGGTGTTAGTTTTATGCTTAATAAAGCGTTGCAATGAGATTGCATCATTTCACGCAAGTATTGCAACCGTCTCATGCGGGCGCAGAGGCGGTTGCGAGAAGGGAGTGGTGTGAGTAATCTCTGGAAATTCTCAGCTCCTGTTGGCTCATGCAGGATTACGCAATAGTACAATAATGAAATAATACATTAACATAAATCATTTATGCAATAATCTGATTAAGAGTGCATTATATTGTAAATGGAAATAAGTAATTATATTTGTAATTATATTTTTAGCTTGCTTGCTCTAACCCCCGCTGACAAGTGCCTGCTGACTGCTGACGCTGACCAGGGTACATCGGAGCTCCTGAGCCGCTGCTTGCTGTGCTGCCTCTGCCGATCCTGGCTGCCGTTTCTTCGGAACGCCACCGCCGCTACATTGCGCTGAACATTTTCAGAGTTCGAAAATTCGTTTTCGGACTTAGAAATATTCCCAGCATCTTCTCCTGGGAGCTGAATAGTTTCTTATGTCAAAAATTCTTTTTCGGACTTAGAACTATTTTCATCAGTCCCTCCCCGGACTTTGATATTTTTCGAAGCCCCGCTTGCGGGAAAATGTCGCACACCTTAGCCCTTTTTAGGGCTTGAGCAAAATTAATCTGTCCTTTTCAGGACTAAACATTTCAAATCCTTTTTAGGACTTCGTACTTCTGTTCTTCTTAAAGTAGTTACTTTCTTCAGAAAGAGTATAAGTGCCGTTCCTATTTTCAGTAATGTAAATTGGCTGTGACGTTCAATGGGGCGCTTGCAGTCGTGCGCACTTTTGGACCGGAGCGCCTTGGTCTTTTCGACCGGCGGCGTCTCGGTTTCGATAGCGCCCGAGGGCCTTGCTGTGTTTCACGCCGCCACCAACACCACCGCAGCAGCTGCATCCACCGCCGCTTCGGCCAACATGACGTTGGGAGACATTCCAGGCTATCAATCCAGCCATGAAGGATTTTCTTACCATTCAAACGCCCTACAAAAAGAGCAAAAGCCTCGCGCATTGCTACGCCCTCAAAGCCCTGATGCAGGCCGACGAAGACGAGATCTGGCCTTGAGCCGATCTGGTCGTGCTATTCGCAGACAAGCTGACACTTGCTGATCAGTCACATTTCAGCAAAGCCGCCGCCAAGAACAGGCTTTCGGAATTTAACTCCCGCCCATCTGGCGCTCAGCCACTGCCCGCCGCCGCCGCCACCCTCGACGACACCTCCGGCAAAGGCCTTTCATCGGCGATACGTCGACCGCCGACGCCAACGCCTTCCACCCGGCAGCTTTCTAGCTCTGCCTGCGAACGGGGAGGAAATGAAGGTGGACAAAGAGCCCGCTAGCCGGAAAGGGAGGCGGAGGTCCTCGCGGTTGTGCTCGGGCCTCCCGGGGCCGTGTCACCTCTTCCACCCCCGCTGCAATGCCAGGGCAAAATCGCCGCCTGTGCCACCTCCCTGCCGCTACCTACGCCGGCCTCGCAACCTGCGACCGTTTCAGAGCCGACGAAGGCTTCCAAGCGCGGTCCACCCATCATGATCACGAACGCCTCGGTGCCTTCTGACAACGGTTTTCCCAGCTGGTTCGAAACCGCGACGCAGGGGTGCGAACATCCGGTCACGGGCAAGCACTACGGAGAATTCTTCTCGATGCAAGCGCGCAACGCCACCGACCATGTGAAGGTTGTCGCCGCGCTGAAGAAACTGCATGCGTCGCAATTCACGCACACACGCAATGAGAAAAAGGAGCATTAAACTACGTGAGCCTCCCCAAGAGTCAGCGGATGAAGATGCTGACGACATCGCGGTGCAGTGCCCGGGGACTTCCAGGCCTGCAGTACAGACGTGCCGCAATCGGAGATTATTACCGTTAGGTGCCTAATTCGTCAAACTCACGGCAAGTGTCTGTTTGCTTTGAAGGCGATCTTACACTGCCGGTCGCGCATCAAGGTCGAGAATCGCACTGACAGAACACCTTTCTTCAAGAGGTGTTGGCGTTGGTCGCATACGCGCGATAATAGGCAGCGAAGGACTTTCATGTCCGAAAGGGCATTCAAGAGAGCCGCTCAACCTGACACCGCCGCGCCTAAGACGCCTTCACACAAAACGCCTACTGCTACGGTGGAGACATAGAAACTCCTATCAGAGCTAAAACAGCTGTTTACAAGCCTTACGACACTACTACAACCCCCCTGCGCTCAAGTGATGGCTAAACGACACACGCAGGTAAACACCAGAACCCGCCCTCTCCCGGTAGCTGCCTGAAAGTCAACAGCGGTTCCAGTCACACGGACCCAGGAGATCGACGTATTATCGAGTTATTCTGTAATAGACATATCGATGTTCTTATATTACAGAAAAAAATCATAAGCGCATAACCATTCGAGTCACAACAAATTTCATAAACATTTGAGTCACTACTCCCATTCCCTTCTCCCTTTCAGATCACATCTCCATTCCGAACACATTCCCACAGTTGGAAACATTTGCGCCTACTGCAGCCCTAGGCAGCTGGTCCCACAACACACTGACTGGGATGAGTTTCGCAAACAACTCGCAGCACTACACACACAAAAAAGTAGGGGAAAGTGGGTGCTTCTGGAACAGGAAGTAGATAAGATAAGCCACTTCCGGTCCCAGAACGCAACATCCGGTGTCAACAACCGGCGCCACCAATTATAATGGGTCCCCCCGCCAAAGGTCAACAGCCGGGGTCAACGACCCCTCTCCCCCCACCCCCTCCCCCAGGAAAAAAACAGATGAAAAACAATACAAATTGAAAGAATGATTTATATATATATATATATATCTTATATCTGTGTGTATTTTTGGGAATCTTCTATACAAGAAGTTATGCGAACATGTCGTACAATCTTTCCTTCCTCTTCTTTGTCTTATCCTTACCGCCTTACTGACACGCACTAGACTACTACACTTGCCGGGAACTCGATTCGTTTGGGGCGGAGCCACGCTTGTGGGAGATACCTTGTTGGGGCAAGCCGAAGCGTAGGTCGGCGCCAGATCTTCCCCGCCACTGCACGTATGGGGACTTTAGCAGTTGACGTGCCGGACTAATACATGAATCAATCGACTGAAGCCAGAACCTTTATAATTTTAAGTCGAATTTTTAAAAAGTTAATTATATTTTTTAATTAAATAATTTTTTTTGATTATTTTCCATGTAAAATTTACTAATTGAATTTTCTTTAGATACATACTAGTATTGAATTATTAACAAAGGTAATTATTAAAAATAAGTATGAAAATTGTTTATAGTTAATATTTAAAATAATGAGTAATCATGTCACCTTTGTGAATATTGACATTGTGAATACAAGGATGTTCAATATCAAATGCATTAATTTTTTTATATTTATGGGAAGATTTAGTTTAGTGTTAATAATGTAATCAAAATTATAAAAAATGTTTACTTTTATGTTAAATTCCAATAACATTGAACTAACATGCAGGAAGAAGGAACATTAACAATTTGGAAAAACATTACACAAGAATCTGAGAAAAATAACGAAACAACCTTCTATGTTGATTAAGTTTCACCAAGTTTCCAGTAGCAACATTGCCAATTTACAATATTAGCCTACTTCTAAACGCAACAAAATCAATCTCAATAGTGTATCTGAAAGGGGATGAGTACATTAAACCAAAAAAGGACGAGACTTAACTATTCAAGAAGACAAAAACAGTTGATACGTAAATCCTACAAACAAACGATAAGGCTGAAAATTGTGCAAAACGTCTATTCTTCAATGCCGTGCAATACGTCAGTGATGTCTCTATTTGTTGGATCAGGAACTGAGCAGGTCGACGAAAAATATAAACTGTAATTTTCAAAAACTGGCAAAGTTGCCCCGGAAAGTTGCCTCGGGGGCAAAGTTGCTCCAGTTTACAGAGTATAATTGAATTCTGTATTCCTCCATGGTTGAATGGTAAATGAAAGTTCTAAAAGCGAGGTTAGCAATATTTGAAAACTTGACGTCTTCGCTCCCGAGTTACAGAAAACTCATTTGCTTCGATGCTTAGAGGATTGATTTTTTGTATTATTGCTTACAAAATAGCAATCCACTTCTAAACTCAGGGGAGCTCAACAAAACCCGCGAAACGGTGAAAAATCGTGATGTTTTCACTGATGAATGTCATCTGGTGTTGTAAAATTAGGTACATGTGTGTAAATTTTTAGTGGTGAGCTGTTGAAACTGACACCTGATGAATATGATTCCTACGATACTTGTTGTAATTATAAATAGGTGGTATCTGTATTGCATTAACGTTCTCGCCCTTAAATAAGTCAATTTCTACAAACACTACAGATTTGTAATTAAATAGGCAAGGTAATGGTAAGATTCCAAGCTCAATGAAAGACTTGCGGGAATCGCATGGGTGGTATTTGCTTTTTATTCATACATTTTTCTGCACTCTAGATCTGTGTATTATTATTATTATTATTATTATTATTATTATTATTACAGGATGTGATTTCCTAGAATATTATGCCGAAGCTTTCCCCCCCCCAAATACTCGCCATGAGCTGCGTGTAGGCTGACTGATTTTGAAAGATTTATGTATGCACAATGACCACTATAGCAATCAATTCCTTTTTTTGAATATTCCATTTGAGGTTTGACTGCATTGATACCCAGATATTTTCTTCTTCTCCCGAGATTGTTACTCAATGCATATTTTTATTATTGTTGTCATTGTTAATAGTATTATTATATATTATAAGTAGTAATAGTTGTAGTAAAATGAGAAAACTAGATAAATTTTATTTAAAATATGAAACAGTACAAAACGATTTTGAAATGTAAACTTATTTGCTCTCCAAAACAATAATTTTACTATATTATATTTTTATTTCTACCTGTAACAAGTATTGTAATTCAGTTTAAGGTTACCCACCTCGAACATGGTTTCGTAGTTTCCCTTGTTTCTTGTAATTTTGTTATTTGCTTCTCTCAACACAGGAAAGTCCTCCCTATTTCCCTTTTCCCTGATTTGCCCCTTCCTTAGACTCGGATACTCTACTTTGTAAAAAAAAATGTTCCTCTGCGGCCCTCTTGGCGCCGTAGAGAGAATCTTGATTTTCTTTCCTATTTTCTGTACTTCTCCCGCGCTTTCCGTAAGCTTTTCTGACTTTTGATTTCAGTTTCCTTATCTTTTCATTATAGTACTCGCGATCTGGGGTCCCCTCGCCCGCCCAGGTTACAAGAGGAGTATTTAAGTCTCCCCCGATTATCGACGTTTATTCTTATCGCTCTCCATACGCGTCACCTCACTAAGTTATTGAAGCATTTCTAGATTCTCATTTGGAGACGCACCTATCATATCCAATGATTTATTAGAGCATTTGATTTCGACGCATCACATCTCGACTTCCGTATCTTTCCAGACCTCTTCTGCATGCAAACTAGCTTTAACATAATTAAACGTCCCACCCTCGCGTCCATCTCTGTCTCTCCTAAATATGACATAATCATCGCTTAATATTTCTGCATTTGAAATGTCAGGTTTAAACCGTACCTATTACATCAGGGCAATACTGATCTATCAAATTCCAAAATTGTTTGTATTTATTTATTAAGATTCTACAATTTACCTGCAACACGAACTGTATTTGTATTCCAGGACCATATATATTATGCGCTCACGACCAATTACAAAAGAACGTATTAACGTTTTTGATAGCGGACAGAAAAAATGGAGAATAAAAACTAGCGAATCAAAGTCACAAGCAAAGATTTTCATCTTCGAAACTCAAAATTTCCTTTACTCATCCAAAACACATCCATACCATGACTACGATACACCACTTCCGTACCTAAAAATTACATTAGACGCAAAATTAACCTGGAAAGAACACTTCACCAGCACAGTAAAGAAACATTCACAAAAATCTAAAAGCCCTACCGCGTACTAAAAATGAATCTTCACTTAGCATCGAATGTGTCAAAATCATTTAGAAATCATTCATTAGATCTTAACCAAGCTACGTGAGCTCCGTTTTGATACAGGTCATCTACATCTACATAAATTAACAACAAATTATGCAAATAAATGCCTCCAAAAGTTCAACAATGTGTCATGGTTTAAAAGCAATCGACAACTACTCAGAGAACTAATAATAAACCCTTCTAGACATTATTTCTGAAAATTTCAAAAAATTTGAGGCCCAGAAATACCTTCTGCTGAAACTTAAAATCGTAGTAAAACTTACCGACAACCACAAAGAATTTACCCTATGACAAATTCAAGATCCCACTAAGTAAAAAGATACACTTACTCACGTAGCCAAAACGCTATAGACATAGAGAAGACTATTTTCACTATTTCCAGCACACCTGATGACATTTTTAGAATTGGGGAACCCTTTTTAGGTTTTCTTTATGTAGCGTTTCTTTAGAATATAATTAGTTCATATGACTTTGTGTCATAATTTTGAATGACTGTCTCATGAATTTGTAACATAATTATGATTTATAGGCCAATACTCATGTGAATATTAAAGAAATCCAATTAAATCTGATACAACAAATGTATCATGGAGTCTCTTGAGCAGTTTGGTCATTCTATCTCCAAACTAACAATACTACGAGAGATTCCTCTTTTGAATGGAAAGAGATAAAGAATGACGAAGTGTGTGCAAATACTCAAGATGTCATTGCAGGTTAGTAATTGTTAAATTTTCACCGGCAAAAGGCTATTAGGGAAGCACGTGTGGCAAGAGAAGAAATAAAGCTGAATGATGGACTTCTACGTTCAGTTCCAGAAACGCGTAGAGCCTTATGATCCTTTTCAGCTTACAACAAAACCCTTACCTCCATGCCAGAATAGATGAAACTGATCTTGCCGAAACCACTAGAAGACAAGCGTCCAAGATTTAAAGACATACTTAAGCAAAGATCTCTGATGGTAAAGTTTGCGCCATATTTTTTCATTAACTTCATTTGTGAATTTCGTTATTAACATGCGTTCAGAATATTCTTACTGATATTTATCCCCTCTCACCAAGCATTCGTATTATGACACTCAGCATGCTGCTCATATCGCGTGGACAGGTGAAGTGACCCTGCTTTTCAGTTTATCTTCTGACAATATTTCTTACAATTGGTTCATAGTTATTGGAATACATAGTGAAATAAAAATACATAGTGTAATACATAGTGCCCGATATGAAAAAGAAACACTGAACTTTCAACTGTGTACTATTGTATTGTAGAAGAAAAACAAACGAACTTTAAAGTATCTGTAATGTCATGATCGCACGTCTTAAAATGTTGTATAACTGGAAAAAATCGATCAATGGAACTGATATAATACATTAGCTTTATGTGAAAATATTAAATACTGTCACCAGGAAATGACAACACAAAATTGCAAGTTCATTTAAGTATTCCCCCCCTCTCTTTCTCTCTTTCTCGCTCATTTTCACTCTTTCTCTCTCTCTTTCTCTCTCTCTCTTTCTTTCTCATTAACACACATTTCTCTGTGTGCCTTTGTCTGTCGCTGTCTCTTGCGCTCTCTCTTTCGAAAGGAGGTACCAACTGTAGGGGTCTTGTCTTTCTTCTTGCAGTTTCGTGCGGCTTATGTTTCTTCATTAAAAAAAACAATAACTTTTCACATTTATTATTATTTTTCTTTAGAATGCGTATGCCCAAGAGGTTATTATATTCTTCCAAGCTCCTGAAGTAATCAGACTATCACATGAGTCACATAGTTCATTACGCTAGTTGCTGCCTCTCCATTCTCAGCCAATACATTCCTGACATTCTTTACAAAAATTTATTTTGTTTTTGATCCTTCTTTCTTTTTAATTTCTCAAAGTATAGTTCAACTTGTTCAATACTGATTCTCAATGAACTTGTATTTTTTTCTGCATTCAACAAAGTAATACTGAAGAAATTGATTCGATTTCACCATTACACATGTTGATTTTTTCAGTACTTTTTATTTTAATGGAATAAAATTTATTGAAAATAAACAACATCTCTTAATATAAAATAGCTCAAAATGTAAGTCATATTATAAGTTGCAAGTCAAATTAATTTACTTTTCTATTCAAGTCAAAATAATGTAATTATGCCAGTGAAGAAAAAAAAGGATATTCCATATTGCAAAACTGCTTTCTATTTTACCACATGCTGGGTAGAAGTGAAACATTTCTTCTTGCAGAAGAAAAAATATTGTCTTTTAATCTTTTTTGGATCAATGACTTCCAACTTGTGGAGGTTTTTATTCAGTTTCTCTGGATGTAATGAGCAATTTCCCTGGATGTAATGCATTTGTTTCGGAAGAGATTCTAGAGCTCAAGGAAACATGAATGAAATGATCTTCTCACCTACATTCCACAAGCAGTTCTTATTGTTTTTGCCTATAAATAAATCGTTTCCATTAAATTTCTCCAAATGATGTGTTTACATTAAAAAAACACAGAAAATATGACATCATTATTTCTTTTATATTACGTATCCTTTCTTAAAGAGAGGATGTGTTTGTAATTGCATGTTTTTATTTAAGCTTCATAGACCTTTCAAATTTTATGATTATATCTTTCATGACAAACATTTCAAAAATGCATACTGTTTCCAAACATATTTGCATGTTTAGGTATTTTATGGAGAAATTCATGCATGTTTGGACATTTTTCAATGCATACTGTATATTTAGTCTTCTATCTAGTCTATGAAGAACTTTTTTAAAATTATATTTTGCATAATTTGTGAATATTACAACTGATGCATATTTTGTGCAAATAGCACATCATTCTTAAATCCTGACTGCATGCAGTTGTATTTTAATATTGTTATACTACAATTTTTAGCCCTCTGTACATAGGCTAGATTGCCAAAGCGTGTACACGATATGATCAACAATCGCAAGCAACAATTGAGATAGAAAAGGCCGTCACTCAACATTACTTGATAACTGACTTCGAAGGGAAAAAATAATGAAGAGCAGACTCTCTGTTGGCTTGTGTGCATAAAAGATAAAATATAATGTCTAAACAACCATGTCTTATAAAAAATACAAATATTTAGAATTAGCATATCAAATATTGTAAAATGACCTACGATTCATTCAGAACATTAAAATATCGGGTGCCAATGAAGCACTTTCCATGTACATTTCACAATGTTTTAAAACACATTTTGAGTCAAATTTCAAAGTTGAAATTCATAAGACAGTTTAACATCGTAGTGAACTTTTACATGTAATAATTTCAAAATTTTATCTGGTCCCTCATCAGTATGAATACACTCTACAAATCCGAAAAGTTGGGGAGCGGTTTCATAAGAAAGTGTCTGCCACCGGAGAAATTTCAATTTAACTAGCATATAATATACTATCAAGAATGTAGTAATTTTGTAACAAAATAAATAATTTTGTACTGGACTATAGACAATTAAAAAACGGGTGCAATTGAAACACTTCATGCGTTAATTTCTGATTTTTTAAATCTCATTTTCAGTCAAAATTCTAAGTTAAAATGTAGGACTATGGACACTTTGGGGTGGTGATTTAGGTATAATAATTTTATTTTTATAATAAATAAAAAATTGCAATTTTTCATTTTATTATGAATGAAATCTCAAATAGGTATGCTACTTACCGCTGTTATTTAACCTAAAGTATCTGCAATGTTATATGTTTATGGCTAGAAAAAAATGAAGGCTGCAAATTTATTTGTTCTTAAGCAATTACTCTAATATATTAGAAAATTCTCCATTCACTTCCAATACATTTTTTGATGCAAATATTTTATGTTTAAAAACTTTCAAGGTGAACAATTATTCCTTTGATGCATAGGACAGACCAATCCAGTGCTGTTTTGTTTAAGATTCTACTGCAATTTTGAAGCAAAGCAGAGTATTCATAGCGGGCTCCTGACAATCCAGTCGCTACTCATCTCGATCATACAATTTTATTAAAAGGAAATTACTCTTCTAGTAAAATTGTATCTGAGCCAGTCACTCAGGCCGTTTGAAATGTATGCAGGAATGTTAAAATCACATAAGTCGCAATGTTTAAAACCCGTTTTTAACGCATACGCAAACGCCATTTCTTGGCTGAAAAAACGGAGTATTCGCCGCCCCATGCCCGTCACTTGATTCAGAAACTTTTCATTATGCTAAGACATATTTACGAGACTCTTCGGTAAGGACATTTATCCAAATTTGATTCAAAACGTTTTTCAGAAAAAGTGAGACAAGATGATAACTAACGGATGTCGGCATCTTACCTGCGCCAGACATCGACCCAAGGAAGAGATGAAAGCCTCTACTCCACAAACCTTATACAAGGTTGTTTGATAACAGATATGAAGTTTTCAATAGTATTTTCATATGAATCAAGATGACTTCTTGTGCGAGATCAAAACGCCGTGGTCTCATTGTAGTCTCTACACAGGGTTTGGGGCGTATGTTCAATCTTTTTATTGCTAATCACAATGTTGTGTTCAAAAAAGCGTCAATCTTATGTCATATGATAAGAAGTAAGAAATGTGCGATGTTCATTTCAGTGCGGTTCGTACGAAATGTACATGTTCACTTAAAAAGATAAAAAATTCTCAATAGAAGACATTTGTAATAAGAAACAGAATACAAAGAATTTGTCTTCACAATTTTGATGCAGTGAGTATGCATGAGTTACAAGTTACTTTTAATGCCGTTGTACGGTAAAGTCTAAAATACATAATAATGTTGTCCTGATCTCGACAAGTGAGAGCAGGCATTTTGAGAAGCTCTTTTATATACTAAAAATATTTCAATGTATTCATTTATTTTTCATAAACTTGTGAAAGGTTTCTCGCATATTTAAGAAGTTAAGTTTTCTCAAATTTTACCGTAAAGATCCAAAGGAAAGAATCGCGCCTCATTTATATCCCAGGGACCCCAGGGGACCCCAGATCGCGAGTACAATAATGAAAAGGTAAGGAAACTGAAATCAAAAGTCAGAAAAGCTTACGGAAAGCGCGGGAGAAGTACAGAAAATA
Source organism: Gryllus longicercus (assembly GCA_038098605.1). Classification (NCBI taxonomy): domain Eukaryota; kingdom Metazoa; phylum Arthropoda; class Insecta; order Orthoptera; family Gryllidae; genus Gryllus; species Gryllus longicercus. The sequence goes on from JAZDUA010000238.1 coordinate 1,397,409, forward strand.
GGAAAGAAAATCAAGATTCTCTCTACGGCGCCAAGAGGGCCGCAGAGGAACATTTTTTTTACAAAGTAGAGTATCCGAGTCTAAGCAAGGGGCAAATCAGGGAAAAGGGAAATAGGGAGGACTTTCCTGTGTTGAGAGAAGCAAATAACAAAATTACAAGAAACAAGGGAAGCTACGAAACCATGTTCGAGGTGGGTAACCTTAAACTGAATTACAATACTTGTTACAGGTAGAAATAAAAATATAATATAGTAAAATTATTGTTTTGGAGAGCAAATGAGTTTACATTTCAAAATCGTTTTGTACTGTTTCATTTTTTAAATAAAATTATCTAGTTTTCTCATTTTACTACAACTATTACTACTTATAATATATAATAATACTATTAACAATGACAACAATAATAAAAATATGCATTGAGTAACAATCTCGGGAGAAGAAGAAAATATCTGGGTATCAATGCAGTCAAACCTCAAATGGAATATTCAAATAAATGAATTGATTGCTATAGTGGTCATTGTGCATACATAAATCTTTCAAAATCAGTCAGCCTACACGCAGCTCATGGCGAGTATTTGGGGGGGAAAAGCTTCGGCATAATATTCTAGGAAAACACATCCTGTAATAATAATAATATTAATAATAATAATAATAATAATAATAATAATAATAATAATAATAATAATAATAATAATAATAATAATCCCGTGCGGAGTTGCTAGTCTCCCATCGGGCGTCTCCCCAGGTGGCGGATAGGGGAATGCTCACCAGATATGGCGGGTACTGAGGAAATAAAATACTCAGGGCGGACCAAAACTAAGCGAAGAAAATCCAAGAGGCGTCTGTAGTGGAAACCACCGGCAACTTGGTCAGCGTCTGTTCATCCAGAGGATGCGGCTGCAACTACTGCTCCAGGAACTAACAATCCTTGGTTCTACCCAACCAGCATCAGCTGGATATCAATCACAAGCAACAATGATTCGTACAAGCAAAAACAAAAGTACCCCAGGTGGACGATCCACCCGTCAACAGACGGCAACCAAGCATTCGGATTCTGGGGAGCTTGGACCTGTACGAAAGAGCGAGTCGGAGTGCTCTGGTAAACTTCCAAGAAAGAGCCACACATACATTGGCACATTCAACATTCGAACGCTGATTCAAACCGGTAAACTACACAATCTCACAACAGAACTTACCAAACAGAAAATCCAAATTCTCGCCCTACAAGAAACACGCTTCACTGACTCAGAAACAATCGACTACAACAACTACAGGATCTTCAAAAGTGGAACTAAGAAAAAGGTTTGCAAAGGGACACCTCTATTCGGCATGGCCTTTGTTGTAGACAAAAAAGTCCTAGATTCAGTAAAAGACGTGAAACCCATCAATAACCGACTCATGACCATGAGGATCAAACATGCGAATAAGAATTACACTTTCATCAATGTTCACGCGCCCACAAATGCAGACAACAAAAAAGAACCCGAAAAGACTGACAAATTATGGGAAGAACTCGGAAATGAAATGTCCAAAATTCCACAAGACGACGTTAAAATTTTCCTCGGAGATTTTAATGCACAAATTGGCAGAGAATACAGATACAAAAAAACAGTAGGCAATTACCCTGCACACAAATTCACTAACAAAAATGGCACCCGGCTCATCGAGTTATGCCAACAGAACAACCTGAAAATTATGTCAACCTCACTACGAAAATCCCCCAAGAAACAGAAAACATGGCGCTCCCCCATCCAACAATTAGGAGAATTCCAAATCGACCATGTTGCAATCTCTTACTTCTACCAGAAAGAAATTCACGATCTACAAGTCCGCAAAGGAGCAAACATAGATTCCGACCATTACCTTTCCCGAATCAAGATCAAATTTACCCCCAAGAGAAAATTCAACAAGAAACCCCCAACGATTCCAAAATTCGACACACACAAAATCCAAGACTCCAAAATTGCTGAAAAATGGGAAGAACAACCCGCAAAAAACTGGGAAAATTTCAAGGACAAAATCATAGAGACTGCCAAATCCTTGATTCCCCTCACCAAAACACCGAAACATCCCTGGTGGAATAAAGAATGCGAAGTTGCCCTCAATAACAGAAAAAACGCTTTCCAAAATTACAACAGTAACAAATCTGAAAAAACCCACAAGATCTTCCTCGAAGTACGAAAAGAGACATCCAAAACTTTAAGACAAATCAAACGGATATACATCAATGACCAACTGACGTCGATCGAAGATAATTTTCGAAACAATAACACGCACGACTTCTACAAGGTATTCGCCAACCAAATGAAGGGATACACACCACACAACTTATGTTTCAGAAAGCAAGATGGAAAATTGGCATTAACGAACAAGGAAAATTGCCAAGAGTTGGCTAAATACTTCTCACAACTTTTGAATTGTCCGGAACCTACAAGGAGATTCCCAAAGAAACAACCTGACCACACAAATGAAGACTCGTCACCACCAAGTCAAGACGAAATCCACTCCCACATCAAAAGACTCAAAAACAACAAGGCATCAGGTGAAGATGGAATTACAGCAGAATTGCTTAAAAACCTTGGACCCAACTCACTTAAAGAAATCACACAGATCGTCCAAGAAATCTGGCAAACAGAACAAATCCCTGACGATTGGAAAACCGCACTCATTCACCCACTACATAAAAAGGGAGAAAAGTCAGATGTAAACAATTACAGAGGGATTTCCCTCCTTCCAGTTATTTACAAAATTCTCTCGGTCTGTCTTCTGAAACGAACACAAGAACAACTCGAACCAAAATTATCAGATTTTCAAGCAGGATTCAGACCAAACCGATCCTGTCCCGAACAAATCTTCAACCTAAAAACATTAATCAAAATGCGAGCAATTCGAAACAAACCAGTAATATGTACATTTGTCGACTTCAAAAAGGCCTATGACTCTATCGATCGACCATCACTATTCCAAATCCTAGAAGAAAGAGGACTAGACCACAAAACACGGAAACTTATCGAGCAAACACTTACAAAAACAAATTCTAAAGTGAAATTCATGGGAGAAATCTCAGAACCTTTCGAAATTCGGACAGGCGTGAGACAAGGAGATGGCCTCTCTCCTCTCCTGTTCAACCTAGTCTTGGACAAAGTAATGGAAGAATGGGAAAAAGAACTTCAAAGACAAGATGCTTAGAAACCTATCACTCTCGGCATACCCAAAAATAACCTCTGCATACCATACCTTGCCTTTGCCGACAATATAGGGATACTGTCTGAAAACCAAGAGACCGCTATCAAACAATTAGAAACACTCAAAGAATGTGCAGAAAGAGTAGGATTACAGATCTCTTTCGAGAAAACTCAAGTCCTATCCCACAAAGGTGACAACATGCACACAAGGTATGGAACGGTCAAAACGGTACCACATTTCAAATACCTGGGTGAGTTTATCAAACCAACCGGATCCGAAAGTATTTCACAACAAACCCGCCTCCAGAAAATCAAGAAAGCATTCGGACTAATCCAAAACCTGTACAACAAAAAATGCATGTCTAAGAAAACCAAAATTCGACATAATACTGTCATCAAACCGGCAGCTCTTTACGCTAGCGAAACACTCACGCTCAGCAAGAAATATGAACTGGAAGAAATCAAAAAAGAAGAAAGAAAAATCATTAGAAAAATACTCGGTGCGAGACTCACTCCCGATGGACACAGATTACAATCTATTGAGACAACTGAAAAGTACTCGAACATAGAAGTCGACATCAGGAAAAGACGACTGAAATTCTTCGGACACATAGACAGGCTACCAAATACTCGACTAACTAAAAGAATACTAAACTATATATCCTCACTTAAAAGTACAACACCATGGATGAAAGAAACAAAAAAAGACATGCGACACGCCGACATAACTGTCACCTCAGACAAAAACACCTTCCGTAACAAAGTGAACAAATGGAAAGTCAAACTAGAACCAAAATCAAAACCCTACAGACCGAAATGGTCTGAAGAAAGAAAACTGGCATTCTCCAACAGAATGAAAGAATATTGGAAAATTAAGAAGAACTCCAAAAAAACTAATTAGAACTCCACAAAATCGAGTCAATTTTTGCTTAACGTTTTCCATTATTGGGAAAATACGCTAATAATAATAATAATAATAATAATAATAGTAATACACAGATCTAGAGTGCAGAAAAATGTATGAATAATAAGCAAATACCACCCATGCGATTCCCGCAAGTCTTTCATTGAGCTTGGAATCTTACCATTACCTTGCCTATTTAATTACAAATCTGTAGTGTTTGTAGAAATTGACTTATTTAAGGGCGAGAACGTTAATGCAATACAGATACCACCTATTTATAATTATAACAAGTATCGTAGGAATCATATTCATCAGGTGTCAGTTTCAACAGCTCACCACTAAAAATTTACACACATGTACCTAATTTTACAACACCAGATGACATTCATCAGTGAAAACATCACGATTTTTCACCGTTTCGCGGGTTTTGTTGAGCTCCCCTGAGTTTAGAAGTGGATTGCTATTTTGTAAGCAATAATACAAAAAATCAATCCTCTAAGCATCGAAGCAAATGAGTTTTCTGTAACTCGGGAGCGAAGACGTCAAGTTTTCAAATATTGCTAACCTCGCTTTTAGAACTTTCATTTACCATTCAACCATGGAGGAATACAGAATTCAATTATACTCTGTAAACTGGAGCAACTTTGCCCCCGAGGCAACTTTCCGGGGCAACTTTGCCAGTTTTTGAAAATTACAGTTTATATTTTTCGTCGACCTGCTCAGTTCCTGATCCAACAAATAGAGACATCACTGACGTATTGCACGGCATTGAAGAATAGACGTTTTGCACAATTTTCAGCCTTATCGTTTGTTTGTAGGATTTACGTATCAACTGTTTTTGTCTTCTTGAATAGTTAAGTCTCGTCCTTTTTTGGTTTAATGTACTCATCCCCTTTCAGATACACTATTGAGATTGATTTTGTTGCGTTTAGAAGTAGGCTAATATTGTAAATTGGCAATGTTGCTACTGGAAACTTGGTGAAACTTAATCAACATAGAAGGTTGTTTCGTTATTTTTCTCAGATTCTTGTGTAATGTTTTTCCAAATTGTTAATGTTCCTTCTTCCTGCATGTTAGTTCAATGTTATTGGAATTTAACATAAAAGTAAACATTTTTTATAATTTTGATTACATTATTAACACTAAACTAAATCTTCCCATAAATATAAAAAAATTAATGCATTTGATATTGAACATCCTTGTATTCACAATGTCAATATTCACAAAGGTGACATGATTACTCATTATTTTAAATATTAACTATAAACAATTTTCATACTTATTTTTAATAATTACCTTTGTTAATAATTCAATACTAGTATGTATCTAAAGAAAATTCAATTAGTAAATTTTACATGGAAAATAATCAAAAAAAATTATTTAATTAAAAAATATAATTAACTTTTTAAAAATTCGACTTAAAATTATAAAGGTTCTGGCTTCAGTCGATTGATTCATGTATTAGTCCGGCACGTCAACTGCTAAAGTCCCCATACGTGCAGTGGCGGGGAAGATCTGGCGCCGACCTACGCTTCGGCTTGCCCCAACAAGGTATCTCCCACAAGCGTGGCTCCGCCCCAAACGAATCGAGTTCCCGGCAAGTGTAGTAGTCTAGTGCGTGTCAGTAAGGCGGTAAGGATAAGACAAAGAAGAGGAAGGAAAGATTGTACGACATGTTCGCATAACTTCTTGTATAGAATATTCCCAAAAATACACACAGATATAATATATATAAATATAAATATATATGTATATGTATATATATATATATATATATATATATATATATATTGAAACGCGGAGCGTTTCTCCAATTAATTAGAGACACAGAGCGTGTTATTATAATTACGACCATTTTGAACTGCGCGGCAGTAGCGGCGAGCGGCGGACACGGGGACAAAGGAACGAATCAGTCGCGAAGACAGCGAGAGCGGACGAGACAGCGGCAGTTGACCAGTGTGGCACAGAGCGTGAGAGAGGTCGGTACGATATTGGTGCTCGCGGCCAAGAGGACTAAATTAAGGGGACTAGTGAAAGAAAAACTATCAGGAAGCGAGTGAAACGTGATGGTGGCATATGTTGTACAGTGCAAGCTAATAGTCGTGTTCATAGTGTCAGAAACAGTGGAGAAAAGGGGCAAAACTATAAATCGCGTAGCTGATGCCGGCATGGGTGGTAGCCACGTGCTCGCATTGTGGTAAATAGGAAAGTGGAGGAGAACCAACGAACTGTGTTACAATAAAGCAGCGAGATATACTGCAAGGACTAGACGAACAGTAAGCTAGAAGCAGTGCATACCCCAGTGTAACGACACGTACAACAGTCGGTGTCCAAGCAGAGGGATTTACGCAACCGCCGCCGTGGGTCGACGACGCGAGAGCCCGCCTTGCAACCGCCAGAAAGAGCGCCGAGCCGCACCGAAGGTCACCGACCGTTGCGGCCGTTGGTAATCATCAGAGAACAAACGATGTATTCTCGGGGCCCGAGGTATTGTGAAATCTAAAATTGTAAACTGAGTTTTGGTACCAAAACAGGGAATAATTGTATTTGAGGTAATGTACTGAATATGTGATTCTAGAAATAAATCGTGTTTTTGTTCAGACAAAATTATAAGTTTGTTTTGCCAATGTGTTGCCGAATCCTTAAGAGACCCATTCACGGGACAAGACACCCGTCCTTTCCAAATTTATTGCAGTGAAAAGTACCGCCAACCAGGTACGTCACAAGATATATATATATATATATTATATATATATATATATAAATCATTCTTTCAATTTGTATTGTTTTTAATTTTTTTTCCTATCACCGCCTTGTAGGGTTTCCTTTTTTCCTCTTTTCCCAGTCCATTTTTTTAAACTCATTCTATGATGAACTTATATATAGTGTGCATTCAAAATGCGCGCGCCGCCGCCTCCCGACGTCGCTCACAGAGCGCGCCACCGCCACATCCTCGTTCCCCACGTCGCTCACAGAGCGCGCGCGTGTATAATCTCTATGCTCATTAGCGCCGACCGCGATAAGCAGCACGCGCGGCGCACGCTATCAACCACATCATCCGGCGCCGCCGCCGCCGCCGTTGCCGCCGGCCCCTGCCGCGCGTATTATCAGGACCCCTAACCAGACACTCTCGAGATGTCGCCGTAGCTCAGAGCCAGAGTGCTGGCCGTCTCGCACACAGAAAACGGGTCTCAGTCTAGTTCGAATCCTCGCGCAGACGCCCGTTTTTGAAACCGCACCCCAGCATCGCAGCCTCCGCACCGTCGCACACGCTACCGCCCTTCACCGCCAGAGCGAGCCACCGCACCGCCAGCCTTCGCCGTCGGAGCGCGCCACACACGCTACCACCAGTCTTCGCCACCAGAGCCGCAAGGTTGGCGGGGGGAGGTTGAGGGGGGTTGGGGGTGGGGGCGTTGACCCCGGCTGTTGACCTTCGGCGGGGGCGTTCGGGTCCGTTGGCTGGCTGTTAGCAGATTTCACAGGATGTACCTGTCAAATCTCTCGGCATGGTGCAAGCCTTTGACAAAGTGCCACACAGTACACTCATCACCAAACTTCGGCGCTGCCTTCCACAAGATGTAACCGAAATGGTCACAAATCGCACGTTTGTGGTAAATGAGGGCAAAGCGAGATTCTCAAAGCGGAGGATTGCGGCCGGAGTCCCTCAGGGCTACGTCCTCTCTCCGCTACTGTTCTCGTTGTATGTCAATGACATCCCACATATACCATTAATACGGCTTTTCCTTTAGGCTGATGACATAGCAGTCTTAGCAAGAGGAATAAACCTAGACCACAAATTGTAAATACTTGAAAAGCAGATGACCTGACGCTGAAGTGGACAGAACAAAACCACTTGACTTTTTCAGCGTTAAAGACGCTGGCCATCTGTTACACCCACCGCTAACACAAATACATCAAACGTTTTACACCACCAAAACAAATTACACTTGGCACACAAAAACTGACATGGGCGCCTAAAGCAACTTATTTAGGCGTCACATTTGATCGAAAGATGCGCTGGCATTTACATGTCAGGCGAATTCGATCAAAATTACAGCAAAGAGTTTGACTCTTACAACTTTACTTACTTTTACTCTTTTTTACACTCTCCTTGGAACTTCGCTTCGCACTCTATAAATCGAGTGGCCGGCCTGTGGCCACCTACGATGCGGCAACGTGATGGACCGAAGATGATGCACAGAAGTACAAGGATACACTTGAGCTGGTACGAACAAAGTTCTGCGGCTCATAGCACGCCCTCCGTTTCGGAAAGGGCTGAAAGTACTGAGGAAAGAATTTGATATCGAGTCTTTCACTCAATGCTTGAGACGGCTTTCGTTTAACGAATCCTTTCAAGCCTTTCAAACCGACGAAGCTCCGGCAACGCTAAAACAATTAACTAGATACGTCCTTACTATTGGGCTAAGAAGACAAGCATTCCCCTAGGATATTCTGAAGGTGTAGTGCAACACAAAAGTCGATTTGGTTATTGAGGAAGGTCCGACGCCCGTCCACACCAAACACTACACATAGCAGTAAAACGTGAAATGCGTGAGAATTGCAAACACCAAAAACACTAACCTTCGGCTAAGCCAAAAGCAACCCGCAGTCAAAGACTTATGCTAGTCTGAGACGATTGATCAAAAGTGGGTTAGATCCGGACTTCCCGCCTAGAAGAGACCTAGGTCAAAGTTAATGAATTGGGGCACGCAGTACGTCACCAGGACTCCACAACGAGCAAGTCATGAACAACGAACAGTTCGATGAAGTCTACCCCAAAGTACCATCGCCATACCGACGTACGAGCGAGAACGCAAATCCAACACTCATTCATTTCGACCCGGGACGCCATGCACTGCATACACCAGGGTAGACGATCGGGGTTTCGCCAGTGGAGAAGGAGACTGGTGGTACAAAACAAATGAACGATGGTGACATGAAATGAAGAGCAAGAGAATGGAAGGTGCAGAAAGGGACGCATGATATTCTCTGTATTCTCCGTCTAGACGTGAATCGACGTATCTCGACGGCTCATACACCTGAGACAGGGGTAGAAAGTAAAGAAAATCAATCACAGAAGTAATATGTGCCGCCGAGAACAGAAGAACAGGCTCAGAACAGTGCCTAGGAACAGATTCTCCAGATTAAATAATTTGATAACTCTATTAATAAAATTCATTGTGACAGACCAGCAGGCCAGTACAAACATAGGAAACTAGCGTACTGGTAAAAGATCTCTCGCATGTTAAATTCCACCCTCTTCCTCATCTTTTCTTTCCCGTATTAAGGGGGAAATCGTAAACGAAATGTGTTCACTTAAAACATTTTAAAAGGAAACACTCAATGTACTTACAGAATTTAAAAAAAGTGTGTAGAGACCGATACCCGGAGAATGGAGTAACGATGGTCTGAGTGCGTACAATGTCCTGTAACTTATTTGAAGAACTGCTTGGTGCAAAGGAGGATTTATAGCTGATACTTCCGCACCATACGACCTGATTACAATATCTCGCCTTCGGCTCACGGATGGTCCACCAGCCTCGGTCAAGAGGCAGTCAATGCGACTCGTGCGGTATGCACCTGTGCTCCTTCATATACCGGCATTGTGTATGATAATCAATGACCGGAGGATCGCTGGAGACTCTGACCCAGAAACGGTACACTAAAAACTAAGATAGGGCGGATGATGGTGCTATATAGGCGCAAAAGACATACTTGGTCTGAGCCCCATGATCTACCAATAAGGGTGCGAAGGAGGTTCAGTGGTGATACATATCAGTTCTTGAAGTTTTCAATATGCTTTCGCCATGATGATTATAGAGGTGACGAATTCTGCAGAAGTTCATGGAACTGGATTTTGAGGAGAACTTGAATCCAGTTTCATCGCTTCATTCTTATAGTTATTCGAGGACAAGTTGCTTTTCAATAACTTGCTTGCTCATCGAGGAGTAGAATCGAAGTCGTCAACGAAGAGCGATGCTTTCACAGACTCTCGAATTACTGATGCGATACTATTGATAGCAATGGCATACAGAGTGACTCAGAATGTATCCCTGGGGAACATCGTTAACCAGTCACTAGATTATGTGTCACCAAAGCGGACGTGGAAAGATCTTGACGAAAGAAAATCTACTAGAAACAAAGGGCGTGGTCCCCTAAGACCCCAAGCATGCAAGATGCGAAGCATGCCGTATCTCCAGGTGGTGTCATACGCTTTCCCTATTCAGAAAAAAATTGTTGCCAGATATTGTCGTAGCACGATAGAAGTGGAGATATGTGTGGCAAGTGAGACTAAGTAGTCCATGGTTGACCTGTGCTTTATGAAACTACATTGAAAAAGTGTAAATAGGTTCCTTCGTTCCAGGTTCCGTCGAGATTGAGAGATATCTTGAGGGCATTGTTCTGTCCTTCCCTTCTTTAGGTATAGGGATAACAATGGATTCACTCCAAATTCTTGGTAAGGAATGTTCATCAGGTTGATATACGAAGGAGAAAAGAACGAGCGTTTTCCAGTAGGCGTTTGAGCATTCGATTACGTACCTGGTCTGGTCCTGGTGCAGAATGGTGCTTTTGCTCAAGCGAGGGCTCAGGAAAATTTATCCATGGAGAACGGAGTTTTGTAATCTTCCTTCACGCGACTCGATAAATCTAATCTATAATTCTCCATTCTTCTTTTGGTCTTCAGAAATCCAGGAGAGTACTGTACGGACCTGGAGTAGTGAGAGACCAATTCTTCAACTATATCTTCTGGTGAGGTTAGATTTTCTTTTACTAGAAGCCTTCAGACAGACGGCTAAGGAAGTCTTCCGCCGATATGTCGAATGTTTCTCCATACTACTTTGTGGGCGTAAGGCAAGAGATTGAGAATGATAAGTTCTCCAGGATGCGGCCTTACTTTCCGGCATGGCCAAACTAGCTCTGGCTCTGGTCCGTTTATAATTTATCAGATTATCCATGGCTGGGAACGTAGTAATCTTTGCCTGTGCTCTTTTCCAATCATACACCGCGGTGGCACTGTCGGCATTCCACCATGGCAGGGGAGGATGTTGTGGGCGACCCGATGACTTTAGCGATAGTAACTGAAACCTCATGAAAAGCGGGATCAATCAAATGGGCAACCATAGCATTGAGATCGTTTGGGGAGTTTTCCAATATTCGTATTTCTTTTTTGAATGTTTCCACTCAGGTCGGTGGGTTAGTCAGTGAGGAGGACGGGCAACGTCTTGGTCGAGGATATCGAAATCGATCAGAAAGGGGAAGTGATCACTGCCATGCAGGTCGCCAAGGACTGCGGAGTCCGTCATATTAATCAAACGATACATGCTAAATCCGCTAAGATAGAGGGGATGGTGGGCAAGAAGATGAATTTCCTGAAGGCCGACTATAGATGGTCTATTTCTTTGGCAGTTTTTTCTTTCTCACCTGAAAAGTTGGGGCACCTGAAAAGTTCGGGAAAAGTAGAGGAACTCTCATGGTACTCCTCGTCATCAGGAGAGTCATCCTGACTGCTGCTGGAGACGGTCGCCTGTGTCGGGGGGATTTCCCGATTTTCGCCACATGCGACCTAGATCTACAGGGTCTAGAGGATCGTTCAATGAGAGTCTCGGAAGTTGTAATTGGACGGGAATTCAATAATGAACTTTTGTTTAGAAGCAATATCTGACTGGAATCTATTTCAGATATACAGATCTGAACAGATGACTGGTGAAAGAAAGGAAAACTTGCGAGCCCTCCCTGCATCTCCTGTTAGGCCGTGGACCAACCCACCTCGACGGGAGAATGTAAAAGAAGGTCTCATTCTGTAGGTTATAGGGTGAGGAACGTTTCTTTGAAGCCTTTGTCCTCATTTATGAAACAGGCCATTGGTCTCAAAATGTTATTTCAAGGCCCTAGAACGCTTTGTTTAGGAGTTATTGAACGATGTAAATTTCAAAATACAGACATTGCAATTAACATGAATATTTAGATGCGTTTTTTAACAAATCCTTCACATTTTTAAAGTCAAATTGGAATTCGTCGCGTCTCCGTGAAATTCTCTTTCTTTAGAGACCTCATTTTGTATTGTGGCCTTCTTCAGAGCATACTGCATAGAGGCCACAAGACTCTGAAGGCCACAATACGCTGGCCGAAACGTTAGCCAGCATGTCAGTGACGCGGTTCGTCCCGGATAGCTAAGATACCACATAGTCCGGCCGCGGAAGCCTACGCAATTCATCTATAAAGATTTGTTGTGTGAGAGCAGCAATAGGAAACTATACTTAAATTATATAGGAGTTTGAATTTGTTGCACCATATGACATAATTTAAAATATTAACTGAATGACTTTTTTTACGGCGAGTCACAGCAACGGTCGAAGTATGAAAGTCACGAAGTAGGAGAGACAACTAAGAGGTTTGGTGGGTACACCAACATCCTAGGAGTTCAAATTGAGAATGCCAAGAAGTCTTCGAGTGGGTAGGCTGATGATACAAGAATTTTGTTTTCGTTTACAAGCAAAGAAGAACGTGAAGTCAATACGGTTAATAATAACAGCTTTAAAAGGCTAAAAACCTTGACAGTAGATAATGCAGAATCCACATTGTGATTCATACGTGCTCTGGTTTATCTGAAGATCCCTGAGAAGTTGTCATGCAGATAGATCCGAAAATACAAGTGAAGTAACACCTTGACACAGCGCTACTTGACTTGCAAAGACGGTTCTGTTAGTGATCCTTTTCTAATTTGTTACACTCATTAAACATTACTCACACATGTTAAATTATTTTGTCCAGTTTTTCTGTGTGAATTAACTATGACAGTCTAAAAACTGATATGACGTGATTACTTTCTTAACAGTAAAATTTGCCTTGCCTTAAAGAACAACCTTCCAACATAAGAAAAACTAGTTTTGCTACAACAGCACATACTTTCTCAATATTAGAAACAGTTATCTAATATTGAAATAATGCATTTTCTGCGCATATCAGCTATTATTAGAAAACGTGCAATTCAACCAAGAAGCGAGCAAACGCACCGTTGCCATCGTGGCGTTGTCAAAATTATGTGCTTGGCTAATAATATCAATTCATTAATTAGAATATATGCAATTGACATAAAAATAATTACGAAACTTCTGGCTGCTCACTCCTGAGTTACCTTTCGTCGTAAGATAACAGTTCCGATAGAGTCTCATCGTGTTTCTTTTATTCAATATGCAGTAATGTTTTTAGAGATCAGATGATATTAAATGATATGTAACATACTTCCCCGGACATTCTGAGGGGTAATTTATTTATTTTATTTATTTACGTCAAAAACAGTTAAATCTGTGTGAGGTGCTACGAGAGAAGTTAATTTGAAGTTACATTTGGAAGAGGAGAAAGGTAATAACATGATGGTAAAATTATAGTAAATTGAAAGAGAAATTAATTAGAAAATATGACGTTGCTCGCGACGAGCACCTTTCAGTCTGTTAATGTTGGTCTTGAAATGAAATTCAAAACTGCCTTTTGCTTAATATTTTGATCTTTATTGCTAGATGTTTTTACATTGAAATGTACTTGACGACTGAGCTCAATCTGAACTCGGAACAAAAAGACACTCGCTAAGATGGCGCTGTTGGATCAGTTTTCCAGTATTACCAACATAAATATCAAAATGCTCTATGATTACTAACATATTCTGGCCCTCCTTGAAAGGTGCGCTTTCAAAACCAAAAAATTACTTTTAATATAATGATTTAATATAATGATTTAATATTCGTCGTGAGTACAATCTTAATCGTCAATTGGCAGTAGACACAGCCTTTTGACGCTCCTTGTGAAGACACCTTCAAGGGTTTTTACTGTGACTACTCGAATTTCACCGTCTTGTCCGGGATGTAGTTTGCTTACTCGCCCTCGTGACCACCTCAAAGGCGGTACTCCTTCTTCAATAAGAAGAACCAAATTGCCTAACTCTACGCGTTGATCTGTCGTATTCCATTTCGTTCTTCGCTGCAGCTCCTGCAGATACTCTCGCTGCCATCGCTGCCACAGGATCTGACGAACCTTTTTCAGGTGCTGCCACCTTGACAAATGATTGTCGGGTTCTTGGATATGACTTGACTGCATGCGTTGAACTAGTGAGTCGCCAATTAGAAATGGGCGGGGTTGAGGACACTCAAATCATTAGGATCGCTAGTGAGTGGGGTCAGGGGTCGCGAATTCAGGATTGCCTCAATGTCGCAAAGCAAAGTAGATAGTTCTTCGAAGGTGAATATGCGTCATTGAGACACTGTGTACAAATGTCGCTTCATTATTTTTACCGACGCCTCCCACAATCCTCCAAAATGTGGCGATCGAGGAGGAATGAATTGCCAGGATATATGTTGCTCTGCTAAGTGTGAAGCGATGTCTGATGACTCCCTCGTGAGGAATGAATTCAGCTCCTTTAACGCATTCGCAGCGCCAACGAAATTTCTTCCATTGTCAGAAAACATCTGCGAGCAGATTCCTCTACGTGCGGTAAATCGCTGTAAGGCTGCCAAAAAGGCTTCAGTGGGTAGATCCGAGACAAGCTCTAGGTGCACAGCCTTTGTGCTGAAGCAAGTGAAAACTGCTACGTAGCATTTGAAAATCTGAAGCCTGCCTCTCCGCTTACTCTCTCGAAGTTGAAACGAACCGGCGTAATCCACCCCTGTTCAGTAAAAGGTCTGGTGACCTTAGTGACCCTTTCTTTTGGTAAATCGCCCAAACGAACTTCCGGAATGGAAGGGTTGGAACGAAAACGGTTCAAACATCTTCGAACAATTTTCTGAGCTTCTCTTCGACCAGCAATCGGCCAATACCTTTGACGAATGGCATGCAAAAGTTGCTCCGGTGGACAATGGTGCAGTCGAACGTGCTCTCATCTCATAATTGATGTTGTGATATGATGGTTGGCTGGCAAAATGATAGGATATTTCTGCTCTTCCGTGAGTGATGAATATTTCAGTCTTCCGCCGACTCGTATCAATCCGTCTTCATCGACGAAGGCATCGAGTGATTTTAGTGGACTGCCCTTAGGTTGCTTTTCTTTCTTTATCAAGTTCTTTCGAAATGAGGATAATGCTTCAATCTGAGTCCATCGAATGATGCTAGTTTCTGCTTGACGCAGTTCCTCGGGCTTTAAGTAGCCAGTCATTGTTTCTTTCGGTGCCATCTTTCCAGTCTTCACATGTATTCTGGATTAGATATTTCCAAGATACCTATGCCAGTAAGCAATCAACCGACGTAATTTTGAAAAGGAGGAATATTTATGCAAAATCCGGAAAGTATTCGTTATGGTTAGGGTCGTCTTTAAATTCTTCAGCTCTGGCAGATCGGTTTCTGGTTCCATTGAAGAACTTGGACGTTGTGTTGCTGTAGCTAGCCACTCAGGTCCGGATCACCAAAGCTCCTTGTGTTCAATCTCTTCTGGCGAAATTCCACGAGATATAAGGTCTGCTGGGTTGTCTTTCGAAGGGACGTGGTCCCATGTTGCATGCTCAGTTGCATCCTGAATTTTGGTAACTCTATTCGCAACGTATGACTTCAGTAGTCGGGGTTCAGTCTTGATCCAACCCAACACTATTGTGCTATCAGTCCAAAGGAAGATATTTTTTATTCGATGTTAGATTGCGTCCATTACCTCTCTCAGCAGTTTTGCGAGAAGAAGTGCTCCTTCTAATTCTAATCGAGGTAAAGATATGGTTCTGTTGGGAGCGACTGCCGATTTTGAACTAATCAATCTGGAGGTAATAACTCCATCATAAGTTTTGCTAACTGCGTAAATGCAAGCTCCAAATGCTTTCTCAGAAGCATCACAGAATCCGTAGACATCGAACCTGAATTCTTGGTTATGTGGATGCACATTTCGAGTAATTGTCAGCTTGTTTAACAGTGCCAATAAAGCGTAATACTCGTCCCAAATGTCGAGCTGCTCCTGGTTGAGTGGTTCGTCCCAGTCGAGTCCATCTGCCCATAATCGGTGCATTATAATCTTCCCTGTGATGAGAACTGGACTTATAACACCAAGCGGGTCGAACACTTGAGAAATCTTGGATAAAACATCTCGTTTTGTGATTGCTGGTTTCTGTGAGAAGGTGACTTGAACCAGCAAAGTGTCTCGCTGAGAATCCCAGAAAAGTCCCAATGTCTTACAGGCTTCTGCTTTGTCCACTATCATCAAGTCGTGGGTGTTTTGTTGAATTTTTAAGTTTTGTAGAATCCGTTTGTCATTGGACCTCCATTTCCGTAGTACCATATTTCCTCTCTCGAGTATCTGCAACAGCTCATCTTGCATTTGCATCACAGTGTTTATGGTCTCGCCACCCGTGATACAATCATCCATGTAAAAGTCCTGACGTATCGCCTTTGCTGCTAAAGGATACTGCTGATCGTATACAGTAGCAAGTTCTCGCAGACACCTCATCGCATGAAACGGAGCAGAAACCGTGCCATAAGTAACCGTATTTAATTGATATTTTTTATGGGCATATGAGCGTCTCTTCTCCTCAAAATCTGTTGCAGTGATCTGTCTTCAGGATGTACTGTAATCTGCCAGAACATCTCGATGTCTGCTGTGATGACATATTTGTGAGTACGAAATCGAATCATGATATTGACTAACTCCGCTTGCAAATTTGGACCAGTCATTAATTTATTGTTCAATGTTTTTCCGTTTGTGGTTGCCCCAGACGCATCAAACACTACTCTCAGCTTCGTGCTGCTGCTGTCCGGACGTAAAACTGCGTGATGAGGTATGAAATAAGCCTCTCCTGTTTCCAGTGGTGTGTCTTCGATAAGCGACATGTGACCGAGCTGCTCATACGTATCCATAAACTCGCAATATGCTTGTTTTAGAGTTGGCTGTCTGATAAATCTTCGCTCGAGTCCTTCAAGTCTCCTCTTGGCTTGTTCTTTGGATTCACCCAGAACAACCTCAGGTCGTGTTGGCAACCTGACAATGAATCTACCTGTTGAATCTCTGGTTGTGGTATCTGCAAACAGTTTCTCACAAAGTTGTTCTTCTTTTGTCTGATATTTTATTTCTGGTATAGCCTCTTGTTTCCAGAACCTTTCTAGTTGCTGTGACAATTGATAATTGGTGACTGTCAGACACGCGGCTTTTCCATTTCCTTCACTCTGTACTTCACCTCCAAGAATCCACCCTAGTTGCGTGTTTTGTAGAGCTGGCTGACCATCGATGTGATTCTTAGGTTCGCCAACACCGATTTTCCAGTAAAAGCCTGTTCCAAGCAGTAAGTCAATATCTCCTGGCTCATTGAAAGATGGGTCTGCAAGATTGAAATGACTTGGCACAAGTACTTCGTCCACGTTGACCTTTGATTGAGGTAATTGTTCCGTTATCGAAGGTACCACAAGACATTCCAATTCTACCTCGAACTGGTTCTGCATTGAGGAAATGCGTATTTGGTCGACTCATTTCGCTTCCCCTTGGACACACTGAACTCCGCTGAACTGTAGCTTCTGATTTGTGTGTTTTAATTTAAGCCTTTCGCTTAAATTTGTTGTTATTAAATTTAACTGTGCTCCTGGGTCCAATAACGCTCGACATTTGACTTTCTTCCCTTGATTGTCTTCTGCGTAGACGAGTGCGGTCGAAAGTAAAATTTGAGATTTTGTCTTTCTGGCCAAAGCTACATTTAGTCGTTGGGATGCTGGAGTGCTCCCAGAGTTTTGTACTTGGGGAGTTGTCTTCGAAACTGCTGGTTTCTCCGCGTTGCTCAAAGTATAACCATCTTTGTGAAGTAAAGTGTTGTGTGGCATGTCGCACTTCCTACATTTTGATGATCGACAATCCTTAGAAAAATGCCCATACTTCAAACAGTTTACACAACATTTCTTTTCCATAAGTAGTTTTCTTCTGTTATCTGGCGATAGTTTCAATAACGCCTCGCAGTTGAAAGGAAGATGATTTCCATTTGCACACAACATGCAGTTGGACGATGTATTCATCAGGACTAGCTTTTTATTTTGCGCTCTATCCTTTTGATAGGATGTCTTCAAATTTGTAGATTTGGGTCTGTTTTGTCGTAGTAACATCAATGACTGACATCTCTCTGCCAGAAACTTTGTGAAATCAGTTAACGTTGGCATATTTTCTGGTGTACGATTCTTGTTTCTCTCTTGCCAATCGCGTTGCTCCGCATAGTCGAGCTTCTTCTTAGCTAAATGTTTTATTAATGAGTCCCAGTAATCTACAAGCTGATTCAGAGATTTCAAGGCTGATATGTTTGTCTGTGCCAGTTCAATTTTCTCATCGAATCGACCTTGTTGTCTTTGCTAATGTCGGGAAACTTCAAGAGTTCTTCCATGTGTGTCTCAATTATCATTACCTGGTTGTCATATGTGGCTTTTAGAAGATTCCAAGCATTTATGTAATTTTCATTGCTGATTGTGAATCCTTCGATTACATTTAGTGCTTCTCCTTTCAATACTCCGACGAGGTACTGATGTTTTTGAACATTGGGTATACTTTCATCGTTGTGAATTGTGGTTTCAAAACCGTTTTTGAAGAACAGCCATTTTCCATAATCACCGCTGAATTCTGGAAGTTTTATTTCTGGTAGCTTCGGAGCATTCCTATTGGCTGAATTAACTTGAGGATTATTTTGATTTTGAAGATTGGGTTGATTGTCAGTAGCAGGTTTTGGCTCCGTTGCCAAATCGATGATGGTGTAAAGCTTCGTAGTTACTACGAAGTACTGCTTTTCAAATAAAGCACGTTCACCCTCGCATTCCAATTCAAATGCCGGTATTGCACTTTCATTTTCGGGTGTATATTCCTCGATCTCCTGCTGAATATCTTCGAAGTTCTTCCATGATTCTCCAATCTTCTCTAACTTCACTTTTGCTTCGGCCGCTGTAGTGGCTTCGGTGATAGAATTGGCTGTTCTGGTCAAGAAACCTTTTACTCGTGCACGACTTTGCTTCAATTTGGCTAATTGCGACATCCTGAATTGCGAATGGGTTTGGAACGTTATGGGTTAATAGTTTTCGGTATTGATGAAAACAATATTTAAAAAATGAGTCAATGTTTTCAGTTTGATTGATACACTATTCGAAAATATTAGCGTCAATGTTTTTCATATGAATAATATATTTTTTTTAAATTTGAGTCAAATATGTGCATATTTGAAATTTGAGCCAATGTTTTTGACTTGAACAATATGCGAATGTGAAGGTTCACTTGAATGTTTTTAACTTTACTTAGGTTAGGATGAAATTAGGAATTCGAAAGAATGATTTTCTGGCGACTCACTAACCTGAACTTCTGTCGATGTTCTCTGCCACGTCGCTGTCCGATGTCCGACCGATGCGTTGTCGATGTTGGGATATCAAAAAATAGGCGTTTGTAGACTGCTTCTGGAACTTTGTGGAACCTTGTGTGATGCTGCTTGTACTGGCGTCTTTGTTGCTACCCACGATAACCAAAATATTTCCGTCCTGGACTTTGCTGTTGTCACGATGACCAAGATTGACGTGTCGGAACTTTTTATTTGGCTATATTTGATGTTGTTTGAACTAACTTCTTGCTGATGTCTGCGTTTTTGACTGTTGTTTGTCTCTGCTTGCAATGGCGTCTCTGTTCGCGTTTTTGATCGCGACTTGATGTTTTGACTTTTATGAAATGTTCAATACTCTCAGGCTTCGAGAGTCCCGCTGTTGGGCGCCAAAATTTTAATGTTGATGTCTTGAAATGAAATTCAAAGCTGCCTTTTGCTTAATATTTTGATCTTTATTTCTAGATGTTTTTACATTGAAATGTACTTGACGATTGAGCTCAATCTGAACTCGGAACAAAAAGACACTCGCCAAAGATGGCGCTGTTGGATCAGTTTTCCAGTATTACCAACATAAACATCAAAATGCTCTATGATTACTAACACAGCCCGTGAAATTTCTAATTGCTACCAACAGCGTAAAGACTACTAAAGTTATTGTGATAGATATATCTGTACTTTAAAACTGATCCACCAAGCGCCAATTTTAGAGATAAAAATACGGGAAGCAAAGGTAAAGGCGCAACTCGACGTCAGTTCCGTCTGTTCCACGTTTGCAATCCAACATTTATCCACCCACTTTCTCCCCGAGTATCAATTCTTTCACAAATGTTCGAAGTTTTGTAACCCCGCACACGTGACTACAGTCGACTTAGGAAGGGAACAGAATGCCATTCCTGGGTCCACAGTCGAATCGACAATAATCTGCAGGATTTTTCGCTAACAACGCTGCCAAATCTAACGCCAACTAATCCACATGGATCAACATTTCTCAGAACTGCTCAAAATTCCCACCTAGGGAGTACAGGACCTTGACGTGGTGGTGGAGCTTGTGTGCCCCCGTGAACCTGAGAGCTATGCCGGCGGTAGCGTAGCTACTGGTAGGGCCTCCCTTGCCGGACAGGTCGAAGGGGAGGGGTCAGACGAAGAAGTACTCCAGAAGAGGACACCGGCGTTAGAAGAGGCCCCAAAGAAGAGGACCTGAACGAAGAAGAGGAAGTTCCGACGTAGATCTCCGGCTTCGACATGGCGAGACTGTCCTCGAAAGGGTAGGCGGAACTCTTAGCCCAGCAAAGGCAATCCGCCTAGGGTCGGTGGCCCAAAATACCACCCAGCTTGTTTGGAAGCTGTGAGGTGGCAGCCCCACTACCTAACTTAACCTGCGCAGCGCTCGTAACGCGGCCAGGGGATTCAATAACTACTGGCTCTCTTCACAATGCACAACTGGATGGATCGTGGAAACAACTTAAGCATGCCAAGGATAAACGATTCGGTATTACGGGACGACTAAAACTAGCAACCTGGAATGTCAGAGGGCTAGGTAATAAAGAAGAAGAACTAGATAACAAACTAAACGAAAAAGGAATAGATATAGCTGTCATAACGGAAACCAAAAAAAGCTGAAAGGTACAAAAGATTTGAAACATTATACGATGATCTACTGTGGAGTAACTCAAAATAGACGGGCAAGTAGTGGGGTAGCAATTATGGTTAACAAGAGGTGGAAAAATAGGATAGTGGAGTATTCCTTTGTAAATGAGCGAATTGCGACGTGCAAATTCAAAATAGAGAGGGGCCACTTAATACTTATAGGCGTGTATGCCCCAGAAGAAGGAAGGAAAGAGGACACACGGACGTTTTATGACGATCTTCAAAAACAAATAAGCAAAATAAACAAAAGTAATCATGTCCTCGTCTGTGGCGACCTAAACGCAAGGGTTGGTAACATTCCGATTCCGGGAGTTGTCGGGGTATTTGGAGAACAGCACTTAAATAAAAACGGAGAAGATCTTAGACAGTTTGCAGCCTTCAATAAGTTGAAAATTGCTAATACCTTTTTCAGGAAACAAGAAATACACAAGTTCACCTGGAGTGCCAGAGGCCTCAGATCACTGATAGATTATGTAATCGCAAATGATAAAATTAGTAACCAAATAGAGAATGTACAAGTACACCGAGGATGTGATATATATTCAGACCCCTACCTAGTGATTGCAACAATAGCAATGGTAGCAAAATGGAAGAAAATTAGACCAAGAAAAGAGACAAGTCAGGAAATTTTCCAAGTGTACTTACTTGAACAAGAAAGCATAAAAAGACTATATCATATTCGATTACAACAATTTCTGTCAAGTGTTCCAACTGTTGATGATGTGGATAAGGAATGGCAAAATATAAAGGAATGCATAGAGAGGGCAGCATATGAAACTTTAGGAAAGAAAAAAAGCATAAGAAAAGAAAGGGACTGAGAGTATGGAAAGATTGTATAGCGAAAGCCATAAAAGATAAAGATATATCATATAAAAAATTCCTTCAAAACAAAACCCAAGAAGCTAAAGAAGAATATAAACAAAAAAGGAATAACGCTAAACAAATAATAAGATCTGCACATAATGACTCATGGGATAGATTTATAAGTACCATCGAACACGATATACATGGAAGACAAATGTTTGCGTACAAAGCGTTAAGACATTTAAATCAGACGGAGAAAGATGTTGTAGATATACGCATAATCAATGAAGAACAATGGAAGGAACACTATATAAACCTTTGGTGTACTGGAACTGTTGAACCTAAAGAGGAAGAGCTTCGCTACTACAATACTGTGGATTCCATCTCCTTGGATGAATTAAAGCAAGCCTTGAACAGTATAAAAAACAGGAAGGCATGTGGTCCTGATGGAGTTAACATGGAACTCATAAAATATGCAGGCCCCCTAAGCGAATTTAGACTGCTTCATCTGTTCAACGAATGCTGGAAATCTTATAAGACTCCCAATAGCTGGAAAATAACAGAGGTCATATCTGTCTTTAAAAAAGGTAAAAGAAATGAATGTGGAAACTACAGGGGTATCAGCCTCATGAATGCCGCTTATAAAGTATTTGCAAAAATTATCAACGCTCGATTGAAAATTATAGCAGAGGCTAAATTACAAGAAGAACAATCGGGATTTCGGAAAGGACACTCTTGTAACGACAATATTTTTAGTCTTAAAAGAATATTAGAAAAACGACGAGAAGTAAATAAGGAAACCCATATAGCGTTTATTGACTTCGAGAAAGCTTTTGATAGCGTGGACAGACACAAGCTATGGAAAATAATGAACGAAAGTGGCTATCCTGAACACCTCATAAAAACCATCAAAAATATGTATAACGAGACAAAAATTATAATAAATACTGGCATAAAGAAGACTGAAGAAATATTAATAAATAGGGGACTTAAACAAGGATGTAGTTTATCTCCAACACTATTCAATATATATATTGATGACCTTATTAAAAAATGGAGATGCATAGCTTGTTCTGGAATACAGTTGAAGCAGAATAAACACCTAAATGTTCTACTTTATGCAGATGACGTAACAATACTGCAAGAAAGTGAAGATAATCTGCAAAAAGCTGTATACACACTGCATCAACTGGGAAGAAATGAGTATAATCTCCGAATTTCTAAAACGAAGACTAAAGTTATGGCCCATTGCGGCAAATACCCCATACGCTCAAAAATAGTTATTGACAACACAGTGATCGACCAGACTTCAAATTTTAATTACCTTGGTTGTGACATCGGTTATGACACAGATAAAGACATAGAAAATAAAACTAATAAATTTCAATCAATATGTGGAATAATAAACAGAACACTACAGAACAAGGCAAGGAAAGACACAAAAATTAAGTTCTATAAGTCAATGGCTGCTCCAGTTCTCCTGTATGGAAGTGAATCGTGGATAATGAAAAAAAGAGACCAAAGTAAGCTCCAAGCAGCAGAAATGAGATTTCTTAGGAAAGTTAAAGGCTGCATTAAACAAGACCAGATAAGAAATGAGGATATCCGTAAAGAACTAGATATATACAACATAAATGAAAGGATCTTAGAAAACAGGAAAGAATGGCGGCGCCATATCGAAAGAATGGAGGAAGATCGTATTCCACAATTAGTGATGAACTACCAACCGAAGGGAAGAAGAGATATCGGCCGACCCAGAAAGAGATGGTCCTGAAGTGCAAGGTGAAGACGGAACAGGCATCCCTGCCTAATCCTTGGAACGGAGAAGAAGAAGACATAGGAAAATTTCCAAGCCGTGTCAGGTGTGTCAACCGTCAAGAAAAACATGAATCATCAATTTGAGTATCCTAGCGAAGCGTTCCCTTCCAGAATATGATAATATTCGGGCAAAGGTTTCGCTTCCGCAGGAGAGCACTTGAGGCGTCATATCAGTCGCTTTGTACAAACGTGTCAAAATATTAGTCACGTGCATTTCATGCACATGAAATGCACGAGGAAGTAGTTTGCGACAGCGGGCAGCGCTGGCGGGAAGGGGCGCCGGGCGGAACAATGGCAAACCTAGGGAGCGGAAGAGAAAGGGTGCCGTGACGTGGGTGGCCACTTGTCAACCCCTTTTACCACTTGAAGCAAACTTGTGAACCCCGTAGACATGCTGGCTGTGGAAACGCGTCGGCGGAAACAGCGAGATGACGCAGTTCCGTCAGCCGGCCCAGAAAGTAATATAAGCGGACCCCAGACCTAAACTCCTGATTCTTGGGCGCGCCGGCAGGAAGTCGTGTGGGTTGTGCGCGGCGCTGTATTTCAATGCATAGACTACTGCGGCAAGGAACTGATGCCGGCGTGCTACTTCGAGACGGGAAGTGCGGCATACACGTTGGTATGCTCACGTTGGGCGATTGGGCATCACACCGAACAAGATATCAAATTCAGGCCAGCGGTGGTGGTGACCGGGAACATTCCTTCTGGTAAAGGGTCAATTTTGTTCATTGTAATTACTGTAAATAGTATTCAGGTGTTAGAGCATATTTCAAATAAGTACTCAATAAATTACAAACCGTTCACGTCTGTGATTTATTGCCCCGGCAAATACGCCACACACTGAAACGTATCGGTACGAAAACGAGAAAATGAAGTCCCTTCAGAATTTTCACTTTGCCGAGTCATCAGGATCGAAGAGCAATGTCTCAAAAACTTCTGCCTTTTGTCACCCTCTTTGGACTTCGGATTCTAATCTATAGCGGAGCAAGCAACTGTCATGAACCTATCCGCTGCATACTCACTTTTTCCTGATCGCATTTTTAAAGAGCATTTCCGCATTCAGTCCATACATGCGGAAAGCATCGGTAGTGAAATGTAATGTTTCCTATTTTTTCAGAATATGGTATAAACAGTCCAGTGAAGTTTATGGTCATGCAATTGTATAGTTATTTTGATTCGCTAATTGGAACCACAGATTTTATGAAAATAGGGGTCACTATAAATTACAATGAGAGTACTATTACTTTAAACGATAAAATCATACCGTTTCATATCCATGCTTCTCACAAACAAAAAGATTTTCCTGCCGGTCAGAATCCCAGTTTTCAGCTAATTCCAGTAAATATTAAAGTGATGTATATATTCCTTCTTTTGTTCATCAAAATTGTTACTTCACGGATGCAATATTATCTGCGAAAAAATTACTATGTCCAACATCCGACGGAATCACTCGTCGAATTGAGTTTTGAAAAGCTATTTCTAGTAGAACCTCTAGATAGCGTAATCATTCAAGCTGTCGAAATAAATTCAATTTCTGGTACAGAAATACATTATTTCGCACGCAGCACATGAACGATGCGGAAAGAGAAGCTATATTCAAAGTTTGTAATGAATTTTCAGATGTGTTCTTTTACCTCGGAGAAGTGCAGAAACTCTTGGACCAAGGCATCGTCATTCCCAGTGAGTCACCATATTGTAATCCCGTACAGACGCATCGGGACAAAGAAAACAGACGCATCGGGACAAAAGAAGTGTAGGTTAGTGATAGATTGCAGAGACCTCAACAAAAAGACAATTGAGGACAAGTACCCTTAGCCCTGCATAGAAGAAATACTCGATAATCTCGGGACGTGTCAGTATTTTAGCACCCTTGATCTCGCCTAGATTTAATTAGACCCGCGTCCTTTAGAAAAAACGTCCTTTTCCGTGGATAATCATTATCTGCTATTACGGAGGATGCCATTCGGACTAAAGAACGCTCCCGCCACCTTTCAGAAGGTGATGGACATGGTATTTAGACCATTTCTTTTGAATTTTTGCTTTGCGTATATTCATGATGTAATTGAATATCTACATGAATAGAAACGCTGGGATTTTACGTCCACCCGCTTGGACCAGCTGTATTCACCACCTGCTATCTCAAGTTTATGTTCCGCTATATCCTCGCCACCTTAGTAGATAATTTTAATATTATTATGGATGCATCTACATCTCTAAAGAATAACAACAACAACAAGTTTTCATTCTTGTTTTACGAACTCTCATAATCGCTCCGAGAGACGGAAGTGCACCTTGGAAAACTGATAACTTTACCCAATCGCAACAAACGTGGCCTCATTAACGGGCTTGGCACCGTCATTAAATTCATTTCTGACAACGAGGACAAAACGATTTCGATAATCTTGAGTCACAAATTAAGACACTCCAATCGAACAAAAGCCATGAAATCCAGCTCATCAACCGCCTGATCTCATTCAGTAACTTTACCTCTTAAAAATTCTACAACGCGATGAATCGCTTAAATTTGAATTTGGTTATTATCGAATTTGGTTATTATGTTATCGCAGCAAGAGTTCAAAATAGACCTACTGGAACATTACGAATATATAATGATGTGTTTAAAAAGACGTCCGAACATTATATTAACCCTCGAAAATACTGTCAGCCTCTCGTTCACCAACATGACAAATATGCAATTATTTTCCTACAAAGGTATTTCTACCATAATGCAACACCTACGTGACATCTACCCGGAAAGTTCATTAAGAAAGACGGGCCCTTATCATCCATATGGAAACTTAAAGTTCAATAAAACAAACGTCATGATCGACCATGAGCTGGTCGTTATTCTATCAGTGCCTATAACCGATGGCGACACGAACCATTTGTACTGCGTCACTCCACAGGCAATATTCCTCCCTAGAAGTACTATCTCTAGTGCTCAACGGCCAAGTGGGCCACTAGTCGTTTTGCTAAAGAAACTCTGACGTATGTGTACTCTCATTCCAATCTTCGTACTACAGCGTGCAACCTGGCGAACACTGCAAGCTGTGCTTCGCCCACGTCATAAACAACGTTAAGATATTACAATTACTTAATAAAGCAGATATCTTATTATTCTCTGCTCAGACAGAAATGGCGCTACAAACGTGATAACCTCCAAAGTTCTGAACAGTTACAAGATTTTCACCTATGCACAGCAACCACAGTTGTCCAATGGCATCCATGGGGATCATCGTCGAACCCCGACCCGTCAATTACGCCAAACTTTTTCACTCCTGTAGTAATGCACAAGGTCAACCACACACCATAACAATCTCGATGTAAACTGACATAAGGCTAAATGTCCCGACACTAGTACAATTTGTACCCACCACGTGGCAGCACCAAAATAAGTAAAATTTACTTTACTGATACGTCTGAACCTATGGTCCGATTTTCCATATGTAAACGTCATTTGACGCCTTTTTAAAAAAGAATTTACGCTACGAAACCCCTTTTCCAAAAATTTGAATTTAAAACGAGTTCTCAAACTTCCGGGAAAAAATTAAAAAATGCGGGCTCATAGCCCGATAGCGACATGCTTCCTGAATCCAACGCCGTGACAATCATGCAAATCGGATGAAAAGGAGCGTCGTAAAGTGAAATTTAGGAAAACACCTCGCCCCCTCCCCTTCTGTGCTGTTGCGTCACCCACCCGATTGTTCTGGGCCCTCTGTCGGCGCGGCGGCAGGACCAGGCCAGGCGGCGTGCGGCTAGCCCCGGCGGAGGAGGCGGGACTTGCGGGATACGCAAGCCAGACAGTCGGTTTATGCTTTCGTCACTTTGCATCTCAATCTCTTATTCCACAGATATCAAACTAGAGATGCTATCTTTTTCACATATTTCCGTCTTCCTTCGAATACCATCTTAAAATTGTTTGAGGCATTACTCAACATATCGATTCCGGCTTGGAACTGATTTTTTAAAAAAGGAACTAATTATTCCACCTCCTCACATCTTACTTTAGATATATTTTACTTCTAAGGCCTTCCGCCTTGCTCTAAGATCTTCCGGGTTCAAATACCGGAAAGAATGAGCGGAGTATACGCACGAGCTCTTTTATCCTACAACACGATTTTTGATCTCAAAACGACGTTTACCTGCTTTAAAGGGTTCATCTGGCGAATCTCTAAATAATATACAATATAATAACAAATACATTTATTATTTACAAAAATATAAGTATACAAAAATATACCCCCATCTCCCGAAAAATAATCGGCTGGATCGTGCGTCACAGCAGGATCCAGCGGATTATTTTTCGGGAGATGGGGGTATATTTTTGTATGACAGTTAGTAGTTGCAGATTAGGCGGGGGGAGGGCAGCTTCAAGAACACCAAGCGCATTCCTCAGCCTCGCAATCAAGTCAGCACCCACCTATAAGGATGAACAGACGCAGTAGACATGTGGACGTGGAGCAGGAAGTGTAAAGCGGAGAAGGGCAGCGAGTAAGCGAGCCGATCAGTGAATTTGGTGTGAGCATTCTCCACGTTGTCTATTTGCGAACCACTGACCCAGTGCCATATTGCACTGGGAAATCTCGGGATCTCTCCCTCACGTCCACTTTACTCGAGTCCGGGCTCGTTCGTGCCCTAATCCCTGCCCTAATCCTTGGCGGCAGGTGGCGATGAAAGAACGACCGCCCGATGCATTCGGAGCAACAACCTGCTAAATAGTTTTCACAATGGACAGACTGAATCAGACCCGCAAAAAATTTAAGATTTTCTCCGTGAAATGTAATCTTGGAAACTCTTGAAATCTTGGAACTCAGACATGGAAGTGAAGATTCGATGAAAATAAAATAAGATATAAGCAATGCTATAGTATACTATAGTATAATACTTTGGTTTTTACTCAAAACGGGTGCCTATTATTATTATTATTATTATTATTATTATTATTATTATTATTATTATTATTATTATTATTATTATTATTATTATGTACAACGGAGTCCTTATATTTCTTCGTTTTCAAACGTTATATTTCTCTGCAAAGAAAGCAAATGAACAGACGAAAGTCAGAAAAAACTATAAGGTATTCCAGGCCAGACCAAGACAAGATAAAGAAAAGTTTATTCAAGAAAAAAGCGAAGAAATGGAAGAACATAACAACAAATGGAGATCTTAAGAAATTTTCCAGGTCATCCGAAATATCACCACGGGGTGTAAACCAACAATGGCGAATGTTAAGAACGACAACGACAAAATAAATACAACAAAAGAAGAGATCACCAGAAGATGGGAAGAATACACGAAAAAGTCATATGAGAAGAACTTACAAATAACGTAGTGGATATATATATATATATATATATATATATATATATATATATATATCTTAATATATATAAATCTCGTGTCACAATGTTTGTCCTCAAAGAACTCCTAAACCACTTAACCGATTATAATAAAATTCGCACACCATGTGCAGTTCGATCCAACTTGAAAGATAGGATAGTTTAAATCTCAAATTATAGTCACAATTTTAATTTATTGCTAATTTATTACAAATTTGATTGTTGTAATAATTGTAGATAATTGTGACTGTCAAATAATAACAGACAAATAATTAGCAATAAATTAAAATTGCGACTATAATTTGAGATATAAACTATCCTATCTTTCAAGTTGGATCGAACTGCACATGGTGTGCGAATTTTATTATAATCGGTTAAGTGGTTTAGGAGTCCATTGAGGACAAAAATTGTGACACGAGACGAGATTTATATATATTAAGAATACAACAATCAGCTAGCTGACCCGGCCACGCGTTGCACGCGTTGTGCTGCCACGGAAACAAGGAAAACCACATCCTTCCATTACAGGCATATTCAAAGCTAAGACATTGGGGAGACTTTACACGGTACATCCAAAGCAACGTGAGTGCTTCTATTTACGTTTGTTATTGGTGAATGTTTCCGGACCAACGTCTTTTGAATTTTTACGAACAGTTAATGGTCGAGTATTCAATACATACCAGGATGCATGTCGTGAACTGAAATTGCTAGAAGACGATAACCATTGGGACTTAACGCTTGCTGATGCTGCGTTGACATCAACACCGAATAACATTCGTCAGTTGTTTGCAATTATTTTGACGACATGTTATCCCTCGCAAGCACAAACTTTGTGGGAAAAATATAAAAATTGTATGACAGAAGACATATTGCACCGAATTAGACAAACAAAGCAATGGCAAAACATAGATTATACACCAGAGATGTACAATGAAGCATTGGTCTTGATCGAGGATTTATGTGTTCTTATTTCAAATTTACCAATTAATCATTATGGTATGCCATCACCTAATCGTCCAGCCACCTACTTAGTCAATACCGATTTACAACGAGAAAATCAATATGACCATGAAAGTTTAGCAACAATTATCATGAACAGTGAACCATTACTGGCAGCAGAACAAAAAATTATTTATGATCGGATTACGCTGGCTGTTGCTGCTGAACAAGGCGTTTTTTTTTCTTGGATGCACCCGTTGGAACCGGTAAGACATTTTTAATATCGTTGATTCTTGCCAAAATACGGTCGCAACAAAAAATCGCATTAGCAGTAGCATCGTCAGGCATTGCGGCTACTTTACTGGATGGTGGGCGAACAGCACATTCACCATTCAAGCTGCCATTGGACGTTCATAATAAACCAGATGCAATGTGTAACATCAAAAAGAATAGTGGAATAGCTGCAGTGTTGCGGAAGAGTTCTATAATAATTTGGGATGAGTGCACAATGGCACACAAATATTCACTTGAAGCATTAAACAGAACTATGCAAGATTTAAACAGCAATAATAAACTTTTCGGTGGTGCTATCTTACTTTTGTCTGGTGACTTCCGGCAGACCTTACCGGTTATACCTCGCTCTACTTTCGCGGATGAGATTAATGCATGTTTGAAACAATCATTCTTATGGCGAAGTGTTGAAACACTTCGATTGACCATAAATATGCGAGTACAATTGCAAAATGATCCATCAGCACAAATATTTTCCGAACAACTACTAGATATTGGGAACGGTAAAATAGAACTGCAACCAAATACGCAATGCATTAAACTACCAGACAATTTTTGCACTGTTGTTCAGGATAAAAATGAATTGATTCAGAGTATTTTCCCGGATATACAGAATAATTATTTGAATCATGAATGGCTTAGTCAACGGGCGATTTTGGCAGCCAAAATCGTTGATGTTGACGAAATTAACTTCCAGATACAACAGTTATTACCAGGCGATATGATGTCTTTTAAATCAATCGATACTGTTGTTGATGAAAATGAAAGTGTAAATTTTCCGATTGAATTTTTAAATTCATTAGATATCCCTGGAATGCCACCACATAATCTTCGATTAAAGATTGGTTCCCCTATTATTCTCCTCCGTAATTTGAATCCACCTCAATTATGTAACGGTACGCGTTTGGTCATCAAAAAGATCACCGGAAACATTCTTGAAGCAACCATTTTGGCTGGGAAGTTTAAAGGAAAAGTGGTCCTGCTGCCACGTATTCCGATGATACCATCAGATTCTACCATACCCTTCAAAAGGCTACAGTTTCCAATTCGTTTAGCTTTCGTCATTTCTATAAATAAATCTCAAGGTCAAACAATGTCCATTTGTGGTTTAGATTTGGAAAATCCATGTTTTTCTCATGGGCAACTATATGTTGCGTGTTCACGTGTTGGGAAAACGTCTAATCTATTTGTGTTAGCTAAAGACAGGTTAACCAAAAACATTGTGCACCGATTGGTGTTAAATTAAATTGAATTCGAAAGTATTGATAATTGAATAGTACTTATATTTGTTATACAAATTAAATGGAAATAATAAATCTGATAAATTTTTATTTTGTACCTATTGATTTCTGCTTAATATCAAGTGTAAGAACATTTTAATTAATTGTGTTCAACGTACTTCCCCTTCAAATCTCAATCCAGTGAATTTGTATACCAACATCAATATTTTCGTCTTTATTGGTAAATAATTTCAAGCACAAACTTTCGCAAGCACAAACTTTGTGGGAAAAATATAAAAATTGTATGACAGAAGACATATTGCACCGAATTAGACAAACAAATCAATGCCAAAACATAGATTATACACCAGAGATGTACAATGAAGCAATTATCTGTTAACTCCAAATGATTCTAACAGATGTCGACACCTTTCGACTGGGTTGAGTAAGTAATCAATAGATGGCGCTGCTATGGTAAAAAATCAGCTCCAAGAATCAGGACAGCAGAAGGTCATGCACAAGAATCTCAATAACAGTGTAACGAACGTATTCAAGAGAATATCATAAGAACACTGTGACACGAGATTTATATATATTAAGATTATTTAACCTCCATTTAAAATTATTTTGCACTTATTATTTCAATGTGCTATGATAACATGTTTTTCAGTTCCTCTTTCTAATATTTAAACTATTATTATTATTTTCAGTCAAATGCCACCGAAAAAATCTAACCTCAACAACGCGAGCAGCAAAGGGTCACGACGCAAACGTGTTGAAAGAGCTCAGCAATTACCAGAACAAATCGAAACAAGAAATGCAGCTCAAAGAATCAGGACTGCAGATATTGGGAACGGTAAAATAGAACTGCAACCAAATACGCAATGCATTAAACTACCAGACAATTTTTGCACTGTTGTTCAGGATAAAAATGAATTGATTCAGAGTATTTTCCCGGATATACAGAATAATTATTTGAATCATGAATGGCTTAGTCAACGGGCGATTTTGGCAGCCAAAAACGTTGATGTTGACGAAATTAACTTCCAGATACTACAGTTATTACCAGGCGATATGATGTCTTTTAAATCAATCGATACTGTTGTTGATGAAAATGAAAGTGTAAATTTTCCGATTGAATTTTTAAATTCATTAGATATCCCTGGAATGCCACCACATAATCTTCGATTAAAGATTGGTTCCACTATTATTCTCCTCCGTAATTTGAATCCACCTCAATTATGTAACGGTACGCGTTTGGTCATCAAAAAGATCACCGGAAACATTCTTGAAGCAACCATTTTGGCTGGGAAGTTTAAAGGAAAAGTGGTCCTGCTGCCACGTATTCCGATGATACCATCAGATTCTACCATACCCTTCAAAAGGCTACAGTTTCCAATTCGTTTAGCTTTCGCCATTTCTATAAATAAATCTCAAGGTCAAACAATGTCCATTTGTGGTTTAGATTTGGAAAATCCATGTTTTTCTCATGGGCAACTATATGTTGCGTGTTCACGTGTTGTTGAAAGTATTTATAATTGAATAGTACTTATATTTGTTATACAAATTAAATGGAAATAATAAATCTGATAAATTTTTATTTTGTACCTATTGATTTCTGCTTAATATCAAGTGTAAGAACATTTTAATTAATTGTGTTCAACGTACTTCCCCTTCAAATCTCAATCCAGTGAATTTGTATACCAACATCAATATTTTCGTCTTTATTGGTAAATAATTTCATTGTACTAAAGGGTTATAGTAGTAGAAAGTCAAATAAGGAGATCACCATATTTTTTTACAAATACCATCTGTGTGAAAAAGCATAGTGGACTCCGTGACTGATGTTCTCTAATTGTTCCTCTTAGATTGTTTACTATAATGTAATATAACAAAAACTTTAGCCACAGCAACGCGTGGCCGGGTCAGCTAGTATATATATATATATATATATATATATATATATATATATATATATATATATATATATATATATATAGAGAGAGAGAGAGAGAGATGATTACGAAAAAGAATCAGATATAGAAGAAATGATTGGGCGACAACACCACTAAAAATGGGAAGTCCCCGGCTGTAGACAATATTCAAATCGCACTATTCAAAGATACAGGGAAGAAATCTTGGCGAAACTAACACAATTATGCAATGATATCTGGAAAAGAAAAGAGTGAACAACAGATTTGCAACGCACTATAATTATTCCATTACCAAAGAAAGGAGACAGCCGAGATTGTGCAAATAACAACATAATTGCATGAATACCGTGTTGTCAATCGGCAAAAGCCATCCCTCGGAAAAAGAGAAAAAAAAATTTAAAAATGTTGATGTAAGCATATACTTTCTTAAGATTTTCAAAAACAATTCACATTGAAAGAAACCTCATTTTCTATCTCCTCTGGAAAGTTGTGTAGATTACATTTCGTTGCGTTAGGGTTAGCGTAAAGTATATCCAAAATCGCGGCGATGGTGTAACGTTTAGCGTATCGGACTGTTGTGCCCAAGTTGGGTTCAAACCCGATCGAAGCCGTGGTTTTTTAAGGGCGAGAAAATCCTTCGTACGCCTTCCTTCTGAGCCGGCTGTCCCATGTTAGTAGATTTACTTGCACGTGAAAGATCCTCAAGCCTAAATTACGCCTCTGAGCTAAATTCAAATAGCCTATTTCTCGCCCAAGAAATAGCTCCCTTCTCTGCTAGTGTGTGAAAGGAGCGTAGCGAAATTTGCGTGGTCAGACGGAAGAGCAGGCCTCACGGCTTGAGTCTCGCATGGTGAAATAAGGCATTAATTCAATTCAAGATCATACTCACAGAAAAATGTTTCCTTCATTTTTAAAGTCGTTTGAGTGTTCCATATTATTTATATCATTGTCGCTGATACGTCACGAAAGAGTCACGTCCAACTGGTTTTGCATACTGCAATTTCTACAGATAACTTTTTCTAGAAAATCCACTTTTTATAAAACAAGGAAAATGGATGGAAAAACATGCTCCAAATGCAAGCAAACATCTAGGAGTTATTCAATTGCATCATTACCCTTTATTCATTTTCGTAGTTTGTACGAAATGACGCACCAGAAATTATTTATTCCCTTCAAAATTATACAAATATAACATATTTATTTTATATCAAAACAACTTACCAAGTAAGCTGGGATAAGCCATGATTCATAATATCTTATTTCGATGCTTGTTACGGCGTTGGAGTCAGGATGCAGCGCCCCAGCCCGCTATTTTACCACCTTTTTTTAAATTTGACGTCGTTGGCTTCCGCGGCCAGAGTCATGTGCATGATCTTGGCTGTCCGGGTGCCATGGGCATACCAGCCCTGTATGTATGGAATACCAGCCCTGAGGAAGACCACGACAAAATGGTCGAAACGTCGGCTACACATCCTTCGCCGCGACGTCACCCGGACAGCCAAGATCATGCTCTTTTTTTTTAAATTGTCGGAAAGTACTAAAACATTTTTAAAATTAGCTTCGGCTATTTTACTTGGGAAAACAGATTCACCAGATTAACTCCTTTAAGCAGATAAACGTCGTTTTGAGATCAAAAATCGTGTTGTAGGATAAAAGAGCTCGTGCGTATACTCCGCTCATTCTTTCCGGTATTTGACAACGGAAGATCTTAGAGCAAGGTGGAATGATAACAGAATACCTTAGAAGTAAATATATCTAAAATATGATGTGAGGAGGTGGAATAATGACGATATTTACAGAATTAGTTCCTTTAAAAAAAAGGTTCCAAATTGGAATCGATATTTTGAGTAATGCCTCAAACAATTTTAAGATCGTATTCGAAAGAAGACGTGTATGTGAATATGTGAAAAACATAGTTATGTACTACTATCACAGACCGTTTACTTCGGTCTGTAATATTAGTATAGCATCTCTAGTTTGGTATGTGTGGAAAAATAGATTGAAATGCAAAGTGACGAAAGCATAAACGACTGTCTGGCTTGCCTATTCCGCAAGTCCCGCCTGCTCCGCCGGCCACCTGGCGACAGAGGGCCCACAACAATCGTGTGGGTGACGCAACGGCGCAGAAGGGGAAGGGAGGAGGCGAGGTGTTTTCCTAAATTTTACTTTACGACGCTCCTATTCGTCCGATTTGCATGATTGTCACGGTGTTGGATTCAGGAAGCATGTCGCCAACGCGCTATAAGCCCACATTTTTTAATTTTTGGTGAGAATATCGAGAACTAATTTCAAATTCGAATTTTTGCTAATTTTTGGGAAAACGGCTTCGTAGTGTAAATTCTATTTTAAAATGGCGTCAAATGCCGTCTACAGATCGAAAATCGGACCATTGGTTCAGACGTTGTCAGTAAAGTAAATTCCCCTGTGATAGTGCTGCAAGCTATTGAATTTTCCTACAAGTATTTTCCGGTGCATTTAGCCTTAAATTAGATCTCCAGCCTATTACATCATCTGTCCCAATATGGAAATATCATCGTCTATTACATAGTGTATATATTATCTTTATTGTGTTAGTGTTTTGTGTTGAAGCAGTCAATTAATTCCGCAATACAGCGCCTACGAGACATATCGCCACCTGTCACTGGGGACAGTGACTTTCCACAGGTGATGGAGGAGTTACGTAAGCAGCCAACGCACTCACGTAGGCAAGAGCAAAGGTCGTCAGAAGAGCCCCAGGTGCCCGACAGTGATTAAGCTAAACAAGCTTCAAAATTCGAAAGAACTAAGCTAAGAAAGAATTGTTAAGATATTGATTATCGCTACCGTACTTTGGCTTATTGTGTTCTCTTAATTATAAGTTTTCGTATAAATTTATATTTTATTGATGAGCTTAACTAATTAATTGGATTGTTGGTGATGTAGATACCTTTTTATTATGATAAATGACTAAAGATAGTCATAAAAATATTGTAAACTAACTTCAACTTTTTAACTAAGCTTAACTAAATTCAATTTTTTTCATTAACCAATTTTTTAGACCATTAAATTTGTTATAATTGTACTGAGAAATAATTAAATAACTTCTGCTAATTAATTATTTCATTCTGCCCAACGCTGGGCAGCCATTTAAGAAATCTCCCATTTTCTACTAATATTCTAATTATATTCTTGTTCCACATTGAACGGTTATTTGCGATATTCCACGATTTTACTATTTTAATTATGTTGCCCGGTTAATATTACATTTATTATAATACTGATTAATACTATTTCAATCTTCACAAAAAATTTCCATTGACTTTACAAACCTGGGTTAGATATATACTTTTTCTTCTTACAAAAAGTTAACATTTATTCTAACAGATTTAGTTTTGTCATTGAGCTCAATAATGACTTTGATTATCTTTACTTTATACATTCGCATATTCCGTATGGTATTTCTTTCGCATAAATGTTCGTAAGCTTATGGAAATATTTCTACGCTGTTAATGATCTTCCGTCCGCGGGATGTCCTTGTGGTGCTTCTGTTATCGTCGTAAATTCTCACAGCGGGAGATTTTTTTAAAATATTCGGATGGAGCGCCTACTCGCGACTGTATCATTTTACTTAACTTAAAACAATGTAAAATGTCCAGTTACATGAATGTCCAGTCTATTTTACATGGATTCCCAAAATCACAACACAAGTTAAAAGCTACACATAAATCAAATCGGAAAAATATTCCCACCGTTCTAGACGGTCGCTGATCACTAAGCGATTTCTTCTACCATTACCATTTCCACTGCCCCCTCTACATTTGTTGGCTGGGCTATCCGGTACTGCTTCAGCAGTACGCTCTGAAGAAGACCACAACACGCTGGCCGAAACGTCAGCCACCATGACATTGACGCGGCTCGTCCCGGATAGCCCAGCCAACATAAACTCCGGCCGCGGAAGCCTACGCAACCATACCCCTCTACATTTGCTCAAAGTCACGTTACCGGGACCCTGCTTCGCGAAAGAATGTCACGTCCAGACCCTCAAACATGGAACACAAAATTTGTTGACACGTCCTGAGGCCGTATATTCTTTTTTTTTTTATTTCTGGTTGGCCTCGAGACCCTCGGCAGCCGAGTACGATATTTAGGGTACAATGAATTATATAAAGCCTTGTTTAAGGAACATTATTCACAAATAAATACATTGAGTACGTGGATTGAATGTGCGAAGCCACATCGCGTACGTGATCGGGGGGGGGGGGGGGGGGTCGAGAACTGTCGCTGTAGTTTCCACTTTCGATATACAACAAACCTTTTGTTATGGTTCGCTTTTGTTATGGGAGCTTTTGTTATGGTTCGCAGGAATTTATTTTGGAAAATTTCATTTTTTTGGATATTTGTTTTGCTGGCTGATGCCCAAATAGAAGCGTAGGATAAAATAGGACGAATAATTGATTGGTATGGATGAGGAGCTACATGAATATGCAGGGGTGAAGACTTTTTGAGTATGCGACTGTGTGTTTTTCATGGAAGCCTTCGATTAGTCTTATTAAGCCTACGGTTAGTCTTATTATTTGTGATTTGTGGAAAATAGTGATTGAAAACTGAATTGGTGTATTGGTATAACTTGGACGGAACTGAGATGCAAGAGAAATCTGGTGAGGATATATTTTTCAAACATGTATTCCTTGGTCAATACTATTTTAAATACATCTCATTATTACAATCATCCATTTTATGCATATTTCCCTTTATTAAATGTCTTAGGGGGTTATGGTATCTCACAGGAACCAAGGAAACCACACAAAATACACAATATTATTTACAAAGTACATAAAATTGTTTTATGATAAATGCTCTAGTTTAGTGTACTCAACACACTTCGATGGATCTGTAGGAAAGTACTGCTGACATTTAGTCATTAGTCTTTTTAAACCTTGAAGATATTTTCTTTGAGTTTCATCATTCATTACATGAGCGACATTCTTTGAAAAAATTTTTTCTCGCCCTGTTCGCGCGTGAATACCAACCATAGTGACACCAATGGGCCAAGGAGCATTGCCAATGGCCATTTGTAGATATGCGTCACTAGCCTGCCAAAAAATAAATCAATCCAATGTTTGAAGACATTTTTTATATTTTATATTTAAGACATATATCAGCCAAATACAATACCTTTATGTAATCTCGGTCCAACATAAAACTTGTAATTTCTGTAAGGGACTCTGCAATATCTTCAGGTACAGATTTTGTTTTCAATTTCCGGACTAAAGGTTTCAAATAAACCTGCGTCTGTGTATAGGTTGCACATGCCAGTTTCCCTTTGACAGTCATTTTTTCAGCGGCAGAGCGACTATTAAGCTGGTTGCCCCACATCTTAAGAAGAAACTGAAAAAGGAAAAAAAAATTCATTAAAGTGAAACATCTTTCAATTCAGAGGAAGGCTATTACAGAGCACATTTCACGAAGTACTTCTCAATTGTTTAAAAATGATTTCAGAAATTACTAAGTAACCAAATTATACTTGTGTAGAAAATACCATACGAAAATGTAATAGAAGACATTACAACAAGTGTTCATACTTTCTCACATTATTTCTATATTTGCAATTTTTGAAAATTCGGATAGCAACGACAATGAGATTTGCGCCATTACTTTAAGCGCCCTCTGTTTTATCACCGGAAAATATTGGGACAGATTTGAATTACAAAAATAGCTTTTTTCCAAATTGCACTAGACCTTTTAGAACAGGCAATGAGACTAGCATCATTTTTTCGGTCTTTTGGTACATTCGAAGAGAATATTTAAAGAAAGAATTGGAGTCTTTTTGAAAAAATCGTTTAACATTTTTTAAATTGCCGTATTTTACACAAAATTATGCTAAAACTATATTTTCGAAAAATTGTACATGTTCATATTTCAAGATTGGTCATAAGAAAACAGATTTCATTGAGAAAAACAATATCTATCTTCAATACTGTGGTAGAGATGGGCTAGCAGCTCTTCAATTACAGGTATCGGAAAAACAGTTGCCTCGCATTAACAGTTAATAATACCAGTTGACAAGAACACATTCATGATCAGGACCCTAACATGGCCGACTGCCAGTGGCATAGCGTCAATGGATGCGAGTAATGCGTCACATCCCCCAGTTATTCGGTTAGTATTATGGTTCGTTGCTGAAAATGTTTCTCATTCTCACTATGCAAAACTATATTGTCCTTTCTTCGTATGCTTCAGGCCACTGAATCGGTTACAGAACCTGGTTTTGTAATACTGGTTTCGGATAAAGGTGGCTCCACACATTAGTTATTCGGCGAGTAGCTAGCAACCGCTCGCCGAATCCTAATGTGGACGAGTTACTTGCTATTTGCTGAGTGACGCACATTCAGTGCTCGTCTGCTCGCCCCACCCACTGCGTGTAGGTCTTATGAACTCTTATGCATTTTATGAACAACTGGAAGAAATCCTCCGACATACTCCTAAACACCAGCGGATATTATTACTGGGTGATTTTAACGCCAGAGTAGGTCGGCAGGCCGAACTCTGGCCTGGAACCATCGGCAGAAACGGAATCGGGAATGTAAACGCAAATGGGGAGCTGCTTCTCAACAAATGTGCCGAGCATAATCTCGTCATCACAAACACTATTTATCGGCAGAGAAATAAATGTAACGGGACATGGTGCCACCCTAGGTCAGGGCATTGGCACTTAATTGACTATGTAATAGTTAAGAAATGGCAGCTCGGAGAAGTACACATTACGAAGGCTATAACGCACGTAGAAAACTGGACAGATCATCGTTTGGTATTATCTAAAATGTCTATGAAGCTCAAACCAAAACCAAAACGCAGGAAAATGTTTCCTAAGACGCGGCCCCCCCGCCTTAATCTGGAAAGGCTTTCTTCCTCCTCAGAAACTAAGAAAACCCTCTGTCAAAATATAGAGGGAAAGGTAACGTCGCTAGTGATAAATAGTGAACCGGAAATATGCTGGATGGAATTACGTGATGTATTATACAAGATAAGTGAAACAACGTTGGGGACCACAAGAGCGCGTAAAAATCCTGACTGGTACAGTGAAAATCAAGAACAAAT
Organism: Gryllus longicercus; assembly: GCA_038098605.1. Classification (NCBI taxonomy): domain Eukaryota; kingdom Metazoa; phylum Arthropoda; class Insecta; order Orthoptera; family Gryllidae; genus Gryllus; species Gryllus longicercus. The sequence goes on from JAZDUA010000238.1 coordinate 1,437,860, forward strand.
TAAAGATCTATTAGATGCCAAACATAAAGCCTTCCAATCTCTACAAAATAAAGCAAATGATCTCCACGCTCAAAGTCAATATAAGAAACTTAAACAACAAGTCCAAAACCAAGTGCGAGCCATAAAGAATGCGTGGTGGCGTACTAAAGCAGAGGAAATCCAAGGGTTTGCTGATCAACATGACCAACGAAGCTTTTACAATGCAGTAAAACAAATATATGGTGTCTCCTACAGAAAAATCTGCCCTATAAAGGACAAAAATGGAAATCTTTTAACAGCGGAAGAAGAAATCAGAAAAAGGTGGAAGGAACACTACTCCTCTATCCTAAATCTGAAGACAAATATAGATAAAGAGGTCATTAACCGTATTCCTAAGTACGAACCCGATCAATCTCTTGATCTTGAAATATCCGAGGAGGAAATAAAATGCGCCATCGGGGCTCTTAAAAATCATAAAGCCCCAGGGAAGGACAATATTCCAGCAGAAGTTTATAAAGTTCTGGGGGATACAACTCTGGAGCATCTGAGGTCAGTCTTTAATTTAATTTGGACTACTGGGACTGTCCCACAGGACTTCAGGGATGCGCAGATCATAAATATCTTTAAGAAGAAAGGTAGTACCTCAGATTGCGATAACTATAGAGGCATTTCTCTCTTATCAACCGGTGGCAAGATTTTGGCGAGAGTGATGGCATCTAGACTTCTCAAGCACATGGACCGCCTTATCCCTGAATCCCAATGCGGATTTAGACCACAGAGAGGAACCATAGATCTTATTACACACTAAGGCAGCTTCAAGAGAAAGTCAAGGAACAACAAACACAAATGTATATAGCTTTTATTGATCTCGCGAAAGCGTTTGACTCTCTAAACAGAGAAGCCCTATGGATGATCATGGAATCATTTGGAGTACCTAAAAAATTTCTGCAGATTTGCAGGAGCCTACATCAGAACAATCGTGCTAATGTAGTGCACAATGGAATACCAACCGAAGTTTTCCAAACAATGACGGGCGTCCGCCAGGGCTGTGTCTTAGCACCCCTACTTTTCACTGTATTTGTTACAGCATTATCTGTAATAGTCGATACCAGGCTGTGTACAAGAGGCCTAGAAATAAGACATAGATTTGATGGTGGGCTCTTTAATCTGGGGAGACTACGAGCTAAAACTAGAACGAAATTTATCACGGACCTTCAATATGCTGATGACTGTGGTCTGATATCCGACTCAGCGGAAAATCTACAAGAAATCCTTAAAACATATTCTTGGGCATATCAGGCACTTGGACTAAATATTAACATCGATAAAACGAAAGTCATGTCCTGCCCTCCTAGTGCAACGCAAACGAATATCATGATAAAGGACAGAAAGGTAGAATATGTTGATTGTTTCAACTATTTAGGCAGTGTAGTTAACAGAACTGCGAATATTGATGATGAGGTACGATACAGGATAAATGCTGCATCCAAGGCCTTTTGGAGACTACGTGAACGAGTGTTTGACAATCACGATCTATCTGTCCAAACTAAAGCAGCTGTATATCGAGCAGTGGTTATTCCAACAATGCTCTATGGGTGCGAAACTTGGACACCGTATAGAAGACATAAAATCTCTCAGCTCGCTACAGCAGAGACATCTACGGCAAATCATGAGAATAAAATGGTTCCACAAAGTCCCAAATAAGATTGTTCTCGAAAGAGCCAAATGCAGGGATATTGAGATGCTGATGTCACAGGCACGACTCAGATGGATTGGTCATGTGTATCGCATGGAAGAGAATCGACTACCGAAATGTGTCCTTTATGGTGAACTTGTGAACGGCCAAAGGAAACAAGGAGGACAAATCAAAAGATATAAAGATGTTCTCCACGGCACGCTGAAGCAAGCGCAAGTGCAAGATTCTTGGGAGACGTTAGCATTGGACAGACTGGAATGGAGACGAGTGTGTAAAAACTTTAGTGTTGAAGTACACCAAAACAGAAGAAGAAATGTGCCCAGTGAAGTGTCCGAGTGTCCGGAGTGCGGTCGGGTGATCTTCTCGCGGATCGGTCTTTTCAGTCACCGTAAGACGCATCAAACTTCATAGCCATGGACAGTTTTTTTTTAATTTTTTTTTATTGTCTACATGAGTGTAGTTCTTAATTTTTAAAGGGAAGTGAAGGTTATTCTTCTTAAACTTTTTAGACATTTCATTTTATATATGCAATCCAAAAAATGTGTTTTTATATACTCGATTTCGAGTTCAGCAATGTATGTATGTATGTATTTGCTGAGTGACGCACATTCAGTGCTCGTCTGCTCGCCCCACCCACTGCGTGTAGGTCTTATGAACTCATCAAAGGAACATTCGCCGAACACATCAGCTATTCGGGATTTGGCAAGAAGTAGCTCGTTGATCGGCGATTGCGAATGTATGGAGCCGCCGTTGTTCGATTCTGCCGCAAGGACAATGACTTTCGAGAAGAATGCCTATTGGCTTACAAATTACGAGACTGATGCGATTCCACAAAAGCATCAGTTATATACATCAGCTCCAATAATTGCATTAATTCGCCACCAGCGCGGTAGAATATGAACTTGTCGGAAGTAGTTCAAATTTTCTTCACCAGGGTGCTTGTATAGCAGGTGTTAAACATCTTCATTAGTACATGTCCATCGTGTTTCTAGAAAATGTTGTCAAGTTCGAATTTTCGAGAATTATATAGAACGTAGCTTTAACTGCGGGCATAATGGAATGTCGTGATACATTTTGTATAACGCTATTATAAAACAATATTTAATTATTAAATTGGAATGTATTGTGACCATCAAGCCTGGATAGGCTGGGCGATAAACATTCACTGACGATTAAATTTGAACGTACTTTTCGAAGAGGAAAAGCAGCCCTACAAGTAGTGTATAAACTACGACTCCTGGCCAGTTTTTTGGAACCATAAGTTTTAGATATTTCAATATTTTCATTTTTCATTAAAACGTATTAAAATACTTTTATTTATTATGAAATTCTATTTTCATGCTTGCATCCCAAAATATTCTCATTTTTGCAATTTTTCGCGTTGAGGTCTACTTTAGAACCCTAGACCACATATTTGAAAATACATAATTTTTAACATTTCGTACGCCATTTTAGCACTTCAAGCATTCAATAAAATTCAAAGAATTGTAAGACCTGGTTTTCAAATATTTTTGTAATATTCCAAATTTAGGTACAGATTCTCCAAAATATTAATAATTTTACGTGTTTTGAGGTCTATTGAGATACCTATTTTAATATTGTAACGTTCTCGTGGTGAATTAAAACACAGGTAATATTTGAACAAAGACGTTTATTTTGTTTCTTAATGTCGCTAAAATACTTGATTTATTTACAGAGAAGTTGCTCAGTTCTTGTTTTCTTTACTTGGTTATTCCCTTACACACGACTCACTGTTGATTATTTATTTACACTGTTCTCTTCTTCTGATTATTTATTTATACTGTTCTCTTCTGATTATTTATTTACACTGTACTCTTCTTCTACACTACTGCACAGTCCGAAACACTGTCCAATGCACTGACCACAGTCCACTACGCTGATCACAATTCACTGAGCTGACAACTGTTCACGGCGCTACTCAGGGCCCTCTGCACTGCTGTTCATCTACTGCACCACCGTTCAACACAATGCACACTTCACAGCTCAGCTTCCACTTCAGACTTCAGGCAGACTCCCGACTGCTATTCACCTACCGTACCATTATTCACCGCAATGCACACTTCACAGCTCAGCTTCCACTTGAGACTTCAGTCGGACTGCGTACTGCTCGCGGCCGCCGGCAGCGGCGAATTTATACCTGGCTGGCGCACGTCTGGACCTATCCGGAACTTGCGTCATACTTCTACGCGACTCGCGACTAAGAATACGTTTATGTTGGAGCAGCGATAATCGAAGAGAGAGCATGTGTTACGAAATTGCAGAGCTGATGTGTTCATGACGGAGCAACGCCACTCCGAATCTACCCGAGACATCTACAGGACATTCGGAGAAACTAACTCGTCCCTTCTATACCAACCTTATGTAAATCAACATTATCACTGCCAGATGAGGATGTGCTTTATTTAAGTTTACATTTAGTTTTCCACAACACAATACAACAATAAACTTGAAAGTCGTATCATAATTAATTGCATTTTTGTTGTTCATTGAAAAACGAATGTAACCTAACCTCTAAAACGTAGGGTACGTTTATGTTGGAGCGGCGATAAACGATGAGAGTGAAGAGAGAGTAGTTGTTGCGAAATCGCAGTGCTGATGTGTTCATGTCGGAGCATCGCGAAGCAGCGCTGCTCCGAATCTTCCAGAGACATCTACAGAACATTCGGCCCAACGACCTCGTCCCTTCCATACCAACATTATGTAAATAACTCACCATACTTTCTTAATTGGCTTAGGGACTTTTGGTCAAGATTTAAGTTGAACCGCAGTAGGAGTCAACCTAAACTTCATTCCCCTACGCAATGGAAGCATTACATCCTACGAGGTCCATAGGTCTTTTTTTTTCGCTTGATAAAGAGAGAGATGTCAACCTCACTCAAATCCCCCTGCAACATGCGGCAAACAGCAGTGTGGAGCCCGCGAGAGAGTTGATGCTAGCGCGTACTTCTTTCGAAGTTTTTGTTCTGCCAGCGAATTCAATTGTGGTTTGCTTTGGAAATGTTTTATTTTATATTTTGCTTTGCATTTTCATCGATGCGTCGTGATTTGACGGAAAGCCCTTCAAAGAATGTGCTGAGGAGAATTGTAGAAAGTGTAAGAAGTAAAAAATATTCACGAAGAGAAGAAATAATTGCTCAGTTTGATATCCTGTCTGTGGCGATGATTATAGAGGTAAGCTGCCTTGTCTACAATAATTATTAAGTTGGTTTGCTTCGAACATGTCATAAGGATAAATAATTACTATAAACATCAGTAATTGAATCAGTACTTATTTTTTCTTGAAAATTATTTTAGATAACGTGAAGTTTGCAAATATTTATTATCCCAATACAAAAATTGTTATACAATCTACCTTTATGCCAATTAGTGTTTACTGAAAATTACAAGTGGCTTACTTGTAAGTATATTTACATTGATTATAAAAGAGAAGCAGATTTGTATATATTATAAATATATTTTGTGTTGTGGTTAGTGATTGATTACATTTGAAAAACTCAATGGCCATTTCCTTTACTTTTACAGGGAGAAGCCTAGCCTCTTGATGAAAGAAATTTCGAAGTATGTGAATGAGTGTTGAAGAAATAATTATGGAATTGGGTATTGTATGGAGGAAAGGAAATCTATTGAGTACTATAGGCCTATGTGGATCTCCAAAACTAAGAATATTTTCTTCCAAATTATATGAAAAATAAAAACAGTGAAGACAAGAGTGAAATTGTGCCAAAAAAGTGACCATGTACAGAATATTTCAAATATGTGCAGTACTCTATTATTCTGTCAATTTCTATAATTCAAAGTCCCATTAGTCTGTCAAATTTCATCTTTTAACACAGTTTTCAGTTTGGTACATTCTCAGTATTTAGAAAGGGAAGTATAATTTTTTATTTAAAGAAAATAATTAATTTGCAGTAAGATTTTTGTCTTATTTTTTTCTTCTGTGATATAAATAATTGTATGTAATGCAATATACATCATGGAGTAAATAAAAATAAAATTTAAAAAGTCTACTTCAAATTATTATTATCTTTAAAAATAAGAAAGAATTCTTCACATTTTAATATTGTTTAAGACAATAATTTTGGTGTTAATTTTATCAATCTTAATTGAATTCTCAGTATATGTTTCCTATTGTGCTTGTAAAGAGCCTATATTGTGGTGATATGTTGGTGTTTCATTGAACTGAATATAAAGTCTGAATACTACACATACAAAAAACCATCAAATGTTAAAAATCATTTCCAAAAGATTAATTTTAGTTGCCCTCAGTTAATGTTGACTGAACAACATAACACTCTCCCAATTGTTATTTAAGTTTTTCATGAAATTTGATCCAAGTTTACATGGAAGACTTCTGAAATGATTGTGTTTTTCAAAAACCATTGTAAATTAATAATTTTGAATTCTTACGTAGAAACTGAACTGAATTTCAAAGAAAACAGATTATCAGGGAAGTGATAAAGGTACTTGGTAAGCTAGTTTTATTTCAAAATGTTTCTTAAATCTTAAACAGTAAGAAACTGGAAGGCTGAGGGTTCTATAGGGTGTAACACCTCAATATTTTGCCAAATAGTGGCATGGGACTATCTGATCCCAATCACTTCAATTTTGATTTAATTACAAACGTGTAATTCAAATGTTGTTCAAGGAAATGTGACATTATTTGTATGTATCAAAACCAATAATGTAAATAATTATCTTTCAATAAATTTTCTAGTTAAAAAATCTGTTTCTGGCATCTCATTTTTCTTCTATTGTTCTTCAGTTTATTCACTGATAAAACATCCACAATTGTTTAATAACATTTAAAAAATAAATTCATTTTACAAATTCTGTTATAAATTATGCCTCCTTGGACTGCACCCACATTGTGAAGGTGCCATAGATAGCAAGCACATACAAATAAATCATCCCAATCAATCTGGGTGAATGTCTCACAATTACAAGAAATTCTTTTCTAGTTTTATAAGGTGTTGTGGATACAAATTCATTAACAGATGGAGTGGATAGTTATGGCAAACAAAATAATAGTGGTACCTTCTGAGTATCTACATTACAAAAATGACTCGGAATAATACATTATCACTGCAAGATGATAATGTGCTTTACTAAAGTTAACATTTAGTTTTCCACAACACAATACAACATAAACATGACAGACATACCATAATTAATTGCATTTTTGTTGTTCATTGAAAAACGAATGCAACATAATCTCTAACACTTACGTGTTGTACTAATTTAGGCGGCCCACAATTTGTCTAAAACGAACATATGGTGATTTATGTATCTTCTGTCCCACAATTGACTCCTAACAAAAACATAAATGATAAATTTCTCAGCAATCATTTTATTCGACACCTGAAGTGTGTCAGCTGTGAACAGCGCGGACCAGCGATACTAGCAGCGAAAACCTAGCAAAGGGTTTTCGCCGCTCTTATCGCTGGTCGAAGTGCTGATCCCGTGAGCAGCGCGCTGCCAACATGAACACCTCCATTTGATTCCATGGCGACCAACGAGTTAGAGATGAGTGGCAATAGCACCGCCATCTTTGAAACAGTAGAGCCACTGTCCGCCATGTTTAAAGGTGTCAACCTTTGCGCGGGATTTCAAAATTTCTTCGCATGCACTGCACTGACATGAATACGATCTTGCACCGTACATTTATTGAAATTAAAATAATTTGTTTAATTATTTAAATTATATTCATTTTCAAAATTAAATGCAAACAAAATTGAATTTATATATCAATTAAGATAAAATATAGTTATATCATAGACTAAGGAGGTTCATTACTCTATGGTTATACACGTAAGTGAAAATTCATTAACTTAATTTCTCTATGTTTTTGGTGAATAATTTTAGGTTTCTACTTGATTGGAGGAGTTTTTGCTGTAGCAATTAACACACTGGAAACTATTCTTCTCACTGAAATAAAAATTGATATGGGGGTAATATTTATACGGAAAGGTTTCACAAAAAAATTGCCGGATATTAATAAAAATAAGTCTAATAAGAGAATACATAATAGTAAATAAGGTAAGTATGTTCAGAATGAAAATACTTACACAAGTTCTTCATGAGTTTACATTAGGATAGTTTTATTGACCTTTAAATAAAATTAATTTTGTAAACACCTGTCTCACATTCTTTACTTTTATCTCTGTAGATTTCTTTTTACAAACATAGTGAATTCTGCATGTAAAATAATGCTTCAAAATTAATTTAACAAGAGATGTGAAATGAGAGATTTCATCTGCCCCCGTAGCTGTAAACGTATGATTACAGTCAAATAATGAGCAATCCGATGGCATTGACATCACTTCAGTATGAAATTTTAGCACTCTGTTCTTCTGATTTCTTACTAAAATTACCTTATTCTTCTGAAAAGTTGTCCAGCAATCTTACAGAGTTTTATCCCTCCCTGTGAAGGATTCACAACGGAAGTATTGACATCTTTCAATGCAATTAATTCTGATTTTCTTTCCCTTTTGTTTTGAAACAGAGCATCCAAACATTCAGCACATTTAATTTTTTCTCAAATTCCATACACAATACTCCCTGTAATGTATTCGACATTTTCAACAAAGACCGAGTATCTAATACCCTGGATTGCAATAGTCATGGTCATCTACTACTATGCAAGTGCTTACTTTTTCAAAAGTGTGACCCTCCTGAGTAAGCATTTCACTATCAAAAAATGTGCTATTGCCATTCTCAGATGGCATGACCGGTGGAAGTATTTGTCCGTAGAAATGGAAGTATTTGTCCTTTTACCCATTGGATGACAACTATTTAATAAGTCAAAACGTTAAATCAGATGTTTTTATGAACTTCACTGTACTTTCACAACACTGAAATTCATTCATCCCAATATTTTTGTAAAACATTGCTTTAGCCACTGACAGACTGAGCGTCTGAGCTGCTAAACCACCTTTCATTTTCTGTGTTTCGTTCAGTAAATGCTGTCTTCATAATTTATTTGCAGCATGCATCCTTTCTTTTTCTTGAACATTTGTTAGTTTTCAAAATACTCCCACTTAACTTCACTGAAATTTCCTGCAGTACCATCAATAAGAATTTTTTATCTGTTAGAAAATTACGGGTTAACTTCAGCATGTGAGCAGCATCAAAAAAACAGAACAGTTGAGTTTTAACCTGTGGCTTCGTACTCGAGAACAATTAAGCAACTAAACACACCGAAGAAAGGTAATTCAGTAGAGTTGATTAACTCAGTTCAAAACACTGACACCTTGAAACATGGCCGCCATATTTCACGAATATCACGCTAGGAGCGTTGAAATATAGCTGTTTGCCTCTCTATGTATCTCGAACTCGTTGATGGCGAAGTTCTCGTTGCTTCACTCGCAGCTCTACTCTTATCGTTTATCGCAGCTCCAACATAAACGTACCCTAACCCGGAACCGTCCAGTTCGGGGGGCGCCGGCAGATGACGCAATCCGCGCAGCATATTCCGGCAGGTGATGCAATATTTGTTACAATATAAAATCTAGACCAGTTATAATTCAATCCTGTAAAAATATTAATTCAAAAATATCTTTTGCCAATCCTTTATACATTAATCTTAAATTCTTAGATTTTAAAAGATCGTTAATATCGTTTTCTTTTAAACAATTCGCACATCGAAAACGTAAAAATACACATAGGTAAAAAAATTGGTAAAAAAGACATACAAAACACAAATTCATTATTATTTATCAATGATGCACGTATATTTACAAACAAAATTACATTATTTCGTAAATATCGTAAATTTACTGCATCAACCTTGAATAGGATCTAATATACAATGAACACTATTTTTTAATTGTTTAAGATTTGCTGCATCGTGGGAATTATCATCACCTACTGTACGTAATTATTTTGACGAAAATTATGAACTTCAGGTGTATTCATACCATAAATATCTTGTGGAATTTATTATATTGAAAGTATGACATGTTGGAATAACATATATCCAGATGCATCACTTAAATTTTTAGGCTGAATATATATTTTATCTCCCTTCTTTTAAAATAATACATAGTTGGACTTCGTTTTTCACAACTCCACCTAATGATTGTACATTGAAAATTAAATATTGTAACTCTATAATTGCTTCGAAATGATTAAATTAAAATCTTAAATTATTTCAAAACACGTTTGATTGTAAAATTAAAATAATTCATTTTTCTACCTATTTCACCAAATAAAACAATAAGACTGTGTTATCAAATTATTTAACTGTTTTATCGTTACATCATCGTCATCTATTCCAGCACCCACATTACGTAATATTTTTTTGTGAAAATTATAATTTCCTGATGTACCAATGATAGGTAAAGATGTTACGAGTGTTCCAGTTTCTTCAATATGTTTTCTTATATTTCATAATTGAGCTATATTAGCATTATAAGATCAAAGTGGTATTTATTATATTTGAAATTTCCGACCATGTATATTTCATACAGATAATTTTTCATACAAATGACCACAAATAAATTCATTAAAATTTTGAATTCTCTCAGCATTATAATGTAATTGATGAGATTCAAAATATATTGCAAATATAATTTGCATATAATATTAGCAAAAGCTATTGTTGAATTCAAGTTTTGGATTGGATAAAAATGTGGTCTAGGAATTATGTTTAATATTACTATTATTATTGAAATAGGTATCTTAACACACCTAAAAAACCGTAAAATCATTAATATCTTGGAGGATCTGTAGATAAAATTGGAATATTACTACAAAAAATGAGAATATTTCAAAATCACGTCTTACGTTGAATTCGGGGAATTAGGGGAGTAAAAGGATCTTCGGAGTGAAGGATGGTGTTCAAACAGTGCAAAATGCTTTGAAGGGTGTCAAGACTGCATTACGATACTTACACACTGAAGACAATGCAGAATTAAGTATGGAGAGAGCACGAACTCTGGGGAAGGATCTAGAGAAATTAGTAAAAAGAAAAGTAGGAAGCAAACAATTAAAAATCATTGATTTTTAAGGACAAACAAAAATTCTGATATTATCAGTTCGTGCTATTAATGTTTTTGCTGTTTCTCTATATTAATAAAATCAATAATTGTAAAGCATTCTATTTAATTTTGACATCATCGGATTTTCTGAACCTGTGAACTGATACAGTGAACCAAAAATGTTAGTCCCCAGAAGTTCACTATAACCGAGTGTGTGAGAGTGAGTGTGTGCGAGAGTGAGTGTGTGCGAGAGTGAGTGAGAGTGCGTGACAGAGTGAGTGTGTGACAGAGAGTGCGTGAGAGAGAGAGTGCGTGAGAGAGAGTGCGTGAGAGAGAGAGAGTGCGTGCCAGAGTGAGTGCGTGACAGTGAGTGAGTGAGTGCGTGACAGTGAGTGAGTGAGTGCGTGAGAGAGTGAGTGCGTGAGAGAGTGAGTGCGTGAGAGAGTGAGTGCGTGAGAGAGAGTGCGTGAGAGAGTGAGTGCGTGAGAGAGTGAGTGCGTGAGAGTGTGTGAGAGAGTGAGTGTGAGAGTGAGTGTGTGAGTGTAAGAGAGTGTGTGTGTGTGAGTGTGTGTGTGAGAGAGTGTGTGCGAGTGAGTGTGTGTGTGAGAGAGTGTGTGCGAGTGAGTGTGTGTGAGTGAGTGTGTGAGAGTGAGTGTGTGAGTGTGTGTGTGTGTGTGTGTGTGTGAGAGTGTGACAAGGAAAGTTATTAAAAGCATGTGTTATTGTCTGAATAATATTTGTCTAATTGACAGCTAGGGTGGAGGGTAGAACGACAGTGTCACTAGCGGTGTTGCCAGAGGTAGATTGCCAGAATGCAATATCTCGTGCGTCGCGATGTGGAGTTTTACGGAAGTGAGGCAGTAAAAATGGGGATACAAATATAAATATAATTGCGCCTGCATATTCCACTTGGAAATTGGAATACATATGCGCAATAAGACTGCTTTCTCTGTCTTACTACGGTTACAAAACTAACTTCTAGATTCTTATGACGTACAGAAATTTGATCGGTCCATCCGATCAAATAATAAAATAATCCGATCAAAAAATCAAACCGGATATCCACAATGTTATATATAAGTTCTACGAAAAGTCATAAATCTGTCCTTTTACTTTATCAAAAACAGATTAGTAATCCGCTACATTACTAATCTTACGCAACATCATCCCGGACCGGTAGGACCTGATCCAGAGGCCTCAATGAATTGAACAAAACGATAATTTAAAAAAAGAAAAAACACCTCTAATAACCAAGAAATGTACAAATATTACATAAATACTGTTTGTAAAAAGTATGCACAAAATTTACATAAAATATTTGCAAATCTACGACAGTGTCTAACGTAATAATGATTCAATTTATATACATTTTTATTATAAAATTAGTGATACAAAATTTACATAAAATATTTGCAAATCTACGACAGTTTCTACCGTAATAATGATTCAAATATTTACATACAATTTATATACATTTTTATTATAAAATTAGCGTTATTCATTGTAAATAGTAGTTTATGCAATTAGTTTATAATATTAAGCTTTATTGCATGAGTACATGTTTTGAAAATGAGCGACTTTAGGAGCGAGTTTTCAAATTTGTACGAATGGAATAAAGCAACATTAAAAACGAGTTGCATACTATATTGTTTTGTATAACAGCATTATATTGTTTTGTATAACAGCATTATACTGTTATAAGAGAATCAAACTTAATTTAGCGAAACAATTTCCCTGTGACGACTCGGGAATTTGACATCGTGCGAGTAAACGGTGGTCAGCTGTTCCGTTTAGCCCTCCCTCCCTCCGATCTAGCCTATCTCTCGCTACGATTGGCTGAATGTGTGATGATGCAATCATTTGTTACATAAAATCTAATACGTCATCATTTGTGCCGTAAAATGCCCGATTATGAACGATTTCTTGCAACAGAAAAGGTTCTTTTATAATGCAGGAATACAAAAATTGTATATTATTTTTAATTTGCTTTAACATATTTATTTCGTACAAAAATTCCCATTCTATTTCAGCGATTTATTAAAATATTATTTTATAATTATAAATGAGTGGGCAGGAAGAAATTGTAAAATCTTCATGAGATAAAAAGGAAAGTAATCAGTGTCAGCTGAATGGCTGAAATAGGTTACCAGCGTATAATATTTTCATAGAGATTGATACAACCCTAGCCTAAACCCAGCCTGAGTACGCATCGCCAGACACACAATTGGTAGTTTTGCACATGCGTACCTTGAGAGCCAAATGTCTCAACGGTCCAGACGGTTTCTACTCTTCGCAAGAGCAAGACACGCCAAATTGTCAACTAAAAAAATATAAAATAAAATATAATTTTCTTAAATTGTAAAAATGCGGATTTCGTCCGCATGGCTTGTGAGGATTGCAGATTGAACATCGGAAGTACGAAAATGCGGTACGTCTGGCAATACTGCTTAATCGGGCGGCAGACACGTGTCGTTCTTGTATCAGATCACAACAGCGAGAATCAAATCGTAATAAGAGCACAACAGTAGACGATACAGAATCGCACACACGATGCATAACCAAACAAGTAATGGTGTTCAATAATTTACAAATTGCTGGAAATGTGCACATTAACGGCATGAGAGATGTTTCAAAAAAATTACATTTGTGAAATTAAAAAAAAACACGAAAGGATACAAGGAACTTTATGTCGTATTAAACAGTGCAATTAGCGCTCTCCGTTGGAAACGTTTGAAAAAAGAATGGATGTATTTTTGAGAAAATGACATTCGAGCGAAAATGCGGACTTTTGAGTTCATTTTCACAGAAAACTGTTGTGTTTTTGAGAAACGACGAGATACATTAAAATAGCATGTACTCATAAATTCAATTATGTGAACAAATCGCCACTAATGTAAATATTAACGTGATGAATAAAAAATACATATTCGTTATTTTCGAAAAAGAAAAAAAACTAAAAATTGAGCAATTCAATTCAGCTTTGACTTTATGTCAGCTCATAAACTAGCTTAGGCACTATTTCCACTAAAATTGAAAAAAACAATTGGAGACGTTTTCGAGACTTTTTTTTAAAATTGGAAATATTGCACGCAATATTGCGCGAAAACTAATGCGTCATTCCTCCAAAATTTCAGGATTTTGAAGGATAGGTTCTTCAAAGTTTTTCATATTTCAGTATTTGATTAACATATAGTAGGTTATTGGCAAATTTTAACACTCCTAGTTTGAAAGGATTGTCTACAAGAGTCATACCAATTGTATACAAGGATAGTCAGAGAAATATTCTGGTATTGCACTTGCAAGACTTTCAAAAACATTTCATAATAAATACACTGTTGTTCGTAAAAGAACAAAGTACCAATTTAAAGTTGATACATATACGTTGAAATGAAGGTAAATTGATGAACATTATTGTTAATGATATTCGCAAAAGTGGTTGGAAAATTACAATAGTAAAAATTAAAAATGCAATGTTTTGAATACCTGCGTGCGCTTTCGTGACGCCTGGGACGCTGTGGAATCCAACCCTTTTGTTTCGGTGCAATTCACGACAGGCCACATCCTGTGACTCCGGGGAAAGTACGGATGCCGCCCCTTCCGAGCGCCGCCCCGACGCTGAGTCCTTTCCTCGAAACTCTGATGACGTTCCGATTCGCACAATTTGGCAAGGCGCGGGCGCCCGCCAAAGACGCCGCGATAGGGCGGAAGAAACCGCGTGACGCGCGCCCGCCAATCTCGGGAAATGAAGCGGGGAGGGTCACGTGACCCGCGAAGCCTACGAGGCAAAATAAAACCGCTAGCTTTCTCAATTCTTATCCTGCACATTCAACATTCTGTTTTTTGCGTTCTGATCCTGCACGTTCGGATTCTGTTTCAACTCACGGAGGGACGGCAGCGGATGCACTGCCGCCGCGCCGCCGCCCGAATGCCTTACCTCATCGACACATCTCACATCGACTCGGAGGAGCTAACTTTGAACAGTCGCAGAGGGCCATGACGATAAGTGCCAGACTGCGAGCCCAGAGTGACGACGGGCCGTGGTGCGATTAACGCGACCGCGAATCTTGCCGCCAACGCAGTGGCGCCAACCAACGCTACCGCTCCGCTCAGACACCAGCCGGTCAACGACCGCCGCTCACGTAACCGGGGCCCCTGACCCCCGGGAAGACGCCGCCCGACCGCCGCGCTGACGGACAAAGGGCCAAGGTGGGGCGCGGACTGCCGCTGACTGATCATTTCCAGACGTTAGGGCGTTGGGGTGCCGCTCCAGTCGGGTCATGACCGCCCGGAAAGACTCCGACCGGCGGCCAAAGATGAACTCTGGCCAGTACGGCCGTGTAAGATAAGAGTTTTAAGATAGTTCGCAAGATTAATTTTAGCATGAGGCTTCACATCGATCACAAAACAAAAAGAATCATTAAAATCATTTCCAGAAAAATGAAACAATGGGTTTAAATGTTGCGGTAGCATTAGAGTTGGTCCTATCACGCATGCCTCCCTCTAGGGAGTCTACCGACGGAGCAGCCGGGACAACGCGAAGCGGAGGAAAATCGGGTAATAAGTTGAACCGGAGTAACCACGCGGAGTAGTGGTTACACATCGTCTTTTTGGCCGTTTATTTTCAACACAGTCGGTATTTATGGTACTCATTCCACCACAATGCAACAACGGCATTTTAGAGAGAAGCCAACAGAAAATGTGTGCAATGCTCAATGTAGTTTGTCTACGTGATTCTTTATCAAAAGCACACAGGATAAACAAAGAATTACTATTTTTAATTTATAAAAATGGAAAAATTCAGTAATACGTAACAATATATCATTTTCGGTAAAATATATAAATAGATGTACTTTCCGGTAAAACTTGTACACACACACACACACACACACAACCTTCTCCCGAAATGACGTTAGCTCCATAGTCGATTTGACATTCGTGAGCGAGTGCATTGCTCGCTCGGGTCTAACCTGGGTTGTGAGCGACCAATACACGCATAGTGACCATCATGCTATTCTCATTGAGATGGGTAAACCCGAGAAACGTCGGACACTGCACCAGCCCAGTCGCAAGTGGAGCACGAAAAAACTGGAGGCCCTCGTCGCCATGATGGAAGATGTGACCATATCTGAAGGACCACCGGAAGAGCAGGCAGAGGAACTCATGACGCATGTTGTCAATGCATGCGATGCCTCTATGCCGAGGTGCTCACCAAGTGACCGCCGACCACCGGTTTACTGGTGGAACGAAGAAATTGCTCAACTGCGCAGGAAATGCATCAAGAGCAGACGTCTGTGCCAAAGAGCAAGGAGCCGGCCCGACTCTGAGAGGTTGCGGGAACAACACCGGAATGATCGCAACGCCTTGAAAAAGGCCATCAAAGCGAGCAAACGTCTCTGCTGGCGTGAGCTGTGTCGAGAGGTTGATGAGGACCCATGGGGCAGGCCGTACAAAATCGTTATGACCAAGCTGAACAGCGCGGTCAACATGACCCCGACCTGTCCAAACCTACTCCAGAACATCGTGGCCACTCTCTTCCCGATCCAGACGGAGACGAACCACGCAGCCCCGATACATCGACCCACGGACGTGCCCTCAGTCAGCCCAGATGAACTTCGGAATGCTTGCCGCCGGATCCGGGACACTAAAGCTCCGGGTCCGGACGGAATACCAAATGCGGCTCTGAAGGTTGCCATCGAAGCTCGACCAGACCTCTTCTTGGGCGTTCTAAACAGATGTCTGAGGGAAGGTTCCTTCCCGCGCTGCTGGAAACGACAACGGCTAGTGCTCTTGCCTAAGGGCAAGAAACCACCATGCGATCCGTCATCTTACCGCCCGATTTGCCTGTTGGACACAGCAGGTAAAATCCTGGAGCGAATTGTTTGCAGCAGACTTGAGACCTTCGTCGAAAGCAACAGCGGCCTTTCCGATAATCAGTTCGGTTTCCGAAAGGCGCGCTCAACAGTGGAGACAATTGGTAAAGTGGTGAGCACTGCTAGAGAGGCCATATCAGGAGCACGCTGGAGTAGGGGCACTAAGAAGTACTGCGCCGTCGTGACCTTGGACATTAAAAACGCCTTCAACTCAGCGAGGTGGAGCTGCATTCTAAATGCCCTTCATCTCCTGGAAGTCCCAGTGTACATCAGGACAATCATCAGCGACTACTTCAAAGATCGAGTCCTGTTGTACTACACAGATGACGGTCCGAGGAGCTATGACGTGACGGGTGGTGTTCCACAGGGGTCGGTTCTGGGTCCCTTACTTTGGAACATCATGTACGATGCGGTACTGAGATTGGAGTTACCACATGGCGCGGAGACCATTGGCTTCGCTGACGACGTGGCGCTCGTCGTAGTGGACAAGCACCTGGAGGACGTTACCCGCGTGGCCAACCGCTCCATCGCGATAATTCGCCGGTGGCTGTCTTTGGTCGGGCTGGTCCTGGCCGATCACAAAACTGAGGCAGTGCTGATTACCAGCAGGAAGACACGGGAGACCATCATCCTCAGAGTGGGGAGACATAAGATCCAGTCCGGGCCACACCTGCGGTACCTCGGCGTATGGATCGACGCGCGTCTCCATTTCGACGAACATCTTCGACTCGTCAGCCAGAAAGCGGATGGTGTGATCTCTGCCCTGTCGCGCATTATGCCGAACACCGGTGGCCCCAGGCAAAGCAGGCGGAAGCTACTCGCGACCGTGGTTAGCTCGACCCTGCTGTATGCAGCGCCCATTTGGGCCAGCACCCTGGCAACAGCAGCATACGCCAGGAGGACCATATCTGTCTACCGTCGGAGTGCTCTGAGAGTGGTCTGTGCGTACCGCACGGTGTCTTATGACGCCGTATGCGTAGTAGCAGGAATGACGCCTATAGAGATTCTGGCGGACGAGCGCCGACGGATCTACTACCGGGGAAGACACGGCTCGCGAATAGAAGCCCTCGCTGCGCTGGAAGAAGAGAAGAGGGAAACGATGAGACAGTGGCAAAACCGCTGGGACGCAACGCTGAACGGCAGGTGGACCCACCGTCTTATCCCACGGATCAACGAGTGGGCGTCGAGGGCTCACGGAGAAGTAACCTTCTTCGTGACTCAGTTGCTGACGGGGCATGGATGCTTTAGAGCGTACCTGCACCGATTTAAGCTCGATGACGACCCGACGTGTCCAGCTTGCCCAGGACAGGAGGAGGATGTGGAGCACGTGATGTACAACTGCCCGCGATTCTCAGGAGAAAGAGACCAGCTGCAGGAAATCCTGCAACAGCGCCTGACTCCGGAGAACACCATCCCATTGATGATGACCACGGAAGACAGATGGGCCGCAATTGCGACGTACGCTGCCCGGGTCATGCGACGCCTCAGAACTGAAGAGCGTGCGAGAAGTGAAAGCCAATAAAGGCGTAAAGGAGGAGGGCTAGAATAGCCCCACCACCCCACCTAACGAAGTAATGCCTGACGGCGGTTCCGTAGGTGGGGCGAAGGAGGACGTAGGGTTTTAGTGGGTATTATCCACGGATGAGTCCCACACGAATCGGCCCGGATATGTGAGTCTGGGTCGATAGTGCGTAAATGCATTTCCCCCGTCGTTAAAAAAAACACACACACACACATGTATGTATGTGTGTGTACCAAAACGTCGTTTTTGGGCTCTACCCGATATGAAACGTAAATATATCGTTGATTCGACTTAACAGTGTTACGTCATGAAAATATATTACATAATTATCATGGTCCTATTCATTAGCAATATCTCTACATCCTTCTTCAGAGTTGTGCTCTCTCCATACTTGATCCTGCATTGTCCACTGTCTCTATGTATGGTAATGCCGTCTCACACATCAGATCCTTTCGGTAGCGGGTGGTGCAAGCGGCTAATGTAACTGATAGCTTTTCCGGGAGGTGCGGGGGGGTGACTCTAGGCTGTGGGAGTCGCGCGCTTCCTGTTGCCTACGTAGAACACCACGCGCGTGGCCCTGCGAAATCGCAAGTCACATAAAGCTTGAAACTGAGTGGCACAGGGTCAGTAAGGACCCTATTCCGGGTCTGCCTTATCCACCTCAGAGATTATGACCTTTGGCCGACGATGCTTTTTCTAAGCTGTCTGCTGTAGGAATTTGTGGCACTGAGGTGATATATTGTGTTCCAGGAAGGAATCTATTTTCAAGACGTTGCATTTCCAAGTTTACAATAGCCGAGGTTCAGGTTCTCTATAACCGAATCTTTTTAAGCTTATTGGTAATGTAAGTGAAACAGGACCAGTGACTTAAGTTCACTATACGCGAGTATTCCCTATAAACTGAAACGACTGTATTTTGTACTACTCTTGCAAGAAATTTAAAGAAAAAATGTTGAACTTTTTTGAAAAGTATTGAAAATGTGGGAAATTCACGTAAAGTACCCCCAAATTTTGAAGAAAGATTTGAGAAAAATCGCAGCGCTTCGTGTCGAACCAGATCGACCGGGGAATGGAAAAAAAATTCCACGTATGGTTTAGGCACAAATGGTGTTCACAGACGGCCGGACGTTTGGAAAAGAAACACACTTTTTCGGTACCAAGGGACACAAAAAAATTGCATTTACAACAATATCGATTTTCCTTAGCATTACATAACTTTCTTTATACAACGTACACACTCTGTATATACACGTACGTATACAAGAAAGTAACTAGTGGTGCTACATAATGGCACAGACCTCGTACAATTTAGTTTTCTAATTTTTTTGGTGTGGCCAACCATTTCTGTCTCGACACATACTTTTGCCGCCGCCACGTATCGTCAGCCAAAGCTTTTTTTTTTTTTTTTGGTGGAAAATTTTCTGTTCTTTCAGTTTACTGATAGAATAACCGAAATATTACTTTATGAATATTAAAGAAAAGTGAATCTTCATAAATTTGGGGCCGATTTTTTTAAAATGTGGCCTTACTGTAAATGCTAAATTCGAAGTTCTTTTTCTTGAAAAGTTTTGAGTTTTCGAAACACTTCATTAGAAGTAATTTGGAGCACTTCCACTTGCAAATGCAATACTGTATACAAATCGCTGAAAATGTACATATTAACGCCGTGAGAGATTTTTCAAAACAATTACATTTTATGTGATTTTTGAAAAAACAAAATAAAACCCTAAAACGCAACTAAACACCGCAATTGACACTATCCATTGGAAAAGCACTAAGAAAAATTTTGGAGCCATTTTTGCGAACTTCTCAGAAAATACATATTTTTGAAGTCATGTTTACAGAAATATGTTGAGTTTTTGAGAAACCTTATGTGACATTATTAAAAGCACATGTACTAATAAAAACAATAATGAAAATAAATCGCCGCTAATGTATTTATTAATAATGTCAAAAAAGTACATTTTTGTAAATTTTGTAAAAACAAGACAATAAAGAAATATAGCGTTTGTCATCTCATAGACTACATTTAAAACTATCTCTACCAAAAGTTTAAAGAAAAAACGTGGAATAGTTTTCGAGAAAATATTTTTTTTAATTTTTTTTAATACTGCACATATTGCACGTAGTAATGAGTGAAAACTACTAAAATTGCCAAAAAAAGTACCTGACTTTATTGTAGAACTAAATACGGAGAAATAATTTACTTACAGGGAAAATATCATTAATATTGAAGTTGTAGGAAGACACCAAAAAAATTCACCTTTTAAAATTTCCAAAAGTTCAGAGTAAACGGTAAAAAACATACCTATTCCACCTTTACGAGTATATTTTATTTAATTCTTTCGAAAAATTTAGAGAACAAGTTGGAGGGAGGCTTCATATAAAGTACCCCCAAACTTTAAAGAATGTTTTTTCACAATCTCAAAGCACCGATTGGTGCCAGATGGTCAGATGGTTTCAATTTGGAAAACATCGAAATCATGGTTTAGGCGCATGGCAGCGCTACTGGTGTTCACAGACGGACGGATTTTTTTAAATTTTTTTTTAACTTCTTCGGTGTCTGGGGACCCCAAAATGTGTATTTCCGTTGAAATCCACAAAATTGTTTTTTCCGCAGCATTAATTAACTTACTCTATACTACGTATAATTACTCGGCATAATGCGTACGTATACGAGAAAGTACCTAGTGATGCTACAGAATGGCACGTATTAAGTTTTGTAGTACTTTCTCGTATTAGTTTTGTAACATCTTTGGTCTGGGATACCTATTCTGTTTTGCCAGATACTCTTGCCAGCAAATATTTACTTTCCCGTATACCTATGTATATACAGAATAACATACGTAATGTAGGGAAAGTTGTGTAATGTTGCGGAAAATCGATTTCGATATTTTATCCTCTTATCGAAAACTTTTTTTTTCTTTTTTTTTCTTTTTTTTTTTTTTTTTCTTTTCAAACGGACCGTTCGTCCAGCTGTGAACACCACTTGCACGTAAACCACACTGTAATTGAAGAAACCCTTGAAAGCTCGAGTCGTCGTTTAAGATTTTGATAAACATTCTTTAAAATTTGGGGGTACGTTACATGAAACCAGCCGGATATTTTCAAAATTTGCTCAAAACGGCTCTAAATTCTTTGTTTAAATTTCTTTTAAGAATAGAGTAAAAACAACCTATAAAGATGGCATAGGTCCGTTTTCGGCGTTTTCCTGCAAATACAAAATTGGATCTGGAGATTTTTCCTTCAAGTTAACTTTTTTCTCCTCAGTTCTTTCATTAAGATCATGTACATTTTTCGGAAAATTTTACTAGTTTTCGCGTAATATTGCATGCAATATTTGCAATTTTTCAAAAATACAAAAACGAGATTTTACAAAAACTGCTACAATTTTCTTTTTTTTTATACGTTTGGAAGGGATAATGCTAAATGCACTATGAGATGACATAAATGACAAATTGCTCTACTTTTTATTTTTTCAAAAATTAGATACATAAAATTTCTTTTGAGTTTTTTCTCACCTTGTTCATATTTACATTAACGGCGATTTGTTCACATAATTATATTTAAGAGTAACAGTGCTTTAAATGTCATATGGTGTCTGTCATATGAGTGCTTTAGATGTGATACGATAATGTCTCTCTGAAACACAAACGATTTCTGTGAAAACTCTCAAAATTCCGCATTTTCAGAAACGCTCAAACACTATTTTCTCAAAAACTGCTCCAATTTTTTTCTTTAAACTTTTCGAACGGATAGTGCTAAGTGTATTCTTTAATATAATATAAAGTTCTTTTGGGGGTATTTTTTTCTTCAATACACAAATGTAATTTTTTAATATCTCTCACATCATGTAGATTTCTTGCACTTTGTAAACACTACTGTACTTGTGAGTTAAAGTGCTTCAAGTCACTTTTATTAAAGTTTTTCGTAAACTCAATGTTTTGGGAAAATTAGCTTCAATTTACAAATTTACAGGTGCGCTTAAACGGCTTAAACACCATTTTTTTAAACGGCTCCAAAAGTTTTAAATGAAATTGTCATTTGAGACGAGCTTTAATGTTCTGAATGACGACGTCCTTTAATGTTCTGAAAATAATATTTCGGTTCTACAATTAGCAAACCGAAAAATTAAGAATTTTTTTTAAAAAGGTACTTTGGGCGGCAGTAGATGGCAGCTGGCAAGACTACCTAGTCTGAATAGGTAGCCGAGACAAAAAAAAACAAACAACTGAAAGAGAATTATTGTGGCATTCTATAGCACCATTACTTTTTTTATTTTTCTCAATTTTTCGGTTTCCGAATAGTAGAATTGAAATATTACTTAAAGAATATTAAAGAAAGAGTAAAACCTCATCCTAAATGGCAATTTTCTTTGAAAAATTTGAAGCAGTTTGTAAGAAAATGACATGTAAACATTATTGTAAATGCGAAATTTGAAGCTCTTTTTCCCAGAAATTAATTGAGTTTTTGATAAACTTCATTCGAATTCATTTGAAGCACTTAACTCACTGGTGCAATGATGTATACAAATCCCTGGAAATGCGCAAATTAACGGCGTGAGAGATTAAAAAAACATTTGTGTAATTTTTGAAAAAAGAAAAGGATACCCCCAAATGAACTTGACGTCATATTAAAGAGTGTAATTAGCACTATTTGTTCGACACGTATGAAGAAAACATATGGAGCCAATTTTGAGAAAATGGCACTGGACGGTTCCTGAAGATGTGAAAATTTCAGCTAGTTCTCACAGAAAAGTTTTGAAAAACTTATAAGACATTATTTAATGACTATATACCCACACATGCAATAGGGTAAAGAAATCGCCACTAATGTAAATAATGGCATGAGAGGCTAGAAAGAAAATAAATGTTAGAAAATGTAAAAAATTAAAATAGGAAAAAATAGCATGTATGTTATTTTATTGCGCACATTTAGTTCTAACCCTACCAGAAGTATAAAAAACCTGTCAAGAATATCTTGTTTTAGTTATTTATTAAAATTGCACATATTTCACTCAATATTTTATATCAACTCATCGAGTACATATAGCACTATCCCTCCCCAAAGTTTAAAGAAAAATTTGAACCGTATTTTGAGAAAATCTGTCTCTTATTTTTTTAAATTGCAAATATTGTTCGAAAACTACTACAATGTTCAAAAGAATGTAAATGACCTTAATAAAAGAACTAATTATGGACAAAAAATTTAATTTCAAGGGAAAACCTCCATCTTTAATTTCGTAGTTGTAGGAAGACACCAAAAAAAATCATACTTTTGAAATTTTCGAAAATTCAGAATTAACCGTGACAATCGGACATATTCCACTATTACAAATGTATTTTACATTATTCTTACAAGAAATTGAAATAAAAAATTGCAGCCATTTCGGAGAAAATTTTGAAAATGTCGGGAGGGCTTCAGTTAAGTCCCCCAAAATTTTAAAGAACGTTTTTCAAAATCTCAAAGCCTTGACGCAAGCCAGATGGATCGTGGTTTCTTCAATTTCGAAAAAATCCTAGACATGGTTTACGTGCTAGTATTGCACAGACGAACGTTTCGAAAAGAACCACTTTTTCTATATCAGTGGTCCCCAAAATGTGTATTTCCGTTGAAATCTCAAGAATGATTTTCCGCAGCCTTATATAACTTGCTCTATACTATAACCATACGCAGGACCACAGTACAAGAAACTGTCAAAAATAAGTACTTTTGTTTAGGAAAATAATGTTTTAGTAAATAAGTCGGTACAAGAAAAAACGAGTGACGTGGTCGCAGAACAGAATTTTATATTCTCGTTAAATAACAAGGGAACTTCCGAACTAGAAAGCAAGTTAGGAAAATAAACAATTTTAAGGATCATCTGGAAGCATTTCGAAAAGGGGGCACACAAATTGAGAAGAAAAACTTAAAAGGCAGAAAGATACACTGAAAAACAATTGAATATAGACAAGTGGTGTAAGTAGCTTTCAAAATTAGTTGGAATTTCGGCAAAGCAGGTGAACCAGAGGGCAATGAACTTTGGGGAAACGCGGTGAATTAAAAGGCAACATTTTCAGGACCTCTGAAAAGTGCGAAATCGAGAGGTAACAAAAATATAAAAAGTTCTAAAAGATCTCGATGACAGAAGAAAACGAGCATTTTTGTTTTGTTGAAAAAACAATCAAAAGACTAAACTGACTGGAGAAGACACAGATGGATGTTAGATGTCGAGCCGATAACATAGTGTGGCATGTGTTGGCAAGTTTTCATGACTTCTGAGAGTGAATTTTATCAGAGAAAGGATGTATGGGGAGCATGTGCTGACAGTAGTAGTAAAGAGTGGGGAGCCATAAGTAGGACATATTAGTAGGTTGCCTGAAACGCAATGGATTCGTGAAACGTTTGGAACAACAAGCCCACCTGAGGGAAGGAATGGATTGGCAAGCTGAAGGCAACACTATCGTCTCAACATTCGGCAGATATTATCCGCGCGTACGGCACATATTTTAAAGGAAGGCCAAGCATTGTATCATACTTTTGTAAAACTTGAAACAATGTAAATGGCCATTACTACTATAAGCGCACAGTGTGAATGTGAATAGCATAAATAGTTTGTCAGTAAGTGTGAACGTTAGATTAGATATTTTGTTATTGTAAAAAGAAAAGAAAGGGCAAAGGGGGTTTTTGTTTTTGTATGAACTGATTTTATCAGCAGCGTCATGGAGGAAAGTGGCGCCGCAGCATAAATAGGTGGTACCGCAGAATACGGTGCAGAATGTAAATTCAACAATGTTTATTTCTCCTTTGGGTTGTAAACAGATAATTTCCCTGCCCATTGCCAATAGATAATAAGAAATATCATTTTCCCTATCCTGTACAGGGGGAAACTTCAGTCCCACGACCCATTATAAATTTTTCAGTGGAATGCCGCTCATGTAGGCAGTATTATTAGTTTAAAATTTCTAATAAACAGAGGGCTTGGATAGCAAGGTAATACATAAATTAGGTAAAGAAATAATTGTAATAAAGACAGAGGCACGACGGGATGGCCACAAAACTATGCATATTACTCCGTATACAGGAAAGTAAAAATCATTGCTCTCTCTAAAACTATGGATTCTTATTATTATTGTTATATTATTCTTGTTATATTATTATCTTGTTATTAAATAATTGTAACATTAAGTGTAAGGTGAGTCATAAGAGCCAATAAAGATGCATTTTCTAACAAAAATTGTTACTATTACATTATACCTTATTAGATAGTGCCCGAATGCTGAAACCGCATCAAAGGGTGCAGATGAAATCAAAGAAAGGATTCTCAAGTTCATGTGATCTTGAGAGCAAAAGAGAGGAAAAGTTTTACTAAGTATGTTTGGGTCAGATATGACCCAGACCTTACCAGTTGCAGGTTAATGTTTGATATACACCTTAGTATGAAGAAAAATACAGATTAGTATATAAAAGAATTACCTGAATGAAGAGAGTGATGACATTCATATCAAGATCTCTGTCACCTTTTCCCAAATTGACAGCCATCTTCTGAATTTCATCATAAGTAATTCCATCATCTTGTACTTTTACATCTGTAGAACTGTGACCTTCTGCATCTTGTACTTGAGAAGCTAGAATTTCATCAAGGAATGCTTGATCAACTTTTTCCAATGCTTCTTGAAAATCATTTCTTAAGCCCTATGGTAAGAAAAACAAATATTTCATAATTACTATATTTTTATTTTTAACAAATAATCAAATAAATAGAAAAAAGTGAGAATTGAACACAAAATAAAGAATTAGAAATTATTCTACCTACTTTGTTTACTTCAGGTTCTAAAATTTCACTGCGTCGCAATCTTCTAAAGGCATCAACTTCCGATTCCCCAAAAAGGAAAACAGGTTCTCCTCTCTCACGAAGTCTCCTGATCACCTCCCGCCTTGGCAAAGTAGCATGGTCTGAACTATCTGTAGCTACAGTTTCTTCTCCACAATCTTTACCTGTCATTAAAACGGATTGCCTTATTTTTTTATACATAAAGGGCACATTTAAGACTTTGTACATAACACAGAATAAATACTTTGAGAATGTTTTAAGTCTTGTTTCCCATTGCTGTTATTTAAACCATACTTTTCTTGATATTCTTCTTTTTCTCTTGCTACCAAATCTGCTCGTTTAAAAAATTTCTTACTTGGGTCCTGGAACGTAAATTATTTTTCTTACAATCAGAATGTATACAACATTTTATACACCATACAACACTTTTCGGGGAAAGAATAAGACTCATTGTCTTGCAAAAACGTTATATAAGTACTAATATTATAAAACATCTTGCTGACAATCTTGAACATAAATCCAAAATGACATATTAAAAATACTGTTCCTTACCAATAGTTTTTTTTCAGCCAACAATTTTCTTTTCCGTTCAATCTCCGCTTTTAAAACATCCATTATTGACCTATTTACTAGCTGCATCAAACATACGGATTTATCCTGACAAACATATTACCTACGTCAAATAAATCGTTACAATGTACACGTTATTTTTATACGTTTTGCCATAATTTCATTGTCGTTATTTCCTTTAAACTTAAGCACACGAAGACCTACAACCCACTATTTTTCAGCTGCTTTGCTTTGGGAAGAATTATTTTAACAAAGCTGAGCACACTGGTGAATGGTGATGGCATCCGAGGTACTGCGCGGGCTGTGCCGGAGGGTGCACAACACATAGATACAAGATATATCTCTACTCTATGGCACAACAGTGCACAACTGTTGATTGAACCGGTAGTCCGATTACTTTTCAGACTGATTCGTTGAATCATGGTTGAATCGTTAAAATCGTTCACCAGTTATGACGGTATCTGCACTGTGATTAGTGAAACGCGGCTATCTAGGCGGCTCTTTCAAAATCTCGAGATAATGGATTTAATCAATAATGTAATTAACATTTTATAAATCATAGAATGTTTAGTACACCTCGAATATAAATGAACATAATATGGCTTTGTGAAACATTTAAATCATCAAAATATTATCTTTTAAGTCAAACTGTCCAATTAATCCGAAAATGTAAATGTACATTAAATAATAGAACCATAGTTTATAGGTGAATTCGTCAATATACAACACTTTAAGGATCTTGCACGAATAATTCTTCATGGAGGTCTGAGTTCTTTTTAATTTTTTTCTTTTTTTTCCTTTTTTTTCTTTTTTTTCTTTCTTTTTTTTTTCTTTTTTTTTCCGGCGAAGCCGAAGGTCTGTGTGTTATCTTGTTTGATGCAGTTCGCACGCATAGCGTTTTACTGCTTTGTGTTGGTTGTTGGTGTAGGTTCGCGTCGGACCTTTGTCATTTGCCAGATCGGCGTTTAGGTTCAGTCGTTTTATGTGTGAGTTGCACTATGCCCTCAATATATCCGAGGGGAGAGCTTGTCTTCTATGCCCAATAGTTAGGATATATCGGGCTAGTTGTTTTAGCGTAGCCGGTGCTTCGCTTGATTGAAAGGCTTAATAGGCTTCATTGAAAGAAAGCCGTCTCAAGCATTGGGTGAAAGACTCGATGTCGAGTTCCTTTCTGAGAACTTTCAACCGTTTCCGAAACGGAGGGCGCGCTATGAGCCGTAGAACTCTGTTCTGAACGAGCTCAAGTGTGTCCTTGTACTTCTTTGCTGTGGTCCACCACGTCGCCGCGGCATAGGTGGCCACAGGTCGGCAACACGTTTTGTAGAGTGCCAGACGAAGGTCCAAGGGGAGTGAGGGTTCTCTCAAAAGAGGTTGTAGGAGGCGAACTCTGTATTGAAGTTTTGATCGAATTCGCCTGACATGTGCCAGCGCATCCTTTGATCAAAAGTGACGCCCAGATAAGTTGCCTTGGGTGCCCACTTCAATTTTTTAGTACCTAGTGTAATTTGTTTTGGCGGTGTGTACCGTTTTGTGTGTTTTTGTTTGCGGCGAGTGTAACAGATTGCCTGCGACTTTTCCGCTGAAAAAGTCAAGTGGTTTTGTTCCGCCCACTTAAGCGTCAGGTTCATCTGTTTCTGTAGTATTTTTAATTTATGGTCAAGGTTTATTCCTTTTGCTAAGATGGCTATGTCATCAGCGTACAGGAATAGTTTTATTCGTAGTATTTGTGGTATGTCATTTACATAGAGCGAGAACAGCAGCGGAGAGAGGACGGAGCCCTGAGGGACCCCGGCAGCAATTCGCCGCTTAGAGGATCTCGCTTTTCCCACATTTACCATGAATGTGCGATTTGAGAGGAAAGATGTAATTATTTCGGTTACGTCTTGTGGAAGGCAGCGCCGAAGTTTCGCGATCAGTGTGCTGTGTGGCACTTTGTCGAAGGCTTGTACCATGTCAAGGTAAATGACCGGTACATCCTGTGTGAGAAGCAGATCAGCGGATATCAGCTGAGCCATGCAAAGTGCTTGTAGTGATGCGGAGTGGCCCGGTCTGAAGGCGAACTGCTCGTCTCGAATTAGGTTTCGAGAGAGAACAGATGGAAGGATTCGTGCGAGGAGAAGCCTCTCGAAAACTTTTCCCAAAACAGGGAGAAGGCTGATTGGCCTGTGGCTCGCCGCGATCGTGAGATCCTTACCGGGTTTCGGGAGCATAGAAATACTCGCGTATTTCCAGTTGTCCGGAAAGTACCGCTGTGTAATGCAGCTGTTGTAGATTCGCGTGAGCTCCGTGCTTATGACCTGTAAGACCTCCTTTAGTACGGGAGGCCCTATTCGATCGGGGCCCGGCGCTTTGCGGCTACGCAAGCATTTGATTGTAGTCAAAACTTCTTCGACTGTACATTGTGTTAGTGTATTGGCGCTGTCCTCTGTTTCCTCCTCATCTTCCGCCTGTGTATTGTTGTTCACAAACCTCTCTTCAAGCATGTCGGCGAAGAATTCAGCCTTTGCTTGATCTGAGAAGAGGTAAGTTGGTTTACCCTCCGCATTGTCGTGGCCGCGTATGGCGGTTGCAGTTTTTGGTACTGACCTGAGCGCTTTCTGGAGTTTGAAAAGACCGTTACGGGAGTGATCAGAACCGATCTCTCTCATATGTTTTTCCCACTCCTCTGCGTGGTGGTTTGCGAGCGCCGATTTTAGGCGTTTTTCGAATTCCCGCAGATGTGTTCTAAGCGCGGGGCATCTAAACTGCTGCCAGAGCCGCCTCGCCTTACGTTTTTCGCGCAAGAGCTCTTCGACATCTGGGGGGAGTGTGTTTGATCCCTCTTCGGGCGGGCGCCAAAAGACCGGCGTCGCCTTTCTGTGGGCCGTTTGTATGTGTTTTGTGAGAGTTTGTATATTCGCGTCTATGGATTCTGTTGAGTTCATTGTCTGCGATGTTTGTGCTTGAGAGTGTAGTGAAGTGAGGTGATTTACGGAGGTCTGAGGTTTGCTCTCATGATTCTTAAGTTACGAAGTCGATTACTTTTATTCACTAGCGCCACCGCGGAGCTGTCGTAACATCGAAGAACTACATGGACGGTGGACTGATTCACTCGATGAAACCTTATTCACATCGATTGGAAACGCGGGAAAATAAGGTGGCAATGTGGGCGGAGGCACAAAGGAGGCCCTTCGAGAATATGGCGGTAGTTTCAAACTTTGTCATATCTGTAGCTTGGAAATAAATAATTTCGAGCGTATTGTTATGACAACACGTACTTATAATATGTCAGGTTAATGACAATTAAAATAAACCAAGGTATTATATTTATTGATCATTTAACCTGAAACGCTACCAGTAAATAGTAAAGCTAGTGGACTTTTTTATATAGTGGTTATATATGTAAATATGTAATGAATATGTAACTAATCATGTAGGCCTACCTTTAATGCTTCAGATACAATATTTCCATACCTTTAATACTTGAACATTTCTCCTTATTAAACTGTTTGAAACAAACATGCTTTGTCTTCTCAAACCCACCTTTATCTGAAAAATTTATCCTTTTTACACGCTAATTTTAATGACCAATGTTGAATATATTTGTCTCAATGACATTCATTATCATTCATTGCAAACCATATATTTATAGGTTTCTTCAATATTCAAACAATTGTTCTTCACCCTCATTTATGAAAAATTTGCTCAAAATTAACAAACACTACAAAAACTTTTATAGAACATACCTATTATTTAAACATACTTTCCATTAGCACATTGGGTTGTTTTCTCTCTAAAATATATTATAAAGGTGATGTGTTTAGAACTAGTTCTGCATAAAACGTTTGAAGGAAAAAATTGGAGTAATTTCAGAGAAAACGTACCAGCATTGCTAAAAATGCAAAATTTCGAGCACATTTTCACAGAAAAAACATGAGTTTTCGAGACCTTTATTTGACATAATGAGAAGTATTTGTACTCACAAATGCAATAATGAAAATATTAATGTTATGAGAGATAATAAAATGAAACATTTTTGAAAAACTGAAAGAATACAGCAAAATGGTGTTTATGTAATGTTAGGCAGCTTTCACACTAACTAGCTCTCACTAACTATCCAAAATGTTTGAAGAAAAAGTCTGGAGTATTTTTTAAAAAAATATAGTTTTTAATATTTTTAATATTGCCCATACTTTACTCAAAATTGCACAAAAAATATTAATTGTTTTTTTAATTATGAGATTTATTAACTAACTAATTGTGGAAAAATTATTCTAGCTAAAAAAACAAATATATTATCAATATTGTATTTGTAGGAAGTCACCAACAAATTTCAAAATTTTCCAATTTTGAAAATGTGGGGGTGTCCATGAAAATCAAATCAATGTTATCTTTATAACTGTATTTCACTCTCCTCCAACAAGAAATTTAAAGAAAAAATTGAACATTTCTTTTAGCCCTTCCAACTAATACCGCTTTCCACTTCATTCATTAAAACTAGTATCTCTTTTAATCGTTAATTTTTCTAAAGCTATCAATGCCGTTCACGTATTACAATAGCACTTCCAAGTATCTGGAAAGCTATATATTTAATCATTTACTCTTGTAATGAAAAAATCTGCACTCAGAAAAATTCCAAGATAAAAGTAGTTTCCATGACGAAAAGAAACTATGTACGGAATATTTCACCGACAAAAAAGGTTGTAAAATATGGGCAGACACCTAAATCAACGCAATAATTTTGTAGCTAAATTTAACTTCGCTGTCAAGTTTAACACTACACCACCAAATTACACACGGCTCCCCCACCATCGTGGAAATCAGGCGGTGACGTCAAGGCTCGGTGTTACCTATTGGCCAGCTAAGTCCGGCACCAACGTCACTCAACGTACAACCCAGGTGCAACCCGGGAAGCGAAGCGGGACTTCCAGTGTTCTCTTCTGTACGATTCGTGCTGCAGAGACGTCGTACGACAACTTCCTGTTTCTTCGAGCTCTTCTGATTTTGCGTGTTGTTTCCAGCGGCTTGTAAGATTCGGTTGCCTGCAGCATTGCATTATTCTTGAAAGATGAGACATGTTCTTTCCAATAATTTAATTTACATAGGAGTCATTTTTGCTACCAAGTGCTTTATTTTGTAATTTTCTTCTGGTACTCGTGGTTTGAAAATGAGTATTTAAGGTTTGCCCAATGCTCATGGTAATAAACCGCTATTTCATCTGTACTAGAAATAGGGCTAATTCTCTCGAAGTTATGCAGAGAAGGCTGAAGATTATTTGCAATCCAATGGAAATATATCTGACTATCAGAATTGCAGGCCAATGGATGGATATTCTGTTCGAAGAAGTCGGGCGAATGACGGTTAATATTTTTAATATTAATGTACCCCTATTAAATTTATCCTGGAACATCATTTTCAATCTTTGCGTTCAAATTGAAGCATTTGGTTTCAAAGTAGTAAACAGGAGAATATTCCTGAAATCATATATTATTCCTTCCAGTGTGTAAAGACTACTTACTATCAGTGTACTTTTGGACATAAGTATTATTATAATTCCAAAAATGATGAACAGGCATAGTTAGTAAATGTACCAAAATCATTTATCAATATAGTGAAGCAAGCTCAAATGAGTAGGTGAGCTCTACGTGAGCAAAGCATCTGAAGTTTGTTTTGGTGCTTTCATAGTATTGACAGGAAGTACAATCGTAAACCAGAATCAGCATGCGAAATGAACTGTAATTAAATAAATTAATTACTCGTAGGTAAAATCTTGAATACATAGGAATCTTTTTTAAATTCCAATCAAGTTGTAAACCAATGAAGGAATTCCTCTTAAGAACTGGTCCTTTTAAAATTTTGTAGACATCCGAGAATTTTTCAATTTTATTTCATAACAAAACAATTTTAATTTTAAATCTAAGATTTTTAATCTTCAAACGATGTTCAAGGGCTTTTGGACCTCATCCTCTGGTCTAATGAAAAATACAATTCATCGTAATTAATAAATGTATAACTTAGCCTAATTTGAGTTCTTGATAATTAACATATTTGAAACAAACTTACTGTTTTTTTCATATAACATGATTTAAGGTCCAACAAAAAATTTATCATTAACTGATTTGTTGTGACCAGCCGGGGAAACTTATACATTGTTCAAAATGACTAAAAGTTTTCAAAAAATGTTTTTGAAATTTAGAAAAGACTCTCTTTTTAAATTTATAATTTTAAGAAAGTAAAGCTCACCCATTTGTCACTAAATAACTGACACTAGCTGATAACTGACACTAGCATGTTCGTAACCAGATTGGGAGTGACTTCAAGCCACAAGTGGAACACGGGAAGGTAATGAATTATTCTCACTAACTGATAACTGACTAACTGAACACTAACTGATAACTGACACTAGCATGTTCGTAACCAGATTGGGAGTGACTTCAAGCCACAAGTGGAACACGGGAAGGTAATGAATTATTCTCACTAACTGATAACTGACTAACTGAACACTAACTGATAACTGACACTAGCATGTTCGTAACCAGATTGGGAGTGACTTCAAGCCACAAGTGGAACACGGGAAGGTAATGAATTATTCTACAATGAAACTTGAATTTGTTTCTGATTTTATTTCTCTTGCAATTCTTTAATTATATTATCACAGTTGTTGGTAAATGAGTTTAATTCAGTCATTGAATTCTTGGTCAGCCAAATTTTAATCTGTAACCTTTCAATTATCTATCTTTGTACCTTCTCTCCACTGTTAGTATTTGTGGGTCTTTGAATTCTATTTGATGCTTTAGATCTAACTTGTACTTGGAAAAACAGTTTTACCTATTGGGTTCTTCTAAAACTCAACATCATTCCCTTCCCAAAAAATTTTCGACACTATGTTTATTTCCGAAAGTTTTTCTAACGAAATCCTGAGAATAGTCAGTAAACTAAAAAAAACATTCATCTGGTATAGATGAATTTCCTGAGTTTTGAAAAATGGTGTACCTGCTTTTATACACCTGTTAACTCACATTTTCAATACTTCTCTTTATGCACAGGAATATTTCCATATATTTTCAAAACAGCAAAAATTAAGCTACTTTTTAAAAAAGGGAGCAAAAGTGAAATTCAAAATTACCGACCAATTTCTCTTTTGTCAGGCGAATGGAAACTTTTCTCAGGAAAAACGAAGCGTTTTCAGACTCACAACACGGTTTTAGAAAATCAAAATCTACGATAACTACCATTTTTTCTTTTCTTAAAAATGTTGCTTCATCAATGAACCAAAATGAAGCACTCATTGAAAAAATTTTAGATCTTTCGAAAGCTTTTGACGTTATTGACCATAACATCTTCCTATTAAAATTACCTTCTTATGGAATTCGTGGTATCGCCCTAGATTGGATAACTTCGTACCTTAAACATCGATCTCAAAGAGTAGAAATACCGTACTGGCACGAAAGAACATTATTTACTTATCTTTCCAATTCTGTACCAATTGAATATGGGGTCCCGCAAGGCTCGATCTTAGGTCCTATCCTCTTTCTGTTATACGTAAACAATATGCCGTCGTTTATTAAAAACGGAAGAACGGTTCTGTTTGAAGATGACACGAATGTTCTTTGCAAAAAAGAAACAATAAATAGTGCGATTTTAGAAGTTTCAATTTGGCCTTGTAATATCAAATTAATAGTTAATGAAGGAAAAGCAGTTTCAATGCATTTTTGCATTTAAAATAAGCAATCGCACGCTCCATTGAGAATGAACTATATGCAATTAGCTAATGTTCAGGTAACAAAATTTCTAGGTCTCTCAAGTCAGTAAAACCTCAAATGGAATGTACATATGACAAAATTAAACACTAAATTAAGTTCATTATGTTACGCATTCAGAATTCTTTCAAATTCTGTCAGCCTTCGTACAGCTCGTTGCGTGTATTTTGCAAATGTACATTCCCGGCTGAGATATGGCACAATATTCTGGGGAAACCCATCATGTAGTACTCAGACATTTAGATTGCAAAAGAAAATTATTCGAATAATGAAAAAATGTGATCCGCATGATACCTGCAGGACTCTTTTCATTGAGCTTGGAATCGTACACCTGCCTTGCCTATATATTTACGAATCTGTAATATTTGTCAAAAGTGACTCACTTAACTGTGGGAACATATTTTCATGCAATACTGATATTTATAATTACAAAACATGTCGTAAAAATCACGTTCATCAAGTGTTAGTACAAACAGCTCACTATCAGAAATCCACATACAATACATGTACGTTACTTTATATCGCATTGCCAGATCACATTAAACAGCTGAAGTCGATACACAAATTTAAGTTAAAATTAAAGTTAAAATATTTTCTGCTGCATAATTGTTTCTATACAATGAGATGCCACGAGGTCTGCACCTCCGTCTGACCACACAAATTTCGCTACGCTCCTTTCACCTAGCAGAGAAAGGAGGTATTTCTTGGGCGAGAAACAGGCGATTTGAATTTAGCTCTGAGGCGTCATTTAGGCTTGAGGATCTTTTACAAGCACGTAAATCTACTAACATTGGAAAGCCGGCTTTACTTCCCCTCCGAAGGAAGGCGTAAGAAGTATTTTTATCGCCCTTAAAAATCCACGGCTTCGATCGGGTTTGAACCCGCCAACTTCGGTATACCGGTCCGATTCGCTAACAGTTGCACCATCGCCGCGCGCTTGTAGCAAATAATGTACTTCAGCTTCCGGGTCAATGACCCCCATTTCGATCAAGTTTTGTCCAGTTTCCCTGATCCATTGAGGAAATGCTGAGATGGCCCCTTGTTTTGCTTCTGGACGTAAATGTAGCTTCACTATGCGTACGTTTGGTTGAACCCTCCTTTTTCTCGTAATGGTAGGAGTAGAGATAAGGGCGAGTTTCTATTTTGTTAGCAATGCACAAAAATCATACCTGCAATTCGTTTACCGATGCAAGTAAGCTTTCTATAACTCGTGAAAAAAGGCTAGTTTTTTAAATGTTGCTAATCTCGAGCTTTTTTAAATTTTATTTATTTATTTTTAACTTTTACTCAACCGTCAACTATTTATAGTTAAAATGATGGGAAGGGATTATGGGACTCAAAAAACGTGCGCAGAATTTATTCTCCCCCATGGGTCACATTTTAAAAGTGACTGGTTCTTAAGAGAAATACTAATTAAAAAGACTATAAATTTGTCTAAAACCAATGAAGAATTCCAAAAATTGTCCATTGACTATGATATTATAAAGTGCCACTAAAGTCTTATTAAAGACCATTCTATGAATGAAATTACCTCCACAAATTTCTTAATATCCCATATATTAAGTTTATTACTGAAATCTTATCCTTTAAACTTTTTGTTTACATATAATGGTTAACTTGTACAATTACTTACAGACTATTTTTGAAATGTATTTTGGAGTAATTTTTTTTGTCATATTTTAAGGGTGTTTTTGGGAGGGGGATGTTCAAATCTAAAATGCAAATTTTAAAATGTAGATTTGAAAGTTGCAGCAAGTTATTTTACTCCTAATTCGTCCATTACACTGTAGATTTTAGTGCACAAATCTCAGTTTTTCATATATATTGTGATGAGAAAGATAATAAGGAGCAGTAGGAGTCAATGATTACAATTTCTGTTTAGTTAGCTATAAAGCATTATACAATGTTGGAGAGATCCAAACTGTTGATGTTGTCAAGCAATCGAATAATGTAAGATTTGTCCTACCATTGGTTCAGGTAATTCAAGAAATAAAAATTAGAGAGAAACAAACATTGAAAAAATATTTGAAAACTTTTTATTACCTCACTGTTCTCGTGATATTGGGGGAATTATTTCGTTATTTCTCAAATTCCGCTTTGGAAATAAACCTTCCGCCAATTCGCTCAGATTGTGATATTTACCGCGTGTCGACCAGGCAACGAAGCGTATTCAAAGTGATTCAAAACAACGAAACTTTGAAGAAGCATTAACCCTGAGCAATCATGCCAATTCAAGGACATTACGGCGTTGCCCAATTTATTAAATACTTTTCGTCTAACTCAAACACTGAAATGTTTGCCATTATTATTGAAAAAGCTTGATCCGCTTGTTCAACCAATCATTGAAACGGAAGAGAAGATAACCTTATGGAAAGCGAAGGCACTGCATGGAAGGTATTCTCACGAGCTGAGTAAACCAGAAGTCGACATCTCTGCGTCGCACGCATGGCTCCAGCACGGGGATCTCTTTCCGGAGACAGAAGCCTTCATGATAGCTATCCAGGACCAAGTGGTACCAACACTGAACTACAGAAAACACATTCTGAGAGATTCTACCATTCATTCCGACACGTGTAGAAGATGTGAGGCTGCAAGTGAAACTATCCAACACGTGACAAGTGGATGTAGCAGCCACGCACAGTTGGAATACAAAAAGAGGCATATTTTAATTGATACCAGAAGATCCAGAGGAATGAACGACACTTACAGAGGTCTCGTCACTCGATTTGAATGAAGCGCGTTGCGCGCGCGGTGTTCCCGAGATGCGCGAGACAGTCCCGACCTCTAGAAAGCGCGCGAACGTCTCCCTTTGGACTGATTTAGGCTTATAATTTTGCAAAATTCTCTCATTTGAAAGGTAGATTTCCTTCAAATTGCGCATGTTGATTCTTCGAGATGCTAGCTACCAAAAGTAAAGTTTTTAAAAGCATGTTCAACAGTTAATTTTCTCACAATTTTAAAATTTCAGGTCAGGTCTGTCAGGTCACCATAAGAGCCCATGTTAAAACAGCAAACTTGACGGTCTCGTTACGCGAGGAGAGGTAAAATCGACTCAAACTCTACTAGAACATAGACAAGCCTCTCATCTTTCGATTAATGTAATAAAAAAGGCATGCTGAACGCAACACTTATCTTGCTCTAATCCCCATAACTACATTCGTGTTAACAATGCCTAAAGCATCTAGAAAAATGCGAGGTGAAGGAAATAGAATTTTGATCAGGCATTCCCATTCTATATCAGTTTCAGTCCAACTGCAATTTATCACAGTCAGTACGGATATGCTAGTACCTGTTTCTTTGTCTCAGCTAGAAATTGTCAACATGAAACAGTTATGATTTTAATATTATGACCCAGTTTGTTGTAAGTTATAAGGAGAGTAGGGATATTGGGTGTCACAGGCTAATGAGAGGCAAAATATCGGTAAATATTATAAACAAACTATATTGACCACTCTCATTTCCAAATTCTAAATGAAACGAACATTCATCCCACTCATATTGAGGAGAGAAAGAAAATAGTCAAAAGTGGAATCACTTCGACAGAGGAAATAAAATTTCTCATAAAACGCTGCATCACTAATATGTTCGGGGGTGTTCCTAATTTTACAAATAGGGCATTTTATCCTCCCCATACTATAATCTATACCCATGTTTACAATATTATATACAGGTTGGCGCAGGGAAACGGGTAACTTTGAACGCTACAGTTGGCAGCACTGTAGAGCCGGCAGTTGTTCGAAACTTTGCACAATTGTTGTGAACGCATTTCCATTTAGTAATCATGGATCATTGGACTAGTGCGGAACGTGCAGAAGCTGTGAGAGCGTTTTTTAAAAATGCTGATAGTGCGACTGCCGCGCAGAGAATATTTCGACAGCATTACGGACATGCCCAATCTTCGCTTGCGATTACAACGTGGGTTTGTAATTTTAAAGAAACAGGATCTACCTTGCAAAAGAAACCTCTAGGTCGCATTCCAACGATACGTACCCCAGAGAACATTGAAGCTGTTGGAGCTGCAATCGAGAGAAGATCGCCGCTCTGTTCGACAGCATGCATCTTCGCTAGGGATTAAGCGACGAAGCTTACAAATAATACTATACACTTCCATCCCTATAAGTTGCAGATTGTGCAACAATTGCATGAACGAGACCCAGCGTCACGTATGGAGTTTAGTAGCAAGATATTGGCTAAAATCAACGAGGACGTGAATTTCCTTAGTAACATATGGATATCAGACGAAGCCCATTTCCACCTCAACGGATTCGTGAACAAACAGAATTTTCGTTATTGGGCACAGGAAAATCCTTGTGAGTTTCACCAGCGACCACTACATAGCGCCAAGGTCACAATATGGTGTGCTGTATCTTGTCATGGTGTTATTGGCCCTTATTTTTTGCACGTGAGGATGATGGTGCACTAACAGTAACATCCGCTCGATATGTTGATATGCTTCAAATATTCTTTACACCTAGTCTGCACGAACTTAAACATAAAAAAATGTGGTTTCAGCAGGACGGAGCTACGTCACATACTGCTCGACAATCGATAGCAGCAGTTCAATTGTTTGGAAGACGCATTATTTCACGTAAAGGTGACATTGAATGGCCTGCGAGATTCCCAGATCTTAGTCTTCTTCCTGTGGGGATATCTTAAAGGCAAGGTGTATTGTACACGTCCTGCAACAATCCATAAACTGAAGGAGAACATTGAAAAAGAAATCACTGCCATTCCTCAAGATTTTCTACACCGCGCATTCCAGATTTAAATCTTTCCGATGTCATCTTTAAAAAGTAAAGAGACACTTTTGGGCATTTTGATTGTATAAACATAAATGGCATGCTGAATACATGCATTTTCGTTACTAAATTATTTGTTTTATTGATTTATTCGTGCAAATAACGTTAATTCAAAATTTCCTGTTTCCCTGAGCCACACTGTACAATGAGAAGAAGACTAAATTTGACCAAGAAGTCTTGAAAGGGATGTGGCAAAAACCTGACCTAATGATAATTTTCCATGCAATGCAGTGAGGAGATACTTTGTTGTTCTGCCATCACACATTGGCAGAAACATTTGCTTAAAAGATATGGCAAAATGTGGCTACCCTTATTTTTTCTGTGTGTTAAGGCAAATGTTGGGTATGCTGTAACAGCAACTCTTGTAGTCCAGCGAGAGACAAAAATCTCATCAGTGAGGCCCTCTGAATAATAAATAATTGGAATTTGGAGTGGGATCCAAAATGATTTCAGTGAAATCGAAGCTTGGCTCAGGAAGTCTGGAAACATCATCTGCCGACAGTGCTTCAGTGACCAAGTGTATCACAAAAAATGCCATTCGTGCCAAACCCAAATCATTAAAAGGAGCTGCGGATATTCAAAAGAAAATATCTAATGCTCAAGAAATGCTTTTGTTATAAATTTAATATAATCTATTGTATATTAATGATTAATAAATCATTAATAATCGGGTGTATTGATAAGCAAAGTTAATAAGAATATCAAAAATATTAGGAAAACGGTGCATTAACATCTTCTTTAAATAGATAACCAGCTAAAGCAAACTAATTTCTGGTGTTGTCGTGATTTCTCCAGGGTCTGTATTAATACAAAGGAAAACAAAATATAGCACCATTTATATAATTTATCGTTATATTTTAAATTTTCCAAACTTTATACAATGCAATACACATTCTCAATAAAATACACGTTCAACAATTACAATCACATCAACACATTTACTTTCAATATAAAATATCAACGCAACAGTCAATTTTCTGATATAAAACGGCCACTGCAAGGAGTCTCGCTTGTCCAAGGTAATATTTTTTGGGGTTTACTCCCATGAACATACCCTCACTTCTAAAACCCAAAAAAGGAAAGGAAAGACTTGCAAGGGTTAACGACTAAAGTGAAAGATTAAAATACATAGATTAAAACATTCAAAATTTATTCTAAATTCTAAGAATCAAATTTAAAATTTAAAAATACTATTAAATTTTAAACACACAAATACAAAATTGAAGCCGAGACCCTAACCTCCATAATGGGAAAACTGATTTTACATGGTGTTAAAAGCATCAAACAGTAAAAGTAAATTAACTCGAGGCCAATGGAATGTTTGCACATGTTGACTACAGCAGCCCTACCAATAATCGCGGTGAAAAATTTATTCTATGCTTTAAGTCCAGAATAGCAGGAGAATAGCGAAAACTCCTACCAATTATCATTGACTAACTCGAGCAATGAATAAGTGAGGTGTAGTCAGAGCCCTTGTATCCACTAGGCTGATTAGACTGAAGCATAGGGCCCGGAACTTTTCGGGGCCCACAAATTTGTGGATTTTTTTAATGTTTACAGGGTTTTAATCGTAATAAGATTTAAAACAAATGTTCTACACTTTACACAAATTTGCTCTCAATTATAAATAAATACACGAAAAGTATATTAATATATTTATACTTTTTATTCTAACATTGACTGATACACTTAAAAAAGTACTTTTAAGAAAGCACTATTGTGAATCAAGGGCCTTTCATTTAGAAGAAAATCTTGTATGCATTGGACTGTTCAAAAGTGCCGAGAAAAATATAATTTTATGGCATCTAACATGCTTGTTTGGACGCTCGAATACGAGGCGCGCACAAGCGTGCCTCTTTGTAAAGGGCCCCTCAAACTAATTGGCATTTAAGAGGCCCATTCGCGTTTTCGATTGTTTCTATTTAAAAATATCAATATTAGTTTCGATTGATAGCAGCCAAAATCAAACCCAAACTTCAGTTCGAACATTTCCTTCTTACGGACTTATTATTTCAAATTATTATTAATCATATTTGAAATTATTTCTTATTCTAAAAAATTTTGTTTTATTGTAAGTACTGTAAATGATTGTTTAGAACAGCACAAAACACATTTGATGGTAAATTCTTGTTATAATATATTTTCCAGTATTTTTAATATTTCGAATGTGGAAAAGTAGCTGCTTCTCACGAAGCAATGTTGCGTGGGTCCACGGTGCAATAAAAAGCATGTGTTTTCCAGCATTCCTTTTACTTAAAATCGTAGTCAGCAAACAGAAAAGTTAGACCGTTGTCCATGTAACAAAACATTTTTAAGGGATATCCCAATAAATAAGAAATTTATCAACGCTGCAAAAGGTACAGATTAAAAAAAATCAAAGTACAGTTTTGTTAAAACCGGCAGTCCTAGAGTGCATACCGTCAGCTAAAGACTAGAGACTGCTTTTACAAGATTTTTTAAGAAAGGGTAAAAATGAGAATATTGTAACGTTTCTCCGTGGTGAATTAAAACCAACACAATATTTACAACAATTACGTTTATTCGGGAACAATTAAACACTAAAATCTACTTACACTAAAAACTACTTGGTCTATTTACAGATATATTATACGTAATTATTTACACTGTTATACGCGACTCCGTTCTCTTGATTTATTTACACAGTTCACTTCTTACACACTATTTATTTAAACAGTTCTCTTCTTCTACAGTATCAGTCAGTCCATGCACTGTCCACGGTCCACTGCACTTGACCCCAATTCCCTGCACAGACCACAATTCCCCTGCGCAGACCACAATTCCTTGCGCAGACCACACTTCACTGCGCACACCAGGGTCCACTTGCACTGCTGTTTACAGCGATGCCCACTTCACAGCTCAGCTTCCACTGCAGACTTCAGACTGCTGACTGCTGTTCAACCACTGCACCACTCTTCACCGCAATGCACACTTCCCAGCACAGCTTCCACTTCCGACACACTGACGGACTGACGTCTTACTGCTCACTACTGACTTCTGCTAAACTGACTTCTGTTAACTAACTCCTGCTAACTTCTGACTGACTGACTCGCGGCCGCCGGCAGCGGCGCATTTATACCTGCCTGGCGCGTGTTCCCAGGCACCCGGCAACTTCTCGGCGTTTCT
This sequence comes from Gryllus longicercus, assembly GCA_038098605.1. Classification (NCBI taxonomy): domain Eukaryota; kingdom Metazoa; phylum Arthropoda; class Insecta; order Orthoptera; family Gryllidae; genus Gryllus; species Gryllus longicercus. The sequence continues at coordinate 1,479,991 of JAZDUA010000238.1, forward strand.
CCGCGGCTCGCGGATTGACCGGAACCGTCTAGTTCGGGGGGAAGGGAAGGGGCGGCGGCAGATGACGCAATCCACGCGCAGCGACTTCGGCAGGTGATGCAATATTCGTTACAATATTCAGTTGTGCTCGTTCAGGAAAACTGTTTAATACACTGAGAAGAAATTATTTTACATTAAGGTAACTATTTTTTAGTCTGGATTTAGAGTAAGATTCGTATTCACAATTATCATCTGACATCTCCGCCTGCTTTATATTTTTTGTTTATATTCAACTTGTATTTTCAGATTCTTCTCCATATAATTTTTAATATATAAAAATGAATAAATATAAAAGTGGTGCGAGGAAACGTAAAGAAAGACATGAACGAAAAGTTAGCGAGGAAGATATTCTAAAGAAAATGCCAAAACTAACTACAATGTTTAAATTACCGAAAGAAAGAAATGAATCTAATTTAGAAGAGAACAAAACTGAGTTACACAACCCTGAAAATCAAGAATGTAACGAACAACCATTCAATTACTTGAATGATATTACAGAAGATAAAGCGAATAATATTGATACTGAGGCAATGGAATATTCTTCCGATCCAGCTGATTGGTTTAAGAATAATAAAGATTTAATACGTAATTTGCCGTCATTAGATACTAATAACAGAAATATTCAAGATAGTTTCCAAGAGGCTGGGCGTGGATATAATGGTCAACGACGATTTTTGAATAAAAATTTATTTGAGTTCAATTCAGAAAATGGTGAAGTAATTCAACGTGACTGGCTTGTTTATTCAAAATCTAAGAAAAGTGTATTTTGCTTTATATGTAAATTGTTTGCAAAACAAAAAACCCTCTTTTCCAATGACGATGGATTCAATGATTGGAAAAATGCAACCAAAGCTGTTAAACAACACGAAGGTAGCACACTTCCAGGAAGTCATAAAGATGCGTGTTCTACATGGTTCAATTTACGTAATAAAAATGCACGAATTGATAGTTTAAATGTTACTCGAAAAGAAAATGAAGTCAAATATTGGCGTGATGTACTGAAACGGTAATTAGCAACTATCAGATTTCTCTCTTCGCGAGGTCTTGCATTTGCTGGTAAATTATATTAACAGAAAAAAATTAATTAGTATTATTATATAAACGAAATTATACATAGATGTGAACATTTACAGGTGATAATCAGATTATCGGCTCTCCGCGTAATGGAAATTATCTTGGAGCACTCGAATATTTGAGTGAATTTGACCCCTTTTTAATGGAGCATTTGGAAAAATATGGCAATAAAGGCGTTGGAAATGTTTCATACTTATCACAGGAAATATACAATGAATTTATACACCTTATAGCGAATAAAATACTCACTGCAATTGTCGAAGAAATTGAAAATAGTCAAAATATTATTCAATCAGGGTAGATTGAATAATATGTTTCTCATACCGATCAGCTTACTTTAATAATCAGATATATTGCTGAATCTGGTTAGTATTTTATTTGATTATACAAAATACTCAATTACAATTAAAATTAAAAATTAATAGTTAAATACATTTTTCAGGAGAACCAGTTGAACGATTTATTAAATTTATTGACATCTATAGCCACACAGCACAAAATGTAGCTGAGTGAATATTTGACATTTTTAAAGAATTTCAAATAGACATCAATGATTGTCGTGGACAGACGTATGATAATTCTAGCAATATGGCTGGAAAATACAATGATTTGCAACAAAAAATTAAAAATGTTAATCCATTGGCAGTTTTTATTCCATGTTGTGCGCATTCGTTAAATCTTGTTGGTGAATGTCCAGCAGAATCTTGTTTATAGGCTGTTAAATATTTCGGATTTTTGCAAGAGCTGTACAATTTTTTTGCTGCTTTTACGCATCGGTGGAATGTTTTAACGAAGACATTATCCAATAATATGCCAGTGCCAAAATGTTTGTCTACAACATGATGGTCATCACGTGCAGATGCATCTGCTGCTTTAGATAAGGGGTATGCAAATATTTTGACAGCACTTGAAATATTAAAAAATGATGATACTCAAACAGCGACAACTAAACACGCTACAGATTCATTGATTTCGCAAATGAAAAAAATAGAGATTGATGTCATGACGAAAGTTTGAAATGAAATTCTCGTGCGTTTCAATTCAACGAGTCAATTTTTACAATTATCTAAAATAGATTTAGCTACTGCAGTAAAACAATATGAATCTCTAATCACTTATCTGAAGAAATTAAGAGACGAAGATATGTTTAGCACATATAAAGATTCTGCTAAAAACTTAATACCCGAATGCGCACAATACGAGTTTGATTCTAAAAGGTCTCAAAAACTCAAACATTTTCAAGATGAATCAGAAACGGAAGCTGCTGAAAGTACTAACTTAGCGTCTGCAAGAGGCAATTTTCGCGTTAATTCTTATTGCGTTATAATCGATGCTCTATCTGCTGCTTTGCAGAAACGATACGAAGCTTATGTTGAATTAAATAATAACTTTGGTTTATTTTACTCTTTAAAAACGATGTCCGCTTCTGATTTGCAGAAATGTGCTGATAAATTAATAACAATATATCCTAAAGATTTAGCGAATGAATTTTCAGCTGAATTATTGCATTTTGTTGCATATGTGAAAAATTTGAATTTCGATGGTCCAAAAGATATATTAAAATTAATCCGTACTCAGCAATTAAGACATTTGTTTCCAAATGTCGATATTGCTTTACGCATTTTTAATGTAATTTTGTGACAAACTGTACCGCTGAACGTGCATTTTCAGCTTTAACACGAATTAAAAGTACGTTACGCTCAACTATGAATCAAGAGCAAATGACTAATTTATCATTATTATTTATAGAAAATGAAATGTTTCGAAAGATTTCGTACACTGAAATTATGGACAATTTTGCAAAACTTAAATCACGAAAAAAAGCATTTAGGCATTGTGTCATCTTACAATACATAAAGAAGATTCATTACTGAACTGGTGGTGAACAAAAAAGTATACAGTGATAGACCAGAAATCTTTTTTTTAATTACCATACATAGTTTATTACGTTGTAATGCTATATAAAAAATTGAGATTAAAGTCGCATCGCTAAATTATTGATTGATTTTGTCATAAATTTAATTAGATTTCAAACAGATTTAACAGTTTTTTTCAATTAAAAATGTACTATTGTATTAACCACAGTTTTATTTATTATTTGGCCTAATTTCGCGTGCGAATATAGTTTTTGAATACTTTTTAGTATACATGTAACTATAATTTAGTATACATGTAATACTTTTTAGTATATTCCTTTACTAATAAATTCATCAGAATATATTAGTAAATGGTCAATTACTATATTTGTTAAACATTGATAAGTTGTTGTGATATATCCCGGGAAAGCATTCTTTGAATACTTCTTTTAAACACACACACACCACACACACAGACACACACACCACACCACACACACAGACACACACACCACACACACAGACACACACACACACACACACCACGGCACGGGAACCTGTAACCCATACGTGGCGCGTCCCCAAGTGGCGGATAGGGGAAAACTCGCTAGATATAGCGGGTAGGAGGGAAATAAAATACCTCCCGCGGGCCAAACAGGTACTGCTGCCTTGCAGTCAGGGATTGGGTTCCCAAAGGCTAGGGCAAGGACAAGCCCGAAATAAAAACCCAAGGAAGGATACTTCGCTTAAAAAATCAACAGCATGAGCAATGTCAAAACGAAACGGAAATAATACCCCCGGTAGTACCCCAATCATCGAGTTGGACAATCCACCCCCTGCGGAGGACGGCCTCACGGATTCGGGGGGAGGCCAAACATTGCTTTGCGCGAAGACGGGAGGAAAATCCTCAGTGGTGGCGGACTCGGGCACTGTTGCATTAAATGCTACGAGTACAAAAGACCAGCAGACAATTAAACGAGATAGCGAGGTGAGGAAGCGTCAGGAGCTTTGGGGTATGTTGGTGCAGAAAGTGAATGCACTATACGAGTACGCGAAGCCAAAGCACAATGTGCACAAGGAGATTAAGGCTTACGCAACGTCCATCAAGTGCCTCGTTGAGAAGCTAACTGACCTGGATGAAGATCTGGGATCAGCCACTACCGTCCGATCTCCCACGGATACAGGGGAGACACAGACCTCGCCTGGACTAGTTGCCCGATAGAAGGTGGATAAGTCGGGTAAGCGGAAGATGCATGAGTCGCCTTCCCCTTCCTCCTATAGAAGGGAAGAGGGCGCGTTGTCGCGTCAAAGGGATTCTGGCAGAACACCGGAAACTCCTGAGGTGACCAGCGAGAAACCCGGAAGTGAGCGAGTACCGGAAAACCCGTGGGAAGTTGCTCCAAAGGGGAAGAAAAAGAGGAAAAAACCGGCCAATGATGCGTCGCAGGGTGGTAAACTAAAGCATCCGCGTCCTAGACCTACCCGCACAGATGCTCTCCTCGTCAAGGTGGACGGGCAGAAATCGTCATACGCGGATATTCTTCGCCGAATGAAGAGCGACCCTTCCTTACAAAATGTCGGTATCTGTGTCAAGCGGATCAGGAGAACTGGAGCTGGAGACCTATTACTGGAACTGGAGAGGTCGGCTGGCGGGAAGGTGGATGAATTGAGGGGCTCCATATCAGAAAAATTGGGAGATGCCGCAACAGTTACCACACTGAGGGAGGAAACCACTGTGGAGCTGCGTGACCTCGATGAGCTCGCAACCAGGGAGGAGATCTGCGCCGCGGTGGAAAAGCAGCTGGAGGCAAATCTTGATCAGACAGCGGTGAAAGCACTACGGCATAGCTTCAGAGGTACGCAGGTGGCGGTGGTCTGCCTACCAACGGTTCTGGCGAGGAGGGCTGCCACGATCGGGAAAATTCGAATTGACTGGGTGATAAGCCATATTCGAATTACGGCTACGCCGTTAAGATGCTACCGATGCTGGGACTTCGGTCACCGTGCCAGTTCCTGCAAGGAACCTGACCGAACCAAGCTTTGCCGCAAGTGTGGGTCATGTGGCGAAGACTTGCGAAAAGGACCCACACTGCATGTTATGCTCTACGAAGTTTGAATCCAGCCACACTTCTGGCTGCCCGAAGTACCCGGTTTATCAGAGGGCACTCCAGACGACGAACAGGCAGAAAAACGGAGGTTACTCCAATTGAACCTCAACCACTGTGAGGCAGCACAGGACCTGCTGCAACAAACGGTGAGAGACCTTAAGATCGACGTGGCGATTCTTTGCGAGCAGTACACGAACATGGAGGGCCCTACTTGGTTTTCAGACAGGTCAAGTCGAGCCGCGATATGGACTTACGGTTTGCGTCAGGTCCGGGAGGTCATGACTGTACCATCGACCGGCTTTACCTGGGTTAAGGCAGATGGCATATACATTTACAGTGTATATGCCCCCCCTAGTCTCTCAATACCCGAATTCGAAACGCTGCTGAGCAGTCTGGTGGCCGATGCACGAGGAAGGAGACCCCTTATCATCGCTGGCGATTTCAACGCATGGGATACAGCGTGGGGCAGCAGGGTGACGAACAGAAGAGGAGAGGCCCTTCTAGACCATCTAGCCTCACTGGACGTTGTCCTAGCAAATACCAGGAACTCTCCAATCTTCTCCCGAAATGGCGATAGCTCCATAGTCGATTTGACATTCGTGAGCGAGTGCATTGCTCGCTCGGGTCTAACCTGGGTTGTGAGCGACCAATACACGCATAGTGACCATCATGCTATTCTCATTGAGATGGGTAAACCCGAGAAACGTCGGACACTGCACCACCCCAGTCGCAAGTGGAGCACGATAAAACGACACGGAGGCCCTCGTCGCCATGATGGAAGATGTGACCATATCTGAAGGACCACTGGAAGAGCAGGCAGAGGAACTCATGACGCATGTTGTCAATGCATGCGATGCCTCTATGCTGAGGTGTTCACCAAGCGACCGCCGATCACCGGTTTACTGGTGGAACGAAGAAATTGCTCAACTGCGCAGGAAATGCATCAAGAGCAGACGTCTGTGCCAAAGAGCAAGGAGCCGGCCCGACTCTGAGAGGTTGCGGGAACAACACCGGAATGACCGCAACGTCTTGAAAAAGGCCATCAAAGCGAGCAAACGTCTCTGCTGGCGTGAGCTGTGTCGAGAGGTTGATGAGGACCCATGGGGCAGGCCGTACAAAATCGTTACGACCAAGCTGAATGGCGCGGTCAACATGTCCCCGACCTGTCCAAACCTACTGCAGAACATCGTGGCCACTCTCTTCCCGATCCAGACGGAGACGAACCACGCAGCCGCGATACATCGACCCACGGACGTGCCCCCAGTCAGTCCAGATGAACTTCGGAATGCTTGCCGCCGGATTCAGGACACTAAAGCTGCGGGTCCGGACGGAATACCAAATGCGGCTCTGAAGGTTGCCATCAAAGCTCGCCCAGACTTCTTGGGCGTTCTCGACAGATGTCTGAGGGAAGGTTCCTTCCCGCGCTGCTGGAAACGACAACGGCTAGTGCTCTTGCCTAAAGGCAAGAAACCACCATGCGACTCGTCATCTTACCGCCCGATTTGCCTGTTGGACACAGCAGGTAAAATCCTGGAGAGAATTGTTTGCAGCAGACTTGAGACCTTCGTCGAAAGCAACAGCGGCCTTTCCGATAATCAGTTCGGTTTCCGAATGGCGCGCTCAACAGAGGAGGCACTTGGTAAAGTGGTGAGCACTGCTAGAGAGGCCATATCAGGAGCACGCTGGAGTAGGGGCACTAAGAAGTACTGTGCCGTCGTGACCTTGGATATTAAAAACGCCTTCAACTCAGCGAGGTGGAGCTGCATTCTAAATGCCCTTCATCTCCTGGAAGTCCCAGTGTACATCAGGACAATCATCAGCGATTACTTCAATGATCGAGTCCTGTTGTACTACACAGATGACGGTCCGAGGAGTTATGACGTGACGGGTGGTGTTCCACAGGGGTCGGTTCTGGGTCCCTTACTTTGGAACAACATGTACGATGCGGTACTGAGATTGGAGTTACCACATGGCGCGGAGACCATTGGCTTCGCTGACGACGTGGCGCTCGTCGTAGTGGACAAGCACCTGTTGGACGTTACCCTCGTTGCCAACAGCTCCATCGCGATAATTCGCCGGTGGCTGTCTCTGGTCGGGCTGGTCCTGGCCGATCACAAAACTGAGGCAGTGCTGATTACCAGCAGGAAGACACGGGAGACCATCACCCTCAGAGTGGGGAGACATGAGATCCAGTCCGAGCCACACCTGCGGTAACTCGGCGTATGGATCTACGCGCGTCTCCATTTTGACGAACATCTTCGACTCGTTAGCCAGAAATCGGATGGTGTGATCTCTGCCCTGTCGCGCATTATGCCGAACACCGGTGGCCCCATGCAAAGCAGGCGGAAGCTCCTCGCGACCGTGGTTAGCTCGACCCTGCTCTATGCAGCGCCCATTTGGGCCAGCGCCCTGGCAACCGCAGCATACGCCTGGAGGACCATATCCGTCTACCGTCGGAGTGCTTTGAGAGTGGCCTGTGCGTACCGCACGGTGTCATATGACGCCGTATGCGTAGTAGCAGGAATGACGCCTATAGAGATTCTGGCGGACGAACTCCGACGGATCTACTACCAGGGAAGACACGGCTCACGAACAGATGCTCTCTCTGCGCTGGAAGAAGAGAAGATGGAAACGATGACAGTGGCAAAGCCGCTGGGACGCAACGCTGAACGGCAGGTGGACCCACAGTCTTATCCCACGGATCAGCGAGTGAGCGTCGAGGGTTCACGGAGAAGTGGACTTCTTCGTGACTCAGTTGCTGACGGGGCATGGATGCTTTACAGCGTACCTGCACCGATTTAAGGTCGATGACGACCCGACGTGTCCAGCTTGCCCAGGACAGGGGGAGGATGTGGAGCACGTGATGTATAACTGCCTGCGATTCTGAGGAGAACGAGACCAGCTGCAGGAAATCCTGCAACAGCGCCTGACACCGGAGAACACCATACCACTGATAGTGACCACGGAAGACAGATGGGCCGCAATTGCGACGTACGCTGACGGGTCATGCGACGCCTCAGAATTGAAGAGCGCGCGAGGAGTGGAAGCCAATAAAGGCGTAAAGGAGGAGGTCTAGAATAGCCCCGCCACCCCACCTAACGAAGTAATGCCTGACGGCGGTTCCGTAGGTGGGGCGAGGGACGTATGGTTTCAGTGGGTATTATCTACGGATGAGTCCCACACGAATCGGCCCGGATATGGGAGTCTGGGCCCATTGTGCGTAAATGCTTTTCCCCCGTCGTTAAAAACACACACACGCACGCGCACACGCACACGCGCACACGCACGCACGCGCGCGCGCACACACACACACACACTCACACACACTCACACAAACACACACGAGATATATAATAAATATTTCTATTATTTAATCGACGCACGATGTGTAATTTGCAACTTGTGCAATACTATTATTGTCATATTGTTTTTGAAAAAAAAATATTTTTATTGTTGTTAATCATTGTATTTAAAATTTAATATATTCTAACTAACCCACCTACACCCAAACTTACCACCTTCAACAGCAGCACGCATGAACCGTAAGCGGATTATCAAGATTTTGCTCGTGAAGCGAGCTTAAAAATCTAGGGAGCAGGATCTTCAGGGTGCGAGAAAAGTTTGAACCCTTGACACAATAAAATCACACAAATTGCACACAAACGAGCGTATAATTTACCCATAAACTTTTAGTGGCATCAGTTCATGACAAAAACCAAGAATATAGAATCACACTTTTACAAAGAATGATCAAAACACAAATACAAACCTTTACAACACACACTCATATGAATGAACACATAATTTACTCCAAAATTGATACTCTGAAATAATTACTCTAATCTACACTGGGAATTCCCTTGGAAAATTAATTATATCTAAATTTATGCTATTCTAATTACATTGCACATAAACCAAAATTTCAATTTACAATCTCCTGCTTCAAAATATTACATGCAAAGAAAAAAAATGTGTGCAAGTGCACTACTCTCATTTACAATTTAGCTGTGTTTGAAAATAGCAGAATAATAAATGTTCTAAGTATAATATTTTATGCAGGCAATAGCGCATCAAAATGTCTCCTACTATAATACTGCAATTTGTTGCCACCCGTGTCCTCAATTTCTTAACACTTTCCTATACTAGTTTTTCCCTGCCGACGTGAACTTGACCTATTTTCCGCGCCCTAACCGTTGCCTCGTGGACTTCCCACTTTTGGCCTTGATGGTCGTGCGTGCGCTGATCTCTGCGTCGACGTCGCTTGGTCCCAGCTTCTGCGTCGCAAGAGACGGGATTCGCCTCTGCTGTCTACGCTGTCTTCTTGCGTCCTCTTCCGTTCTTCTTCCTAGTCGATCCGTCTTCTTCCTCGTGCGTCTGGGTTCTCGGTTTCTTCTTCCTCCTTGTCTGCTACCGGCGCCTCTGACTACGCCCACGTTGCGAAAATGTCCCTTGCACTTCGCCGAATACTCCTGCAAGTTCCTCGCTCGTTGCTACTTCTACTTTGCTAAACCAGAACTTTCAATGCTTCTCTCACAACATGTAACTTTTACTTCCCGTGTCATTAATTGAAGAAATACTTTACTGAATCTGCACTATCTCGCGGACGACTGACTAGAACGTCTGTTCGACGCCGAATACGCCTACCTAGCAGTCGCTGCATCGGCAAACAATATCTAAACTAATGTTAACGAAAGTGTTGGCTCGGCGAGCGGTGATCAAAATGCTACTGGCTCGGCGATCGGGAATCCAAAGAGAAGAGCTGCTTACTCGACGAGTGGTGGCAAGAAAAAGAGAGCTTCCGCTTGCGGGTTCGCGTATTTATCGTCCGACGCCTGGGGAAATTCTCCGTGGTGGGGCTGCTTCCCATCTCTCAACCCTTCACAAGGAAAACGTTGCTCGCTAGTTCGCCTTCGTTTAGTACGGGCAACGGATACCAGGCCGCGCGTTTAAGAACCTCTGCTTTCCGCGCCTGCTATCCTCGCTGCCTGTGGGTGTTCGTACATACGAGACGGTGGTGTTATGGGGTTGCACAATCCCATAACGCCACTATATATAATTATTTAATAATAATGTTTATTAATAAAACAAATATTTAATGAAATAATTATGTAGGGATGTACATTAATTATTATCCTAGGGCCCAAGGGCCCATTACATTTCACAGCCTAGGGCCCAATAGCATGTTACAACGGCCTTGGGTCTAGTTTCCATAGCAACCGCTACAACCCAGAAATGCGAAAACAGAGGCGAATAAGAAGGAACTGTTGGTGCGTTTCGCTTCATTGTATCATTGTCACTTTCAATTCTACTGTATTTACTTTTCCTGTGTTTTCTCGAATAATTGGCAACCTAGTTTATTTCGTTAATCATTAATTTGTTCGTATTTTCTTGGATTTTTGGCACTGGAAACTTCCAAGTGATTTTGTTGGCCTTTCTGGTATATCCGGAGTTCATGGTGTCGTTCACTGAACCGGTTCACTAGAGGGGAATCGACTCACTGAACCGAATCCTTGTTTATTGTTCGCATGTTGTAATGGTCACTATGTTATCGCAAGAATTATAATTTCTATTTAACACTCACATGCTACTTAAACTATCATTACTGCTCAAAGCCAAAATTTAATTACCAAAAAAAGTATCTTATCTACTTAACACTTTTTTATATGCTCTAGAATTCGCAGTATATTTCACTAACACTTTCTATTTAAACATTTTTATTATTGGGGGGCTATCGCCCCCCAAACCCCCCATTTTAATAATATAAAATCAACCAGACTATTTTTTCAAACAAATACTATATGTCAAAGATAGCAGTATTTTATTAGAAAAAAAATATAAAAATATAACTCACATAATCGCTGAAATTACAGAATTTTTAGAGTATTAAAAATACTATGGTAGTAAAATGAGTGTAACATATCTGCACTAATTACGTAGAACATCCTTATAACACGAAAAACTTCAATGATTCATCAACGTATCACCAAATCTGCTTATATCTGAAAAAATAAACACTCTTTACTTCTTATGAACTAAAGTTCAGTAAATTAATAAGTCTCCTCTCAAACCACGAATCCTTTCGTACAGACATTTTCACACAATGAAAATTCTGGCATCTTTCTCTACAAATCCACTCAAACCCATCTGTTATATCCTTTCTCTCAATAAACTTCATTTCTTTCTGGCATACATTACATACACGTCGAGACGCAAGCAAACCCACTTTCTGACACAACTGAATCACATTCAAACTTCCCTTTTGGCGCAAATCATAAATAAATTCTGAATTCATACCTTCCATCTCGGTAGAAACACAAAACAATTAAAAAGGAACTTGAAATGGCAATGAAACACGCAAATCCACGCCACAAAATTCTTCACTATTTGAATATTCATCAAATTATGAAGTAAATAATTTTGTAGTCTTAGTAACAACTAAATGTGTTGTTAGGAGGCTGTTTTATTAGTAAATCAAGTCTATTTCAACCAGCTAGATAAAGTCTTAATTTTGTGATTTAAAAGAGTGTTGTGAAGTGAAATTTTAGATGTGAATTGAAATTTAAAATGTATCGTCATGAAGAAAAAATGTTTCGTAATTGGAAAAATGTATAACTTAATTTGGAAAAGTGACATAGTTAAATTGTGATCAACCAAATTGTGTATATATTTATGCTTTGAATCAATGCCATCAAGATTTTTTTCCAGTGATAGAAGTGAACCGTGAAACTACAACCTTGTGAATCACGAGATTGGTGAACCGAATCAGTGAACCAAAGGAACCGAAGGTCAGTGAACGACACCATGAACTCCGGATCAACCCATGTGTGAATCTTTTTTTATATATTTAGCTGAATTTCGAAATTTAATAAAAAGTACAGAAAATTTATTTTCATTGAGTGTTCTGAGAAAACTTCCTATTTTAAAATTAATTTCCATACTGCTAGTTTCTTATATGTTTTAAATCTAAATTTTCTAGCTTTTCTACAAAAAGTACAAGAACTCGTCTCTTTTTATTGGCTGTCAGAGATCATCCCTCTCTGCAACATCAATAATCTCTTGGAAAACACAGTAACAGAAACTACCTTTTTTATTTTATTTATTTACGTCAAAAACAGTTAAAAACTGTGTGACGTGCTATGGGAGAAGTTAATTTGAAGTTATATTTATGTTCAGAAGTAAAACAAGGGGCCATCTCAGCATTTGCTCGAGGATTAGGGAAACTGAACGAAAATCTGATCGAAATGGGGGTCATTGACCCAGAAGCTGAAGTACAATACTTGTTACAGGTTCTTTACAATTATACAATCCAAATGGTATAAAATACATTAAATGTCATTGTTAAAATTAATATTACTTTCCGTTTGGATGCTTTTGGACCTTTAGTAAAAATGTTAGAAAGGAGTGGATTGGTTTTCAATGTAAATAAAAAAAATGTTATGCCAAATGTAATTCTGCAGAACCTTCTCTTCAACTTCACATAAAGGATTAATTTTATCTAAATGCATGTATATAGTATTAATTTTTTAATCAACATTTGATAACTAAAAGTTACATACCAAATTCACATAATAACAGTGAAAAAAATGTTGCAAATACATAGTTTTCACTAGATATTGACTTAAAGATTGGTTCATTATGAACTCAAATTAATAGATTTGAAGTTCTAATAAATCTTACATTACCTTAATAATAAAAACAATTATTGACATAATGTTTTAATGTGAATTTGGTAGGCAATAGTTATGATCATGTCAGTATCAAAGTTGGTCGTTAATAAACAATATTCATATATTAATATGAGTATTTGAATTCATCAACCTCTGTCTTAAAATAGAAAAAATAATTTTCATATTGGGGTATTTTAACATGCTGTTTTAAGTTGGCCTACCTTTAAGATATACTTTAATAAGAAAAGGCAAAACTATTTTATTACATTCTTTCAAGTGAAAGAATGTAAGAAAGAATTTTAATGATATATTTTTTTATATAAAGTTTTGGAGCGTAAAGGTTAAGAAATTGAATAAATTAAAAATTGATATTCTTGATATGATAAATCTATTGTAATACGGGTCAGAAATTAATTTCATTCACTCACAATTATTTACACACATTTTCAAATAGTTGTATGTCAACAAAAATTTAAAAAAATTAATTTTTTGTGAGCAAGGGAAAATTCAACTTGACATTTAATAATTCATATAAGTGGGATTAAGCCAAATGTTGATAAATTCAGTATAAATTACTTCACAAACTAACATTGTTCAATTATAAAATTGAAGAACATCCTATTCTTATATCAGAATTAAGTGTTCTTAATGGCATATGAATGAAATGAATACATGCTGCAGTTTTAATTGGTAATGAAGTTGCATGTAAGATTTCTTCTTCTCTAATAATTATAGTAAAATAATCATATTAACATTCTCCAATCAAGTTGGGATATACTTCTTTTTTTATATTTATTTTCCTATAATTTATTTTATTTCATTATAAAATTTTCCAAGTATTTTAACTTTGTTTACAATTATTTATGGCAAGATGCCAGCAGATAATTTAAATGAACATAATATTATCCACGATTTAAAAGAATAATTTATTAACTATATTTGAATAAATAACATTCTGTTTAAAAAGAAGTGAATTGAAAAGGAGGGAAATAATTATTTAAATTAAGAAGGAATAAAAGGAGAATGCATAAAACGCCTGAAATCTGCGCTCGCAAATCATCACGCAACAGAGTGGGAAAAGCCAAGTCCCTCTGTATACATATTATTACTACAGTCCTGCTCCTCCAGATATTTCATTCTAATATGGCCGCCGAAGTAGTGGAAGCGTGAATATTTTGTCTGGTGTTTATTTGTGCTGTTATTGTGAACTCATATGATTGCTCGTTTCTGATGTTGATTAAAGAACAATAATAGGCTTATTTGGGAAGTATTGCAATATGCCTCGCAGTTGCGGTGTGTTTGGATGCAAATCCAATTATAAAAGTGAGCCGACAGTGACCATATTTTCATTCCCGAGTGATGAAACCAGGAGAAAGCTATGGGTCAGATCTATTAATCGCGCCTTTTTCCAGCCCTCGTCGTCCTCAGTCGTGTGTATTAAGCCTGTAAAAAGGGATCTTTAATAAGTGTACCTCAGAACAAATTAAAATTGACTGAAGATGCGTACCCTACCACATTCAAAAATCAAAAAGTACTTATCCAAACATTTGCCACGAAATCGAACAACTAGTGAAAGAAGAGAAAGGCTGAAAATACAAGATGAAAGTAATTTCAGTGCAAGGTGTGAACAAAACAAGATTGCATTATTTGCAGCCTTTCAGACCGGACTGAACACTAGAAGTGTTACCTTTATAAGAATTAGTGATAGTGGTTTTTTTCTGTGCCAGAACACATAATAAGTTTTAAGGTATATAGTTTGTTGGAAGTGATGATTTTCTTTAAAAGTGTGAGCTTGACAAAAAATACTTTTAAATGGATTATGTGATGATTGGACCAAATTTGATTCATTAATTACTTATTTGGAGAGTTTTGATCTTCAAGAATTATCAGCAGAGAAGAAATGAGTATAAACATGTTGTAAAGTATTAATATTCCTGAAACTGAAGATAGTGATATTGTAGAAAAGAAATTAATGTGTATTGTGGTCCAACTTGAATTAGTGTTTAAGAAACAAAATAAGTACAATTCTGAGGTGTTATTATGGTCATGCACAATGTCATGGTCATATCGAAGGGCATATACTTTCCTTCTGAAAAGTAATTATTTAACGTTACCCCATCCATCTTACTTAAAAGGAATTATTGGTGATATTGGAAATAATAGGTCAGGCATTCATTCATATCATGTTGCATTCTTGTAAGAAAAATTTAAATTATTGAGTGAACATGAAAGAATTGTTGCAGGGAGCGCAGTGTGGTCACTGCAACATGTATTAAATATAGCAACAGAAAAACATTTAATACATAAATGAATGAATGAATGAATGAATGAATGAATGAATGAACGAAGGATCAAAGGAACGAACGACGGAAGGAAGGAAGGAACGAACGAACCAACCAAAACCAACCAACCAAGCAATAAACCAACAAACCAAGCAAAGAAGCGACGAGGCAAGCCAGCCAGCAAGCAATTTAGATGAGGTTTTTTTTACATTGAAGACAGGAATGTAAGCAGGGATGAAGAAGTAGATAGAAAAGGGAATACTCTCACAGCATAGATGAAATGAAATTTTTGAGTGAGATGAAATTTATTTATTTTAAGTTAGGGATGTGTTAAAGTTAATGATAAATATATAAGAAGCTATGAGAATTTATTCAAAATTTAGATACATTATATTTTGCGACTCAGCAAATTAGGTACAGAAAGAATTGGACGGATCTTCTATATGTCAGTGAATGGTCATTAAGTACTACTAAATGTTTAACACAGAGGTTTTGAAGGAGCTAAGATTACGTACGTATTGTTGAATTTCTTCTAATGAAGACTAGAAAGGGAGGAAATTTCGTCAACATACGAGCAAAAACACATGGAGTCACGAGTTCAGGCCCTGAGAAAAATGAAAAACGTTGAAAAATAAAGTATATCGTAATGATAATATATTTCGTAACTATAATATTAACAATATTAATAATATGAGAATGTTTTATAATACTATTCGGATTTTAAATTAAGTAAAAAGAGGGGGATTAAAAACGATCAATTCATATTGTAGGAAAAATTTTCATTTTAAACCCCATATTAGAAAAGTAGATATTATGGAAATTTAGGAACTATTTACCAAGACATGAAAACCCGACACAACATCTCCCACCCGTCAGCCAGCGATATATACTACATTTATTCCTGGGACTGCGAACAAGGGACCATCCCGGCATGCACCTTGCGATTGAGTAAACCCAGGTAAACCTCAATCAGAATGGTGGCTTAAAGCCAAGGCACAATACCCTGTCAAAAACACAATACAAGTTAGCAATTTAAGTCACACAAAATACAAGAAACGGAAGCATTTTGAATTGAATATTATGTCTTAACAATGGTGAAAGTTGTAAGAAACGAGGAACTGAAACAGAAAGATTGCCAATTAGTAAAACACATCTAGACAAACATTAAGATCACATGAATTATATTTGGAATACAAGCACATGTTGGTACATGCACGTATGCATATTACGTTGCACAAATGAGCAAATGCACAAATGCAAAATCACGTACTAATAACACAGGTATGCACATTTGTGTTCTGTAATAAAAGTGATGTATGGGTTGAGTTTGGTTCTATATATGTTATTTAAAAACGACTGGGAGTGTACAAATAGGTTTTAATGACAAATAGCTAGATTACAGAATGTTCAAATTATTTAATAAGTATAAATGTAAATGTGACTTAATGAGGGTAAGTGTAAAATTAAAATAAAAAGAAATTCGAAAATTTTGTGTGTCACAGATATATGATCACGTTTTAAAGTTAAATAATTAAAATAATAGGATTAAATTTAGAGGAAACAAAGAGTTAAATAATATAGAATGGAAATTAAAAGTAAGAGAGGAAGGAAACAAAAAACTAGGATTTTACTCGTGGTGATCCAAAGAGAGAGGGAGAGAAATAAAGAGAGAGAATATGACAAAGGATAGAGGATGAGATGAAAGTGTTTATTTGAAAAATGGAGTAAAACAGTGTAAGAGGGGTAGGATTGGAATAAGAAAGGTATTCGTCATAGCGCTGAAACAGCACGGCGTCCACCCAGTTCTCAGTATTAGCGGACGGGCAGTGGCAATGTCATTAAGTAGTATTTTCATGAATCCAGTTTGTGACTTCTTTTTTAAACTTTTGAAATGTACAACTACTTTTACAGAGGAGGAAAGATTGTTCCAAGCATGAATGACAGTAACAGTGAATTATTAGCTAAAAGTAGAGGTATTGTGGTGCGAAATACAAGTAAGGCGTGACGCTCGGGCACGATGTAGCTTGATAAACTGAAATCGTTGTGAGAGGGTGATATGATGAGCGCTGTTTAAAATCTTGTAGAGAAGAAGAAAGCAGTGAAGTAAACGCCTTTTATCAACGGTAAGCATTTTAGAATCAGCGTATAAAGTTGAAATGTGATCGTATTTTTTAAGGTCAAAAATAAAACGAATACATGCATTTTGGGCTACTTGTAATTTACGTTCCTGTTTTAAATTTATGTCAGTCAATAGGAAATCACAGTAGTCAAATTGAGGCATAAGGAAGGATTGTACCAAGATCTGACGAGTTTTTGTAGGTAAAAGAGTTCGCATGTGTTTCAAAACATGCAGGGACGCGAACACTTTTTGACAGATTTTATCAATTTGAACATTCCAGTTTAGAGTATTATTCATTTGCACATCTAAATTTTTCGCGTCGTTACACCACGATAGAGGAGTTCCATTTATGCAAATATCAGGGAGAGCGGAAAGTGATAACTTTTTTTGGGAGTTTCTGGAGCCGATTGACACAGATTTATTGGGGATTAGCAGTAGCCCCATTGAAGACGACCAAGAGGAGAGACTATGTAGGTCATCGTTGATTTTTTGAGTAATTTCGAAAACGCGAGAAGGTGGTGGCGGCATACAATTGGAGATCATCAGCATACATGTAGTGACAACAATTTTTTATTGACTTGCCTATGTCATTAACATAAATAAGGAACGCGATGGATCCTAACACAGCCCTGTGCAACGCCACGTGCTAATGGCAATGTACACGACACACTGTCACCGCACACAACTTTTTGTTGTCGGCCAGATAACTGGAGAACCATTTGAGGGTGGATGTGGCACATTCAATGTTTTTTAACTTTGCTAACAAAATATCGTGGTCGACAGAATTGAATGCCTTGCTAAAATCGAGAAGGACGAGAATTGTAATTTTACCGTTGTCCATTGCATTTCTGGCGTCTTCAATTTCACTGAGGAGCGCAGTTCCCGTGCTTTTACCGGGTCTAAACCCTGACTGGTTTTTGTTCAAAATACTGAAATTTTGAAGGTGATGTTCAATCTGTTTCCTGTCGATCTTTTCGAGAAATTTTGATAATGTTGGCAAGATACTGATGGGACGGTAATCAACAGGGGTCATAGGATTGGCGCTTGTAGGGAGAGGATGGACAAGTGCAGTCTTCCAGGCCGAGGGAGGAAAGGTTCCTACTTTCCTGGAGGAAAGGTTCCTACTATGGCTGTCAGCTATTACGTTTATACCTCTCAAATTTTCATCTGTGCATTTAATTGCCCAACAACCATTACCAAATTTGGCAATCCTCTTTTTAACTTTCAACCAGTGGCGGCTCTGGGATTAGAAAACAGGGAGGGCACTCAAAGTTACGGGATCAAAATAAAGTTAGGAATTTGAAAAATTGTTATATTTGGATTAAGTCACAAAAGTAATAATTACAATTGAATTATCCCCCAGGAAGACAGACTTAACACAGCATATAAATTAAATTTAGTCCTCTGTTTTTAGATTCTGGGAATTTATCTATTACTAATTCTTTAAAATTGAGTCTCACAACAAAACTCTTTCTAATGATACCACACAAAGTGCATTCAATCTCTCTTCCGACACGGTATTTCTTAAAAATGTCTTTAATCTTTTCAAAGTAGAGAAAGTTCTTTCGGATTCTACCATCGTCATTAGAGTTGAACAGATTACTTTTAATAGTTTAACTGATCCAGGAAACACATTCAATTAGTTATTATTCACTAATGCTTCCAAAAGTGGTAAAAGTCCTTCACACAGCCCAAGTCACTCCTTTTATATAGCACATTCAGCTCAAATTTCAATTTGCTAGCTCACGAACGGAGTCCTGTAAAACGCGGTCAACCTTGTGTTGGGGAAATTTTCCTGATATTTTTGGAACATTTTACAATCAAAGAGGGAACACAAGGTTAAAATGCTCCGTAAAATTAAGACGGCCATTTACCCCTGCGAAATTTCCGTACAAAAGAACGAGGTTGTGTAATTTTCATATCAGGCCGAGGTGGTCCAATTCTCTTCATGCACAGCCTTGCTTCATAATCAAGATTGACAGTTTTCAGGTATTTTACAGAATTGGAAATCATTTTCAATCTCACGACACGAATGAATGACTTGAACTGGACGCAAAGATCGGAACACAAGAGTACTCACACAGTTTGTCTACGGATCGGAAATATGATGCTAACCATGCCGATTGAACACTACTGCACTAAATGCTTGTGAAGGGGGTCATCAGTTAAACAGAAAACCAGCAGATAGCTCTGCCCTGGACGTAAGTCAAGCGGAAGGAATATTGTAAGTTTAAAAATCGATCAATAGGTAGATCCGGGCAACGAGGCTGCTGGGCGGCGGCCGCCATAAAGGGGCCCATAAACGCTCAATATTATTGGGCAGTGTGGGTTGCACAATATTTTGGATGTTGGCCCTAGAAGGGCAATATTATTGTACAATATTTTGGTTTGTGTAAATAATTGTATCGTATGGAGGCGATATTGATGATTGTGCAATATATTGCACAATAGAGAACACAGACGTACAACCGCATGGCATATATTGTAGAATCAGTCCCAACCAGAAATTTTATGAAAGTAAAGCCATGTTGAGTGATACTGAATTTTGTTGTGTGATGATTGCTGTGGCCGCCCATGCGAAAACGTTAAAGAACTCGCGAAAAAGTATAAAATGGGCCAAACAGTGGTTTATTGAGAGGGAGAAGTACACCCACAAAAATTACTGAATGAATTGAGAGTAATTTAACCAGATGACTTTCGCACCTTTTTACAGATGAATGGAGAATTAGTTGATGAACTCGTTGCTTTGGTTACTCCTCAAATCGAGAAAAAGGACACTGTCATGCGCGATGCTATTCCTGTAAGTCTACGGTTGTCCATAACCCTATGATATCTCGCAACCGGGAATACGTTTGAAGATATGAAGTTTTTAACTGCTGTTTCACCTCAGTAAATAGGTCGCATAGTTATGAAGAGTCGGAAAGTCAATAGTTTGCATAGTTATTTTTGCATTTAATTGGCATTATTCAAAAATTTTGGCGTAAATTTTGGCAAGAAAAAAATTGACACAGGTATCTACTGAAGATATGCATGAACTGCCTTATTGATAAGAAGCGAAAAAGGTTCTTGTGTCTTGGGGTGGCATTCTGCTGAATCATTGGGATGATCGAATGAAGGGAGGGACTGAACACTGTACAGGGTGGACACACGTGACGTATTAATTTGCACTGAATTACTGTGTATTGTCCCCATTTGTCCCTCAAATAGGATATCATTGATAGCCATTTTCGCAAGCAGCTGTTGTGGATCCATTTTTCTGAGCTCGACTGCCCAACCTGCAGCTACTACGTCACAGTCGTCATGTGATTGTTGAAGGCGCTTGGCAGCCAATTTCACCAGTTTCTCAGGGGAATCACCAGCTTGTTTTTGGAAGGTCCTTAATTCGTCTGGAAAACAAAATGAGTGAATTTTCAAAGTACATTATATATATATATATATATATATATATATATATATATATATATATATATATATATATATATATATATATATATAATTTTCTGGGCGCAGTCGATGGGAAACATGCCGCAGTAAGGAAACCCTACAATTCCGAATGACTTTACTTCAACTACAAAAAATTCTTCAGCATTGTGATGCTGGCAGTAGCAAATGTGAACTATGAGTTCATCATGGTTGAAGTAGGAATAAATGGACGAATATCTGACGGCGGTATAATCAGTTACACGAAGTTTGGGCAAACGCTTGCAGACTGAGAATTCCTGAACCTGCACAGCTGCCGAATAGTCGGCAAATATTGCCATTCGTTTTCTTAGGAGATGACGCTTTCTGGATGATAGGAAATTTTATGAAACCATACCCTCAAGCAGGATTAAATGTGGAGAGAAGAATTTTCAATTATCGGTTCAGTCACGCTCGTCTTCTGATCGAAAATGCCTTTGGGGTTTTGGTCAGCCGATTTGGTGTACTGCAGAACCCAATCGGACTGTCTCCAGAAAAGTCTCGAGCAGTTGCCTTGGCATGTTGTTATTTACACAACTTTTTACGCAAATGTCAACCACGAGTTTATGTCACTAGGGGTTTTCACGAAGGGATCCTGGAGGGATGTTGCAAAGGAGATGACACCGCTGCAGCCAAACAGTACCTCCAGAAACGCAACAACTAGTGCTAAAGTAGTCAGAGATACATATTTTAATTTCTTTAACAATGAAGGCCAAGTTCCATGGCAATGGAAAATTGTAGGCTCAATTGCCTCGACCAATAATTAAAAATGTTGTATCTAAAATAATAACAATAGCAATAATAAAACAGGTACGATGAAATATTTGGTAAAAATGTGTAATGGAGAACTTGTTTCGATTCAGCAAAGAATGTTAATAACTAATACGTTGATATTACGTACAATTAACTTGTTGAGAAAATTAATAAAATGGACAACTTACTGTGCGGGAGCTGGTTTCATTTGCATCACCATAATCCTCGTCGTTGTGAACCACATCAGCATCAATAACATGCTCGTATATGTTCATCGTGCTGATTGAAGCAGTATGAGCTTCTTGGGTCTCATTTCTTCAAAATACCATAGCACAGTTCCACTTTTCTCTGCATGACAAATCCATTTTAGTGCTTTCCGGAAGTTTGATAGCAAAGAATTAATTTTTTTCATGACCTGCTGATCTGACTTGTAAAATTGCTGATTGTAACAAATGAATCTATTTCATTTATATATTCAATACCGTTTGGTTTTAAGTAAAGAAAACCTAGAATGTCTCCTCAAATAAGAATAAGACCATATAAATCAGTTAATTACGATTATGAATCGAGTAAAGCAGTTGATATTCAAAATGGCTTTCAAGAAAAGCCGCAAAAAAAGTTTTAATTTTGAACTCCCGCTTACGAATTACCAGTAAGTGTGATTGGCACACTCAAGGAGAGGGGAGGAATACAGGAGTGAGGAGACGCCATTCTAGTCAGCGGTGGTGCGCCCGGTGCAGAGCAGAGAGTATATTACAGAGTCGGCACTCAATGTTATTCTGAAGCTCCTTATTTTCATGGAGGGGAGAAGGTCGACCTCCCACTCCGACAGAAGCAACGAATCAGAAAGAAGTATCCATTTCTGTCCCTCGCCAGCCAATAAGCGTGCGAAGGCGATCTACCAATTGAAATGGAGGGCAGACGTTACCCGGGACATTTGAAATTGCTTTATCTCGCAATTTTCCAATACAGCAGGTATTTAAAGAACAATTTATTTTACGTGAAATTAATGCGTAAGATAATGTAGAAGTCGGTAATTCTGAAAGGATTGTTGTGAGGTAGTTAAATAAATTGTAATGATGCAAGTGAAAATAAAAATATTTCATATAAATAATTTTTATTTGCAAAATACATAAATACACATGTACAAAAAAAAATACAATATGCATGAAGAAAAATCATGTTATGTAAAATAAATAAATTCTGGCGAATCATGTGCCACACTAATATTACACAATTTCACTGCAGCTAAACAATACAAAATATAACCAAATGTAACATACAAATACCTACTTAAAATTATATCTATATATAATTTTCACCCTTCCCATCACCTTCTTGGATGCAAATGGTATGGTGACAATTATATATATAAGGAGCGATAATCACACACAGAAAAATGTTCAAAGTATTGGTTGTCTCGGTACCTTAGTGGTCACAGAATCTGGGCATAAACTAGAAGGCTGAGTTTCAAATCCTGGCCAGGGCAACCAATTCTTGGAAAAAATTTAACTATTAAAATTATATCATTCATAAAAGAATTCTTTAAATCGTCATTTAGCAGTTGTGAAGAAATATGTTTAGAAAATAGTGTAAATTTCCTGGTAACAATCCCAAACTATTGTACAAAGAGCTATGTATATAGTTCACAAGACAGTTAGAAGACTTTTTATATGAGAAACAAACACCTTTAATTTGGTACATTTTATGTGTATACAAGTGAAACTATAACTTTATTTACATTGCCAAGGCAGATTTCTACTATTCTTCTGATCAGTGAAATATTGGAGTCCTGCGGCTTGGATATTCAGGAAAAAATCCATCTTATGTGTTAGAAGAGATGTTATGCCGATCAGATGGCCGAGATCGCTAAGGCAGTAGTGCCGGAGTGATCTCGGACCAGATCGCGGGTTCGAGTCCCGCCTCGGGCATGGGTGTATTTGTGTGTGTTTGTATGAGTGTGTCGTCCTTTCACCCCTCATTATCATCATTCCATCTTTCATACCCCTAGAGCTAACAGCCCTGGGGGATAAAAATTGGATTCAGTAGAAAATACTGATCCCCCCCCAATTGGGTGACACATACACCTGCTACCGCGATATATGAGACTGAGCCACGGTAAATGCAGGTTGTATGTACGCGTGGTCCTATGTGGCCTATTCGCGAGGAAGAAGAAGAAGAAGAAGAGATGTTATACCCTATGTAGGAAAAGATATCGAGTAGATTTAACAGAATCTACTTCAAATTGATTTATCCCAAAATACTTTTTAGACTTGTAAATTTGCTTTCTGACAATATATTAACTGCCCAAAACCACAGCAAGTTGCTCAATTACACACTATCACATCATACACTCAGAATTACATAGTATTTCCTATTAAATATTCAATTGATTTTAATTATGAAGAAAAGATTTTCATTATTGTCTGTTCAGTCATGACATTTTTTTTTAACACTGATGCCAAATTAAATTGAGGGACATTAATGGTGATTAACATATACAAATAATTATCACTTCTCAAACACTGGCTAACTAACGTTTGTGCCATGATACTCCCAATTATTATTGTCATTCCGCCAAATGGAGAATGTTCACATATGAATGTATTTAAATAGATAAAATGCAAGAAAAGTGCACTTTAACTTCCTTTTCAAAACATATTTGTATGCATCACTTTGTGACAATTTAGTCTGTTGCAGGTTTAATTAAGAACATATTGAAAGAAAACAACACAAGAGACTCAGAAATTCACAATGTGTGGCATGTCAATTTATATCCATGGGTTAATTCACATGCATATGTATTCCAAACTTTTACACAAGATTTGTATCAATTCTTATAACATTCTTTGTAATAATAGACTTAGAACAATGTAAATCACTCTTGTAAAAACTATCCCTAACCTCCAACTATATGCACTGAACTTACATTTGACACTCACAAGAGTTCACATCCCAGCCTGTTTGTTTGGTGAAAGAATACATTTCACAGTAATACTAAGTAACTTTAAAACCTGTCAAAAAAATAATCTACTTTTTGAACAGACATATTTGGATCTGAATGGACCACGAACAACACTACACACTACGGCATATCACTTGAAATCCAAAATTACCATACAGCAGTAGTAAAAGACGACCAAAATTGACAGTATTAAACTTCGTATCACATATTTATATAAATAGTGCAGGATGTCCTGCACTCTTTTCCAGCAGATAGGGTGCTGCCTGTAATACAAAAAGAGGCATTATTGAAATTCAAGATGTATAGTGCTGTCTCACCTTCATAAAACAAGGTTTCTGTACTCACCAGATCATGCAAGGAAGCCGGAATGAATAGTAGCTACAACATGTAAGGCAGGCCTGCAAATCAAAGAGACAAATGATTGAGCTGAACAAATTTTAAAGCTTTCTTATTATTACATATCATGAATGCTCAATGCATGTCACTTACACTTTCTGGCAAGCTTTCTCTAAATGCTCTGGGATCTCCATTAGGCACCTCAGGGCATTGTCAGGAAATTTTACTGAGGACTGCATTCCACACAGCTGTTTTTTGCAGTCGACATTTCTAGCAAGATGTGCTCTATGCACACGTACCTCCTCCTGTTCATGTTCCCCGTGAACAAGACGGCAGTATTAGGTCCTAATTACCATCAGTCATTTCATAAACCCATAATAAAATTTGTAATAGTATATAAATTGCCAAGTATCACAAATATCCAATTTAATGTATTTGGAAACAAAAATAATAGGACTAAACAAAAACTGAGGGGAACAATGTTACAGTAATTAATGCAATGTTGTAAATAATTATCGTAATCATATGAAACCATTCTTAACAAACGTGCAATATATTAATATCACTTACTTCGCAAGTCTTGTATTTTCCATGTCTACCATTCCATTAATATGGCAATTATGAAGTGAAGAACGACGACAATGCGGCATTTTCCTTCAAAATCTGGAATCTTCAAAATCGCAAACTGCCGAACGTGGAGCTGAGAGACTGTTATGTACATTATACATACAACGAATTCAAAATTCGGAGCCGTTGGGGAGTCTTTCGAGTTTTTGCTCAGAGCTATCGTCAGATGGCAGCACTTTTGGAAGGCAGACTTTCAATTTTTTTTATTAGTTTGCAAAAGTTGCTATAGAGCGCTTCACAATGAGGTGCAGTAATGGCCCCACTAGCACGATTTCGATATCGTCGCCCACTGTTGGACAGACCCCTGTGTGCAGGAGTGGCCATAGTTTACTCCAGGTTACTGCGTAAACTTGCTCTTCCTCTATAGCATGCGTGATTGCTGTGTGTGCTGGTGCTCTGTGAATTTTGTAGTAAGCTGTAAAAATTACAAGAGACAGTAAGACGGTACGAACTAATTTATAATGAGGGTTAAAGTTCTGTGCAGGAATCCTGATGAATATTTAAGAGAAACCAAACGTGACATTTTCAAAGGTATACGTTTTGCCTTGTTTTTCTCAATATGGGTATGGGTTCAATATACTATAATGGACATTTAATACTATTACAATGTTCACTGTACAACCTTTTATTTTTTTTCAGTTCCGCGAAACTACAGCCCCGAACTTCACCCACTAGAAGGCCCGAGAGAATACACAAGAGCTCTTAATGCCATTAAGTTGGAAAGAGTGTTTGCAAAACCGTTTGTTGGTAATTTAGATGGTCATAGGGAAGGTGTAACATGTTTTGGGAAGCATCCAGAACGTTTGTCTTTGGTATCTAGTGGATCATATGATGGGGAAGTGGGTGAACCATGTACTTAAAAATTTTCATTATTGACAACTGGTTGTTGATGCAAGCCCCTTATTCCTTGTATGCTTTGATTTAGGTATGTTTCTGGGATTTACCTTCGCAAACTTGCGTAAGACGTTTTCAAGCCCATAGCGGATTTGTGAGAGGATTGACATTTGTACCAGATGGCAATGGCTTATTATCAGTGGGAGATGATAAAACTGTTAAAACTTGGAATACAGATTCATTGTTTGATTCTAATGAAGAACCCATTGAAACAAGGATAAGTAAGGTATTGTACTTTTTATGCGAGTGGTCTTTTATTCTACGTTCTTACTTCTTTAATTCACTGCAAGATCATGTTTCTTTCAATACTTTTCAAATTGTTTTGCATTCTAGTTATAAGGCTTGCAACTCATTTTTGTAGTATATTCTTATACGACAACTCTTATCGTAATGTCTGATGCAGCAAAACTTGCTCAAAGAGGAACCTCAAGGGACCAGAATTGTTTTTCCTTATAGACAAGTATACACTTTATGCAATATAATATTGTAGAATTTGTCATTGGTAGGAACACGATTTAAGTTCACATTAGACATATTTCTGCTTATTACATGTTCTGCTTTAAGCAAGCTTTATTGTATTATAATCAGTTCAGCAATGCTCACAATCCTTTACAAGTAGAAACGCACCTACTCCAGTTTGAGAAGATTTTCACAATTAGAATGTTGGAATTTTAGATATTGTATATCTGAGGTAGATTCAGCAGTTGATTGGAAGAGTCCAGGGCTGAAGTCTAGTATACAATACAACTTCTGGAAGCAACTTACTCCCAGTGACTAGGATTCAGGCGAGCAAAGTGAGAAAACTTGCCGTTGAAAGTAAATTGGCATTACAATGTAGTGGGGACAGAGTATGAAGGGCGAGCCATGAAAATCGCCTATATGCAAGTTTTATTCATTTCTATCAAAGCGTGTAGTGTAATTTGAGGGAGGGCTTAAGGAGACCCTGTCCCCTGCTGCCATGCTTCTTTGAGGGTGCACAGTGTGCCCTACTTTAACGTAGTCCAGTACAACTTTTAAAAGTTGTTAAATCTTTTAGCTTGCACAGCTCAGGCAAAGAACTGATTGGGGAGGGAAGAGGAAAGTTCGAAATAGTGGTTCTGAGAAATACTTTGAGAGAAGTAATGGCTTATATGCCATGTGTTGTGTGTGTTCATTGTGTAGTGTTAGAGGAAATTTAAATAGTGGTTAATGAGTGAACTGGATAGAAATGTATATGCTAATTGCATTTATCAAAAGTGACAAATAAGTGCTGTCTTGAAAGAAATAAAAGATGTCTGCATTTACCATCTAACCACTTTGAAGGCAAATTTTCCTAAAAGTATTTTGCTAAAATTGCGTTGGTAACAATGTGTTGTGTATGTTCAAGAATGTTTTATGTTAATTGCATGGGCTGAAGGCCTGAGCCTCATCCTTATCTTGGAAATGAATAGTGTAGCATCGGTTTGACTAACAGTAATTTGTCATAAAAATGTTAAGAAAACTGCGTTAGTGAAGCAAGTGCATTATAATGTAATTTTGTATATATTCCTCTTCTGCAAGGTAATTAGAGGTGTCTCAAAGATCCAAGCACTTATTTGGAGATAATTGGTTGTAAATTTTATGGTGAATACATTAGGAGATTTTTTGTTCACATTTTTACTGGTCGTTTTGAATATTAGTTTTTAAAGTTGAAGACCTAAAACTAAGGAGATAATATTTTTTGGACTCTCGACTTTAAAAAATTTTAGAATAATAAAA
Organism: Gryllus longicercus; assembly: GCA_038098605.1. Taxonomy (NCBI): domain Eukaryota; kingdom Metazoa; phylum Arthropoda; class Insecta; order Orthoptera; family Gryllidae; genus Gryllus; species Gryllus longicercus. Next base: position 1,507,907 of record JAZDUA010000238.1, read on the forward strand.
AGTTGAACTGGAGAATATAGAACTTAAGAAAGTCATTTAAACTGCCAGTTTACATCTTCCAGGCAAAGGGAAAATTGGGAAAATCCATAGTAGAGGGGATGTTAAGTTTTGAGGGAAACCTTTCAGTGGTCAGAGGTACTGTTGTACTAGTGGGCCCGCTGACGTTGAACTAACAGGCTGCACTATATCTCCGATCCAAATTGTTGTCTGGGTGTTGACAAGTGTCTGCCAGTATGACCAACTTCTGAGGGGCCAGTATTCGGAATACATTTAAATGCAGAATCTATTCATAATTTCTTTTTTCTCACCCTTTCTTCATTCAGGTTTACTGAAAGGGACAAAGAAGGGCAGAGACAGACACACAGGGAGAGAGAGATAGGGAGGCAGAGACAGAGAGATACGAATAGAGATACAGAGATGTAGGGAGAGAGAGAGAGACAGAGAGAAAGACTGACTGAGAGACATTTGTGAAGTACACTTCTCAGTTTTAGGAGACAAGTATACATATTAATTGAAATACCAAGAGAAATATTCCACATTAAGAACAAGAGCAATAAAATATGAATAATAACTTAAATAAAACTTATATAAAATCTCTGAATTTCTGTTCGTTTGATAGTGTTTTGTGGACATGTGATCATTAGCACGTAATGAAGCTCATAATTTAAAAAAAGTTTCATAAACTCCTGGGCCTTACTGAAAACGGAATATCAAAAAAAAACTTATTGTAATAAAGCTGAATGTCTGTTAGGAGCCAACTATATATGGTATTTTATCTTCCTCGCTTGTTATTTGCATGTTAATTAATACATAGTGAAAATAAGAAATATTTTTAATTTCTTTATACCAATAATCCAAAATTATTTTCTTCAGTGACACATCTTTGGTATCATCTAAAACAATATTTAATATTTTTATGTAGCTGTTAATATAAAACAGTAACATTACAGAAATAGTAAACGAAAACATTGTCAATACGATGCACTTCAAATAGCTTCACATACCTGCTGGTACTTTGCAATTTGCAATATCAAATCTCATTTAGTTACATCCAATTTATCCTCATTTTCTTCTTTTTCTAAACAAATATAAAAAATAATTATTGCCTTCTGCAATGACCTTAGCTGGATGGTAATCTTGTATGGTTGTAAATTTGTGCAGGTTGTGCATATGGTCTCGGCCATAGCTACTTCTTTGTATAAAATACTTCTATTGAATAGTCCAACTACAATAAATATGAATTACTGATAAAATAAAGTAACTACTAAATAAATAACTTCTAGTAACTATAGATTTTTCATAATCTTCAAATAATGAATTAAAAATTAATCATTAACAACTGATCCAAATTTTCCAACTAAATATAATTAACTAGAGCCCGGAAGTTGAGGCATTTATTTTACCTAAAATAGGCATTCAAAAAGGCATTTGTATTGTACTAAAATAAGCAAGAAAAAAGGCATTTATTGTAGCTAAAGTAGGGATGCAAAAAGGCAAGTAAACAATGAAAAATCACAATCTAAAGGAATTATTGTAAAAAATGAATAATTAAAATGATTCACATTTTTATTCTAACTCTAAAATTTATATTAGATCTTAGCCTGTAAGGAAATTCTTTTCTTTGTAATCTTGATTCCACATGATCATCTGGTACGATGGCTACTAATTTGTTTAATGGTGATGCTGTCTCATCGAAATTAACTTGTAGATTCCCTTCCAAATCTTGTAATGGCATCACTGAAAATGGAATTATTTGCTCTTTGCACTTGCGTAATCACCAGCACTGAGAAGGGTATATCATACCCAGAGAGCTGTCCTCAAAAAGGATTCAAGGCCATGTTCAAAAGTAGATTGATATTCTGCAGGAGAGATTAAAGCATATCAACATCAATGAAAAATAATCAAAAATATTTTTTTACACAGCCTCTGCATTCACAGAAAGACAAAAAAAATACTCAATATAATAACTCAATGTAGGTTAACGCATGATAATCCTGTCAATCACTGCTTTCTACAACAAATAACTAATTACAATTTTCTAAGTCACTGATATTAATTAATAAAATCAAGCATTTTAATATCTAAATTGAAGCAGATGTATAAGATAAGGATATGTATATATAATGTGTGTGTGCACACATACACACCCACGCACACCCACGTTTCAAGAAAACGCCTGTATTGGACCAGATGGGCGAGCCTGCAGCCTATAATATTGTTGTGCGCTATGTCTGTGGCATGGCACGTAGAAGCAGTCAGACTGGAGAGGGGGAGATAACACCTTTTATCCCTACACGGTGGGCACGTGCATAAATAGGCTAGCCCACGTCAGTCATCTTTCGTTCCCGTTGGCTGAGCCAGGAGCACTCTCATCAGTTCTTGGCCACGACCCGAGGTCAAAGTCATGGCGACTAGGAAGACTTGTTAACCAGGAAATTGTGAGGGAAATAAGCATACAGGAGACATCTGAGTATCATTCAGTGATTCTTGCCATTTTAAAAGCACTAGTGCCTACGTAACTAAGGTGTGTGGTGCATCTGCACACTTTTTTTGTAGTAAAGTTATTTCAATGGAGTGTTAAATTGTGTATTATGTCATTGGTTAATGTAAATAGGAATTTTAGCAAATTTAATTAGTCAGAGTAAGAACGGGAATTGCCAGTGATCATTTGTGCTAATAGTTTCACAATTAATTCTTACTTCAAAGGGTTTCAATTTTTGTGCTATTATTTCATTTCGATTTTGGTGTGATTTATATTCAACAAGAGGGTTTTAAGATTATTAAACTCTGTTTAACTGATTTATTGACTTTAGCTCTCAACACCCCAAAAGATCGTACTGCCCTGAAGTATTACATGCTCGCCAGTGCATAATATCTGCGAGGTCCCAACAGGCGATTTTGGAAATGACTAGCTAATATCTATATTATGTATCTCTGTCTCTCTACATTTGTAAATTCATCTGCTTGCTAATCAGAAGGCCTATTATTTTATTTATTTATGTCAAAAACAGTATGTGACCATATATAATAATTCTGCTTTGGAACTTTAACTTGTTAGTAACTTCCGTTTCGGTGCCTGCTAATTCAACACTATTGTGCAGGTACCGAAATGGATATTACTTACTTACTTACTTACTTGTTAGTAATATCCTTTTCGGTGCCTGCACAATAGTGTTGAATTTGCCATGTCCCATGTTCCATTTGTTCATTGGAAAACTTTGACCTAGAGACAAATACAAATTATAAAAAAATTGGAGCTGTTTTTAGAAAGTGGCATTTGTGTGTTTCTGAAAATGCGGAATTTTGAGCCACTTTTCTCAGCGTTTTCAGCCACTCAAATCGCTTGAGTTTGAGAAACTGTACGTTTTTTTCCAAAATTGATATTTCCCAGACGATCTCAAGGCGCCAAGATTTTTAAAAACTTCCTTCAAAATTTCGGGGTACTTTATATGAAACCCCCAGGACATTTCCAAAATTTTCTCAAAAATGGCTCAAAATTTTTTGTTTAGAACAGAGTAAAATTCACTTATAATGGTGGCATAGGTCCAATTTTCAGGGTTAACTCTGAATTTTCTAAAATTTAAAAGTTTTGTGGGCGTCTTCCTACATCTACATAATTAAAGATAGAAATTTTTCCTTCAAATAATATTTAATCTCCATAGTCTGTTATTCTGTTATTCCAGTAAGGTCTTATGCAGTTTTTTGAAAATTTCAGTATTTTTCAAGCAACATTGTGTGCTATATTTGCAAATTAAAAAAATTACAAAAATAAGATTTTCTCAAAAACATATCCAATTTTTTTTTTCCAACTTTGAACTTGACATTTTGCTCTATTCTTTGGTTTTTCAAAAAATGATAAAAATTTAATCTTTTGACTTCTAGCATCGTTTATATTTACACTAGTGGCAATTTGTTCACTTTATTATATTTATGTGTACGTGTGCTTTGTCTTATAAAGCTTCTCAGAAAACTCAACCATTTTCTGTAAAAACTAGCTCAAAGTTCCTATCAGAAATGCTCAAACACCATTTTCTAAAAAAAAAAAGGCTCCAAGTTTTTTCTTCATATTTTTCCAATGGAATTTAAAAATTTCGTGAAGTTAATGTTTCTATATTTTGTTTTTTTTAAAATTCCACAAGTGTTTTTTTTTTTTAAATCTTTCATCTTGTTAATATGCACAGTTCACTAGAACTGATTTGTACACAAGCTCCCTAGTCCTCATCCAGCCCTGAATAGCATGGCACGTTGAGATACATAGGTTTGAATCGGAACGGTACGTACCAATTTACAATGCTGGCAACAACCACCTCGTACTTTCAAAACAATCGTAGCATTTCTTGTGGCATGCTTTGGCGAATTAAGTTCATGTCCATAGTTGGTACGCCCTTTTCAGCCGTGATGTAGCCAAATCCCTCCTCTCCCTGCACCCCTCGCTATGGAATATCAAGAAAACTTGTGTGTATAGTATACACTGTTGAATTTATGAGTTAAAGTATCTCAAATGACTTTCAATTAAATTTTTAGTAAACTCAAAAATTTTCTGTGAGAAAGTGCTTCTAATTTTGCATTTAACGTAAACTCCACTTTCTTAAAAAGGGCTCCAAATATTTCAATGAAAATTGGGATTTATGATTCAGTTTTTATCCTTCTTTAATATTCTTAAAGTAATATTTCGGTTCTATTAGGAAACCAAAAATTGGGAAAATGTCAAAGTTTTTTGTATGGTGATAGATGGCAGCTGTAAAGAGGATGGGGCAAGACTGTAGAGTCAGTGAAATTAGAAAATTTTACTATGAGAAAATCTGGGTTATTCTGTGGCATTAGTTTGATACAAGTTGTCTTACTTCTAACCCACCTTTTATTTTCTATTTCTGTTGATTAACTTTTTTTGCAAGCTTGTCTTCAAAGACATTTTTTTCTGTTTTTCCTGATACTTCTTGAGTGTTGTTCCTGCTTATCTCGCACTTCAGTTCCTGAACATAAAAAAACTTTCTGTAAAGGGGCCAAGTAATGTATCTTTCTGTAAATGTATCAGATACAAATCACTGCGAAAAAGAACAGTTTATTTTCGATAACTTAACCTTTTTTATTTTGTAGACTGTGTTGACTGGTATTACTCATCATCAGAAAAAGGATATTTTTGCTACTTGTGGTGAAGCATGCTTGCTTTGGGAAGAAACCCGCAATTCTCCAATTCAGGTGTATGAATGGGGTGTAGATACACTTCTTGATGTAACATTCAATGCTGTTGAAACTGATCTGCTTTGTAAGTTATTGTATTTGCAATATTTTTGGTGTATGCTTCTGTGTTTGTGTATGTGAACAACATGACCATATTTTTTCAGTGTCTTGTGCAAGTGATCGTAGCATTATCATTTATGATGTAAGAGACTGTGGTCCTGTGAAAAAATTTGTCATGTCACTACGGACCAACAAACTGTGTTGGAATCCAATGGAAGCTACAGTGTTCACCTGCGCTAATGAAGACTACAAGTACGTACAAAAGAAATTCATTTTTGGTATTTACAGTTAACTTAGATGCACTTAATATATTTTCTTTTTAGTCTTTATACATTTGATGTGAGAAATTTGCGAAGTGCTGTGCAAGTTCATAAGAACCATGTGTCTGCTGTAACATGTGTTGACTATGCACCAACTGGCAGAGAATTTGTTAGTGGTAGCTTTGATAAATCCATAAGGATCTTCGAAATTGATAAGGTTGGTATAATTTATTCTTATGTATTTAAATTATAAATATAAACAATTTTTTAAAATGAAACAAATAACTTCCACTATGCAACTACATACAGATCCCTAAGATTGCACTATATACTGAATTCTAGGCGTAGGGAGGAAATAAGTGCTGAAATTTGGAAGGAAATATTAGAAAATTAAAATTTCTTGAAAAATGATGAAAACAAGGCACTAGTTTCAGTATTCTTCCAGTCTTTCCTGTAATATGAATCTTATTTAATTCAACCAATACCGTATTTATTTGCTGAGGCAATCTGTCGTGAGAAATTTGTTTGTGGATTGACAGCACTGTTCCTAGTGATTCGCGGCTACCAAAATTTATGTAATACATATTTATATTTATTTACTTATTTGGATTCGGAGATTCTCCTTACCATTGCCCTTAATAATACTTGTTTTTGAAATCAACAAAACATCATAATTTGTTTCTCTTCAGCATGAATAAAACAAAAACATACATAGCAGTTTTCCGAATCAAAACAAAAAGCAAAACAATAAAAACCCTTGAAAACCTTTATACATTAATACTTCCACTTACCCTATTATTTACATTATCACATTCATATACTTTTCTTACTTCCCCATGCATGCATGGCCATTTGCCCCAATTATATTATGAAAAATATTATTAGCAAACACAACTTGATCTTCCCAGATCTTTTGTGAATGTCCCCTTTTGTCACTTTCCTGTTCGTGTCCTCTGCCTTCTTGTCTATAAATTCCAAATTCCAGGTAAATACCAAGTTTTATTCAATTTATTATTTCTAGCCTAATACACAATCAGTCATCATGTTCTGTATCTTGTTACAACACAATATCTCTAAACGTTCATACTTAGAACATTTGTTGCTGTTGCTGTGGCCAGCAACTTGTACATCCAAACATCACTGTGTTGGAATATCTTCTCTCTCCATCCATTCTTCACAGAGTTGGAAAACTTTCTCCTATCTTGTTCATATCACACGCTATCCCTCTTTTTACCTAAGAAGTGCAGTTCTGTTCACATTTTTGTCATTTTTTAGTTTTTCTATGCTGATTGCCTCCTTCCTCTCATGCCGTCCTTCCTGATTGGCTAATCCTGTCTAATCATCTTATACTGTTTAGTTCTTGAATAATTGAATCTGTCATGTAATTGACTAGTTCTAATGGAAATTTCTCACATGATCATGTTAGTGATCAATCACCACGAATTCCACTCTTTTCCCTGTCTCTTGATCACACTCTGTAGTTCCCTTATATTCCTGTTATTTACCAAATCGTCATATAATTACTTCAGATTCTCCGTTGTTGATGTTATGTATATTTTTAAAGATGCATAATTGGTTTATATTTAATTTTCACTGTGTGATCAGAGTATGTAACATTGGTAAATTCAAGAATGTGTCTAATGTACACCTTGTGTATTTTCCTAGAAGCAGAATACTCAATATAAGAAAAGGTTTTTAATTGAGATATAGAAGGCTGTTGGTGTGTTCAGATTTTGTATCACATGTATCGCAACATCCTCATGCCATTGTGGCTAGTAACCTGTTTCAAAATAATATTTCCAAAGATATACAGTGTCTTTCCATGTCAAATCAAACAAATGTAAGAAAAATTGGACCTTGATGTCCTAGATTTGTAAACTTTTTTTTCTGTGAAGAGTATAAGCAAATATATCAAACACTTGTTTTTCATGCTTTCTAAAATATTATTTTTTGGCATGACATTAATTTTCAAAGTTTTTGAAAAAATGCTTGCATTGCTAAAATTAAAAAAATCATTTTTAAATCGTGTAATTGTGACAGGAATGTAGTATGTTGGAACATTATAGTACAAAAGATGTTCATACATTTGATGTATGTATTGAATTCATTAAATTTTTTAATTGCATTTTTTTTACTTATTTTATTTTTATTTTTTTAAGTTTCTCCCAAAAACCACTAGTTTCAAAATTTGAAAGAAAAAAAAATACCATTGAAATTTCTGAATAGTTCTATGTAAGTTTGGTAAGTTTCAAATTGGGACATTGAGATAATTCTTAGAAATTAAATGCAGTAGAAATGTCTACTTGATGTTTTGCTAGAGCGTCACCCCTCAAGCACATGCTAATCAGCAGTTGACAGATTACCATCAATATACTTTCAAAGAGCAATAAATTGAAATATCCTTTCACTTCTTACTATGTGGCGGATGACCTTCATAGCTGATTCAATTCAAATTCAAATTCAAATTTGTTAAATGTATTCAATTTAGTATTAAACAGAAAGAAGAATATTAATTTGAATAATAATATGTGACACAGTTAATTAAACTGATATTTCTCTTACTTTACTTTTTAAAGACTTTACTTACTTTATTGGCCATTTCATAATGAAATGAAACTACGTATTTCTTTGTGCCTTCTACTGTTTTTAATTATATCACTACTGCAATAGTTCTCTTTGCAATAAGCATTGCTCCACATTACTAATAAAGTTAATGTTCTTCACAACATCATCAGCCCACGTAAATAATTTTCTGGATAAATTAATAGGTTCCAGCCAGGATTGAAGGCTACCTCTTATTGGGAATATTATAGTTGCCTCCCTCCCCCCTCCCCACTCTATTGAAAGGGCCCTTTCCATAAGACGTTGCGAGGCGAAGAAACACCATTCAGCATGCATTGCGGACATATCTGTGTAAACATGAACTCGTATTGTTTTGTAATATGACTGACCTTATCCGAAAATAAGTCTTTAACACTGTCATAATCTTACTTGAGAAGTTCTGTGAGTTTACACTGAAAAGGGTGAATTAAATTTGTGTTTCAGTCATTCAAAAAATGAAATAATTTTTCGAGGTTTAAATTGAATTTTTTCTTCGAATTATAGCGCAAGGTATGCAGACATTAATTCACAACAGTCTGAATTACATCTTCAATTATGAAAGGTTTTTTTAAAAAGCTAGTGGTGCTACAGAATGGCACAGACTTTGTGTCTGTTTTCTATTTAGACCGTACCTAAATGTCTCTAAACTGTGAATATTCAGAAAAATACTAACAAATAAATGATGCTGGGTTCCAAAAAGACCCCAGGTCAGGTATGGGGTTTGCCTGAGGTAATTGCCTTGACCATTAATTTATCTTGTGTAGATCATGCTATAGAATGTCAAAGACTGGTTGGATCAGCTTAATCCAATATACAAGTATTAAGGATAAAGAGACTTGGTTCAAGAACTGATCTATATGGGATTCCATATACAGTGGGGTGGGGTATTGAGAGATTGATACTGATTCAGAGCTAGAAACTTTGTTGGTGAAGGTAGCTCTGTGTCCACGAGCGTAACTTTCCTCCAATTCCAACAATGTAGTTTAGAGATTAATCTTTCATAAAGCAATCTGTGAAAATCTTTGGCATAATAATCAAGATGCAGTATATCACATTCATTGGTTTTCCAGAGTCAAGGGTTTTGTCTAACACGTTAGTAAGTGTCAAGTTAGTAAGTGGTTAGTTGTGGTATAATGACCTGATACAAAGCAATCTTGTTGACTTTTGCGTACAGCATATTCTTCATTGATATAATCATCTCCATGGCCTTTCTGAGTGTCCTGGCAAGAATTTCTCCTTTCATAAATATTGTGGTAATAATAAAACATTTCCATGGTTTTGGTATAAACCAATTTCCTTTGAATTCCTGAACATTCTGATCAGTAGTAGAGCAAGGTGAGAACACTTCAAAGAAATCCGTGAAATGCAGACGAGGATACCAGTGTAACTTTCATGAAGAAATAAAAGAAGTCATCTCTGTCAACTTAATATTTATTTAGCGAGCTGGCTTTCAACTGCTATGCTATCAGCATCAGTCTACAATATCAACATAATAAAATACCATATAAATACAAAGTAAGACAAAGTGGAAATTAATATAAACGATACATTTAAATTTATAATAATTAGCAAGTTAAATTACAAAGTATGAGATGCAAGGGAGAAGGCATTAATATAATATGTGACTTCTTTTCTTTCATGTACTTATGTGAAAATACCACATCAGATTTCCCACAATTCGTGTAACTTTCCTTCAGAGTTTGTAGACATTGATGGATTTTTTGTAGTGTCAGAGCGTGCGTTGACCAGGCTGCAAAATCAGTGACTTGGAAGTCTAACATTGACATTACCACTGAGCTCTCAGCAAACTTTAAAGTGTTTCTAAAATGCTCTACACTCGTTGCATGACAGTGGCACAATGCCACTTTTAAATTAAAGGCGATTCAGGATTTTGTAAAGGCTGGGTCTTCCTCATCCTAGGTGTGAGGAAGTAATTTTAATACATCTTCGAATTGGCCATTGCCACTTTTTGTAGGTTTCCCCTTGCAAGGTGAATCTGTAACATGTCTGAGAGACCTCTCTGCAGAACGTGTCCTTCTGCATTCTGTTAAGTCTAATGACAACTAATGTGTGACCACTGTTTAGGCAGCTTGGTAATGATAAGTCCTCTCTCTCAAACCTCTTTTCCAGTCTATAGATAACTGACTTTAACATTTGGTTAGAGAGATAAGGACAATATTGATTTTCTGTATGTTACTTGGTCGCGATACACCCAGGTTTTAAGTGTAAGAGTTACTATTATTATTTTTTATGATTCTTGCACTTTTGTTTAATACATCTTATGGGGCCTTAAAATTTTCATTTTAAATTACATTTGTGGCTTCAATCAGTGTGATAGTTGCATCAACTGTTTGTTTTTTACTTTTTTGCCTTATGAATTCTTCATAAGAAGAGAAAGATATGTATTGTGTGCCAGAAAAGGCCGAAATTTCGCCAGTGAAAACTTATTCCTGGGTTCTGGTAAGGAAAAAGTAGATAAACCCTGTTGGCAAATTTACAAAAAAAATTTTCTCTAAATTGTGGTCCATGTCTGTCATGTGGTTTGTCTGTCCATGGTCAATGCTAGCGCCTAAACTGTTGAGCCAATTTTTTTCAAAATTTATATTCTTCAATTGATCTGAATGGGAGTTTCAAACGGATATTTTGCTTTTTGAGGGTAGTTCACATGAAGCCTCGAAAACTTCTCATAAACGGCTCAAATTTTTTTGATTAAATTTTGTTGTTGAAAAGTGCAAAAGGTGTTTAAGGGAATGGTTTAGGGTGGAGAAATATTTTTGCTGACTTCCTTAATTTTTTGAAAATTGCAAAATAAAAAAAAAAATTAAAAACAGTTTTAAAACTACAAAATTGAAGAGGTTTTTGGCTCATACAAAATCTGTTGTACAAAATTAGGTCTTTAAAAGGTAATGTTAATTTTTTTTGTAAAAGTTAATAGTTTGGGGGTAATTTGCGCTTAAAATTTATAAATTTTTTTCTTCTCAAAAACCGCTCCAAATTTTTTCTTTAAATTTTCTCCACACATGTAACGAGAGAGAGTAAGAAATATGATGCTAGTCCCATTTTCGAGTATTGCTTGTGTTAATCAAAAATTACAAAAAACAATTTTAAAAGAACAAAATTGAAGATTGAGGTTTTTGTCAAAGGCAAAGTCTGTTGTACAAAATTCTCTCTTTAAAAAAGTGTCACTTTTTCAAAAATCGTTCCAATTTTTTTCTTTAAATTATCTTTGCATATGTAACAGAGAACAAGAAATATGGTTCAGTCCAATTTTCAGGTATGGTTTGTTTTTTTCTCTCAAAATTTCAAAACAATTCAAAACTACAAAATTGAATTGAGCAGTTTTGGAATGGTGGAGTTAAGCATTCTCTCACCAAATTTATTAAAAGTCTCTGGAAGTATAAAATTGTATTTCTTTCTAGTTTTATAGTTGTGCCCACTGATTTTTCTGTATTCTTCGTTGAAAAAATTTCTTTGTAGAATTTGAAATTTATGCAACTTTTTAACAATCATGATTCTATGCACTGCTGCACTTTCTTCCTGGTTTAGACTTGTTATGCTCTTCTTTTTGTTGAGGCTTTTAATACATTTATTCTGTAAGTTCTGTATAATATCTACACAAGTTTTTGATGCTGCCCTCCACATACCAATTCCATACTGGATCAGAGACTATTAATGGGAAGTAGACTAACTTGAAAATTTTATAAGACACAAAATCTTTAATTCTCATTGGTTTCCAAACACATGTTCTTATTTTCTTGCTTGATTCCAAAATCTGGTCCCTCCAACTCAGATTTTGATCAAATGTTATGCCTAAATGCTTGAAGTTGCTTACAGAATTAATTGTACTATTACATTGACAGTTCTTAAAGTCTTTGTATATGCAGTAAGCTTTGTGAAAGAATATTTTAACTTGTGCTCTTGCAATTTTTGGAGCTGTGATATGCAGTATTTTATTTTTTTATTTTTGTCTTTTTCTCATTTATTATTAGACTTTTATCATGGCACCGTTTTTGGAATATTCCAAATTTATCCTGTAACTCCAGTTCTACCTTCTTTTGGTCTCTGTTTATGGATAATAGCGTCTAGTCATCCACATAAATATAATAGGAACCATCTTCTAGATAATTTTGTAAGTAATTCACAAATATTAGATAAAAAATAGGACCTAGGAAACTTCCTTGTGTAATTCCCCTTCTCACAGTTTTTATTTCACTATAAGTGTATCTACTTTGACCTTAAATGATCTTGGTTCTAATATTTTTGATATTTTTTAAATAACTGTAAAACATTGCCTCTAACTCCTATACTTTCCCATGCATCTACTATCTTTTCGTGGCTTATCACATCGTATGCTTGTGAGAAGTCAATGCTTATTGCTAACACATGCAATCCCTTGTGTAATTTTTCATGCTTCTACTAGATTTTCCAATAAGTATGGAGATTTTGTTTTTCTGTTATGCAAATTGATTTCTATCTATTATTTTATATTTTTCAAGGTAATTGGTCAGTTTTTGTGATGTATAATTTTTTAATATTTTGCTTATTGTGTTTAAAATGGAAATTGGCTATAGTTTTCTTAGGTTGAGAGACTGTCTCCTTTATGAATTGTTCTGATAATGGATACTTTTTATTCATCTGGAAAATTATTAACTCAAGCTAATACTTGAGTTGATAATTTTCATTATAATTGGTATTATTGAGTTGGTTTTCAGGTTTAGATCTTTTATAGCTATTTTGTCTATTCCTTGTTCTTTATTACTGTCCACCCCTTCAATTAATGAACTAGTTTTCTCTACAGTGATTTCAAGCAAGCAAAAAGTTACTATGTGTTATTATATTTTTTGGCAGACTGCTAGGTTACACTTATGTACAATATCTTCTGTCTGTTGTTGAAAAGTGATAGAAAATCATTGTACTAAATGTTCAATTGTGTTTCTTTGCCCTGAATTTTTCATTATAACTTCAACTAAATTATTTTTTCTCTGGTACTCCAAGTAGTTTATTTATTGTTTTTCAAGTGTTTTTATTGTTGTTTCTGCTATTTTCAAATAGTTTGTTAAAATATTTTTTCTTTAGTCTCTGGATTTTTTGTTATGTCATTTCTGAGTTTTTTATAATTATTTCTTAGTGTGTCTTTTAATTCTTTATTTTGACTGAAGTCCTTTTCCATCTTTTAAACAAGTTATCTCTTTGTTTTATCAATTCATTGATTTCAGTTTATCTAGGGTTTCTATATTACCTTTTTCTTGCTATTTATAACATTCTTTAGAGACTAATGCTTTATCATACATATTTTGTATTAGTTTCTACAATCCATTAGCTGTTAAGTTTAGAGGACTAAATTCGTTAATGTACATTAGTTCTTTCTGGAGTTTACTTTTAATTATAAATTCATAGTTTTTTGTTATATTTTCAAGAAGTATCTTCTTTGAGAAGTTACATGAGATCCCAATTAAATAATGATCTGTTATCTTACTTTCTAGAATGGGATTAGGTCTTGGCATTTTCACTAACAGCTCTATGATCAATGCATGAGCTCACTTCTTTACCATTTTTTATTTCAACTCTCGTGTCTTTTTTAATACAGTGCACCAACTTGTGACCTAACCAAATGTAATCAATCATTGTTTTACTTTGACTTTGTTATTTAGTTCTAAATTACCTGCTATTACCCCAAACTAATAACCTACAAAATACACACAAGTTCAAATTTGTACATTTAATTTATGAATAGCATTATGCCTCCACCTTTCTCTTCACTTATTTTTATGTATCTATTAAATTTTGGCAAATGATATTCTAAAAGGTGGTCATTCTTTTTGTCACTAATTTCACCCAATCACATCCATATTTTGGAAGCTATTTCTTATAACTTCACAAAATTCATCCCAGTGATTACTAATTGATCTTATGTTTAAATGAATTCAATTAATTTTTTCTTTATTTTCTTTCTTCTTTTCTTTCTTTCTTTCTTTTTTTCCCTTCTTTATTTTAAAATCCTTAATGTGGTTTTAATTTTTTTGTTTAATCTTATCTTATATTTTTGTTTAATTAATTTGTTCCAAATCTTCTTCACACCTTATTCTAATCACATTACTTCCCTGTTGTTGTTTTTTTCATTAATATCTTACCATTTTTAACCCAGCTAAATTCAAACAAATTTTCTTTGGCGTTATTTTTAGCTTTTTATAGTAGATTCGCGTTATATTGCATATTAGATTTTCATTGATATACAAAGGTTGATCATCCCCATTTTTAAACAAGGCTTTATATTTTCTCAAAAACTGCTCCAAATGTTTTCCACCGAAGAAACAAGGGACACGGAAATCAATGGTGCAGGTCTCATTTTTGTTGAACTCTGAATTTTTGAAAATTGTGTGTTAGAGTTAATGGGAGAGAAATTTAGAATTTTGAACATTAGCTCTAGCGGGTATGGTGGAGTGACTGTGTAATTCAGCAGTTAAGCACACAATGAGTTAACTCAGTGGATCTTATTCAAGTCTTGGTGCCAAAAAAAATGTTGCTTCTTTGAAACTCATTTGCAGGTTAATGTAGTAGTATAATATTGTGGTGCCTTTACAAATGCGAGAAAGTATGTGGTGTTTTAGGGCAACTAGTTTCACAATGGCTTCAAAGTGCTTTAACCGATGCTCTTTATAAACTTTATTACATTAATTTACTGTGTGAATTTTTATTTTCTTATTGTCCTCAGGCCAATTCCAGAGACATTTATCACACCAAACGTATGCAGCATGTTACGAGTGTTGCATGGTCATTGGATAATAAGTATGTATTAAGTGGCTCAGATGAAATGAATGTGAGAGTATGGAAGGCCAGGGCATCAGAAAAGTTGGGAGCAGTATGTATCTTTGTTTTTGGAAATTTTGTTCTAAAGTGCTAGTTACTTAAGTAATGTTTTGTTTCTATTTTTGCAGCTAAGACCTCGAGAAAAAAATGCTTTGAATTACTCAGCAGCATTAAGGGAGAAGTATGCAAGTCACCCACAGATTAAGCGCATAGCAAGGCATCGCCAGGTACCTAAACATATCCAACATGCAAAGAAGGAACTCAGTGTTATACGAACAAAATTGGTTCGGAAGTAAGTAAAACCAACTTAATATTCAACATATATGTACAGTTTCCCCTGCATGTGCTGTAGTGGATTCTTGAATTTGGATGTATTTGTTGAGTTTTTATTTCCTCGCCAAGAAATCCTTAGTCAATGTGAAAAGGAATAGTTGGATGTAAGGAAAGAACAATGAAGAATAGTTTACATGAAGAAATTATAATTTAATTGGAAAGATTCATGAATCTAATAAATGTAATTTCTGCTTTTACGGGGAGAACTACAGGAGTGTAATTAAAACATATGGGGCATTAATTAATATTAGCCGAACTTTTAACCTCTGCACTTATAGGGCAATTTTGATAAGAATGGACAATTTCAACAGCTAGTGCTAACAACATAACTGAAAGATTTGTGGTTGAGTTCTTCAGCCCGTTTGACTCTCCTTCA
The DNA here is from genome assembly GCA_038098605.1 of Gryllus longicercus. Taxonomy (NCBI): domain Eukaryota; kingdom Metazoa; phylum Arthropoda; class Insecta; order Orthoptera; family Gryllidae; genus Gryllus; species Gryllus longicercus. The sequence goes on from JAZDUA010000238.1 coordinate 1,523,525, forward strand.
TTTGTTTGTAGTTGGTCTTGTAAATGGCTTCGACGCTTCCTTTTCGTGATGTCCTTGTCCAACATGTGAAATAAAAATATAGTTCGCCATGAGAAATAATTGAAATTAGGAAGTACAGTGCTACTGTGCTCTTCTGTAAAAATTTCTTTTTTATATAAACATTACATTGAATTTAGTATTTGTGTGATAACTACTATAATGTTTATTTCAAAACCAAATATTGATTGTGTGATGCTTACGGATGACCGTGTTCCCTGCTCCTGAGTGGTAAGGTGGCAAGTTGTGACCAAGAAAGTTTCATGTTTTGCATTTTATCAATTTATTATTTTATATAATGACACGGTTGTGAACCATGAGAAGCCATGATGACTTAACTGGAGCCATGTACAAACATAAACACTTTACAAAGAGGTGTGGGTAACGAGCTAGAATATTCCTACAGTGAGTGTAAGTACTGTGTAAATTGGGAATCGATCGGGACCAAATATTATTCCGGTTTAAGGAGGTTTCTGTTTTATGCAAAGTTGTTTATTCTAGGACACTTGTTGAATAGATATTTTTGTCCTGAAACTAGTACATTATATGACTTGATTATAATTATAAAAATATATTAACATGTAATATGTTTCTGGAAGAAATCACCAAGAAATGAAAATTAAACATATTTCTGATAATTAAAAGCAAAAACATCCTAAATTGTGAGCTAAAATAATATTTTTTCCAACATTAATTTTCAATTTTTGCGTTTTGGTTTTCCTTTTACTAACAACTTTTTAACTTTCTGAAGTTGAAAATTTTAATATTTGGAGTTTTGTTTTTATCAACCATTGTTAAACTGGTTGTGAAACTCATAAAATCACACCACCTCACTGCCTAGTGAATGCACGCAGACTGCTCGTCGTCTCTTTCAATGCAAAATGCATCACAACCAGAGGACTGTCTTTCTGATACCCTCGCATGGCCTTGACCAATGAGTCTCTGACTGAAGAGTGATGGGGTCGGTAGATGCACGATTACAAGCCATGCCCGTGCATCTTCCCACGCTCAGAGAGCTGGGAGGGAGGGAATTCTCTTAGGGCCTACGCCTTGAAAGACAAGCGACCCCAAGGTTGAATTCTACATTGACAACTACAGCTTTTAACCTTCACTGTGTGGTTGGCATGACAAACTCATCACAGGGACAGAGAAATTAAAACAAACTTGGAGATGCATTCATTCCAGGAAGAGTATCTCGTGTCTCTCTGCCTGTTGCATTAAATTTGCAGAAATTCCGTTTTATGAAGGTTTTATAATTAGCCCCCACAGGACATGGAAATCTGTTTCCATGTTAGACGGATTCTGTATTATGCTTTGTAAAATGCCATTTAACTTCACAGGCTGAGGAAATTTTCTGGTTAAGGCAGGTTACCGGCTTGTAGAGGTTCAGGTTTAGACAGATTTTACTGTAGTATATTCTAGCTCATTAGGTGTGGCTAAACAGCTGTTGTGGCGAAGGGATACTTCTCTGAATTGCGTGTGATGTTCACTTGTTTAGCAAATTGTCATTTTGGCTCATTCTTAGGTGGATTTTTCTATAGCAAGTACACACTTTGTAACAGTTGCTTAGTGTATAAACGATTGAGAATGTACTTGAATGCCCTCAATGTATAAATTTGGGGTATTCAACTAGCAGGTCATACATTTTCCAAATTTTCTCTGAATAGCTCCAAATTTAATTTTTAAATTTATTAGAAACAGTGCTCGTCTGCATAATTCTGAACATTAGGGGATCTTCATAATTCTGAATTGTTTGTGCCCCTGTGAGCGCTCTTTATGGGATTATGTATTTTGTAATAAAATGAACATAGCTTTGCCATATTGCTTGATGATATCAATACAATGATAAATTCTAGCGACTAGAAACTCCCCTATTTGCAAAATGTATTTTTTGTTTCTTTTAATTTATATTATTAATGTATCATTTGTTTTTATTTTGTTGTTGAATATTAAACTTTCAGTATGATTTTATACTGATCATTGTACCCTTGTTTTTCAGGGAAATAAACAGGCGTAAACATGCCAAACCTGGTGCAGAAGAACCATATGTGCCTGAACGCAAAAAGAGTGTTATTGATGTACAACAATGAAATATTTCGTTGTGTATGGGTGAATAAATCATTTTGGTATACAAATTTTTGAAAGAATTCGTCTCATTAAAGGAAACCTCCATTATTTTAATGAATGAACAGAACTAATGTAATTGTCATTGAGTGACATTAAATTGCTAAAGGTAGACTGAAAAATAATAGTAGTAAATAAATGTTGGAACTAACTTGTCAAAGAAAATGGTAGTTGTAGGACCAAAAAAAAGTTCTGCTCCTTTAAGTAGATGAAGAGTCCTGAAGTGGTAACAATGAAATAATTAGTCCAAAACAAATTCATATTAGATAAATTCATTAATTAAATGTTTTTTAAAGCAAACAACTACGATAATTTTGGTAAAAATGTGGATATTATAAGCCTGTGAAATAAAAGAAATGAAATGGAATTACATTATAACTACTGATTCCCTAATTACAGATATGTGAGTTCCACTGAAGAAGTTGGTTGAGTATCAAAAGCTTCTCTAGTTACTATCACCACTTCATAGCGAACATCTATTTTGTTATTATCTTCAAATACAATAAGCATTCTAATGTCTAATTTAAAAGGCTTGACGTGATGGTTGCAGGGCTTGACTGCATCCAAATATGAGGAGTAAGAATCAGAGGGTTCAAGTCGGGTGTAAGATGTGAAAAGAAGAAAAAAGTCAATGTTTCTTTATCATCTGCATAAAATATTGTTTAGATTTGATGATTTCGCTTCCTGTTGGGGATACGCAGGGGTATACAGAGTAATGTATGTAGGGTAGGGAAAGTTATATAATGCTGCATGAAAAAATAGCGCATTTTCAGCAGAAAGAAATTATTTGCCAGGCTCTGATAACCAAAAATTGGATAAATCCCGTTGCTAACTCAAGAAAAACAATCTTCTAACTCCTAACCTTGTGGTGTAGACAGAATCCGTTTTGTGGGCCCTTAAACCCGATCAAAGCCGTGGATTTTTAAGAGCGAAAAAAATCCTTCGTACTCCTTCCTTCGGAGGGGAAGTAAAGCCGGCTGTCCCATGTTAGTAGATTTACTTGCATGTAAAAGATCCTCAAGCCTAAATGACGCCTCTGAGCTAAATTCAAAATCGCCTGTTTCTCGCCCAAGAAATACCTCCTTCCTCTGGTAGTTAAAGGAAAGGAGCGTCGCGAAATTTGCATGGTCAGACGGAAGAGCGGGCCTAATGGCCCGAGTCTCGCCACGTAAAATAAGGCATTAATTCAATTCAATTCAATACTGGAAAACCAATTGTCGACAAAACGTCTGTCTGTCTATGAACACCACTAGCACCTAAATCGTACGTATGATTTTTTTCCAAAACGGATGTTCCCCAGTCAATTGAGCTCCACTAGAGGCCTCACAATTTTGAAAAACTTTCTTCTAAATTTGGGGGGTACCGTCATCTGAGGTGAAATTAGACGGTGGGGTGATTTCGGATATTTTCACATTGTTATGTTTAAGTTGTTGTAATAATAAGTTAAAGAAAACTTTTTCCAATATTTTTTCATAGTTTCTTAAGTAGTGTATCCCAGGGTATAGTTTCAGCATGTATTCAACAATGGGAAGCACTTAATTCCCATATGGCATCAACAATAAGTAACTGAAGATCAAGTGATAAATTATAGCTGAACAGTTTACTTCATTGCTGCAAGAATGAAGCAAGAATGGTTGTACATTAACAATGTCGAAGCATGTGACACTATTGTTTAAAGTATTTTCAAAGGTCGAGACAATGTATTGCTTCAAATTCACTTGAGTATCTGCTTCAAGGGAAGTAATTCAACAGTGTTTGCCAATGTGGGGTGACTTCGAATGATGCTGTATATATATAGAAAATTACTTGGAGCCCAAGTGAAGAGGATCAATGATCCTATGAAACTGGAAGCTGCTGTCAGGGTGGTCCAAGTAAGAAAATTTTTGTATCGTTAGGCCACGGAATTTTATCATGTGCCAAAGTCAACTATCGAGAACGAAGTTAACAAGAAACACATGGGATCAATTGGTGGTCAACTTGTTATATCACAGGAAGAAGGAACGCTGGTGCATGATATTACCAGAGCTGCCCACTGGGGTTTCCTGTTTACTTTTGATGAGATTAGGTACATTGTCAAAGGATATCTTGATAGAAAAGGGCACAAAGAGAGACGATTTTCAAACAATTTGCCAGGTGTGGATTGGTTAAGATCTTTTCTGAAAAGACACTCTAGCAGTATTTCTGTTAGACTCGGCAAAATATAAAGAGAGAACGTGCCGAAGTGAATTATGAAACAATTAAGTGTTACTTCAATAACATCCACCCTCTTCTTCAGAACACTCCTCGTTGTACCAATATTAATTATGATGAAACTAACTTACATGATGATCCAGGGAAAACTAAGAGTTATTGTCAAAAGAGGTGCAAAGCATCGGGCTGCAGCTTAATAATGCTGGCTGCAGCAGGTGACAGATCTCTTTTTCTCTATGTTTTATTCAAAGCAGAACGTGTCTTGGATAATTGGCAGGAAGGTGGCCCTATAGGAACATGGTTCAATTGCAATAGTAGTGGATGGTTTGACCTACCAATCTTTGAAGACTGTTTTCTGACAATTGCATTACCCTATCCGAAACATAAAGAAGGTCAAAAAATAATGCTTGGGGACAATCTGTGAAGTCACTTGTCACTGTTTGTATTGGAACAGTGTGAGCGCCACAAAATAAATTTTGTTTTATTACCTCCAAACATTATGCATTTACTACCACCTCTATTCGTTTGCTTTTTGCTTTTATAGGCTACTGAAGATTGCGTGGCGGAATGTGTTCAGAGAATGGAAAAAAGTACACACAATGCACTCTTTCAAAAGATGCATTTTCTGCGCTGCTGAAACAAACGTTAAATAAAATATCCGCTCATCAGCGTCAAAACATATTAAAGGCCTACGAAGCGACTGTGTTAATTCCATTTGACCCAAAACTTGTTTTAAGTAAATTACACATGCTAGTCATCCAGCAGCCCCAGAGGTCGATGAAAGAAAATAAACGTTCCTCCAGGAAAATCTGTATTAGCACAAGATATGAGGGAAAGTGAAGCTTGTGAAGAAAATGAAATAACTGCTTCGAAAGAAAAGAAAAACAAGGCGTCAACTATCTCAGAAGAACAATCAGAACATGTATTGACGGTAGAGTCATATGTGGTTTTGAGTTATCATAATGTTAAAGGAAGAAAACTTATGAACAGTTGGTGTTGTGACAGATATAGGGGCTAAGGATATAGCAGTGAAGTTTCTTCGTCCAATTTCACCCCATGAAAAATAATTTTGGGCACACATTAAAATATAACGAGTGTCCGAAGTCACCCCGTCATTTGAGGTGACATCGGGCACATATTTTTTTTTAATATATAAGATGTTTACAAACTGTTTATTCGTCATGTGAATTCCAATCATAACACATTTTCCCCATGATACATCATATTCAAAAACCAAAAGCACTACTGACAGAAGAATATGAAAGAATACCACAAAACCATCCTATTTCACCCCAGGTGACTGTACTTTACATTCACGGACATTCAAATTTTTCTCATTCTCCAAGTTTTTTCATAAAACGTTTTGTAAGAATAGAGTTAAATACACTTACGAAGGTGGCATAGGTCCCATTTACACAGTTAACTCTGAATTTTAGAAAATTGCGTAATTTTGCAAGTTTTTGCGGAGTATTCCTACAACTTCAAAATTGAAGATAGAGATTTTTCCTTCCAAAAAATTTGTTCTACATAGCAAGTTATTTTCTTAAGGTCATGCACTTTTTTTAAAAATTTTAGTAGTTTTCGCGCAATATTGGGTGCAATTTAAAAAAAATAACAAAAACAAGATTTTCTCACAAATGGCTCCAAATTTTTTCTGTTAACTTTTTGTAGGGATTAGTGCAAAATGTACTCAATGAGATGACATAAATGCCATGATGTTCTGTTCTTTTGTTTTTTAAAAAAATACAAAAATTTAATTTTTTTGACTTGCCTGTCATGTCGTTTATATTTACATTAGCGACCATTTGTTCACATTATTATATTTACATGTGCTTTAAATAATGTCACGAAAAGTTTTTCACAAACAACAGTATTCTGTGGAATCTGGCTCAAAATTTCATTTTCTCGTAAATGGCTTCAAATTTTTTCTTCAAACTTTTTGAACGGGTAGTGCTAATTGCACTCTGACAAATTTCATTTTGGGGCACTATTTGTTCTTTTCAAAAGTTACACAAATGTAATTGTTTTGAAAGATTTCTCACACCATTATTATACACATTTCCAGCAATTTGTAAACACTATTGTATTTATGAGTTAATGTGCTTCAAACAACCCTTAATGAAGTTTTTGAAAATGAAAACTTTTCTGTGAAAAGCGCTTCAAATTTCGAGTTTAAGGTACCGTTTAAATGCCATTTTCCTAAAAACGGTTCCAAATTTTTCAAAGAAAATTTCCAAATAAATTAAGAAAATTAATTCTAGATTAATACTAAAACTTAAAACGAAATTAAAAGAAAAAATGAAATGTACAAATTTACAAATGTTTTCAAAAACCTTACAGAGTGACTAGGGGTCTGGGATTTTGAAATTGAAGGTTTTTTCCTCAGTTCTCCAGGTTTAAGATCTTTCATCTTCCAGGTTCTAATTCATACCTTGCCCAATGTGATGCCAAGTAATGTGTAACTCTTATCTCTATCAAAATGCAGAACATTTGTATAAACACCCAAATCAACCTCAATATCCATCATTTAAACAGTTTTTCTTAAAACTTTGTTTTACAAATTAAATTCAGTTCTTTTAATACAAGTAAATTACTTGTGTGTCCACTAATTCTCTAATGACTCACGCCATTATTCTAGCTATCTTTGATGAAAAAAACCTATCGCAGCCCATAAATCGATAATAATCTCAAAATATCATTGTCACTGAATTTACCGTTTTATTTTCACTGATTATGTAAATCACAAATCAGATTGACAGGAAAAAGGTCTCTGCAAGTCTTCAAGGTGCACTGCTTAATACTGCAAAATATTAAATAGTTTTGCAACCGAACATTATTTATTTGTAATTATTAATTAACAAATTCTCTCCACATGCAGAGTAGGAGGAACATCTTTGGAAGTGTTATTATTATTGTAAACGAAAGACCACAGGCACATGCTTTTGAAATATAGAAATCAATATCTTCAAAAGCAATTGATAAGTGATTGTAGTAACCAGGCATTTGCAATGCCATTAAATTACAATGCATAGACTCTACTGAAACTCAAAATTCTTCATAGCCACTATGACAACCCTGAACTAACCCAACTTCTAAACTAGACCCACTGCACCAACTAAAACTTCAGAGGACAGAATATGAAGTTAAAGAAAGCCAAGCTCTGTCTTATTAACCACAAGAACATCCTTACCAACTGGGTAGTGGATCTTTGGAATTGCCTTCCACAGGAATTAACGCAAAACGTCCTCATTTGATAACGGAAGTTTCTGGCCAACTCAAATTTGCTTCTTTTGCAATAATTTGCGAATTTTATTTCTTCAATCGACATAGACACCCCAAACAAACCATACTATAAGCAAGTTTTTTCATTCCTAATTGTGAGATGTCAATTTTGACGAGTTTGGAAATGCATATATCCTGGACAGGAATATGATGTTTAGGTATTTATAGGTAACGGGTATTAATGATTTCGATTAGTTCTTAGCTGCTACATGTCTCGTTAAGTAAAGCAGTGACGGCTCTATCGAGGCAAGAACGTGCCCTCCCACTTGTAAAGAAAACTATTAATAGTGGACTGAAATACGTGCAATTATTGAATAATACTTCTAGGAAAATTACGTTAAGGTATTCGTGGGCGATAGTGATTCTATTTCACAGCGCTGACGTAGTTGTGGCAACAGGCGCAAGCTTGTAACCAGCACATAATTTTAATTTGCAACAGCTTCCGGAACGTGACGACACTCGAACTAGCGACGGGCACTCTACGCACTACCTTGGGTGAAATTTTGATAATGCGCGTAAGCTGCTGCAGCAGGCTGAATCAGAATGAATATCCAAAAGTCTCACTACATAATGCGCCCATCGTTGGTTCGAGTGACGTCATGTTCCCGAATCTGCTGCAAATTAAAATTATTATATAGAGTGCAAAGTCTTGTTTTAACCCTCCCGGTTTCTAATGAATTCATTTCACTTTCTTCCTATTTGCCTGGAAAGTAAAATAACATGATCTTTTCGGTATTTTTTTGTTTTCAGATTTTCCCGTTGTAATTTTTTTAAGGGTTCACGCAAATTGCTCCGTAGTCCATCAAGTCCTTCACACATAATTAACCTATTTCTTCCCAACGTTGCGTAAACGCAACGCTAGGTTCATGATTTTTTTCTACGGTACTATTTGAACATTGCATTTCTGAATTTTTACACCACACAATTCATTGTGATTCGTAAATATATTTTTATTTTAGTAAACAATATATTGGTACTGGCTTATTAATTTTTTTCTTCGGGCTGTGCACCGTAATTTACTACACGAGGTTACTATTTTTTTCTTTTAAAATTGATGATCTATGAAGCAGTTTATAATCATATGGGTAAGTATGTTATATAAAGCCACGTTTAAAAGTTTGAATGAGAAGTGATTCTTGAAACGGATGTTGTAGGTAAATGAATATCGTGATGCGTTCACGCAACGCTGGGAGTTTTCCGTTAGACCGGTGATGCGCACGCGCGCCTGGTATCCGATACTCGCCAGTTCCCATATCCCTATTGGGATATGGGATATATTGGAAAGGGAATTTTAAACAGCGATATTCTGCCGTATTAGAAGTTTCTGTCACCGGAATTTTAAGGTAAGCACGTGTCCAATCTATTTGTAGACTCTTCTGGGAATTGAAAACAAAACGGATCCTCTACGAAAGCTTACGCTCTACGAACCTTTTGCTTTGAGGCAGTAGTGCGTGTGCTTTCGGAGACGTGAAACATTCGCGTTTTTTTCTCTATTGTGATAAAGAGATTAAATCTCTTTTGTGTGTGGATAAATTGGCTGTCGACGAGCAAATGGTGCCGTACTTCGGGCGACACTGTCAAAATGTTTATTAGGGGTAACCCGTGAGATTCGGGTTCAAGTTGTGGGCATTGCATCCTCGACAGGATTTGAGTATCGATTTGATGCTTATGGAGGAGCGACAAAGAAAACAACTGTTAACTTGAGTTTAGGAGAACGAGTTGTTTATAACTTTACAAAAATTGTTGAAAATCCAGAGAACTATCTGCTCTTTTTGACTTCTTCACAAGTCACGCTCTTCTTGCCATGTTGAAAGATATGGGTTTCTTTGCTACTGGAACTCGAAGAGAAAACCGTACCTCAAATTGTCCTCTTCGAGCATGTAAAGAAATTGGTAAAGCAAGTAAAGGAACATATGGACAAAGAAAATGAGATTTCTCCGTTACATGGCACGAGAATTCAGTTATCACAGTGGCAACAAATTTCGGTACTTTGGAACCTCTTGTGAACACGAAACGGTATAACCACAAGGAAAAAAACAAACAAACATGAAATGGTTTAACAGCTCAATACCATATTTCAGTACAATCAGGGAATGGGTGGTGTAGATTTGCATGACAATGCTATTGCAAATTATAGGATACGAATAAGAGGCACACAGGTGGTCTCTTTTTACAAATGGTATAGATAGTGCTGTTGTATATGCCAGGAAACCTTAACAACTGGAGCAAAGACAAGTGAAATTGATTTCAGATCAGAAATTGTACTCCCCCTTCTCCGAAGGGAAGAAGTAAATGGAATTCAAAATTCCAATTTTGGACGATGTAGCAAGAAAAGTTTGTATGAAGCTATAAAGAAAAACCTAGTTGGTCACGTGGTTGTGACATTCGTGACGTATCTAATGCACGTCGCAGATGTAAAATTTGCAAAAGTCAAACTATTTATAAATGTAAAAAGTGTCAAGTTAATTTGCATACTGAATGTTTCTCACTATATCATCAATGAACTTATTTTCAATATATGCTAAGGTTTTTATTGTGTATTACATTGAGAAAAAATATTTTTTAGAATGTTGATCTGACTCATTCTTACCGGAGAACTCCCAACGTTGCGTGAATGCAACGTTCCATTCCGGCAAAACCAAAAATCGCAAAAATATGTGGAGCGTATATTTACACTCTTTGGAATGATTTATTAATATTACAGTCAGAAGTTTAAAAAAGTAGGTATTTCAATGCTTTGGAAGAAATGGGTTAAATGAGATGTATTCTGCTGAAGAAAGAGGGAGTCGTGACAAGACATCACTCAAAGAATCGTTCATTAGTGTTTCATTCGGCTCACTCGGTCGCTGTAGCGACTCCTAGTGATCACATTTCTAACTACTATGAAAACCTCCAAGACTGGCCAATGAGGCTTAATTTTGGGCTTCAGGATATAAATGGTTACGATCTAGAAATATACACGCCCGTAACCTTGATAATATCCGCAGCTTTGAATTATGTGTGAATCAGTTTTTCTTGAGCGTGTGCGTTTGTTGTTTCCTCTTGGATTGTTTTCTCTTCTCATTCAACTGATGTTAATACGTAAGAAACCAGCGAGGATTTTTTAAGTAATTTTCAATTTAAGGCACTAAGGTTAAAATAAGATAGTAATTTTTTTAAAGATGTTACGTACTTTTTCAGAGTGTATCCATATTTTGAAATTAACTGCCACCATTCCAATGACCATGTGGAAAAGCAACGTTGTTTTCCAGTCTAAAGAGAATAAAAATATCTTAAGCCCGCTATACACGGTCATGTTTGCATCATTTTTTCATCATGTTTCTGTACAGAAAGTGGATGGAAAAACGGTGTGCGTTTGTTTCGGTACCAAAACTGGATGAACGTGATTCCGATGTTATACACGATCATTTCTGCTCTGTATGTAATCGTGATGAAAATACTTCCTCCACACGCCGCAAAAAGCGCTGGAAGTTAAACAGTTGAACATCGCACGTACGTAAACAATTGCAATACGCGGGAAGAATGATCAGATGGTTACGTATTCGCAGTGAAGGTGGTAGATAGTCGTGTGAAGTATTGTGGTTTTAGATTTTGAAATGGAAAGGAAAGCATTGATCGCTACGGCGGCAGCTAACATTATTGTGGCTTCAGCTATAGTAAAAGCAGAACGTAAGAGAAAGAAACGCTGTACTTGGGTGAAATCCTGGGTGCAGAAAAGAGAGACTGGTGTGGGTCTGCTACACATGGTAGACAACGAATTGCGCTTGGAAGACCCACACTGCTAACGTCAGTTCATGAGAATGACTGAAGAAAATTTTGACGAGCTCCTGGGATTGATAATGCCAGATATTAAGAAGGAGGACACCTGTATGCGAACTGCAATTTCCCCACGAGAAAGGTATGGTACACTATAAAAGTATACTTTTTGTGTGCATACATGCACATGCATAAATCTTCTAGTTTCTCTATTTTTAATTTAATTATTATTAGTCTGTACAATGGCCATTCACAACCTAAGTATTTAAACCACACAGGTGCATTCTTACAATCTGTTGATGAGTTGTTTTAGCTAAATATTGATTTTTGAATTTTTGCAGGTTAGCAGTTACTTTGCGATTTCTCGCATCAGGGGAAACATTCAGGTCTCTCATGTTTTCCACCAGGATTCATGAAAGTACAATCGGTAAAATTGTACCAGAAGTATGTAGAGCCATCTATGTACATTTGCGACCTTTGTATCTGAGAGTAAGTTAATTAAGCACAAGCATCAAGCAAATAGTTTTATATCCACTACAATTACCTATTTTTCTTGTAGTGTCCACAGACTCAAGCGGAGTGGTTGAAAATATCACAGAAGTTTGAAGAGCTCTGGGACTATCCGATGTGCATTGGTGCTATTGATGGCAAGCACATTGTCTTTAGGGCACCAAGATCTGCGGGATCATACTATTTTAACTACAAGGGATCGCATTCCATTGTTCTCCTGGCAGTAGTGGATGCAGAATGTAAATTTTTGTATGTGGATATAGGAGTGAACGGCCGAGTGAGTGATGGAGGAGCCTGGAGACACACTTCATTTTACAAAAATACGGAGAAATTACAAATCCCTCCATGTGGTACATTGTGTACCGGCGTCAATGTGCCATACCATTTTGTAGCTGACGATGCGTTTGCACTCTCAGAGCACTTAATGAAACCATTTCCTGCCAGAAACTTGGCAGCTGACAAAGTGAATTTCAATTTCCGATTATCCAGAGCCAGGAGAGTGGCAGAGAATGCCTTTGGGATATTGGCCAACAGATTCAGAGTGCTGTTGTCACCAATAAATTTGGATGCCCAGAAAATTGATGATTTGGTACTGGCAACAGTTGCCCAGTACAATTTTTTGGCATGCAAAAACAAATCCAACTACACTGACACATCAGGTGCAAATGAGAATTCTTTGGAGTACATAAGTACTTATTAGAAGATATTGCTTGAAAATAATGGTTTCTTTCTGTTGCAGGTGACCAGTTGCATCCGTAGCAACTGATCCTGGGCAGAGAAGCACAGCGGCAGCACAGAAGATGAGGGATGAATTAACCCGTTATTTTATAGAAAATTAAAAAAGTTAATAAAATCTTATATTGTAAAAAGGTGTTTCATATTGGGCCTCAACACTCGTCTGAGCTCACATTACCTGCTTCCAAGTATAATTGTAGTTGTCGTTGACAAGTTGATCCTGGTCAGAGAAGAACAGAGGTAGCATAGGGTGAGGGATACATTAGCCCAATATTTCAGAAAAAATTAAAAGTTCACATATTTATTGGTCACTTCCTCCTTTTTACAATATCATATAAAAGGTTTTCAATTGCATGTCTAGCTTCAAAAAGTTCCTCATTGGTCAGTGACATTGTCATCTTCCACTGCTTCGAATCTCTGCAATGCAGATGTTGCGTTTTGCAATGCCATATTGACAGCATCATCTTCATCATCTCTCCTCCTCTTATTTTTTTTCCGCAACCCCAAAGAATTGCGGTGTCTCAACGCTGTTGCTGCAGCTCAGCTGCGATGCAACGCTGTTGCTGTTGCTGCAGCTCGGCTGCGATGCAACGCTGTTGCTGTTGCTGCACTCAGACTCCACATTCGTTGTGGCAAATGAAAAAAAGTTATCATCCACATCCACAGAATCAATCACGAGAGTGTGAGTTTCATCATAGTTGTCTTCAATATTTAATGAAGACTTTGAGTCTCTCACTTTTATCACAGGATCCAGAAACATCAACTCTTTATAGTAATATAGTGAGGGTTGATATACCTCACATGAGCTAACCCCAGACCTCCTGCTGTCCTCCACTTTTTTTTTTCATTGCTGTATGTGGACCGTATCATGTTCCATTTTTTCCGTACATCATCAGCAGTGGTACCAGGTCTGCAATACAAGATAATTATTTATTGTACATGGTCTGCAATACAAGATAATTGTATAGTCTACTTGTCAGAGGTATTATATGTACTCACCGCATTGTGGACATATTATCTGCAATAAAATTTAGAAGCTTCATCCTCTCTACTTTATTTTTGTAGTTGACTTCAGATGAATCGTACAGAATTGGAAAGCCCTTCACCAACTCAATTAATTGCATTACAGAGTCTGGATGCCACGACATACTGTAGGCGAATTCATAATATATAATAATTAAATGATAAGATAAATTATTTATATATATATATATATATATATATATATATATATATATATATATATATATATATATATATTATTTATTATAAGGTATTTCATATTAGTTTGATGTAAATCATACCCTCAACTCACCTGTGTGTAATCTCAGAAGCGTTTATGGCAGAGTCTAATAAATATAACTGAAACACGTCTGAAAAGAAAAAAAAATTAGGTTATAGACATGTTTGAAAAAGGTACATTCGTTTTTCTTGTAAATTTTTCTATAGTAACCTTCACTCACCTCTGTATACAAATCTCAGAAACGTTAATAGCAAACGCTGAGAAACACACGTGAAACACGTCCGAAAAGAAAAAAAAAATAGGTTATTGTAATTTTTAAAAGAGGTAAATTCGTATTTCATGTAAATATATACATGTACATATGTATTTCTTTCTACAGTAACTTCAACTCACCTTCGAACTTCGTCGAAATTAAGAGGAAGTAAAAATCACAAATTCGCACAATTGGCGTCGCTGAACACTCAACCTCACGAAATCACAACCAAAACAGCACAAAACGCACTAATGTTGCTAATGTTCGAGCAACTCTCCAAGGCACGGAATCGAAGAAAGTTCCATAGAGTAACACCAGGAGCGCCATAGTCAAACTGGATGCAATTTGTACGGAAAAATGAAGCATGCTTCATTTTTCCGTACAAATTGCATCCAGTCTGGACTGTAACTTGTCTGTACCGACGAGAAATGATGCAAACATGACCGTGTATAGCGGGCTTTAGAAGTACACTGAGTACTGAATTGAATTGCTTGAATGAATGAAACTGATTGAATGGCTTAGCAATGCTTTCTATTGAAAAATGGATAATTCATGGCATTCGGGAATTTAATTCTGAAGTTATTGAGGTGTCTGACAGAGCCAAAGAGAGGAGAATTGAATTGATCTATAAAAATAATTAGAGGCATGCTTTGCATGATGCTTTATTTTTCTGCCCTACCTGTTCTGAAATTAAGTTACCGCCACTGAAGTAAAGCAATCGGCGGTTGGCAGAAACGCTGTAGTAGCACTGAAGCGCTCTAGTAGTTGTAAGGAATATGTCGTTTGAGAACGAACAAGTTCAAACAGGAACCTGCTCCTGAAAAGGAACGATACGATACGGAACGCCCATTAGTGAACGATCGTTCATCTGTCACCGGTTATCGTTCATAGTTTGCATGTCTCTGTAAGATCAAGGAGGTTGTAATATACGGAAAGTGAAGCCAATCGCAGGTGTGTCCGCCATGTTTTGTTGGCCAAAACATTCTCAGTGCGTTTCAGTGTATAGGCTTGCAAGCTAGTGACTTTCGATTTATTGCTTTGCTTTCCGCTTTACCATAAGTTATTTATTTTTAATCTTGGGGGAAATCGTTCAATATAAATTTTTTGCCTGAGAAATAAAATGTTTGAACCTTGGAGGTTTATTTTTCAAGGCGAGTATCTAGCACGAAAAGGGCAAGACGCATTTTAATTATATATTAACTTATGCTTTTTACCTTTTGACTTCTTAAAGGTTAAAGCTATCTATCGTTATTTCAGGGTAAATGCTAACCTGCACCACTTATGACTGCACTTGCAGAAAACCGCGAATAAATTGACTTTCTTCAGATACACGAGTTCATTTACGTACCCTTTCGGTTAGGTGGTTAATAACTTATAGGATCATTTTATTTATTTACGACTGTGTTATTTACGAGAATGAGATCATCATTGGTACATGACTTTCATAGATGATGTTTGGATTGCCCAGTGAGAAAGATCAAGAAAGAAGGCAAGCATAGATTAGAGACGTAAGAAGAGAGAAATGGGTTCCAACTTCATAATAATTTTTATGCAGCCTTCACTTCAGTTCAGACTAAACGACTTCAACATATACCAGTGGCTTTTGATTCAGGGATAGAGCAATTTCAAATTTATTTTCTGCTCATCCAGCCCAGTTGCAATCGTTCACTAATGGGCGTTCCGTATCGTATCGTTCCTTTTCAGGAGCAGGTTCCTGTTTGAACTTGTTCGTTCTCAAACGACATATTCCTTACAACTACTAGAAATTATTTCGCAAAATCACAGCCTTTCTGCTGCTGCGCTTCATTCAAGTTTCTGTCGGCTCATAATCGTTTTACAAAATTTCTGTTACCTTTGATGGGCGCTCACTGCGTAGCTTGCAAACTGTTTGGAGTTGCCGTCGTTCGACATTGGCCCACTTGCGGCTGCACCGTATCTTCGCTTCCTCGCAGACCTGCCGTCCGCGATGTCGCTTGAAACGCGGTCTTCCCTCTCTCCTGCCACCAGATCCACATCCATTCTTCTTTCGTCTCTCCTCTTGACCACGCCCGGCACATGAATCCTTGCCTCTGCTTCTTTCTTCGCGCTCTTCCTATGCGGCACGCCGACGCGTATTTCACAGTCCTCACGCGTGTTTGCTACCGGCGTATCAATTTTCTGGCGTTCTTTACAACACTTCTTAATCGTGTAGCTAAATGCACAGTTCTTCTGACGCCTCTCAACAGCTCACAGTTCTCGCTTTAGCGGCCCCTATTCCGCCTCGTATTAGCTACTGCACTACTTTTCACAGTCTTTATGCAATATTACACTTTACAGTTCAGAAGGCTGGATCTTTCGCTATCCTACTATTCTTTCGGCTGAACAATTACTTCGCCCCGTACTTTCTACAAAATTGCGTCTCACAATCCTCATCTAGCTCTCTATGCACGTCCGAACTCTTCGACGTCCCGTACAAAAGAAAACTGCCCTTTCTAATTACTACCGCTCTGGGCCTCTCACCTCCGCGTCTCGTACAGAAAAAAGTTCTTATTAGCGCTGTCCCGTGACAAGATGTCGACTCCGCCCTACCGGCCTTCGCTTACCGCACTCGGCGTCTCGTACAAAAAAAGGGCGATCCGTCAGCTGCTCCGCTATTTATAGTTAGCGTGACGTCATGACGAACCCTTCCGTGTTTTCCCGTGAGCTTATATATATATATATATATATATATATATATATATATATATATAAAAAAAAAAGTTGTGTCAGTTACACTCAAAAGCGGTGGGAATAATTTTAGTTATTTATGATTTGTTGGATTCATCTTTGCCTGGAATAAGGCCTCAAACGAACGTTTCTGACCGAGCAATTTACAGGCTGTCTTTACATCTTTGCCGGTTTTCTCTCTAACATTAAAAAAAATTGTTGCGTCTATTTACGCAACGCTCCTAAGAGCGTTGAGCGCACCGTGGATTATAATTACTACTGTAGGGGTAATTCCTTATTTTGCACCCAGTACTCTCTAGGGGCCGCTGGGTGGCAGTGGCAGCTGCGGCAGGGAGGCGCTAGGGACACTGCCCTCCTACTGAGATAAGTATTTCTTCTCTTGCGCTGTCAAAAATACTCTGTTGGTCTGTAGGGTTGTTTTCGGATCGAACACATCTTTAGCTTTCAAACTCCCGCTTGTTACGTAGAACGATTTTCATTGGCTGCGGACACTCGCCTCTGTGTCCTAAACGCAGTGTTGTTACGGAACTTACAGACATAGAAATCGCTGCCAATGAGTGTTGAAATGGCAACATGGGTTCGGCAAATGGCGTCTTATGACGGCCGGCGCCCAGCAGCCTGACAGGGGAGGTAGCAACCTCGTTGCCCGGCGCTATCTATTGATCGATTTTTAAACTTACAATATTCTTTTCGCTTGATTTTTGTCCAGTCAGTGCTATCTGCTTGTATTCTGTTTAACTGATCTCCCTTTTCACAACAATTCGGCGCAGTAGTGTGCATGAAGAGAATTGGGCCACCTCGGCCTGATATAAAAAAATACAATCTGATAGAAATGGCAATCGTTCTTTTGTACGGAAATTTCAAAAGGGTAAATGGCCATATTAATTTTAGGGTGAATTTAGCCATGTGTTCTCTCATTGATTGTAAAAAGTTCCAACAATATCAAGAAAATTTCCCCCTACAAAAGGTTGATAGCGTTTCACAGTCCGTTCGTGAGCTAGCAAACTGAAATCTGGGTGTGCTATATAAAAGAATCCGAGAGAGCTTTTTCACTTTGAAAATATTATAGACAATTTTAAGAAAGACCATGTCGGAAGAGAGATTGAATGGACTTTATATGTTTTCATTATAAAGAGTTTTGTTACGAGACTCATTTAATTTTGAAGAATTAGTAATAGATTTACAGAATGAAACACGAGACTCAAATTAATTTATAGATCAAGTGTTTAGGCTGTCTTCCGGGGAGATAATTCGATTGTAAATATTACTTATGTGACTTAAACAATCCAAATATAACTATTTTTCAAATGCCTAATATTGTTTGATCCTGTAGCTTTGTGTGCCCTCCCTGTTGCCTAATCCCAGAGCCGCCACTGCTGGGTGGTCAAGTCATGGAATCGCCGATAGGAAGTGTCTTCGCGCTCGCGCCTCGCACGCTCCCGGCGTCATCGGCCAGAATTGTGAAGGAAAAAGGATAGGGATATTTCACATGAGGTTCTACGGGGATTGAACGGGAATTCTACGGGAATCGAACCCGGAACCTCAATGGTGAGAGGCAAGCGACTTCGCCACTGAGCCACGAGCGCATAATTTTAATTCAATTTACATTCAAACTGCGATCTACACGAGCTTCGTTGTTGCTGGCGGTTGCTGTCTGCCCAGGAGTTGCGTCGAGCAGGACAGGGGAATCGAACAGCAGGATGAGCAGGACGAAGAATTGTTTTCGGACGACAAAATGAAAGCAGCCGTGAAGAGAATGAGACTTGTCGCAAAAGTTAGTCAAGAGTTGACAAATTAGAAAATTAACTAGGGCGAGTAATTCTGTGCCATTCTATAGCACCACTTATTTATTTAATTAATTTATTGTTTGTTTTTATTTATGTATAGTTATGTAATTTTTTATGTATTTTTATTTACTTAATATTAAAATATCTAACTTTCTAAAACAAAATTGTTTGAGGCAAAAAATATCTTCAATTTTGTAGTTTTGAAGTTATTTTGCATTTTCGAAAAAAACCAAAAATACCCCAATATGGGGCTAACACCGTATTTCTTACCGTCCATTATTCATGCGAAGAAAATGTAAAGACAAAATTAGGAGCGGTTTTTAGAAAACTTTTTTCGTAAATTTCAAGCGCAAGTTATGCAAAATCTACTCATTCTTTTGAAAAAGTGAACATGACATGTTGTAAAGAGGTTATTTTGTGGAACAGACTTTGCCTTTGACAAAACCTCAATCTTCGATTTTATACTTTTAAAATGTTTTTTTTTCATTTTCTGAAAAAAAGCAATACCCGAAAATGGGATCATATTTCTTACTATCCCTTGTTACATGTGTGGAGAAAATGTAAAAAAAAAAAAAATTGGGGCGGTTTTTGAGAAGAGAAAAATTTGTAAATTTTAAGCACAAAGTACCCCATTACTAACTTTTAGAAAAAAAATACATGGACATTCTTAAAGACCTAATTTTGAATGACTTTGTATAAGACAAAAATATCTATCTATATAAGTAGTTTTAAAATTTTTTTTGCAATTTTCAAAAAACCAGGGAAGTTAGAAAAAAATAGATATAAACCACTATCATAAAAGTCCTTCGCACTATTCAACAACAAAATATAATGACAAAATTTGGAGCCAAAGGACGGACGGACGTTCGTTCGTTCGTGCGTGCGTGCGTTCGCCCGCCCGCCCGCTCGCTCGTTCGCTCGCTTGTTCGCTCGCTTGTTCGCTCGCTAGTTCGCTCGTTCGTTCGCTCGCTCGTTTGCTCGCTCGCTTGCTCGTTCGTTTCGCCATCTATCGGTATCTCTTTTATGACATTCATGTTATTTCTGCATTAACAGGTACTGAAGAACAGTTGTATACTAATTTAATTGTTCGTAATATCCTTGGATGGCTTTTCCATTTCAAATCTAATTTTTCTTCCTATTTGAACTTTTGAATAATTGATGAAATTTGAATTGTTGGATACTTTTTTTTTACAAATTTCTCACCTTGTACTTATAATACTGTAGAAAATGAAAATTGTTTAAATGCATAATAAGTAATTGTATTTTCAAATTTAAATATTTTTGTTATGTTTGAAAAAGTAAACTCTTTGTTTTTTAGGTCACGACATAATCAATACCACTCAAAACTTTTTTGAAAAGGTTTCACTTCGTGGGTAAACAACTGGCTACATTATCTAGTCAATGCCTTTTAAGGCAAATAACAGTATATTATTTGATAATATATAACTTGCAGTGCAAATAGATTTTATAATTTATTGCAATACTATTTCCTTTTATAATGTTAATTCTTTAAGGTAATTCAGAATTATTCTCTTTCCAGCTTTTGAAATTTTCACAAGATGTGAAAGGTGAGGAGATTAATATATATATATATATATATATATATATATATATATATATATATATATATATATATATATATATATATTGTGGCGTTATGGGATTGTGCGACCCCATAACACCACCGTCTCGTATGTATGAACACCCACAGGCAGCGAGGAGAGCAGGCGCAGAAATCGGAAGTACCTAAACGCGCAGCCTGGTATCCGTTGCCCGTACTAATCAAAGGCAAACTAGCAAGCAACGTTTTTCCCTCTGAAGAGTTGAGAGGAGAATCAGCCCCCACCACTGAGAATTTCCCCAGGCGTCGCACCATAAATATGCAGACCCGCAAGCGGAAGCCCTCTTTTCTTGCCACCACGCGTCGAGTAAGCAGCTCTCTTTTGATTGTCGCCGTTCGTCGGGTAAGCAGCATTTTCATCACCGCTCGTCAACGTCAGCTTAGATATTGTTTGCCGCCGCAACGACTGCTAGGTAGGAGTTTTCGGCGTCGAACAGACGTGCTAGTTAGTCGTCCGCGACATAGTGAAGAATTAGTAAAGTGTTTTTTCGATTAACATCACGGGAAGTAAAAAGTTACCCGTTGTAAGAAAAGCATTGAAAGTTCTTGTTTAACGGAGTAAAAGTAGCAACGAGCGAGAAACTTGCACTAGTATTCACGGAAGTGCAAGGGACATTTTAACGTGGGCGTAGTCAGAGGCGCCGGTAGCAGTCGAGGGAGAAGAGGCCGACTGGGAAGGACCGAAGAGGACGCGATTAGACAGGAGAAGAAGAGACCTATTAGGAAGAACGGAAGAGGACGCAAGAAGACAGCGTAGACGGCGGAGGTGAATCTCGTCTCGTACGACGCAGACGCTGGGACCCAGCGACCTCGGTGCAGAAGCCAGCGCACGACCATCAAGGCCAGGAAGCGGGCAGTTTTCGAGGTAACGCTAGGAACTGCGAAAAGTAGGTCAAGTTCGCGTCGGCTGGGAAAACGACTAGTATAGGAAAGTGCAGGAAATTGAGGACACGGGTAGCAACAATTTGCAGCATTGTAGTGGGAGATTTTTGATGCACTATTGCCTGCCTTAAACATTCTATTTGGAACATTTATTATTCTGCTATTAGCAGTCACAGTTAAATTGTAAACGAGAGTAGTGCACTTGCACACATTTTGTTCTTTGCATGTAATATTTTTTTTGAAGCAAGAGATTGTAAATAGAAATTTGGTTTCATGTGCAAATGTAATTAGGATAGCATAAATTTAGATATAATTAATTTTCCAAGGGAATTCCCAGTGTAGATTAGGGTAATTATTTCAAAGAATCAGTTTTGGAGTAAATTTTGTGTTCATTCATTCAATGTGCTGTAAAGGATTCTATTTGTGTTTTTGATTTTTCTTTGTAAAAGTGTTATTCTATTCTTTATTTTTTTGTCATTAACTTATGCCACAAAGTTTATGGGTAAATTATACGCTCGTTTATGTGGATTTTGTGTGATTTTATTGTGTCAAGGGTTCAAACCTTTCTCGCACCCTGAAGATCCTGCTCCCGAGATTTTAAGCTCGCTTCACGAGCAAATATTTTGTCGACCCCCTCCACGGTTCATGCTGCTGTTTTGCAGGTACCAGTTGTGTGATAGGTGGGTTGTTAGAATATATATATATATATATATATATATATATATATATATATATATATATATATATGGGGGATAGGCATCATACATTTATTTGAATTTAATACAAAACATACTTACACTATAGTATTTCATTGCCAATTGTTATTTTATTTGCTCGAACATTATTTAATTCAAGTACCTTCAGTAGACAAATTATCATCGCCAGACTTTGAAGTGTCACGTGGAGTAGTATTTGCTTTATAAACAGCAATGTCATCATAGAGTTCAAGTGATTTACCAAGAAAGCAAACTACTGCATCTAAACAAACACCAATGAAAGTGAAACCTGCAACAGAAAATATTAAATGTTATCGTTGTCAAACATTGAAGTGCCGTCCGTCCGTATACCTAATCGAAATAGGGGTCATTGATCCAGAAACTGAAGTACAATACTTTTTATGCGTTCTTTAGAATTATACCATCCAAATGGTAAATAATACATTAAATGTCATTGTTAAAATTAATATTACTTTCCTTTTGGATGCTCGGTATAATCTCTAATTGTATAGAAACAGTTGTGCAGCAGAAACGATTTTACATGGGACTTACACTTTTTGTAAAGATTTTAATCGTTTAATGCCATTTGGCAAGGTGCTGTATAATAATGTATTGAAACCTTTTCCTCACTTTCAATTATTGTAAGGAGGGTTCATAACTGTGATCTGTTCTCAATCAGTTAAAAAAAATAATTTTGGAAAATATATTTTTCTCTAAGGATCATGGTTCTTTCTTTGTCTTATTAGAAAGGGAATTGTTTGTCCAGAAAATTTCCGAACTTAAATACATTTATTGTAACAAAAAAAACAACACAAAAATTGCCCTTTGTACAATAACAATAATCAATTCACACCTGTTTGTTCTCTCTTCTAGAAGAAAACAACACAATTTAACACATTCATTTACAATTATACTGTCTTTGTAACACTTTGATCATGATAGTGTTAATCAAGCACAGTTTGCAAAGTTCTTGCTAAGGTTACAAACATTAATTTGAATAACACCAATAGAAGGTAAAATAAATTTACCCTCTTACATAATTTAACATTTGTATTTCATGTAAAATTACCCAATACTCCCCTTCAAAATAGTCAATTATATTACCAAAAAACAACAACAACAACAACAAAAAACTTAAATCAGAACAATCTCTCTCTTGAAAGCAACGTTAAACCTTCACAGCTCAAATAAATTGCAAATTTATGCTCTCTGGCATGTTCCTTAACATCCCTGAAGTGGACATTGTTTCACACCCAATTTTAGTTTCATTAGTAAACCATTTCTATTATAAAAATGATTAAATTCTACTTCCTCCACCCACCAGCACATAATGAAGTTCCATTCCCTCCAAATATCTATTCACACCCCGACAGTTCTTCCGTTTGTAATCGTCCCTGCGGGACGCAACGTGCAATTGGCAGGAATGGGAAAGGTGTGTTAATAATGTTCCATTATTCCAGAAAGGTATTTCTACTCTCTGAGATCGTTGTTTAAGGTACGAACATAACCTATCTAGATCAATACCACCAATTCCATACGAAGATAATTTTGATTATGAATCTTTTTGACAATGACAAAAGCTTTGGAAATATCTAAAAATATTCCAGTAGGTGCATCATTTTGATTCATAGCAGAGACAATATCTTGAATAAAATAAAGTATGTCTGTTTCCGTAGATTTTGATTTTCGAAATCCATTCTGACAATCTAAAAACGCCACTGATTACTAAGAAAGTTTACCGTTCGTACGTTAAAAAGTTTCTAATATTTTGAAAAAGAAGACAAAAGAGAAATTGGACGTTAATTGTTAATTTCATTTTTGTTGCATTTCTTGAAAAGCGACTTAATCTTAGTTGTTTTAAAAATATCTGGAAAACTTCCTGAGCATAAGGATACATTAAATACGTCAGTTAACTGGTGTACAATGGTTGGCGCTCAAATCTTTAACAAACAATCCGGAAATTCATCAAAACCGACCAAATATGTATTTCGAGAATTTCTACCGATTATTTTGAGAATTTCATAAAAAGAAGTTTCGGAAACGAACATCGTGACTAAAATTTTTGGGGAGTTGTCTGATGTTGAATTTTGTGGCTGAAGACCCATAGTGAGATCTGCGGCAAATCTCGAAAAGTATAGGTTGAAGAGACTAGCCACTGTTGCCGGATCGTTCACATTTCTACCGTTATCTATAAAAAAATATTCTCTACAAAGATTCTAGTTGATTTGGTCGAATGTGTTACTATATTTCACATTGCTTTTGTTTTATTATTTGAGTTCAAAATATCCTGGTTATATTTCATGATTTTAGCCTGCCGTATGACTTTTCTTAACAATGATTTGTATTTTTCAATTAGAGGAGGAAACCTTAAGATTCATTATCACGCTTAGAAATGAAAGAAAGAATTCGTTTGTTTTTACATGATGTCCTATTCCCTTGTGTTATCCAAGAATTGTTTTTCCGTGAAATATTTAATTTTCTCTTTTGAAGAGAAAAGCATGTTGTAAAATGAAATGAAAGCGTTGAAAAAAAATAAAGAATTGCATTTATCGTTTGTATCAAAAGTATTGTAAGCTGCAACCCATGACTCTTGTAGCAAGTAATTGATGAATAATTTTATTTTACTTTTAGTAAATAATCATACGTGTATTATTTATTGTGTCAGTGTTCAAATTTTCTATAATGGTTAGAATTTGTGCATAGAGGTTTTACTATTCTTTAATAATCCTAAAATAATAAGTCATATTAGAGTAATCCTCCGTTAATTACTTAATAGAATTAATCCTCCTTTATTACATAGCCAGCACCCTCTAGGGACCGCTGGGTAATCCAGCCACGTTAGTCGCAGCCAAGTCAGGGAATCGCCGATAGGTAGCGTCTTCGCGCTCGCGTCATCTACCTATCGGCCTGAATTGGGAAGGAATAAGGATAGGGGTAAGGTTTAGGACGCTTCACAGGGGTTCTACGGGTTTTAACGGGAATCGAACCCGGAACCTAAGTGGTGAAAGGCAAGCGACTTCGCCATTGAGCTACGAGAGCATATTCAAGAGAATAATATTTTAATCACCAACGATAACTGTAGGATGTTTGTTGACAATGTAGCCGAACTATTGTTGCTTTCCAACCTGATATTCCCTGAAGCTTTTTATTACATATATTTTAAATGCATTGTAAATGATTTCTAATGGATTAATTTGTAAATGTATAACAAAAGCTAGAATGTACGAAATGAACAAAGAAATGAAAGAATTACGAATTCTAACTCACGAAGCATCCAACTGCCTGGAATTACGATTACGAAGCGCAGTAAATTCGGAGCGGGCGAACAAACTAACCTAAAATACTCATATTTTCAAAACATGACCTTATTTTAAGACATTTTTGATAAAGACATTACATTAAGAAGATACTAGTGCTACAAAATGGCACAGACTTTCCCGTATTCGTTTTTTATTTCCTTTGGTCTGGGCTGGCTATTCGGACCACATAGTCTTCTCAGCTGCTATCACCGCTCAAACTACATTTTTTGACATTTTCTTAATTTTTCGGTTTCATAATTGTAGACCGAAAATATTTTAGATTCTTAAAGAATAGTAAAACATCATTCTTGATGGCAATATACTTTGGAGATTTTGGAGCCGTTTTTAAAAAACTGTAAATTCGAAATTTGAAGCTTTCACAGAGGCTTTTTGATTTTTTCTAAAACTTCATTTGAAGACATTTTAAGTACTTTAACTCAGAAATACTATAGTGGTTACAAATTGCTGGAAATGTGCATATCAACAGCGTGGAAAATCTTTCAACAAATTTGCATTTGTGTAATTTTTGAAAGAAAAAAATACCCCGAAATCAACTTTACTTCATATTAAAGAGTGGGTCTATGCCTCAATTATATGTGCATATTACTCAATTCTTACAAGAAATTTTAAGAAAAAAATTGCAGCCGTTTTTGCGAAAATTTTGAAAATGTCTGGGGGTTTTATGTATAGTATCCCCCAATTTTTTTAAATGTTTTTTCAAAATCTCAAAATTTTTACTCGCACAGTGTAGACAGGGGTTTCTTCAATTTGAAAAAAAAAAAAACAACGAATGGATTAGACTCTAATAGTTTCTATAAACGGACGGACGAACAAACGAAGGTTAAAAAAACACGTTTTCGGTATCACGGGACACCAAAACGTGTATATGTCGAAATCGATTTTCCGCAGCATTACAAAACTTTCTTCGTTACTTCGTCCTGAACAGAAATGACGAAGCCTTCTGTCTCAGCAAAGAGGCCAGATTTTGTTAGCCAAGAGACTGACGATCCCATATTTACGGCGTTTCCTTTGCGTTCAGCAGGAAACCTGCCGTGCAAACGTTTCTGGGTCCACTCACTCAGTCTATCTTCTTTCGTGATACATGGTCTTTCAGAGTCCGCTTGATTCAGGTTCAGTGGAGTAAAATTCTTGTTCGTGGCACAAATTGCTTCATGCATGACCGTCGTTTTCGGTAGTAAGTATTTGCTAAGATTGTTGATTTGCTTCGCACACAAGTACTCAAAATCCAGAAGACCTCTACCACCTTCGTTCCGAGGTAAGTATAGTCTTGCCATTGAACTGTTGGGATGGTGCATTCGATACTTGGTAAGAGTGGTCCTAACTTTTCGATTAAGCTCCTGCAGTGCAGTTGTTGTCCAGTGAAGAACACCAAATGAATACACAGCGACAGGTATTGCCCAAGTGTTGATAGCTGATATAAGGTTCTTTCCATTTAAAAGAGTTTTACAGATTTTTGACACTCTTTGAACAACTTTATTGTTAATATCACACCTCATCTGTGATTCACTTGTGCTCAAAAGTTGGTGCAGGCCTAGGTATCCTCTTGCCCAAGTTCTTGGATATTTGTGCCACACATCAGGATCAGTTTGTCAGGATCAAGGAGTTTCCCTCTTTTCACGTGCACTGCAGCGCATTATCAATGCCAAACTCCATATAAATAGAGTCGCTAAAGAACTTAACAAGTTCATGCACGAGGAAAGCTGGTTCTTATCTCTGGCGTACAACTTGAGATCGTCCATGTAGAACTGATGATTAATGAGGATATGGGGATTTTTGGTGATTTCATATCCCATCCCTGAATCTCCCTTCAGCAAGTTATTGACAGCTTCCATCGCCGCATTTGTACGAGGGCCATATCCCACTCGTTGGATCCATGGTCTGGAAAATAATGGAATACTATAATAGTATGTCTTCATGGCTTCATAATGCGCAGTCCAAGAGAATTGCTCAGGCACTGGGAGGTAGGATTCATCAGAATTCGTCTCCAGATACCATTCCTAATTAGCTTGTGAGTCTTCATTATTTCTTCCTTCATCAGTCTCATTCCTATTCTCAATGCCCAAGGATGCTCTTACATTCTCCCTAATGGTATTTATCTCTGAGGCTGAGAGAAAGTTCCTTACAATGATGGTGCGCTGTTGGTCGCACACTCTCTGCTCGGATACCGGTATGTTCGGATGCAGCTTTAACCATTCTTCGTGAAATCGGGCCCTGTATCCTTCCATGTCCGCTTCAAGTCTGGTAGCCAAAAAATACGCATGCATAATGGAGATATTTAACTCCTTAGTCCATTTCATACGCTGGCGTTTATTATTATTATTATTATTATTATTATTATTATTATTATTATTATTATTATTATTATTATTATAATTATTATTATTATCATTATTATATCATTACTTCCTTACTTATCTAGCGTATGCTATGAAACCTGTACATGGTTGTTCTCTTTCAGTTTTGCCCGTTTCTATTACTTGGTTTTCTTCTGCATAGTTACATTGCTTTCTCTTATTTCCCTCTTTACCTTATATAGTTGGGAGAATAAAGAGAGGAAATATTGAATACATACGAGCAAATGAGAAGCAGTGAGCCACCCGGCTGCATATTTCCATGAGCATGGACACAGGCAACAGATGTCGAGGTATTCAAGTAAGACAGTTTCAGTGAGAATTTTATTATTTAAATTCTAGTCAAAAACCATGTAACGTAATCAAAAGAACGCGAGTGACTTTGTTCGTCCCACACGCCCATACATCAAGAAAACGCCTGAGGTAGACTGCGTGAGCGATGGCGGCGCGGTTTGAAAAGGGTGCGCCCGCAGCCTACAATACTGTTGCGCGTGATGTCCGCGGCACGGCGCATGAATATAACATAGAAGCAGGCAGACTAGAGAGGAGAAGACGACGCGCACTACCCCTACACGGAAGGCGCGTGCATAAAAAGGCGAGCGCACGGTCAGTCATTCTCTTTCGTTCCCGTTCGCCGAGAGAGCAGCACTCTCTTCAGTTCTTGACCGCCGATCCTGCAACAACTTGTCGACGTACTAGGTAGTTGGACGTCGGGCAGACGCCTAGATAGCCGTCCGTGAATGTTGTTAGAATTTGTCTGGAAGAAAGTATTCTTCAATCAAGACGTGAGGAGTTAACCTAGTCTACGAGTACCAGTTATTGTGGAGCTGAGGACAGTATAATAGGGAAATAGTTCGATTTGAGCTCAATCACCAGCGAAATTTGGGACAGAGTGAGAGCAACGCGTACGCCCGAAATACGCACAATATCTTATTTTTATAGAGTTAAATTTAAACAAAATCAACTTATAAGATAAACTCAATATCACGGCGAGGACATCTGTTCCGAGAAATTCAATGCATTTGCAACGCAGTAGCTCATGTCAACATACTTCTTTCACGGACGCAATTGTATTCGAACGAACTCGTTGATATCTACGAACACCATTGGCATTCCCCTCCGTCTGAGGCCCTGACCAAGAGATTATTGAATCGCCTCGTTCTCGAGAATGCATTCTCGTTCCACGAAATTCTGTAGGGACCCATTCTCTTTCATCCTTTCTCGTTTACGAGAATGAGAAAAAAATGCAATAAATGACTGCTCATAATGGCAAGAGTTCGGTTGGATGGTGTTGGAAGACGTGGGCTAGTAGTTAGAATTCGGTACAAGCGTTGATTTTTTTCATGAATAGAGGTCTTTCTTCGTTGTAGGTTATCATCTTCCTTACTGCATGAAATAGGTATTTTTTATTAAGGTACACATTCGAGTGGCAAGAACATTTTTCTCTAAAATAAAGTTGTATTTTCATGATTGAAGTTCCTATCGAGGTGGATCAGTCCACATCCGGATGAGGGGATGCAGAGACATTTCTCATGTATTCCATTCTCCATCTTTCATGCTCTTGATTTTCATTTCATGTTACCGACAATCTTTTAACACCCCCTTTTCTGGTCTTCTCTCTATTGTGAACGCCTACCCAAGTGTTTGCCGTGCGTTTCGAAGGGAATGTATGACCGACGAGCAGATTGAAAATATCTTTAAAACTATGCAGATTACCGGCTTCCATATAGAAGTGACCACTCACCCTACCCTTAAATTGTAAGGGAGAAGTCAACCACGACGCCTTTTCTTGTGAAGTCGTGGAGGAACTTGCTTCTTCAAGAGTTAGGGTGGCAAAGGTGATCAGGACCAAGAAGAATGGGAGAGAGATCTCCACTCCTACTCTGATTTTGACGTTCAATCTCCCGTCCTCCCCAGAAAGATGAGTTGTGAATTGTAAAGGATACTACGCGGGCGGCTCTAACAAGTGCACTACCTTTCTTAAGGAGAGGTACATCCAGAGAATCCGAGTCCGGAAAAGCGTCTTTTCCCGACCCCAAACGTCGGTACATGGCAAAGAATCCTGTCGATCTCACTCGGTCCTTCTCCAGGCCTATGGCTCTATGGCCAAGGCAATTAAATCAAAAACGAGTTGCCAAATATTACCTGCTGCTCCCTCTGAAGCGCGCTTCTGTAGCCAGTATCTGCTGTAGACTTCCCTGATGAGATGTCGCTCCTGCAAGGGGGTTTGTAATTCCCACCAAACACAAGAAACAGGCCAAGAAAACTACTCAATCGCCAAAGTCTAACCATCCATTCCCTTCCACCCAGCCCCGCATGAAGGTCGATGTCAGACAGCCAACCACCCCGGACTCTCATCTGTGACTGCTCTTTGAATCTCTGACCACCTACTTCGAGTCGCGAGACTCACTCTGAGCGATATCCGCGTGCACAGTATTAAGAAAGACCTTTTCCTCGGAAGAATCCTCAGCCGGGGTGGACACTCGACCCGTCAAGCAGCAGCGGGGTAAAATTAAAAGAAAAAGACTCACACAGCACGGCTCTCCTATCCTGGAATTTAAATGGTTTTTGCATCCGGTGTGACGAACTAAAATTCTCGTCGTGTTACTGCGATAATCTGTTTACAGGATATGAACCTACTTCCACCACGCCCTCTATCCTTTCCGTCGATGACAGCCACCGCGCACATGGCGGAGTTGCTACTTTGATCCACATGATTGCTGCTCTCTACAGATATTCCTTTTCATACCGACCTTCAAACAGTGTGTGTGCCTCCCATTCCTCACGCTCACTGTAACATTGATATACCCCAGGACAAAGGCATCAGTCGATGATTTCCTAGGATTAATAAACCAACTGTCCACACCCTACTTGATTGATGTAAGCGCCCACAGCCCTCTTTGATGTTCTTCTTGAACTTGCCTGGTGGGCGTGATATTGGAATCGGTCATCGATACCATCAACTTAGCGATAGTAAAAATAGGTAAGTCAACACATTTAATCATAGTAACGAACTGAAACACGTTTATTGGCCGAGACCTTCACTTGCAACCGCTATACAGTGGACCATATTAGAAGAGCAGTATGGAAGCGATCATTTACCTACCGTTCTTCACATTGTTCAATTTGGTCGTGAGTTTGCTCTACTCTCCAAATGGATCGTGCAACGTGGTTGACATTCCAAGCAAATGTGGCACCTCTGGCTCTTCGACGATGGAGACGGAATGGCTGCATATTTCAAACGCTATACTTCTTGCTACTTCCTACCAGCTTAGGTAACTCAGGGCATAAATTGATGTCACTGCAGTTCCTCTATCTGGGAGGTTCTTGTGTTCGAGTCCCGACGAGGTGGCAGGATTTTCAGCACTAGCTTGATAAGTCGAGATCAGCCTCTGTCCAGAGGAGAATTCTAGCGGCCGGTTGCTCTTATCGGTAATTTTTCGTGGTTTCTCTGATCAGCACCAGGTGAAAGCCGGGGAAGAACACAAACAAACGACCACGGACCGCACGCGATCCTTACGTCCTGTTCCTTATCGTATCCTCATCTCTTATACATACATTTACACGGACTACACTCCCACACATGGTGGGAGACCAGTCGGGAGTTGAGAGCTTATCGTGGCTAGGGCAGTGGGAGATACCTGGTTGGGAAAACCCCGCAACCCGAAGGGTAGATCGGCGCCCGATCTCACGTCCATCGGGGGATGATCATCACCATCCCTAGATGTAACATATTCTCTACACTTACGGGACTAATGACTTTAGAAGTTAACACGGAAGTATCAATAAATAAATTTAAAATATCCTTGCTACTTCCATTGGCGAGTCCATAATAGGTGATGTCATCAAAACAGACACTCTTTGGCAGCAAGGCTAGCCGTGCAAGTTGGGGTAAAGTTTATAAAGCACACATTTTTATACCTTTACAATATTATTACTTACAACAAACAGATGTGATTTTTTTAAATAATGGCTCTTATCAAATTGTGTACAATATTGTAAAGTAAATTGCAAAGTAATTGTAATATTTTAAAGGTTACACTTGCAAAATTTATTTTTTCGGCAGGGGACACCAAATTTTTTCATCCCCAACGCTGAAATCCCAAAGGCCAGTCCTGCCTAAACAGTTGTCATGTAAAAACAGATAAGTTGAATGTTAAACAAATGTTACTATTTATGTTACACGTATACTACCTGATGAAGGGTTGAAGAAACTTGAAATGACTTTGCCAATGTAAAATATTTAAGAAGGTCTATAAATATAATATAATATTGTGAACATACATGCTGCTGCTGAGTTAATATAGAGCCGGAAGTTATCGGGATTGTAAAGCCAACAGTTGCCTTTGTTACCACAGTTTACCTCCCAAACAAGACACGTGGAATCTAGAAAGAAAAAATGAAGGAAGATATGCAACGATTTTGGAATACAATTTGATACATTTTTCATTAAATTCAGTTTTAATTCCTGTAGAGAACAATTTTCCTAAGGATGGGATGATTTGACAGATCGGGAAACAAGTGAACATCACGTGTACTTCAGAGAAGTATCCATCCGCCGCGTCAGCTGTTTAGTTACGCCCCTTCGTAGTGTTTGTTTACGGTTCACGCGAGACATCAATAAAGAGATGTCTTGAGTTTCGCTTAGTTATATGCAGGCACGCGAGTCCGGGAAATATAGAAATTTATTTACATAAGTGGGAAAATGTCTTAACGTAATATCACATTCAATAAAAGAACAATGCCGAACACAGCACAATGCCGGAACCCGTGGACCGTCTCAACTACGCATCTCACATTCAAGACTCGATTTTAAAACAAACATAATACTTATCACATAAAAACTAAATTCAATATAATTTTTATAAAAAAAAGAATTTTTACATTAGAGCACAAAGCTCTGCACTTCCTTATTTCAATTATTTCTCGTGGCGCACTATATTTTCGTCGGACGAGGACATCACAGCAGGGAGCGTCGTGGCTTCTTACAAGTTAGCCAACTGCAAACGAACGAATGGAGGAAGGAGAGTCTATTAAGTTCAAGGACACAACGACCACAGAATCGTCAGTTGTGTTGCCAGCACTAGCTGTCAAATCATCCCATCCTTAGGAAGATTCTTCTATATATACTGACCAATAATTACTCCATATATAATAGGTCCAGGTATAAATGCCAGAAGACTTATCATAAAGAGTGTTAGTCCTTGAGCAAAAGATTTATCTTCAACCTTCACACATCTGAAAAAGGAACATATTAAGGAAATACTAGTGTGACCGCCGTTCCCACCCACAAACCAGAAATAACCATTTTCATGTTATTGACTTGGAGTTTGTGTGGTTAATAAGGATTTTATAAGCGTCATTTTAGGCTTTTAGAAAAACGATTTAGCCAACTTTAGGTTTTTTTGAATCATGCTAGTTTTACACTGAACAATATTTGCAGTAAATATTATAAACTATTAATTCATTTTATTCATTACTTTGATTTATAAAATTAAACGAAACAATGAAGTTAAAAAATTATGAAAAGACATTGCAACCTCATAAATATTCCCTTTAATATATTCGGAAGTAAAATATCGAGGACGAGACTTGTCTCATGAGGCTTAGAGGAACGTTTTGCAAACGATAGCACGTTCGAGATTAAAAATGAAGTACAGTCTCTTATGTTGACAGCGAGCCAAAGGTGTCGCTTTTCTGCTGTGCTGTATGAACCAAAAGTTACGCGATCGATGGTGTCGACGAATCCCGCATGTGCGCTAGCCTCGCGCTAAACTTGTTTGTCTAGAACCTCTCCAATTTTATGAAAGTTTATTTTCTTCTTTTTCCTCAAATCTAAAACTATTCTTATGAAAGTATGGTATACAGGAAACATTTCTGTTCAGCTTTTCACATTCCTTGTGCTTCGAAATGTGTCAAAAGAAATCACAAAGAAATATTAAAATGTGCTTCTATTTCCATACAATATCTGAAATTCAAGCCAACTACATGCAGTTTCAAAAAGAAGTTTCCTTAGTAACAGTAGAGAAATAATACGTTTAGATTACCGAACAAAATATTTAAAATTTCGGCAAGCATAAAATAAATCGGGACCACAGGATCAAATTGATCTGATTCTCAGGAAACCGAGTTGCCTCACTCCGGGAGAGCGGGCAGTCATCTCCCGGTAGGCTTTCAATAGGTTCACAATTCATCTTCCGGTAGAGCTATCCTGTTCGAAAATATTCACTAGTTATATAAATTTTATTCTAGTTATATAAATTTAAATATTCACTAGTTATTTAAATATTCACGAGTTATAAACGTAGTTATAAACAACAATCACCATTTCTTTAAATTATGGAGCACTTTACCACTTTTGCGCTTTACGGTTGGTGATAACACTTCTAAATTAATTTTGCAAAGAAAAATAAATTAAATTTAAATAAACTGTAGATTAATAAATTTACTACCTAAAAACCAAAATGAAGAAAAGTAAACACAATAACATTTAACTTTGACGCGATTAAAACCATAAATCTGAAAAGCAACACAACGAAATACAGGCGAATGAACAGGTAAAGAACCGGAACGCGTACTTCTTGAGCCCTGTGGGTTAAGGCAACCAGAACTCGTGGTACCGTGGCTGAGGCTAATCCGACAGCCGAACGTATCCCTTCTTAAAAATTAAAAACCTCTAAAAATATTCACCACTATTTGTTGTAAATATACGATGTATTCGAGGTATACTTTTACTAATTTAATTATTGTTGTAAAAAATTATGTTAGTGAAGATTTAAAACAGTTTTGAAATCTTGAAACGGGGGGTGGGGGGCAGATATGTTTCTTTCCCTGAAAAGTTCGTAAGGCCCTGTTCTTCATTCATAACCTCGGATGCGCTGTGGTTCTCAGCCTTCTCTCTGACCGCCAACTAGTTTGGTGGGTGGATACTAGAACGACTGGGCTCTGAATTGACTGAGCTCTTCAATTGATGCTATAAGATTCGCATCCAATGCGTATGCCGCAACTATTTTCTAGGGGCACCTACCGTCACCGGTGGGAACACCAGAAAAGTAAAATTTGATTTTATATTTACGTTGAAGACTAGCACCTTTTTTAATAAAATAAGTTAATTTAATAACAATGATATATTTGATATTTCCGAATGAATACTATTGATATAATGAATTATACCGGGTCTTAGATTAACTGCGCATATTATCATCTCCCCCATGCGTCCCATACAGTTTTTACTGTTTTTTGACAAAATAAATCTAATATAATCTAACCTAATCTAACTAATGCAACCTATGTCTGGAAACACCACAACTTGTTTTGGCAATTTGGCAACGTGTGAAATACCTTCCCATTCACTTTTAGCGCCCTCTCGCCCTCCACGTCACAGTTGCATGCCCACAGATTTAGGAGGTGGGAGAACTGGTCTTTTTAGACATAAGAGAAAACACTTATTCTGTCCTGCGTGTCTGGTTTGGACTGAACGGCTGTAGGTGGCACGGAGGCCTGTAAGCGGAGTAGCGAGCCAGGCAAACTTCGGCGTTTCACTTGTTGCCCGATTGGGATCTGTCAGTTCATGCTTTCCATATTTTTCGCCTCTCAACATTACTTTTACATTCTCGTATACGTACGAATATGCTGAGTAATATTCGTAGCGTAGAGAAAGTAATGTAATGCTGCGGAAAATCGATTTCGAGATTGTAACGGAAATGCATGTTTTGGGGCCCCTGGATACCGAAAAAGCGTTTTTTTCTTTTCAAAATGTCCGTTCGTCTGTCCATGTATGAACAACACTAGTGCCTAAACTATTCCTGAAACTTTATCGAAAATGAATATTACCCGATCGATCGGTCCTCTTTAAAAGCATTGTGAGTTTGAAAAAAATCCTTAAAAGTTTTGGGATTCTTTGGATGATGCCCCTGGGAAATTTTTAAATTTTCTCACGAATGGATCTAAATGTTTTCTTTAAATTTGTTGTAAGAACATATTTAAATACGCTTCTCAAGATGGCGTAGGTCCGTTGTTTACTGTTAACTACATCACTACCTCACAACTACAATATAGAAGATTTACGATAATGATGAGCAGAAAGCAGATGAAGAACAAAAAGCAAATTACTCGCCAACAATCGACGTGTTTTCTAATGCTCTAAAGAGTGTAAGTGTCCTGGAAATTTTTGTTGTAAATAAAAATTTCACTGAATTACATGAACAATTGTGTAATGAAAGTAGGCAAGTGCACTCAGCGCAATACAAAATAGTTGAGACTGACAGACGCCTTTAGCTCTAATAACTTGTAGTGTGAAGCATAGTAACATGGTGGATTCATGTTTTTCTAAAGCTTTCTAATAAAAGCAATAAAATATTAATAGAGAGACGCGCATTGAAATGTATTTATTTATGATGCAAAGAATCGTTTTCTATCAGCAAAAGTGTTCGATGCCCTGCACCTGAGTAAGACGGAACAAAATGTTAATTCGTTTTCGAGTCTCGAACAGATTTCGCAGTATTATATATTCCGTAGCGGCAATCCTCAGCGATAAGTCGAAGGAAATGAGACGACATTTTTTGCAGACTCATGATCAGTCAGGGGCGGATTTACGCATAGGCTTCGCAACTCTGTGCCCCCTTCACCCGTCCAGTCCAAACCAGACACGCTTGTGGCGGCAGTGGTGGTGGAACGGCATGATGAGGGAGGACATTATATTTTGCCCAAATTCACTTCACTTATTTATTCGGTTTGGACAATTGATACGGCGTTTTTCAACTTCATTCTGGAACTATGAGAGCATTTTGATATTTTTTTAGGCACACACACACACACACACACATATATATCAATCCGTTTCTCTCTCTCTCTCTCTCTCTCTCTCTCTCTTCGTCGCTCTCTCTGTGTCCCTGTCTCAGTCTGTCTATAACTCTCAGTCTATATATCTTTGTCTATACCGCTATCTATCTCTGTCTCTCTCTCTGCTTGTTTCTCTCTGTCTTTCTATCTGACTGTCACTGTCTTCCTCTGCCTCTGACTGTCTCTGTCTGCCTCGTTTTCGTCAGTTGATTTGATTCAATTTAACCATTCCTTTCACCCTAATTATAATTTTGAAATACTTCACTTAGTTAACAAAGTCACAAAAATAAACATTTTGGAGAACTTGGAAATTCTAAAACTTTTCAAAAATACTATTTTTTCTATCTTGAATGAACATTCCTTAATTAAAAGCAGTCCCATTTTAAATATTTTATTAAGAACCCCCTGATCATTTGTTTGACCTGTTTTTTTTTCCTTTTGGCAATCTTTTATCTAGCCAACTTATTTAAAATTTGTTCTTTATATAATTTAAAATTCTAGAATCTTGCAAATACCTAATTTTCTGTCCTGTTATACATTCCTGTATGAAAAGCAGTCAATTTTAAATCTGTTTATGACTACCCTTTCTACTCTTCTGTTCTCCCCCCCCCCTCTTCCACAATCGGTGGGCTCCCTCTTCTTCCATTTCAAAAGATGGCTGCCACCTAGCTGTACCAAGCATGTTTTACAGTTTTCATATTTTTTTGACCATGTTATGAACATTTATGAGTGATCCACGTTGCTTGGACAGTAAGTAAGTATATTCAATTTTATTTATTTGATATTATTTGTTTGTTTTCTTTTCACTAAACTAAACTTGCTGTATTTCTTTCGTTAAACATGGGTTAATGTTTCAATTTTCTCCTCCTTGCTACAGAACCACTGAGAATGGGAAAAGTGTTTTCCGAATGTTACCTCTGGGTAATAATTAATAAAAATTATTAAACTTTTTGTGGTCGATTATTTCCTTTGCCATATTATGGATTACCACAAGATATCTGCTACCACCGCGGAATTTAAATAATGTAATTGGCAGAGAAGGTTGAAGAATTATGTAACTTTTGCAATATTCCCAACTTCAAGTATTTCAACGAAAGTCGGATATCACCATTTTTATAAGCGCACTTTTCTAAATTTGAGCAGACAATTTCAAAAATGCCATTGGGGTTTCATTTAATGTGCTTCCATATATTAAAATATTGGTTTCAAATTCAGGGGCTGCGACTTCGGGTTGGTCGGTCGGGAAGAATAAAATTTGATGAAAATCCGATGTATGATTTAAACGCAAACGTTGTCCACAGAGATAGGTAGACGGCTGGACACAGAGATAGGTAGACGGATAGGTACACAGATAGGTAGACGGCTGGACGTTTTTTTAAAAAGTCATGTTTTTCAATCAAGAACCCACAAAATGTGGGAACTTGACTTTCCAGAGAAAGTAATTTACTGCATGTAATAATAAGTAATAATAAAGTAAAACGATTTTGAACGCTATTAGGGACCCACAAAACGAATAACCAGTACGTTTCGCTGCAGTATTTCAATACTTTCTCTTTCTCTAAACAATAATATACATATAGTGATGTACAGAGTATTAGAAAGAAGAATTTTACGTAAAATACTTGTTCCGCTCAAAACTACAGAATTCTGGAAATTAAGAAAAAAAAAATACGATATATATCGCAACATAGAAAAAATAACATACACAATTCGGAAGAGAAGATTGCAACATTGAAAACATACTTTACCTGTATGTGATAAGTATGTTGCCAATTTTTCCTGTGTTTCCCAAAAAATGCATAAAGAATTGAATGGCGAGGAATGAATAGAAAATTCCAGCACAATCACTGGAACACGCACCTGGAAGCAGGTACCTATCAGATATTGAGTTCTGAAAAGGTGCTGAATCTCTTGTCTCCGTTATGCATGCGCAGTTGGTAAATACCTTCAGGGAAAAAGTATTAATTAGATTTACAAACATTATATATATATATATATATATACAGAAAGTAATGCCCCTTATTTTTCTCAAATATTTATTGGAAGAACCAGAACTTTGCACACAATATTAATTCATGATTACTTTACTTGCTCTATTTTTCCACATAATTTCCATTAACTGCACAGTCTTGCGCCATTGTGAAACAAGGGCGTGCTTGCTTTGCCGGTACTATCAATTCTTTTCTTGGCAGCGTTGCCTTTTGTTTATTTCGGATCATCTTCAATTTTTTCTCCGCGAATAGCGTTTTTCAGTTGCTCAAAAGGATGAAAGTTGGAAGGGGCTAAATACAGACTGTATGGTGGATGGGGAGCACAGTCCGTTTTGGTGCTTCTCTTGTTACGACACTTGTGGGTAGGCGTGTGTTGTCGTGCAAGCTTTGGGCACAATTCTTCTGGGATTGAACTCGCGGGAAATGTTTCTAGGGAATTCGGAGTGTTGATGTAAGAATTTGAATTGATGGTACTGGCTTTTGGTATAACATCAACATAAATGATACCATCAATATCCCAAAAAACAGCGACAGACACTGAGAAAGGGAAACAGACACTGTACGCCCGGTCTCACCGACATACGTTCTGCCACAGCTGCAGGGAACTTCGTATACGCCTGCCGCCTGGAGAGGTGGTAAAGCATCTTTAATGCATACCAGGGTCGTGTGCAGTTTGTCGGGAGCCGTGAAAACTGTCCGGATGTTGTTCTTCCGAAGCAGTTTTCCCACGCGATCTGTGACGCTGCGGACGTACGGAAGCACGGCTAATCGAGTACTGGTCGTCTCCTCTGTCTCCGGATTAGAGCGGAGGCCATCGTCGTTGTTGCGAACTTCGGAAACCCCGTGCCCTTTAGAGTGGCCCGTGACACAGGCGAGCGCTCGTTTGATAGCAGATCGGGAGTATCGTTAACTCTAAAGGTGTGTTCAAGCTTCTCGAGTTCCTCAGGAAGAGAGTGCTCGTCGCACACCTTCAGAGCTCTTGTGAACAGTGTCTTCAACACCCCTATTTTTGTAGCCTATTTGGGGTTTCCGAAGTTCGCAACAACGACGATGGTCTCCACTCTAATCCGGAGACAGAGGAGATGACCAGTACTCGATTAGCCGTGCTTCCGAAACGTCGGCCTATCTGCCAACGACGCGGCATCGCCCGGACAGCCTAGAAGTAATGGACTCAAGCCGCGGAAGCCTACGTGTATATTGAGATGCTTGTTTTCAGTGAGTCTCCTTGCCTCTCTCTACCGGAGTGCTGGTTTTAGATGATTCTACAAATACAAAAGCATTTATTTAAAGTAAGTGCTCAAAATGATGGCCCTGAACCTCAATACATTTATTGATTTGTTCAACAAATGAACGAACACATCACATAAGCATATCTGGTAATCGCGGCACAAGTGTTTCTTATTCATTGCATGATGTTTCTTTATAAATGACATCTTTTAGGTAACCCCACAAAAAGAAATCTGGTGAGGTAAGATCTGGTGATCTAGCTGACCAGTGCACTGGTCCTTCTCTACAGATCCAACGGTTATTGTAATCCCGATCCAATACCTCAGTTCTTTATCAAGAAGGTTTCGGTACTTGTCACCATTTAGATTACCGTCAATAAAGTATGGTCCGATATGTTTATCGCCAATTATTCCACACCAAACGTTAACCGACCAAGGTCGCTGATGATTTACTTGAATCCAGTGTGGGCTTTCTACACTCCAAAAATGCATGTTATGGCGGTTAACTTCACCGTGGCTTGTAAATGTCGATTCATCAGAGAATAGTACTTAAGTTAAAAAATTCGGATTCGTTTGTATTCTCTGAACTGCCCATTGACAAAACTGTTGTCGGTTTTGAAAGTCATTGTCAGTTAATTCCTGATGCAAGGATACACGATACGTATGAAATTTATGTACCTTCAGTATCCTCCAAACACTTCTACGAGGAATTCCTGATTGTTGAGGCTAGTTAAGTAATTAAGTTAAGGCTTATTAAGTACCTCGTTATGTGAAATAATTTACTTTAGTTTCATTGAATGTCATCAAACTATTTATACTTACTATAAATAGTACATTACTATTTAAACAGACTATTATCATTGAATTTCGTTTGTGTTCATTACTTTATATTAAAATGTATCTTAATAATTAATGTCTTACTTGACTTGAATTTAATGTTCTGGTTACTGTACATCCAGCAAAGCACGGGGAATAATATGTACTACCGGTCTCCCCGTCACAAATGGGGCTGTATTTATTTGAACATCCACAGTCTGCATTGCAATCTTGAAGTAGTTCAAATCTGTAAAAACAAGAACAAACAAAAAACATTACTTAATTCGAAATTGTTCAAAGTGCATAAATGTAAATAAATGTATGCGTCTGTCTTCATTTTTAAAATTACTGCCTTTTTATAATAACTTATGTTTATTAATGAAAACTATTTCAATACGTTTTACACTTTTTGTTTAGATATATCTCTGAAACAGCTAAATTGATTTCGATTTTTTTTCGTTCAGGGTAGAGTATTTTGATGGGCATAACTTAGGCTACTTTTCCGAATTGCTTTTGTATACAATTGAGTGGTCGCTCGCTACCCTTCAAAAGAACCGCCACGAGAACGCAACAACGAGACTGCGGCGCCCCCGGAAAATACGGGTACGGCTAACGAGAGGTCGCTGCGGTCGGAGTCGGGGCAACCGTCACGCCTCAGTAGGCGCGACCGGACGATCCCTACGGCCGGGCCAGCCGGTGAGCCTTCAGCCCGGACGGAGAATAAAACGGCACCCGCCGGCCAGAGCGAGCGGCGGAGCTGAAGAAGCGGCGCGAGACCGGCGTAGCGGCGAACAGCGGCGTGCACAGGGCCTTCCACAGAAGAAAGGGCCACAGCACGTCGCCTTCACCTTCCGCGCACTGCCCCCGCACACGCTCTCTGAGCTGTGCGGCGCGGGGAAGCAGCGAGTGCGTGAGAGGCGGTCGCCGCTCACGAATGCCGGAAGCCGCGCGGGCGGCGCGCAGACGTGTTCCGCCGGGCCAGCGTCGCCTGCCAATAAAGACGTCGCGGCGCCACGGGCGCCGTGGCGAATTAAAAAAGCAGTGTACAGTGTAAATAGTGTAGTGTTGTGTTGTGTTGTGCGAGTGTGTGAATGAATGTGTTGTAAATATAGTTTAAGAGTGAATGAGAGAGTGAACGTTCTAAAAAATTAAAGAAAACTCGAACATTTTTAAAAACTTTATACAAAATCATAAAAATTTGTAAAAACTAGAATAGGCCCAAAGCGGCACTTGCATTAGTTTGTAAGATAGATTATAAGATAGTATGTTTAAGATACAGCCCTATTTCCAGCTGCAAAAGCCTGACGGCTGCAGCGAATAATGTACCCTTTTTGTAAATAAACTCCCGCCTCTCCAGGGCAACTGGAGGGGGGAAAAAAGAGCGAGCGGCCAGGAGTGTTTAGGGTATGGTAATAGTGAGTGATGACGTGGCCAGTGTGCACGAACTCTTCTTCTGACTCCTGTTTCGCGACCACGGCAAGTTCCTTGGACATTGTTCGGTTTTGATTGATCTGGCAAGCCCTCTGCATATCATCTAGCACTTTTTTTGTGACCACGCTTCTCTATGGTATTCTCTACATGTTGTGCAAACTTCAATAAAACTATTTTACATAATTGGCTTGTTTTGGTCATAACATAAAAATATACATTCTTATTTCCATCGTCATTTTGTACACGTAACTTTCAAATTTAGAGGAAAAATGACTGTCAACATAAGATTTCGCAAAACTATCTGTTCCAACTTGTTCACATTAAGCCTGAATAGCAGGAACGCCATGACGTCAGCTGGTGAGGAGAATTATGACGTGGAAATCGTCTGCTAACGATTCTTGAGTCTCTCTCCTCAGAGTAGTTTCGTCAGTTGAATAGTTTGGGTCGCCGTGGTGTGCTGTTCTAAAAAAGTGATTGTTGTTTGTGTAACAGTCACGCTGCAATAAGTTAGCTAAAGTAATACTGGTGGACCTTGTGTTGTTTCTAAGCGAGCCACCGAGGCTCCGTGTTATCAGCCAGTACTCTAAAGCCGTTTGGCATATTGCACTCTCAGCTTCAGATGCTACCTATACTTCGATTACTTAAACGAGGTGAATGACGTAAATCAGCTGATAATATGTCATTCAATCGGAATCTTGAACGTCATCACGGTAACGTCACTGTGGTGACGTTTAAGCTCCCGATTGGATAACACCGTCAACATGTGATTTACATCATGCGCCGCGTTAAAAAATCGAAGTATACATCACGACTCTGAAATCACCCTTTCTGATAAACATTGAACAGTTTATTTATTTATGTCACAAACAGTTGAAAACTGTGTGACGTGCACTGGGCAGAAGTTAATTTGAAATTACATTTATGTCCAGAAGCAAAACAAGGAGCCATCTCAGCATTTGTTCGAGGATCAGGAAAACTGGACGAAAACCTGATCGAGATGGGGGTTACTAAACCAGAAGCTGAAGTACAATACTTGTTACAGGTTCTTTACAATTATACAATCCAAATGGTATAAAATACATTAACTGTCATTGTTAAAATTAATATTACTTTCCTTTTGGATGATCGGTATAGTCTCTAATTGTATGGAAACAGTTGTGCAGCAGAAACGATTTTACTTGTGACTTAAACTTTTGTATCGAACTTAATTGTTTAATGTCATCTAGAAATATAATAATGTATATGTATAGCCAGTGATTTTTTGTATTGAGCTGTTGATATTCTCATCTGATGACTATGACTACTTCAACAAGTGTTGTAGTTATAGACAATGGCGTTGGGTACAGACAAATACCTAGATTAGTAAAGAGAGGCTTACAAGAATCACGTGGGTGGGATTTGCTTATTATTCGTACAATTCTTTTTTGCTATCTAAAAGTCTGGGAGCTATAAGATGCATTTCCCCAGAATATTATGTCATATCTCAGGCGGGAATAAACATTCGCGATGTATACACAACGAGCAGTGTGTAAGCAGACTGAATTTAAAAGAATTCTGAAAGCGTAGCATAAAGAACTTAATTTAGAGTTCAATTCATTTAAATGGATGTTTCATTTAAGGTTAATCTGAATTAAAGACCTAAAAATGTTGTTACATTAACATCAGTTAATGGCACACCGTTCATTCTCAGGGAAGTGCCGAACTGTTTATTTGAAATGGAAAACAGAATTGAAATAGTTTTCTTTTCATTAACTATTAATTTGTTATTACGAAACCAATTTGAAATATCTAATATTGTATTTCCCGTTTCTTTATTGAAAAGAATATTCGTATCATCCGCAAAGAAAACTGTTCTTCCGGCTCTAATCGTCGAAGGCATATCGTTTACGTATTGTTGGAAGAGAATAGCGCCAAAAATCGATCCTTGCGGGACTCCACATGCAATTGGCAAAGAATTAGAAAAGTATGTACATAATGCTCCATTATTCCAGTAAAGTATTTCTACTCTCTGAGATCGTTGTTTAAGGTATGAACATAACCAATCTAGAGCAACACCACGAATTCCATACGAAGGTAATTTTGAGTGTAAAATGTTATAATCAATGACGTCAAAAGCTTTTGAAAGATCTAAAAATATTCCAATAGGTGCTTCGTTTCGTCCCATGAATGAGGCGACATTTTTAAAAAAAGAAAATAAGACTGTCTCTGTAGAT
Source organism: Gryllus longicercus (assembly GCA_038098605.1). Taxonomy (NCBI): domain Eukaryota; kingdom Metazoa; phylum Arthropoda; class Insecta; order Orthoptera; family Gryllidae; genus Gryllus; species Gryllus longicercus. Next base: position 1,567,555 of record JAZDUA010000238.1, read on the forward strand.
TTTGATTTTCGAAACCCATGTTCGCAATCTGAAAACGCGTCGTGTTTACTAAGAAATGTTTCTATTCGTACGTAAAAAGAGTCTCTCTAATAATTTTGAAAAAAAAAAACGAGAAAAGTGAAATTGGCAGATAATTTTGAATTTCATTTTTGTTGCCTTTTTTGGAAAACGGCTTAATATTAGATCTTTTAAAAAAATATATAAAAAATCCTGTGCATAAGTATACATTAAATATGTGAGTAAACCGGTGTATAATAGTGGGCGCCCAAGTCTTTACCAAACAATCTGGAAATTCATCTAAACCGTCCGAATATTTATTCTTTAGTCTACTGATTTTTTTGAGAACTCCATAGCAAGAAGTTTCTGAAACAAACATCGTGCATAGAATTTTTGGGGAAACGTCTGGTGATAAATTTTGTGGCTGAAGTCCATAACTGAGATCGGCAGGAATTCTCGAAAAGTATTGGTTAAAGAGACTAGCCACTATTGCCGGATCGTTCGCTTTTCTATCGTCATCTTTTAAACAATATTCTCTACAAGGTTTCTAGTTGATTTGGTCGAAATTTTTACTATATTCCATATTGCTTTTGTTTTATTATTTGAGTTCAAAATATCCTGGTCATATTTCATGATTTAGCCTGCCATATGACTTTTCTTAACAATGATTTGTATTTTTAAATTAGAGGAGGAAACCTTGAGATTCATTATCACGCTTAGAAATGAAAGAAAGAATTCGTTTGTTTTTACATGATGTCCTAATCCCTTGTGTTATCCAAGAATTGCTTTTCCGTGAAATATTTAATTTTCTCTTTCGAAGAGAAAAGCATGTTTTAAAATGAAATGAAAGCGTTGAAAAAAAAAAGAATTGTATTTATCGTTTGTATCAACAGTATTGTAAGCTGCGTCCCATGACTCTTGCAGCAAGTAATTGATGAATAATTTTATTTTACTTTTAGTAAATAATCTACTCATACGTGTATTATTTATTGTGTCAATGATCGCATTTCTTATAATGGTAAGAATTTGTGCATCGTGATCACTGTATCCTAAATCTTTTGTTTCAATTTCAAAGTAGTGGAAGTGGTTTTGTTAATTATTTTATCGATTACCTTCTTTGAATTCAGTTTGATCCGTGTAGATATATTTTTGTTATATCTAAACTGAAGGAATGAATTAAGTTGAGAAACTGCTCTTTCGCGCAAGATTCGACCAGAAAATCTATGTTAAAATCTCTGTGTATGATAATAGTTTCTAAAGAGCGATTGGTGTCTTTGTTTTGTGTTATCTCCAGTTTTTTAAGAACAAATATACTATTTTTCTCTCTCTTTCTTGAAGGCCGCTAGATGGAAAGTAATATAATTTTTAACGTAGGATGTTGTACCACAGATATTTCAAGAACATTTTCAACGGAATACACATTAATTCCGTCAAGGAAATAGAATTGATATTATTTTGAACGTAAATGCAAGAAGCCGCATATGCAGGGCCTTATGTATTTCCTTTTCTCTACAATAATAGCCTGTGAGGTAAAAGTTTGAAATTTCGAAAATGCTAGGTTCATTATAAAATAACCAATGTTCTGTAAAACAAAGACCATCAATTTGATTTAAATCACTGTGTAGAGCTGCTTCGATAAACTCAGTTTTCTTTGAAAGGGATTGAACATTATGGTGCAGTATGTTAATTTTTGCAAGTACCTACACGGATGTTTTTCTACTGCATCTCATTGTAGTATCTTTAAATTTATTCAATTTTTATCTCGAGTGCGAGGTTGAAGGTTGTAATGTGTCCCAGCAATTGACAGGTTGTGACGAAATTGGGGCATCAGGTGTAGGAGAATTGGTAGTCGGAATAGGAGAAACGGGAGTAGCTCAAGCATTTGCCGAGTGTATATTTTCGAGCATGGTTCATGTGGAGACCGTGCCAGGTGAAGTGTTTTGCTGAGAGGAAATTAATTTCAAAATGTGTGACATTTGTATCTCTTAGTTGCCGTTTTAATAGCTGGTTTGCCTGCCTAATCTCGCTGCATAGTGTTGGTCTGTTGTATCAGAAGGGCAGAGTCGAGACTTCAATATTAGTGATTTGGTGTAGTCTGCTTCTCCAGCAAAATGGGCCACTTTGCAGGCAATATTATAACTTTAATGAAAGTGCAATTCTAAATAGTTGTGGGGATAATGTATATCATTGGTGTTATTATTGTTCTACTTTATAATCCTCAAGTAAAGGGCATTAAATATATAGTTGTTTGTTTTTGAATGTTTAAAAGTAGAATAAATAAAACATTTATCAGAGAAAGGACGCTCTCTTTTTCATTGAACCAAATTAATACCACTGCACTACTGGAACCTGCTATTAAGCATTTTTACTTTCTCGCATTTACTAACGTAAGAAGGGAAGTAATTGTAATCGTGCACCGGAAAACGGAAAATTTTCGACGCAGAAAAAACTTATTGCCGGGACCTGGTAACAAAACACTAGATAATTCGAATTGCAAAGTATAGAAAATAAATTCTCTATCACGTGGTGTAGCTAGAATCCATATTTTGTGCGTCCTGCATACTGAAAAATCAATTGATGGAAAATGTCGATCTGTCCATCTGGGCACAACGCTAACGCATAAACAAATCAGACGATTTTCTCCAAAATTGTTATTCCCCAATCATTCTAGCTGATATTGCGGTCCTTGTGATTTGAAACTGATATTTTAATTTTGAGAGGTACCTTTCATGAAGGTGCTACAGAATGGCTCAGACATTCCCGAATTAGTTTTTTTGTCTCGGCTTGCTACCCGAATTTGCCAGCTGCCATCTATCGCCACTAATGTACATTTTTTTTTGACATTTTCTAAATTTTTCGGTTCTCTAATAGTGGAACGGAAATATTATTTTAAGAATATTAAAGAATAGTAAAACCTCGTTCTAAATGGCAATTTTTTTTAAAAAATTTGGAGCCGTTTTTAAAAAACTGGCGTTTAAGCGCAACTGTAAATTCGAAATTAGAAGCTACTTTTCAGAGACTTTTTGAGTTTTCGAAAAACTTCATTTGAAGCCATTTGAAGCACATCAACTCAAAAATACAACAGTGATTACAAATTTTTCGAAATCTAAGGCATGAGAAATCTTTCAAAGAAATTACATTTGTGAAAGAAAAAAAATAAAATGCCCCGAAATAAACTTTACGTTATATTAAAGAATGCAATTAGTACTATCAGTTCGAAAAGTTTGAAGGAAAAATTTGAAGGCGGTTTTGAGAAAATTGCGATTCAACGTTTCTGAAACTGCGGAATTTTGACCTAGTTTTCACAGAAAAATGTTCAGTTTTCAAAAAACTTTATGTGACATTTAAAGCACATGTACTTATAAAACCAATAATGTGAACAAATAGTGCTAATGTAAATATTAACGGTTAGTGAAATTAAAAAAATACACATTTGTAATTTTTGAAAAAAACAACAAAAAACAATGGAGCAATATGGCGTTTATATCATCTTATAGAGTACATTTAGCATTATCCCTACCAAAAGTTAAAAGAAACAATTCACAGCCATTTTTGAGAAAATCTTGTTTTGTTTTTTATTTTTAAATTGCAAATATTGCACGCAATATTGCGCGAAAACTACTAAATGTTTCAAAAAATGTATGAGACCTTAATGAAAGAACTAATTATGGACAATATATTAAAACTCATAGTTTTGAAATTTTCGAAAATCCAGAGTTAACCGTGAAAATTGGACTTATGCTACTTTCATACGTGTATTTTACTCTATTCTTACAAGAAATTTTAAGAAAAAAATTGGACCGTTTTTGAGTTTTTTTTAGAAAATGTTCTTTTACTCCATGTAAAGTACCCCCAAAAACTAATGAATAATTTTCAAAACCGCAGAGCGTCGACTCATGCTAAATGGACAGGCGTTTCTTCAATTTGGAAAAACCCCTACTCATGGTTTATTCGCTAGCGTTGTTCACATACACCACATAGACAGAGGGACGGACGGTTTGAAAAAACAAACAAACACATATTCGATATCAGGGCCCCCAAAAGTATTTCCATTGAAATCTCGAAATCGGTTTTCCGCAGCATTACATAACTTTCCCTATTCTACGTACGAGGGTTGCCTTTTATATTTCAGGATTAGAGAACAAAAACAAATATTAATGATCGAAAATCACTTTCTAGTTTTTCAAAATATTCCCCATGAAGATCTATACACTTTTGCATGCGTTTGAACCAATTGTCGAAGCACTTTTGCCACTCTCATTGAGGTATCTCCAAAACATGCATTCTGAATGCAGCAACCGCTTCTTCAGGTGTCGAAAAACGTTGACCTATCAGTTTGTTTTTTACGTACGGGAATAAAAAGAAGTCATTCGATGCCAAGTCAGGACTATACGGCGAATGACTCAGCAAATCGATGTTTTGGGTGCTCAAAAATGCAGTTGTTTGAGCCGATGTGAGAGAGCTCGCATTGTCGTGTTGAAGAGTGATCCGTCTTCGGTGGTTGATTTTCCTGATTTCTTGGAAGACAGCTGGCAAACAAATCGTTGTGTACCACTCAGAATTGACTGTTCTGCGTTGTTCTAGTGGTACGGTTGCGATATGTCCAGTTTTTTCGAAAAAACAGGTGACCATCAGTTTGGAAGTGCTTTGTGCGCGGACAACTTTTGTTGGATTTTGCTCATCTTGAAACACCCGTACAGTCGACTACTGTTTACTTTCGGGCTCATACGCGTTAATCCACGATTCTTCACCTGTCACGATGTCATAAACGTGTTTCGAAGCACCGTGATTGTATTTTTTGAGCATTTCTTTCGACCAATCGACACAAGCCTTTTTTTGAGCGATTGACAAATTATGAGGGATCCAACGTGAACAAATTTTTTTGACAGTCAAATGTTCATGCAATATTGAATGTATGCTGGTCCCACTAATGCCTAAGGTTGTCTCAATCTCACGATAGGTCACATGACGATCTTGCAATATCAGTTCATCAATGGGTTTCGGAACAACTGATTTTGGACGACCTTCGCGAAATTCGTCTTGGAGTGAACTACGACCACGATTGAATTCACCATACCATCGATAAACACTGGTCCTTGATGGAGCTTCATCGCCAAAAATTGAATTAAGTTCATCCATGCACTGTTGCTGAGTTAATCCACGTCGAAATTTGTAAAAAATAATCGCACGAAAATGTTCACGATTTAATTTCATTTTTGGGCCAAGATGAATCTTTTAAATTACTGTAAACAACACAAATAGCGCTCGTATGTCAAAACGTTTTGAGTACGTATAACCTCAAAACATCCAACTTTACGATAGAGCTGTCAATTGCCAGATTGCAACACCAGGGTTGTCAAATCTCGAAACATAAAAGGCAACCTTCCTATATTACTCCGTATATACATATGTAAACGGGAAAGTAAAAATTATATCTTCACAATTGAAGACGTCGGCATTTTTTTCTTCAGTTTTTGAAAAATCACACATTTTAACGAACATGAGACCTGCACCATTCTCTTAAGCATTCTTTACACCATCTAACGTCGAAATTTAATAAAAAAATGTATGCCATTTTTAAGAGAACATGGTTTAAAGAAAAGAAAAATTGCCTATGTTGGTCACAAAATTTGTCAAAAATCGAGCATGACAAAATTTTTAGATCTGTTTTCCATTAACACATTTCATTAAGAAACTAGTTGTGCTACGGGATGGCAAGGAATTCCCGTAAAAAAAAGTTTTTTAATTTCCATGGTGAGTGCTAGCTTTATGGTCTGGCCCCATCTTCTTGTTAGCTACCATCTTTCGCGTTGTCAAAACCATGTGCATTCGCTTGGCTAATAATATCAATACAATAATTAGAATATATGCAATTGACATCAAAATAATTACGAACATTCGAGAGCCTTTCGTCGTAAGATAACAGTGTCGATAGCGTTTCATTTCATCACCGACTTTTAACATCCGCATTTTAGATACTATAAATACAATTGCTTTTCAACAAAGAGAGCGTGCATGGTTTTTCGTAAGACAGATGATATAAACAAAACAAATCTCAATCGATGCGGCATTAATGCGAAATTTCTATTAAGCTTTGCGGATTGGTTAAAAAAATACATCAATACATACGCAAAAATCGATCTTCAATTTTGTAATACGAAGCTGGGATACAAAAACTCGTTACACGTTATAACAAATGTTTAAATGTGCGAGGGGACTATGTGGAGAAGTAGTTTAAAGTATGTTCTTTACAAATAAAAATATTTGTTAAAATGTAATAGCTTTTTTAATCCAAAACGGGTACTGCTTTCCGGATGTCCTTCGTAATACGTATATAGGTCTCGTACATAGTGGGACACCGAGATGATTCTGAGAAATTAAATACAATAGAAATATCTACTTGCTGTTTTGCTGCAGTCTAAAGCGTCACCCCCCAGCACGTACCAATCAGCAATAGACGATTACCATCAATATACTTTTTACAGAATAATAAACAGAAGTATCCTTTCGCATCTTACTACGTGTCAGATATGTACATATATCCTTCATAGTCGATTAAAGTCAAATTAAAAAGTATCAAATTGATTCACTTTAGTATTAAACGCACGAAATATTTATACGAATAAGAGTATGTGATACATATGATAGGATGAGAGAGAGAAGAGAGAGATAGGAGGAGAGAGAGAAAGAGATAGGAATAGAGAGAAGAAAAGAGATATGATGAAAGAGAGATGAGAGAGAGAGATAGGATGAGAGAGAGTATTTATAAAAGTTTGTCTAATACTGATTTCTACGGGATTATGAGGGCAGAGGTGCATTAACACAACTCTTGATACAAGAAGGTAGTATATACATTATACATCTCACGATGTGCAACTAATAAATACTTATGGTCTTATTAACATGGCTCCAACTCCAACTGAAATATAATTTTTTACGTTTTCAGAAATATTATTTTGTTCTCACTGTAACATGTAAAAGCAAATGGGACATTATATTAAGTTAATTGTTAGTTACTATGTGTATTCATCGTTTCAATGTAAGTCTTAATAATTCATTTATTTATTTCGCTCACTGAATTGTTGTTCTCCTATGAAGCTGCCTTTACAGCCAAGTCAGTCTTCGAATATATTGTCGCCGTTTTAGTAATTGAATGGTTGCGCAAAAAATGCGTACATTCTAGGCAGCAAGTGGTGCCCGCGTAGTGCATTTGCACGGATGATAAAGAAGTAAAGGGGAAACAAAAGTGGCGGAGACTGTTCATACGGAATGGTCGGGGACCAAAGAATGCTAAATCCTTATATAAATCTTTAATTCTGATCACTGAATTTAACTTTAACTTCCTATCTATCTATAGATACAGAGTACTGTATTTTGAGTGAAATATATAAATAAAATGTATAATCCATACATACTGTCCATTTGAGTTCTTCAGATTTGGATTGTTGTTTGGGCAGCTCAGAAACATAAATATTATTTCACACACAAAATAACATAATCCAGCCAACACGTTCCACGATAAAATGTAGAGTGTTCTTGGTTTGTATTTTGAAATAATAATTCCCGAAACTAGGAATCCGATGACCATTGCAGAAATTGCAATACATCCTGAAAGGAAATTAATGTTTTCAGTATTTAATACCAATGCTTATATTATGCACAAGTGACGTTTTGGAGTACTTATCCTTTATAATTGATTTGCAAAAAATATATTATCCAACATGGAATTATAATTTTTTAAACTAACAATTGTGTTCAATATACCTACTGTTTTGTGTGATTTTATTTAGTAACCAATGCACTACCGATTTCTAACCTGCGAATCCTGTAGCACTTGATGCTGCTTGTTGAAACTGGGTTTCCATGTATTTCATTACAAACGTGATGTAACCAGAAGCACCGAGTATATAAAATACCGTTGATAAATTGTTGCACATTAATAGTTTATTCCCAAGCAACCTTTTCAGAGCAGGAAAGAAACCTGAAAAACGTACCAAACTTTCAGTGCAGTTTTAGATCCTGTTGTAGGCAACATCCAGAAAGTCCCATGTTCGGATCAATGTAAAAGTCCGTTTCCTGCACAAACCCAGTTCTTCCGAGTTAATATACAAAGAATAAGTGAATGGGTGAAAACCAGAACGATATAAGATCCATTTTACAAATTCTTAGAAAAAACGTGTATTTTGAGCTGTATTTCAGAGGCAACGTATTTTCGTGGTTGTAATGAACAATTGAAATGCCGTAGTTTTAATGACCAGACAAAGCACCACGACTTTACAGTGATATTGACTTAAATAAACAGATTTCTCAGATTTTATAAAATGTCACTTATACTGTTCTGGTTTTAACCCGTTCAATTTATGGTTTTATACTTCGTATTTAGTCAGAAAAATTGATAATTTCCGTGTCGTCTGACCGCAATGTGAAGCTTTTATCATCGTGTCCACTCCCGACACAGGAGTCCAAGAAGCTGACACATTTGTCTAGGCAAAAGTTATATGCTTCTTTTATGTTTGGTCCCATTGTTGTGAAGCAACTGAAGATCAATTTTCCTTTGAATCCGAAAGTGTGCTTGCTCTAACTCGCGCAACTTTTCTTGAACGATGACCTTCATCCCCCTCCCTTGTGCAATAAACAGTTGAAGGCAAAAGCTCGCAGCGGGCACTGATGACAACCTTCCAAGCATTAAAACTTAGTTGGCGCGAAACAGAAGCTAGTCAAAGACAGTTGCTTTCATAGTGCAGAACCCCTGTTCAGATTTATTGTCAATATCAAAAGAAATAGCTGAGTCAGGTGCAGGTCCTTCAAGAGAGTCACCTAAAACTCCCGCAAAAGTGAAGCACAAGATGCAGTTTTGATTTTCATTTCATAGACGTTGGCATTACTTAAAATACTCTAGTGGCCGACTTTGTAACTAATACCCCCACTCCACCCGAAATCGTCAATCCATCGTTCAAGAAAAGTTGCCTGAGTAATACAAAACTCTTTCGCAAAACATAAAAGACTAGCACGTCATCCTCACCCTGAACCCTCATCCACGCAAAGTACATTTTTTGTTTTCATTTTTTGGTTTCCAATTGGCATAGCAGAAATTTACTTAAGTATATTAAATACTAAGAGTAAAACCTCATCCTATAATAAATTTTTGTTGAAATCTTTGGAGTTGTTTTTAAGAGAATGACGTTTGGTTGTTAATTGTAAATGCGAAATTTGATTCACTTTTTCACAGACAGTTTTTGAGTTTTCGAAAGACTTCATGAAAGGTTTCTCCCAAAGATTTCGGGTTTCGTGACCAATCTCCGAACACCGGGTTTACTACTTTCATTTCCGCGTCATGCACAATATTGAATGTACTACGCGTTCAAATGTTTCTGATTAGATTAGATTTCAAGAATTTGCACGCATTTTCTGTATTTTCAATTTTTTATTTTTATTAAATATTGTTTTTAAGTATTGTATCATTGCTGACCAGCAAGATGAATTGAATGATGATCTAAATTTATCCCTCACTCTTCCTGAATGCTACTTATATTTCGTGCATCATTTTATGTATGTAATGTCAGAAACAGTTAAACGTCTGGAGGCAAAAACTCTATTAAGTTCAGACGTACACGAAATTATGGTAGCATTAAGAGACAAACTGAAAGCAAGATTGAAAGATAAGTATTTCGGCAGTAAAGTTAAATTAACTTTTCTTAAACTTGACAGTAAATTAAAATTCGAAAAAGAAGCAACAAAGGTTTATACTAAGGCAATTGATTATCTAGAAAAATGGTACAATTACGATCACAGTCCCTTTAAGTATTTTAATGTTCTCAATTTGAAGAAAGGTGAAGAGATTTGCTTTGACAAATTTGTACAAGTTCCGGGAATAGTAAATACAAATATTAACGAAGATAATTTGTTCGATGAAATACAAATAGTATCAAAAACTCTTTCCAAAATAGAAATTCAAGACTATACGACAGTCATTATATGGATCACAATTTGTTCTGCATCATATTATTTTAAAGAACTACCCAAAATCGTTAGCAGGGTTTTGTCCATTCTCGTAAGTAATGCTTACGTAGAACGGATTTTCTCAATTATGGGAAACATATGGTCCGATTTGAGAAACACGATGAGAGTCGAATTAGTCAAAGCAGAACTCTTTACAAAACTAAACTATGTCTTGCGCCGAATTTCACAAATTCATAAACAAATTGAAGCAAGTATGCTTACTAAAGAAAGCCGTATCAAATGAGAAATAAACTTGGAAGAAAAGTTAGTTTTTAAAAATAAATAATACAGAAAAGTAATATAGAGATTCTATTTTTAATGTAATCATTTATTATTAGTTTTATAGATTGTTGACTATGGGAATGTAATTTATTTGATTGTTTCTAAACTAATAAATTAAAATTATGATTGTACAATAAAAAAATGTGTAAATGTTAAATAAAACATACCCCCCCCCGCTCATGAAAATCTCCGGGTGAGTATGTGTCAATAGGTGGCAACTCTAGTGGAAATGTGCATATTAATGACATGAGAAATATTTTAAAATAATACATTTATGTAAAATTGATAAAACAAAAGTATCTTAAAATGAACAATATGTCATATTAAAAAGTGCAATTAGCACTCAGTTGGAAAAGTTTGAAGAAAACATTTGGAGCAATGTTGGAGAGAATGTATTTTGAACGTTTCTGGAAATGTGAAATTTAGAGCTCATTTTAACTGAAAATAGTGGTTGGAGAAACTTTATTATATAATTTAAAACACATGCACTCATAAATGCAATAATGTGAACATATCTAATGTAAATATAACTGACGCGCGAGACAAGCCAAAAAATACATTTTTGAAATCTTTGAAACAAAATGATGGAGAAATATTGCATTTATGTCATCTTATAGAGTACATTTAGCACTATTCCTAAAAAAGTTAAAGAAAAATATGGAGCCTTTTTTTGAGAGAATCTTGTTTCTTTTATTGCACATAGTGGAAGCTATATTGTATAAAAAACTAAAAAATTAAAAAAAATGTGCATAATATAAATTCACTAATTGCTGAGAACAAATTTCATTGAAAAGAAAAATCTCTATCTTCAATTTTGTAGTTGTAGGAAAATGCCGAAAAAATTCAAACTTTTGCAATTTCCATAATTTCAGAATTAATAGTGATAATCGGACCTATGCCACGATTATAAGTGTATATTACTCTATTCTTACAAGAAATGTAAAGAAAACATTTGGAACCATTATTGAGAAAACTTTGAAAACGTCGCAGGGGCTTTATATAAAATATCCCAAAAATTAATGAATGTTTTTCAAAATCGCAAAGGTTCAACACAATCCAGTCTGACAGGGATTTATTCAGATTGGAGAAAATCGTACTCATAGTTCAGGCGCTAGTATTGTTCACAGACGGACGTTTTAAAAGAGGGAAAAACTTTTTCAGCCCAAAGTACGTTTTTTGAAATTTTTTTAATTTTTTTCCAAATAGTAGAACCAACGTATAATTTTAAGAATATTAAAGAAGAGTAAAACTTCGTCGTAAATGGCAATTTACATTAAAACATTTGGAGATGTATTTAAGAAAATTACGTTTTAGCCTTCCTGTAAATGCAAAATGTGAAGCTCTTTACAACAGAATACTTTTTGAGTTTCCGAAAAACTTCAATAGACGTTATCTGAAGTACTTCAATAGACGTTATCTGAAGTACTTTATCTCGGAGATGTGATAGTATTTACAGCTCGCTGGAAGTATGCATATTAACGGCCGCATTTGTGTAATTTTTAAAAATCTCTTATAAAGTTTTTATGTCGAAAATTCGCCATTTTTTCGCTTAGGGAATAACATACATAACTTTCTCTCTATAATTTTTTTCATAACGTTCTCTCTATCGCGTAAGCGGTAACGAGAAAGTAAAAAGAGCCTTGTCTCTGCTGCAGTTCTGCCCTCCACTGCCTTCATCTCTCCATAGTTTCTGAAATGCACTTTGTTTTGAAGTTGTTCTAAAATGTTCGTTCTAGATCTCCCTCTTTTTCTTTTTTCTTTCTCTCACTTAAGGAAAGAAAAGAAAATATTGTAATCGTGCGAATTTTCGATACAAAAACTTTTCTTGCCGGTTGGTTTTAAGTCCGAGTGGGTAGTTGATCCGGGGCGAGGATCCCATTCCTTCATCCCTCACCGAAAATTTACTTGAAAGGGAAAAATACATGTCAATGATTTTGCAAACTGTCATGTTTATCATTAAATTGTTATCACATTTATTTCATATATCTTCAGTAGTTCATTTTTGCAATGCAAAAACACCACTGCGCTTTGCATTTTTGATATAAACTCATTTAACAATTTTTGGAATTCGATTTTGTCAGTTACGTCGCTATAAATATGTAAAATCGCAATGCTATTGACACGATCTTGCAATATAATTGATCGAATATGTTTTGGGTCGACGCAATACCGAGAAACGTTGTTCATTTCTGGAATTTGATTTTTATGGCATATTTCTCTCGCCACACATCCCGAATGGGTATTTAACCCACTCGAGATATTTCGTGTGAGTATAGCTACCCACCATACCCACATTATCCGCCGGCCCTGATTGCCGGGCTCTAGTAACGAAAAAGTGGATAAATTAAATTGCTAAATATGGAAAAAAGTGCTCTAGTGTTGTAGACAGAATTCGTATTTTTATCCTTCATATAAAAAAATCGATTGACGGCAATACATCTGTCGGTCAGTCTGTCCGTCCGTCTGTGCACAACGCTAGTGTATAAACCGTTCAGCTCAGTTTTTCCGAACTTGATATTCCCGAATCGATCTGGCTGATATCGCGGCCCCTGGAATATTGAAATTGATATTTTAATTTTGAGGGTATTTACTTTAAACCTATCGAATATTTCAGAATTTAAAAAAAATGGCTACAAATGTTTTGATTAAACATTGTTGTCAAATAGTCGAAAGACGTTTAAGTGAATGGAACAGGTCTCATTTTCGTTAAAATTATTGATTTTTCAAAATTTGTTCGGCGTTTTCCTACATTTATAATATTGAAGATAAATATTTTTCCGTAATGAAATATTTTCCTTAAAGACAAATCTTGAATTAAGGTCACGTCCAACTTTTCAAAAATGAGTAATTTCCGTGTAAAAGCAATGTTTAAATTTTTTTTAAACCGCTTCAAATTTTTTCTTTAAATTTTCTCCACATATGAAATAAGGGACGAAAAAATATGGCGTTAGTCCATTTTCGTGTATTGCTCGGTTTGTTCGAAAATTGCACACAAATTTTCAAAACTACAATGTTGAAGACGGAGATTTCATCCTCAGACAAGATGCGTTGTAGAAAATTAGCTCTTTAAAATGGCAATCTACAGTTTTTTGTAAAAGTAGTTTTCGCGTTATTTGCGTTTGAAATTAATGACACATATGAGACTCCCGCCAACTATGGGCCACAATAAATACTATTTGCAGAACCGTAATGGATCAAAAGGATACGCAAAAAAATGTTACGTTAATTAAAATTTACTATTTAAAATTCCAATATTCGTTTGATTTTACTCTATTCCACCACTTGTATCGCTCATTTCCTCCGCTTCCTGAACTGAACTTGATAGATGTTCCTCGCAATCGAAATAAACGCAGGTACCTCAGCAGGCGCGTCTTTTGAATTGGATGGATTTGAATTATATTATCATTATTTCTAATACTTAATTTGAAAGAAAAATTGAAAAAGTTGAGTCACATTCATTGTACGAACATTTTAACTTCATTTTTATATTACCACCGTATGTTCCCATTGGAAACAATGATGCAATGTATATGTGAGAAGTTAATTATCGAAGGCCACAAGACAAGATAAATGTGAAATTCTATTGAATTCATTGCTTTGTTGAACATTGACATGGAACCATTATGAGGCATTGTTTCATTTATTTATATTTTTTTAATTTACCGTCAAAAGAAGTAAACGAAACGTTTGTTCTTCCATTAGTAATGAGAATTTGGAAAAATTTTTGTAGATGTGAAAACGTGTGGAGCATTTAGCATTTCATGCTCAGTTAAGGAGTAGCGTGTATTTCGTGTAAAAAGGAGCAAATTTGGCGAATATTATAATACCATTGTAGGTAATAATTACTATTACATATTTTTCAAACTATTTGTTTACTTGCAAATGCTAACACTGTTTCTGCGTTGTAAAATGAATATCTCAAATAAATTCCAATTATTGCTTTAAAGCAACGGCAACAACGCGCTGTAGGGAAAGAGGCCACCACCGCCGCTGCCGCTGGATCGTATTATTTATTAACTTTTCAATATTTTACCTTCTCGCCTAGTGCTTACGAAGAATATTTAAAAGCTAAAATACGCATCGGATATTCATTCGTGAATTCACTGAATACCTTATTCACTGAATTCAGCGACTGTAATATATTTTCATTTAAATTTTGAATAAAAATATATTTTTCACAATTCCTTTACTTACGGGATAAAGTGATTTTTGAAGAATAAGAAAGGCAAAATTAAAACATCATATTACATAACGATAACATATTGGGAGAAAGTATGTGCTGTTGTAGCATCACTGGATTCAACTATCGTATTCATTGACTAATTGTACTTAAGAATTGTTAAATCTGAAAATGTGTCAAAAAATGTTGCTTTCTTGTTCCAAATGCTTTGTACTAGTGATCTCTTCACTTTTTCTTAAATTACATTATTAGATTTTTTCTGTCCAAAAAACCTTCAATATTTTTCGCCACAACCAGATCTCTCGAGCTTCCAAACGACTCCTGTACGTTTGCCTAAGTGTCCATCCTCCACATCCGTACAATGGTACACTACGGATATAACTTTTTCAGACTTTTTTCTAATACTCAAATTGAGGTTGGTATTTATGAGCAAATCTCTTTTATTTAGAAACGACGTCTTTGCTATTGTAAATCGCCTTCGCTTTTGTGGTCTTCGATGAAAGTACAAGGAAAATAGCAAACATTATATATTCTATTTCGGTTCTATTTAACATGGTTTTAATTATGTGTAGCTTCTCTCTTTCCCAGATATCATGAATTTAGATATCTTTGTGTTAATTTTGATGAGTATCCCTTGCAGAATTCCTGCAAGGATATTTATCATTTTCTGTAATTCTTTCATTGGACTATGGCGCCTCCGAGGTTAAGAATGAAGTACGGTCTCTTATGGCGACAGTGATGCCAAACGTGGCGCGTAAATAGTTATAATAATTAATGACCATTTGTTTATTTCGACTATTGAGCATTTTACCACTCTTGCACTTTACGGTATGTGGATCGTTCATTCTAAATTAAGTTTGCAAAGTAAAAGTAATTATATTTTAAAAAGTTGTACATTAATACGTTTACCCCAAACTAAAAACCAAAATGAAGAAAAGTAAACGAAATCACATTTAACTTTGACGCGATTTAAACCATAAATCTCAACTATCCAAACAAAACACAACTATCCACAGGTGAACAAACATGTAAACAATTGGAACACGAACTTTCTTAGCACAGTATGATACGGCAACCGAAGCATCGAAAGCTGATCAAACAGCCGAACGTATCTCTTCTTAAAAAATAATACATTCTAAAGATATTCACCACAATTTGTGATAAATACATAATGTATTCGAGGTATTATTTTACTAATGTAATTGTTGTGATGAAAAATTGATTTAATTGTTAATTATTATTAAGGCTTTAAAACAGTTTATGTATGTAAAACCGTGCGTTTATTTATTGGAAAAGCCCATAAGGTCCTGTACTTCATTCTTAACTTCAGACGCGCTATAGCTGAGATTGCTTTATCGTCAGAATATTTTAAACAATAAATTTCTGAACCATTAAATTTTATGACCTTCGTTTTTTCTTTAAAAGTTTTGATTGCTTCTTCCATAAACAAGTTGGTTAAATGGGGTGAAAGAGAGCATTTAACTACGACTAACCAAGTTAGAGTGAACAAAGAGTCCGAAGGTTACTGGTCAGAGCAGAAGCAAGAAGAGGCGACTCTCATATCGTGGTAGGAATTTCGCGGACGCTGTCTATAAAAGGTAAGCTGCATGACAAAATACGCAAAGCGAAATGAGATTAAGAGTGCGACTGGTTGAAATCATTAATAGCGGCTAGAAGACGTATGTGAAAAAAATATACACGAGCGCTCTCTCTGATGTGACGAGGTTACTAGTGCACTAGTCACCCAAGCCGGTTTGGCTACCAGGAGTAGTTCAACAGAAAAAGGGGAGCAGTTTATACTTAATGAGAAGTACTGAACTTAATAAAATAGCTGTATCTCATCACCACCAACATCTCGACGTTCGACAACAATTAGCTTCTAAAATATAGAAGCCGCATTGTTGCGATATTTCTATTAAGCTTTGCAAGTTACTTAAAACTTTATACTCTTTGCTTAAAACGAAATACATCAATATATTGAGAATAAAAATTGAGAAAAAGTAAAAAGCGAGGGTGTAAAAATAGGATTAATATACATATTCAATCGTAAATTATAAATAAAATTAATTAATTATTTATCACATCATTAATTCAGTTATTCTCATGGCCCATAGTTGGTGTGAAACCTGTATATATTTCATTAATTTCAAGCAAAAATTACGCAATGACTACTCTTAAAAAAAATACATGACCTCTTTTAAAGAGCTTATTTATAAGAGGCAAAACTCTGTATCTTCAATTTTGTAGTTTTAATTTCGTTTGTAATTTTCGGCAGAAACGAGCAACATCCGAAAATGAGACTAGCACCAATTTCTTACCATCCCTTATTCCTTATGAGGAGAAAATGTGAAGAAAAAATTTGTAGCGGTTTTTAAGAATATTTTTTTTTGTAAATTTTAAATCGCAAAATACGCAAAAACTATTATTTTTTTCAAAAAATGTCCACGACCATTTTTGATGCTCTAATTTTGTACAACAGGCTTTGTCTCAGGAAAAAATCTCTATCTTCAATTTTATAGTTTTAAAATGTTTTTAATTAAAAAAAACGAATACCCGAAAATATGACTAGCACCATATTTTTTTATCTTCTCATTAAATAAGTAAAGAAAATTTAAAGAACAAATTTGGAGCGGTTTTTGACAAAAAAAATCGTACAACTTAATTGCAAATAACGCAAAAACTACTCTTTTTCAAAAAAAATTGTACATGGCCTTTTTTAAAGAGCTAATTTTGTACACTGGACTTTGCCAGAGAAAAATCTTTATCTCCAATTTTGAAGTTTTAAATTTATCCAATTTCCAATACGAGACATGTAGCTCTGTCAAGGATGTTTTGTAAAATAAATTTAAAGTCTAGAGTCGCGGTGCTATGGAATAATTTTGTAACGTCAAATGCAATCAGTTTAGCATTGGTCGGTATGTGTATGTCTTGAAGTTTGGAAACAACTCCAAACTGTTCTTGATGGTATGGAGGGGTTTAAATTGTACGTGTTTATGAAAGTGGTAGTTAAATCCATGACGAGTCTGTGGGTGATAGTGTTGGTGTAAGATATAACAGACCTAATTGGCAAGTTTCATTGGGGATTTTAGGGAGGCCATAGGGACGAAGGGGGAGCGACCCAAAACTAAATTAACTTTACAAAACATGGTATTTTATGGGCTCACCACTGTCACCATTCCTTGCAGACATTTACATGGACAACTTTGAATCACTCTTGTTTGACAAACAACATCCCCTTCTACAAAATTGAACGTATTGTCACCGCTACGTTGATGACATTTTAGATCTATAGACCGGCACAAGACAACTCGGTCTCATCGTCGAGTTTCTTCACTCGACACCGTCCATAAAATTTACCACGGAACAAGAATATTATAATCTATCAATTAATTTCTTAGATCTAGCCATCGCTAGGGTAAACAACACCTTATATATTTTTAGAAAACCCACACACACACACACACACACACACACAGACACTGTCATCCATAATATATTTCAACATCCATCTCAAACACTCGGCTTTTCATCTCATGATTAACAGACTTATCTGTCTTTCCTTATCACAAGACTATTTTCAAAAAAGAAACACATATCATTAAATACGAGAGACGTTAGAATGAAAAGGTACGAAACGTCTTAACAACCAAACCGGTTGTAATTTTAATATGCCGCTTTGGGATAACGTAGTGAGACATCTAGGGACACGAATATAGGGTCCGAATGGTTGTGCGAATGCTCGGGCGCTCGAACACAAGACGCAGGAGAAACAGGCAGTTGTGTGTTCAGTGCAAATTGACACGGCAGTACGTGTGAGGACATCATGACATTCACATTGCAAAATTCCACGATTGAGGAGCAGCGAGGTGTTAAACCGGCCGATATTCATCGCCGGATGATGGCCGTACACGAGGGAGACTGTGTATTCGAAAAATCAGTGAAAAAGTGGAGTGCCCGTTTTCGCGAAGACCGGAAGTGTTTGAGTGATGACCCTAAACCTGGCCAGGCAAACACGATACTCATGGCAGAACTAATCGACCAGGTTATTGATCTGGTGAGAAGTGATTGGCATGTCACAATGCGAATGTAGGCAGTGATGGTGGGGGCCAGCGTTGGAACTGTGTGGACAATTGTGCACGACAGGTTGGGTTTCCGGAAGATGTGTACGCTGTGGGTTCTGATGAAGCTCAGCTAATCGCAAAAGGAACTGCATTTGGGGCTAGCACTGCAGCACCTCTTCAGATATCATGAAGACCCTGCTTTCCTGGAGCGAATTGTCACGATTGGAACGGATTGTGAATAGAGCTGGTGCCATCACTTCGAGTCAGAGACGAAGCCGTACAGCATGTACTGGAAGCGTGCGTCGTCACCTTCCCTAAAAAACACAAGGCTGCCCATTCAGCAGACAAAGTGATACCGTTTTTTTTGACGTCCGAGGTCCGATACTCATCGAATTCGAGCACGGAAAAACCATTAACAGTGACATGTAGTGTGAGACACTCCGCAACCTATGCAAGTCCATTACAAGCAAACGGCCTGGGCTACTCACGGAGGGAGTGATTCTGCTCCAAAATATTGCGCGCCCACAAAGTGTACTGGGCAGGTTCAAGTGGGAGCAGCTTGAGCATCTGTCCTACAGCCCGGACATTTCGCCCTGTCTTCCATCTGCATTGTCAGCTAAAAAATATCCTAAAGGGAAGCGATTTAACTTGGATGACTATCTGAATGATACATTATGTAAAAAGCCTCTTTTTTCAAAAATATTAGAGACTTTTTTACGTACGAAAGGAAACATTTCTTATAAAAACGACGCGTTTTCAGATTGCCAACATGGGTTTCGAAAATCAAAATCTACGAAAACAGCCATATTTTATTTTCTTAAAGATGTCGCCTCATCCATGAACCCAAACGAAGCAGCTTTTGGATTATTTTTAGGTCTTTTAAAAGCTTTTGACATCATTGATAATAACATTTTACTCTCAAAATTGCCTTCGTGTGGAATTCGTGGTGATACTCTAGATTGGCTATGTTCGTACAATTCGGATCGTTTAACAACGATCTCGGAGAGTAGAAATACAATACTGGAATAATGGAACATGATGTACACACCTTTTTGATTCTTTGCCAATTGTATGTGGAGTTCCACAGGGATCGAGTTTAGGCCCTATTCTCTTTCCTACTATACGTAAACTATTTGTCCTCGACGATTAGAAACGGAAGAACAGTTTTCTTTGCGGATTATACGAATATTATTTGCAGTAAAGAAACCGTAAATAGTACACTATCAGATATTTCAAATTTGTTTCGTAATAACAAATTAATATTAAATGAATATAAAACTGTTTCAATGCAGTTCTCCATTTCAAATAAACAGCTCGGCACTTCACTGAAAATGAATGGCGTGCGATTGACTAATGTTAAGATAACAACATTTTTAGGTCTTTGAATTGTCAAACGTCCATTTAAACGAATCGAACATTAAATTAAGTTCTTTATGCTACGCTTTCAGAATTTTTTAAAAATCAGTCGGCTTCCACCTGCTCGTTGTGTATTTTTCGCGAATGTTCATTCTCGCCTGAGATATGGCATAATATTCTGGGGAAATATATCTAATAGCTCCAAGATTACAAAACAGAATTGTACGAATAATAAGAAAATCCCACACACGGGATTCTTGTATGCTTATCTTTATTAATCTAGGTATTTTACCATTACCTTTTCTCTTAATATATGAATCAGTGGTTTTTGTCAAAAATGACTTACTTAAGGGCGGGAATATATTTTCAGCAAACACCGTTGTCTATAACTACAACACTCGACATAGTGTAGCGTCGTGCCACGCTCAAGACAGACAACCACGTGGAAATCGGCGAGCATCGCCGGATGTTGAACAAAGGATGATCACGCACTGGGACTTTCCGTGGACGTAGCGGGCCCAGAGCGGCTTTGGGGAGGAGGCTATGGGGGTGGCGTATAGCGTCAAAGGGCCTATATAAGGCCAGGAGAACAATGCCCCAGTCTTCTTGTTCTAGCGGCGTCGGCGACAGGTGAAGCGCGTGTCTGTGCGTGTAGGTGCACTAGGGCGAGGGGCCGGCAATTCATTGTCGTGACGTGACGGCAATTCATTGCCAGACGCGTAAATGGTCTCAAAGTAGAGCGGCTTCATACAGGGAACATCGGTCGTATGTTGCGGTGTGGTAGCCGTTCTTAAATTATCTCTCCTTGTAGTGGGTCTATTTATTTAGTTTATTGTGAGCAGGGTAGTTGTTAAATTAAGACTACGGTCTAGATTGTTAATAAATCTACTGTTTTACAAACCACTCTCGTCTGTGTTCGATTACACCCGTATGATGCCACAATAGAAATCATATTCATCAGATAACAGTATCAACATCTCACTACAAAAAATTCACATATACATTATTTTACAACACCTTGCCAAATGAAATTAAACGATAAAATTCGTTACAAATGTTTAAGTCCTAAGTAAAATCTTTTCTGCTACACAACTGTTTCTATACAATTAGAGACTATACCGAGCATCCAAAATGAATGTAATATTAGTTTTAACATTGACATTTAATGCAGTTATATCATTTATATATATATATATATATATATATATATATATATATATATATGTATATAATCATTTGGATTGTATAATTATAAAGAACCTGTAACAAGTATTGTACTTCAGCTTCTGGGTGAGTGACCCCCATCTCGATCAGATTTTCGTCCCGTTTCCCTGATCCTCGAGCAAATGCTGAGATGGATCCTTGTTTGGCTCTGGACATAAATGTAACTTCAAATTAACTTCTCCCCATAGAACGTCACACGCAGTTTTTAACTGTTTTTGGCGTAAATAAAGAAATCTAAATCTAAAAATACAATACAGTAGGGGATTGGGTCTTGTCAGAGCCACAGCAATTCTGGGAACAGTGAATCATTTGGCTCGTGGGATAGTGATCAGGCCTCTGGTGATTGCTTTTGAAAAACAAATACTTCAATTATACCCACAGTGTCGTTACGTACTTTTTCATTTGAACACCCCTCACAAATAGACTCCGCTAATGGACACAGTACCACTATCGTTGACAGCATACTAGCACGCAAATTAAAGAAGAAAAAATTGAAAACGTACACATGCGTCGCTCCACTCACCCAGAAACCATCAAATTTTATTTCTAATTCTTTCTATGAAAAAAATCACCAGAGCTCACATTCTTCACAAATATAAATTTTACGTTTACTTTACCACACGAATTCCTCAAACACCTACTCTCACCTCACAATACCACTCCACTCATGGCAAAGTCAGGAGTACCTGAACCACTCTGCCACAATTGCGAATTTCTAAATACATAGGCTAGACGGACAGAAGCTTCAATGTCAGTGTTAAAGGACATTTACATACAGATTGCATACAATACAAACAGATTGCACTTTGCTTCACATCTTATGAACACAGGCCACACGCCCCCGACTCGTACATATTCTTGATTCTATAATTCTTGAATTAGAAAATAAATTGTGGAACAAAAGCGATTTAGAAATCTTTCACATTTTTTAAGCCAAGCAAAAATCTGAAGCTCTTCTCAAGGAACAAACAAATTTTCCTGTCACTTCTGCTCATAATTTTACGCCACTTTTCCCTAACAAACTGACCCCTACACCTTTCCAAGAAGACAAAAAACGGACCTCCTCCGACCCCTCGCTGGAGCTCCAGAAGGCTGTAAAAGCCTCGTGTCACATTCCTTTCCTGGGCGCTGTCTTCCGAGCTTTGTAAACAAATCGGCCCAACTTACGTTTTCCCCTTCTTGTAATATCATTTGCTATTAGTTCTAATTATTATTACTATTCCCCCTCTGTTTTGTATCTTTTGCAATTGCGGGCTGTGGCTATAGTAGCGGAAGCTGAAGGTCTCGTACTGGTGACGGAAGCTTCAGCGGAGAAGTGTGTGACGGTGGAGACGGCGGAGACGGCGGAGACGGCGGAGACGGCGGGGACGGCGGAGACGGCGGGGACGGCGGGGACGGCGGAGACAACGGGGACGGCGGCGGCGACGGGATATATTCAGGTGAGGAATGGCTTTCTAAGATTATTGCAGGTAAACTGTCGAAATATAGTTAATAAAACCATTGAGTTTTGGAACCTAGTTGATTCGTGCGATGCCGATATAGTGATAGGGACAGAATCGTGGTTATCAGATGACGTAGCTAATTCTGAAATCTTACGCTCCGGCTATAAATTATATCGAAGAGATAGAAAAAAAGGAGGCGGTGGAGTTTTTCTCTGCGTTAAGACTTATATGTAAGAAATAGTTGGTTTAGTAACAACCTGGAAATTTTAGGAATGGAAATTGACGTACTAGGAAATCCCGTGGAAATTATTGCTTGTTATAGGCCGCCAAACGATGGTTATGAAATTTTAGATGAAATCGGTGATAGGCTGGAAAACAGAAACGGTCGGTCTATTCTTCTCGCAGGCGACTTAAACCTTCCCGACGCTAACTGGAAAGGAGAGGTGTGCGACAGGAAACTTCAAACGCGCGTCAATCGTCTGGTATGGGCGCAGGGATTATCGCAGGTAGTCGACAAACCTATGTGGCAGGGAGCAATTTTGGACATTTTCCTTGTTTATCCAGCAGAAATGTTCCTTTCCTGCGAAGTCTTTCAGGGAATTAGCGACCACCAAGCAGTGATGGTAGAAGTGCAGGTAAATGTAATTAAGCGACCTAAGGCAAAAGGAACGATAGTCAGGCAATATAGAAAAGCGAACATTGAAGGACTACGTAGTTTCTTAAGAGAAAAATACGATCATTTTCTAAGAACAGAAGGGGGAATAGAGGAGCAATGGGGAGCTTTTAAAACAATCGTAGAAACCGCTTTAGATACGTACGTTCCTTGCAAAATACTGAAAAGTAATTCTGATCCTGAATATTTTAACGGGGCAATACGACGTTTAAAGAGAAAAGTTAGGCTAGCATTTATTAGGAGACAGCATTGCTGACATGATAACGTTTAAAAAATACTACAAGGAATTAGAAAAAGAAAAGAAAATTGCTCATGAATTATTTTTAAGAAACATGTTGGAGACGGGGCGGAATAATTGGTCAAGCTTTTACAAATATGTCCGCAGACGCCGGGGGAATAAGGAAGAAATTCAGGAAATTCGAGTCGCAGATAACGAGCCACTGCACGACGACCAAGCAAAAGCAAATGCGTTCAACGCGTATTTCGTATCGGTATTCAAACCAGACGGGCGCAGGAGCAAGTTCATTATTTTCCAATAGAAAACCAATTCAAACTCACGCATGGGAACTCCGCAATCGTATAAAATCACTGGAAAACGGTAAATCACACGGACCAGACGGTATCTCGACAGATTTTATTAAACTCGGTGGTGAGGCGATATTGCCCTATTTGTTAAGATTATTCAATATTTCCATTAATAATGCAAGTTTACCAGACGATTGGAAGGCAGCTATAGTGGCTCCAAGTTTCAAAAATGGTGATAAAACGAAAGTATGTAATTATAGACCTGTATCCCTCACATCAGTAGTATGCCAAATAATGGAGCATTTAATAGCCGGGTACATTCGTCGCGAATGGGAGAAGGCGAACTGGATTTTCAACGGACAGCATGGGTTTAGAAGTGAACATTCGTGCGAAAGCCAAATTGTTTCTCTTTTTCAAGATCTAGCTGACGTAGTTGACGCGGGTGGGAGGGTGGATGCAGTAGTAATGGACTTCGCGAAAGCATTCGATGTGGTACCGCATAATTTGCTTATTAGGAAAGTATTAACCTCAGGAGTTGGTGCTATAGTTGTGAGGTGGATAAGAGAATTTCTTAGGGACAGGAAACAAAAAGTTCGAATTGGCAATCAGTTTTCGACTACGGGTAATGTTACTTCAGGGGTTCCACAGGGAAGTGTGTTAGGGCCATTACTCTTCTTAGCGTACGTGAACGATCTCCATGTGAACATACAATCAAAGGTGCGTTTATTTGCAAACGATTGTGTTATATACCGAAAAATCAAAGATAGCGCTGACGAACAAATATTACAGCAGGATTTAGAGCATTTACGTGATTGGGCTGAAAAAAATGACATGGGAATTAATGGCACTAAAAGCAAAACAATAACGTTCGAGCGAGGACGAAATTATGAGGAACCAGACTATCGTTTAGGTGAGGTTATCATCCCAAGTGTCTCATCATGCAAGTATTTAGGCATTCATCTAGATTGTAAATAGGGTGGGAGATGCATATAAATCAGACAGTAAGAAAAACGTGGAAGTCTTTGCATTTTGTAATGCGAATACTAAAGAAAAGTTCTGCAAACGCTAAAGAATTAGCATATCTTACGCTGGTTCGCCCTCTCATGGAATACGGAGTTGTGTGTTGGGATCCATACAGAAAGGCGCACCGTAATAATCTAGATAGACTACAGAGAAAAGCGAATAAGTTTACCTATAGAAGTAACGCAACAAAAAAGTCATGGAAACCTCTAGAAACGAGAAGAACAAAGGCGAGGCTTTGCGCTCTTTATAAATCGTACGTAGGTCAACCAGCTTGGAAGGAAATTCAGATTAGACTAGAAAAAACAAATTATTTCGGCCGAAGCGATCACACCCACAAAATTCGAGCAAGGAAACAAAATTCAGATCTTGGGAAGTTTTCCTTTTGTAACAGAACAATTAGAGATTGGAACAGTTTACCTGCAGCAGTTTTCAAAGCTTTTCCTCTCAGTGTCCCAAGTTTTAGAAACAAATTAGAACAAGATGACAGTAACAGATATTAAATGAGTAAGTGCTGTGTAGTGCGGTGAAGTGCTGTGAAGTACTGGTCAGTGTAATTCAAAGCTGCTTTTTGTCTTGTACTGTATTGTACGGTACTACTACTACTACTACTACTACTACTACTACTACTACTACTACTACTACTACTACTACTACTACTACTACTACTACTACTACTACTACTACTACTACTACTACTACTACTACTACTACTACTACTACTACTACTACTACTACTACTACTACTACTACTACTACTACTACTACTACTACTACTACTACTACTACTACTACTACTACTACTACTACTACTACTACTACTACTACTACTACTACTACTACTACTACTACTACTACTACTACTACTACTACTACTACTACTACTACTACTACTACTACTACTACTACTACTACTACTACTACTACTACTACTACTACTACTACTACTACTACTACTACTACTACTACTACTACTACTACTACTACTACTACTACTACTACTACTACTACTACTACTACTACTACTACTACTACTACTACTACTACTACTACTACTACTACTACTACTACTACTACTACTACTACTACTACTACTACTACTATTATTATTATTATTATTATTATTATTATTATTAATGTAAGTGTAATTTTTGCAATTATTGTCTCTTAACTGCCACCGGGTCATACCCAATTGCAGTTCTAATAAATGTATGTATGTATGTATATTGATAATGTTGGTAATATTGGTATTATTATTCTTTTATTAAGAAAGCTTAATTTCATAATGTGTATTTCTTTATTTGTATTTAATATTTTGTAATTTGAATTTCTATTGGTCTGTAATAATTATAATTTTAAATGTATCTATTATTTATATCAATTCTCCCTTTTGTATTTTATATTTGTAATTTTATTTTCTACTGCTCTCTTTATTAATATCCTCCCTGGCATTTCTTACTTATAATTTAATTGGCTAATTATAAATTTAAATGTATCAATTATTTGCATTAATTCCTTCCTCACTTTGTCTAACTTTATATTTACTTGGTATATTATATTTTGTTTATATTTGTAGACTGATGATGACGGCAAAGCCGTCTAAAGCTCTCTTAATAAACATACTATGTTGCGAAGATGACATCTTTCATTTTTTCACCAGTTTCATACATGAAAATTCTTTTTTTTTTTTTTTAAATTCAAATACTTGGAGAACAACTTCTGTTGGGGAAAGATCGTTTTTGCTGAGCAGGAAGTGTGATTTATGGAAATTGTTTTGCAACATGGAGCTTTATGGTGTAGCGAAGCAATTATCAATGTATTTCACTATGAATATAATTAATTATGCTCTGGTGTTACTTCAGAATTAATTATAATTTTCACTTTCTAACCACCCAACTTCAATCTTCTAGAATAATTAGCAGTGATTTCTTTTTTTAATTTATTTCTTCTCGTTAGACAAAAGGTCTTTCGAGGAGTTTCAGTTTTACATGCTGACATTTTTTGAGATTTAGGCACTCCTTGACAAATTGAGGTTAAATACTCTGGTTCATTTAATTCATGTTTTCTTCTAGAAGCTACTGAAATTTAATCTTGATTTTTTTGGGGGGGGGTATAAACTATTGCTCTGTCGTGAAAGGTTCTACAGAGATACGGGATGATATTAGTTTAGGGTGGTTTAAGTATATCTTTGGGAAATTTAGATTTGATGCGACTTGAGATGTTTGCTGTTTGACCTAGGTGGAATTTCAGAGCGGGATGAGATGAAGGAAGGGAAGAATAGAAATTATTACTCTCTTAATTAAGAATTAAGAATAGAACTTAATTATTATTCTTACTCTTTTTATGTTCTAGTACGGTTTCCATTTGGCGTTCTCTGTGAATTTGATGGCTAGGTATAAGCCATTGGAGCTTTAATTGACTTCCTAAGGACTTTATTTTGGACTATTTGCATTTTTTGTATGGCGATGGAAGCAGCGTTTCCCCACGCTGGGAAAGCATGAGTTAGTGTGGGTAGGATAATAGATTTATATAATAGAATCTGGCATTTGGTATTGAATGTGGATTTAAAGAAGGGTATAGTTTTAATATTTTGGCATTGGCTTTGTTGATAGCTAAGTGAATATGGGGTTTCCAGGAAAGTTTCTTGTCTAACAATACTCCAAGATACTTTATTCGTTCATTTTTCCAAGGCATTTCACTGGAATCTATTTTCAGATAGGGGATTTTTGAAGACTCCTAGGACTAAATATCTTAGTCTGGAATTTTTCAGGATTGATTGCGATTCTCCATTTTTTGTCTATTGCATTATGATATTAAGATTATTCTGGACTCTATTACATGCCAGGTTAAAATCAGAACTTGCTGAAAACAGTGTCGTATCGTCAACAAAAAGAGCAGTTTCTTGGAGTTTCTTGCAGTTGGAGTATTTAGGTATGTCACTCACGAAGATATTAAATAAAACAGGTGAGAGAACTGAGTCTTGAGGAACCCCGGCTGTGATATTACGAAGAGTAGAAAATTAGTGATTAATTTTGACCATAAATTTTCTATCAGAGATAAAGCCTTTAATAATATTCTGAATAAACTCAGGGACTCCGAGTTATCTTATTTTAAATAACAGACCGGTATGCCAAACTCTGTCGTACGCTTGTGCAATATCTAGAAAAGCGGCTAGAGTATGTTTTTTCTCTCTTGGAAGCTCTGTGCAATGTACTCAGTAAGCTTTAGCAGCTGGTGTGTGCAGGAGTGATTTGCCCTGAAA
This sequence comes from Gryllus longicercus, assembly GCA_038098605.1. Taxonomy (NCBI): domain Eukaryota; kingdom Metazoa; phylum Arthropoda; class Insecta; order Orthoptera; family Gryllidae; genus Gryllus; species Gryllus longicercus. The sequence continues at coordinate 1,595,576 of JAZDUA010000238.1, forward strand.
CCAAATTGAATATCTGGTATTGCTTCCGTGTCTGTCAGGTATTTGTTACCTCTTTTTAGTAGAAGCCTCTCAAAAATCTTATAAATTGAGGGTAGGAGACTTATTGGTCTGTAATGTTCAGGGCGTCGAGAATCGTTTCCTGGCTTGCGGAAAGACAGGACAATTGCAGTCTTCCAGGCAGTAGGGAAATAGTTAAATCGTAAGATTGCATTAAATATTGAAGTTAGTCCTGATATAGAGTTATTATTGAGACTTTTGAGCATCTTATTGCTGATTCCACCAATACCGGGTGATTTTCGTTGTTTTATGATATGACCGTTTCAGACGGTGAAATAAACTTTATTTTGGTTCCGGCAATTTTCTCCAAAACTGATATTTCGTAATCGATCTGGCTGACGTTGCTGCTCCTTGACTCTAAAACCGATATTTTAATTTTGGGGATTACTTTACATAAAGCTCCTGGGACAGTTTCAAAATTTTCAAAAAAGTGGTCCCAACGTTTTTTATTAAATTGTGTTGTTGGACAGTGTGTAGGACGTTTAAGACAATGTTTTAGGCCTCATTTGCATTAAAAACCACGATTTTTCGAAAATTGGAGAAATTAAAAAGTATTTCAGAGTTTTCCAACAACTACAATGTTAAAGATAGAGATTTTTCTCTTAATGAAATCTGTTTCTTAAAGATAGATTTTGAAATAAGGTCACGTAATGCATTTCGAAAATTTGAGTACTTTTCGAGTAGTTTTGGGTGAAAAGCCGGGCAAGACAGTACGTGCGCTTTTAGCCCCAGTAGTTAAAGTGTCGCTAACAAAATAGCAACCAACTTTCCCCGGCTCTATTTCTACCACCACTAACAAAAGGAACACTCAATAAAACTTGCGTATATTAAATCCGTTTGTCCAGAAAGTAAACAAGGGGCCGTCTCAACAATTGATCAGGGGCCATCTCAACAATAGATCAGAGGAAAACTCAATGGAATTTGGGATTGGATTGTAGGAAATCAGACAGAAAAGGTATTTGTTGTTGAACTGTAAAACGTTGTCCTGGCGGCACCTGCTGAAAGACAAAACTGGCTACGACAGTACCCTCCCTCAGAAAAGTTTTCATTCATTGGTATGTAATGGGCGAGTTTCCTTGGAGAAGACTTTGTCAGTGAAGCAGATAGAAACTTGATTCTAGTTTTAAAAAGAAATTCAGTTTTGACTTTTTTACTCTTCTTACAAAGTAGAAATTGGGGATATAAATTTGGTAATTAATAAAGAAAACAATTATCATATTACCTGCACTTAGAGAAGATTCATTTTCTACTTTGGAAGTTGGTGTGAATGACGCTTCTTGAGAAGAAGGTGATTTCAATGGTTGTTCTTCACTTATGTGATTATTTTCATGCTCTTTCTGATGACGTTTTGGTAATTCTCTAGGAAACAGAGAAATTAGAAGGGCCACTGTTAATTTGAGACATCCTAGTATCATCCATCCTGAAAAAAAATGCCAATTACCAGTACACAGCATTACTAAATTTAATGTAGATGTTTGTACATACTTGTATTTAACTTTTACTTATACCTTAATAGTTTCTTTATATACAGGTGTCCAGAAGCCCCCGTCACAAAAAAATACCCCATATTCTATGTTAACATTCATAAATGTTGGCAGATTCAGTTTTCCTGAAAAAAATTCTTGGATAAAATTGAGTTTAAATGTTACTTCCGGGCGCTATATTCAAACCTGCTGCCGCGACTCCAGACACCGGCGCGGCGTCTGCCAACGGATCCAGGCATAGCGTCGTTTCTTTGCGTTTTCGGTGAAACTCTCGAGTGAGGTAAAGAGCGTTTGTCGCACACTAGGAAATATTTTTTTTTAAATGGACATTACATTTTATAAAGAGCTAATTTTGTACAACAAACTCTATCTCCCCAGTCCGACTCGAGCCGCCAAGGCGAACACTTCGTGCTGAGGTAGCTCTTATCTTCTCTTATAACAGTTCACCTCGCAGTGGTCTCTTTGCTAGTGCCAAGAGTGGCTAGTGCAGTGAAACATCTAATGAATAGTCTCTTTTCTTTATAAAGTGCTAAATATAAAAAATTCAATAAGTGCGATCAGTTCGTGTTTAAAAGTGTATGCTCTGGTCTCGGCCAGAGCATTATCCAGTGAACTACCAGTGATTAACGCGCATTGACTACTGCCCTCCATGCTATCACAGTGTTCATAGACCCAAGTACAGACTCAACAGCGGAAGCAATTAAAAATGCCCTAGACGCGTTAAATAATACAAACAGTGGTGTAAATTCAAACATTGAAATGGCCGAGTGCAATACAGCCACCCAGCAGCAATTAGATCTTTAAACTCAACAAAACCGCCAACTTCAGGCAGAGCAACAATCGAAAATGGTGCAAGACCAACAAAAACAGTTCCTACAATATCTTCACGAGCTATAATTCCGCAGCTGCAACAACAACAGAATTCTCTACAGGTTCCGCAGTTTCAGCATTCTTCACAATTGCAGCTACGTAGCCAACCCCCTAAACAAAATGTAAGTAATGAACTCAATATTTTGGAAAAGAACTCTGCTAAAAGACAAAGAACTTATGATTCTCGTGATATGTATGGCGTACCAGTTTCTAATAGATATGAAATATTTACAGAAGATGAAACTAAAAATGAACCAGTCAATACTACCCAATTAGTGAAAATCCCTCCCATACATGTACTAGGTAAAAATTACAAAATAATATTAGATGATATCAAATCAGTAGCCAAAAACGATTTTTCCACTAGAACATGTCAGAACGGAATCAAGGTTTTTTTCACCGATATAGAAGACTTTAGAACCTATAAGAAATTTTGTGAAGGTAAATCGAGTGTCGTTTTATACGTATAGGGACCCTTGGATGAAAATCTTTTCAGTTATGCTTATGCTCAATTACCCAGTAATTAAAATATGTAGGTTATATAATAAACAAAGACAGCCACTACAAACTTGTGCCGTGGACTTAACAGAGACTGAAGAAGCCAAATCTATATACAATGTAAACAAATTCATGAATTGTATAATTCAAATTCAACCTAGAAACAAACGTAATGCACTTGTACAATGCAAAAATTGTCAAACATTCGGTCACTCTCAAGCTAATTGTCAAGTTAAGCCCAGGTGTTCGCTGTGATGGTCACCATCACTATTCAAAATGTACTGTTCCTAAAACTTCCAAACCGATTTGTGTTAATTGCTGCGAGGGTCACACATCAAATTAGCGAGGCTGCCGTGTTTACCAAGTCACGGGCAGATTTCCTTTCAGCAAAAAACTCTAACAAATCGCATCAGGTAACCGAAACACAAGAGCAATCTTCCATTAATTTAAACAATGAAAACTTTCCCAGTCTCAACGCAAACTAACAGCCTGACAAACAGAACGACTACCTTCAAACCCACAGCCTCAAATAGACATAACTCAATTCGTAAACACAATCAAATAATTTCAGTTATAATACCCCAAATTCAAAACATAGTACAGTCGTTAATGCCAGTTCTTCAAAATGGCAAATAAAATACAATAAAAATATTGAATTGGAACGCTAATGGTATTAAAAGACAGAAGATAATAGTTGAACAATTTTTGCATCACCACAAAATACATATTGCGTGTGTTACAGAAACACACTTAGTACTAAATAAAAAATTTAAAATACCAGGTTACAAAAGATATAGAAACGATAGAACCTCAGAAGTAGCTTCAGGAGGTGTAGCCATACTAGTATTTAACAACTTTAAGCATCAATCGATTCATAGTCCAAACACCCCAGAACTCGAAACAATAGCAATAAAAATAAATATAGGTAGCAATAATTACGAAATAGTTGCGACATATAAACCACCAAATAAAAAATTCCCATTAAAAGCTTATAATGAATTTTTGAAAAACAATACCAATAGTATTCTATTAGCGGGTGATTTAAACAGTAAAAATCAAATTGGATGCAATACCACTTCCAACCACAGCACAAAATTATTTACCTACGCAGTATCCAAGGGTATTCATATTCTGCCCCCCCAATTTCCAACACACTATTCATATAACAGTAATGTGATTCCGGATATACTAGATATAGTATTGACCAAAAATTTCATTTTGCCCTTGATTCAAACAGTATTGCCTGAATTAGACTCGGATCTCTCCCCAGTGATTATCAAAATAAACTGCTCCAATTCGCCATTAGCTCAAATATTACAACGTAACGAAACCTTGGGACGAATTAATTGGAACAAGTTTAAGGAGCTAATTGACAACAATATAATATACCCTAGTAAAATTCACACTAACGATGAATTAGATATGCAAATGCTGCATATAAATCAATCGATATAGAAAACAATTAAACAGTCACAATGTTTCTCAAGTATTAAAACTAGGAAACCAGTTCCTCTGAAAATAGTAAACCTAATCAAAACTAAACATAACCTTAGACGATATTGGCAAACAACCAGGAGACCAGACCTTAAAGTAAAATTGAATAAAATTTCCAGAATAATTAAATACAGACTAGAACAATTTCGTTATTCTGAATATCAGAATATAATAAAACAAATTCACCCCAATAGCAGACAAATGTGGACTACGATTTAACGAATCACCAAAGAAATCCCAATTTTAAAAAGCGATACAGAAATCGCGTACTCAGACAAAAACAATGCTAATTTACCAGCCAAATATTTTCAGAAAACCTTCACTACTAATCCAATTAGCAACAACCAGTTCAACAATTACATTTTACTTGAATCAGCGAAACAATTTGCAACTGTCCCAGGAAAAATCAAATTTATCTTAACTTCTCAAGTTAGAAAAACAATTAATCAATTAAAATCTAGAAAGGCAACAGGATATGATAATATTAACAATAAAGCCCTCAAAGCACTGACGACAAAAGCAATTGCGGCTTTAACCGCCATTTTCAATTCGACATTAAGATTAGGCCATTTTCCTAAAAACTGGAAAACTGCTATTATCCTCCTGTTCAACAAACCAGGGAAAGACCGCCAAAATCCATCCAATTATAGACCGATTAGTTTACTTCCAACTCTTAGCAAATTATTCGAGAAGCTAATATATACGCGTATAAATAAATATGTTACAGAAATGAAGGCTATACCTACTTTCGGATTTAGAAATAAATACTCAACAACGCACCAACTCCTGAGACTTTCAGAATTCATGGCTAATGCTTTCCATCAACACAAACACACCTTAGCAATATTTCTAGACATTGAAAAGGCATTTGACAAAATGTGGTACCCCGGATTAGTATTTAAACTACAACGTCTGGGTTTACCAAACTGCCTGTATAAAATTATCGACAGCTTTCTAGCAGATCGCCATTTCCTGGTAAGAATCAACTCTACTCATTCTAATCAATGTCAACCTAGAGCCGGTGTCTCTCAAGGATCATGCCTATCACCTTTACTTTTCAGCACATACTTATCGGATATCCCAAAACCAGCTGACTCAGAAATCGCCCTCTTCGCTGACGACACCGCTTTATTTACAGCCCTCGAGGATATACTCTGTGCTTACGACAACCTTCAGAACGACTTAACAACATATATCACCTGGTCTGAATAGTGGAGAATCAAAATAAACTCGCACAAATCTCAAGCAAAAATCTTCACACTTCGAAGACCACCGATCCCTCCCCCCCTTAAAATTCAAAATTCAATAATAAAATGGCTTCCCAAACAAACGGCAGTTAAATATTTAGGACTAATGTTAGATGCAAAATTAACTTGGAAAGACCACATTAAAACAGTTGCAAACAAAACGTACGCAAAAATTGCTAAACTTTATCCTCTTCTAAACTCTAAATCAGCTTTAAGTATTGAATGTGGAACTACAATTTATAAATCGATATTACGACCAACAATCTCGTATGCTAGCCCAATTTGGTGTAATGCAGCAAAAACACACATCGAAAAACTACAAATCATTCAAAATAAATGTTTAAGAAAAATATTTAAGGCTCTGGTTTATTAGTAACAAACAACTTAACAGAGAATTACGAATTGAGTCAATACAAGAACACATCCTAAAATCCTCGAACAAGTTCTTTGACACTCTTTCAGGATCTCCAGCCACGCCCAACTTCAAACTCAGCAAAAACTACCGAAAACCAAATAGAATATGCTCAAAATTTCCCAAGGATAAACTCAGACCTCCACAAATACTCAACGTCATTAATTCCCAACAGCTATTAATATAAAATAATAACATATAAATATTTTATTCAATGAATTATAAAAATAAATTCACATCATATCAATTTTCAAAATTATACATTGAACACAGCCTGTTATATTCAGGACAATTAGCGTGAGAACGAATGTCAAAGCATTATTTTGTAAAATGTTAACACCCCTGAAAGGCATCAATGCCGAACAGGAGGTAATAAATAAAAAAAGACTATCTGAGGCAAATCTATCTTCAATTTTGTAGATTTGAAATTTGTTTTGCAATTTTCGAAAAACCGAGCGATACCCGAAAATGGGGCTAATACAATATTTTTTACCGTTCCTTATTACATGTATGGACAAAATTTGAAAACTAAATTATAGCGTTTTTTTGAGAAAAATGCTTATGTTTCGGGCAAAATTACACAAAAACTACTCGTATTTTTGAAAAGTGGAACGTGACCTTATTTCAAGATTTATTTTTCAGAAAGATTTTATTTAGGAAATCAACATTATAGTTGTATGAAAACGCCTAAAAAAGTTGAATTTTTGTAATTTTCGAAAAATACCAGCTTTAATAAGTATCAAGTGTTTTATGAGTACTATTAATTTATTCTATTAAAACTACAAAAATGCATTTTTCTGTTGGTTATAATCACGGCATAACAATGAACGCTGAATTCGAATGAAGCCTTGTGGAAATTAACAAAATTTCTTGAATACTCGAATTATGTTTCGCATATCTTCTGTGTGAACTATTGTCCCGTTCCTTAGAGTCCCATACGATAAATGAGAGTTTCTTGCAGTTTTTTTCCTTAATGTCATGCCAACGGAATTTTGCAGCCAAAATGTTAAGTCATTAAAATATTGAGTTCATTAATTATTTCTGTCCTCGCAGTTTGAACTAAAACTTTCACCAGATTCATTTTATAGAGCCGCAGGTCGACAATTGCATTGGTGAATATTTGCAGTACACATCTGTGTGCACAGTAATCAACCCTATGCGGTATCAATGATTAATAGTGTAAAAATGGCATAAACTCCATATGACGACTAACAAAATAGTTTACTAAGATGGTGTTGGTAAAAAAGAGTGAATAAAAAAGGAAAAAACTTATGTTTTGTTCTCATTAGTCGGTTGCTTGGTCATATCAAGGCTTTATCGTGAGGCAGACAAACATTTGAACCTTGCACTGCCACATACTGATCAATGGAAAAGTAAGAAGGCTTGAATTTAAGTTGCTACCTGCAACGCTACTACACGTAGCTGCTACCTGCAACGGTAGAAAAACCGCCAAACAAAATTTCCCAACCCGCCGCCAGTTTCGTCCATAAATGATTTCATTAATTTCAAGGCTTCAAGAGAGTAGCATGCGTTTACCTCGCCTACGGAACAGGAAAACTAAGGCCAGATTACTCATACGTCGGCGAGAACTTTATGCGGGGTACTGGAGGTCATTGTTGCAAGGTCGATGTTCCACAGAGAATCGTGTACCGTGTTTTGCGAAAACTACCCATATGAAATTAAAATAGCGGGAGTAGAAAGTACGTCATTACAGTATTAGCGCTAAGCAATAATAATGTAATTTGTTAGGTTGTTTTAAGGAAACTCATTAAATACTGACTTATTTTTATTTTAGGCAACATTTATTGGGAGCAATTTCATCCGAGGGAGAGAAAACCTACAAGTTAATTCGTGAACAACCATTTATCGGGTCATCTAATTAGAATATTGTTAGCTATAAGTTCCAAAATGAAACACGCGGTAGCTTTAGTTCCAATTGCAAGCCTAGAAATAATAAAAAAAATTTTCCTTCGTGCGCTGCAACACTGGCACAAAGAAAAGTACGAATTTGAAGTTATGACACTCATTTTCAAATATTTTATAATAATTATTAATAGAAGCCTTTTTGTAATGCTTACCCTTTCATGCAGAGTTAATACGCGTGTAATACCTGTAATTCAACCATCGCTTAAAAGTTTGAAGGGTTTTCTAGAAACCTCATTTTCCGAGCTGTAACAATGTTGCAGCCCATAAACGATTTTAATGAAGCAACATTTTAGCAAAACGCAATTAAAATAATGACATGATATTAAGGAAAGAATCTGCAGAGGACTTTTATTAATTCGATGTGGCTTTCTAATAAGCACAAGACAGTTCACACTCAAAGTCAAGAAATTCACAATGAAGTTATGCAAGTCAATTCTAGCATTCTAGGAATTTTTTAAAAATTTTCATAAGGCTTGGCCTCTGTTCAGCGTTTATTGTCACGCCGCTGCAGACCGTGTTTATAACAAATAACAAAAATGAATTTTAGTAGATTTAATAGACTAAATGAATAGTTCACATAAAATACTTGATGTTATTAAAGAACTCTAGTGGGCGGCAAGCGATGACTGTCTCACTCCTCAGTTTCACCGGAAACGAAAGAAGCGGCGCTAAGCCCATGTTGGCAGACGCTGCGCCGGTGTTCGGAAAAAATGAATATGTATTTCTTCATGAACATCAACATAGAATCTGGGGTATTTTTTGCTCCTGTTCACACACACACACACACACACACACATTTTTACGTTTAAAAACTTCAAAATTTTGCCCAATTAACAGTCTTTTGCTTCAAGTTTACGTAACTACATGTATATCACAAAAAATTATTTGAGAATATTTTGTTGTTGTTTTACAAAAACATTGTAATGTGAAGGTAATATGCCCACATGCAGGTTTTTAATAGCCATTGCCAGATTAACTGGTTTCTTGTAGCTTGATCATGGAACTAAGGTTAGCTATACTAGCATGTAATATGAATTATCCTGTTAGTCTAATTTTACAAAAATACGGCCTGACATGATATCAATAACGTAAGATTTGCTAGGTTACTGATAACAAATTCAGTATTTTTTACAATGCGACTTTATTATACAAAATTGAAAACATCAGTAATTGCTTGAAACCTTACTTGAAAAATAAAAAAAAAGTTTAGTCAGTTTTACATTGAGGACAAATGTAAGTTTCTTTGTCTTAATAGTTAGCCCTACACTTTCTTTGCATAGATATTGCCAATCACACGACAATTCGAGCTTTCCTCGTTTTCCTCTGTTGTGTTTACGCTCCAGTGTTTACATCTCTTGTAGGTTTTTCTTCATGGAAATGTGGTTCTTGTCAGGATTATCTTTATTCTTTTTTTTTGCAGGATGATCCACTTTATAATTGTATCTGGACGTTGTTGAATTGTTTTGAAGGTCGTCTGATGTACTAGTTGAAAATAAATCATTTTTAAAGAGAGTTCATTACTGGAGAATGAAGTTAATATGGTCGTAAGTGCCGGTAATATCCTCATTACCCTTGGCCATATTGACAGCAAAAACATGTTATAAAATCTCGCCCGCGTTGGTAAAATATTGAAAAACTTTAACAGCATTTATCTGATTAGAGTGTTCGTTAAACGCGCTAAACATCGTATATTGTCAAAATAATAAATCCTCCTCTAAAGAGTAAGGAGTTTTAAGGACAGAGCGCCTCCAGCACTTCCTTGACAATGGAGGCTCCAGCGTGTGAATGCGCGAGTCATTAAGACTGGTAGGGGGTTAACGCATTTCTTACGCTCCCCCTGAGAGCATAGTACAATTGTCTGTGGTAAACAATTTTAGCGAATACCAGAACCCCTACTTTTTGCATCTCTTATTTGCAACCCCATATTTGCAGCACTTATCATATATATATATATATATATATATATATATATATATATATATATATATATATATATTAGGGTGTCCGTTATTTACCAAAGTTCTTGTAATCAAAATTGCCCCCCGGATTCTGAATCTGTTAGCTAAAAAAAGGAAATTTCCAAAGGAAAACCCATTTTTTGTTGAAATTTCACGTGCCGCCGGACATTCCAAATTTCCCATGTTATTTAAATGGGATTTTATTGGTTTTTGCAAATTTATTTTTTTTGCTAGTTCAAACCATTACAATGAAGGTTTTTGGTATTGTATATTGTTTTGTATACACAGATGTACATTACACAATTTTTCCAAATCATAACATAAGGTTTACACCATTCATCTGATCATTTTTTGATACCGGTTATTAATAAAAAATGTATTATTTTTAATTTTTCATTAATTCCTCTGTATCAATTTAGATCATTCCGACTGAGATTTATTGTATTGTATATCACTGCATAGACGTAAATATACATTGAAAATCCGATTTCAGTCATAATTTGATTGATATAGTAATTTTGACCGCATAATTTTGTCCGCTTATTTATAGTGGTTTTGAATGAAAAACGTTCTTTTTTATTAATTTCTTTTGTACCATTCCAGATCGTTTGAAATGAGGTTTTTTGTATTGTATGCTATTATAGGATAGACATAAATTCGCAATAAAAAATAAATTCGGATCAAAATATATAGAGTGGTATACTAAAATTTTGATCACTTATTAATACTGAGTTTCTAATCTATAATTAATTTATTTCTCTGTTTATTAACAAAACACAAATTACTAGTATCTAGGGAGTTTCAGACTAGCTCTGTCGCCACTACCGGACTGTGGCGTTTTATACATTCAAGACCGCCAGCCAAGCGCGCGAGTTTTCGTTTCCGAGAACCCATCTCCGAGAATTAGCCGCACGCTCAGTCTTTGTTAAACACGAGGAACAGCTGAGTGTCTGCGGCTTACATAAACAAAAGAATAAAGGCAACAATCAAAGTAAAAAGGTTCGTATACATTATTTTCTCAGTCGATCAAATCTTAATAATATATATAAATCTCGTGTCACAATGTTTGTCCTCAATGGACTCCTAAACCACTTAACCGATTATAATAAAATTCGCACACCATGTGCAGTTCGATTCAACTTGAAAGATAGGATAGTTTAAATCTCAAATTATAGTCGCAATTTTAATTTATTGCCAATTATTTGTCTGTTATTATTTGACAGTCACAATTATCTACAATTATTACAACAATCAGCTAGCTGACCCGGCCACGCGTTGCTGTGGCTTTCACCACGAAAGAGACCCTGCGAAAGATACCCCAGAGAATCTGATGGTATCACCGTCAATTATTTGTCTGTTATTATTTGACAGTCACAATTATCTGTTAACTCCAAATGATTCTAACAGATGTCGACACCTTTCGACTGGGTTGAGTAAGTAATCAATAGATGGCACTGCTATGGTAAAAAATCAGCTCCAAGAATCAGGACAGCAGAAGGTCATGCACAAGAATCTCAAGAACAGTGTAACGAACGTATTCAAGAGAATATCATAAGAACATTGTGACACGAGATTTATATATATATATATATATATATATATATATATATATATATATATATATATATATTAAGATTATTTAACCTCCATTTAAAATTATTTTGCACTTATTATTTCAATGTGCTATGATAACATGTTTTTCAGTTCCTCTTTCTAATATTTAAACGATTATTATTATTTTCAGTCAAATGCCACCGAAAAAATCTAACCTCAACAACGCGAGCAGCAAAGGGTCACGACGCAAACGTGTTGAAAGAGCTCAGCAATTACCAGAACAAATCGAAACAAGAAATGCAGCTCAAAGAATCAGGACTGCAGAAAGTCGTACACAAGAATCTCAAGAACAGCGTGACGAACGTCTGCAACAGAATATTACGAGAACAAGAGCGGCACGAGAACGAAACATTCGAACGTACGTATTCAAGAGAATATCATAAGAACATTGTGACACGAGATTTATATATATTAAGATTATTTAACCTCCATTTAAAATTATTTTGCACTTATTATTTCAATGTGCTATGATAACATGTTTTTCAGTTCCTCTTTCTAATATTTAAACGATTATTATTATTATTTTCAGTCAAATGCCACCGAAAAAATCTAACCTCAACAACGCGAGCAGCAAAGGGTCACGACGCAAACGTGTTGAAAGAGCTCAGCAATTACCAGAACAAATCGAAACAAGAAATGCAGCTCAAAGAATCAGGACTGCAGAAAGTCGTACACAAGAATCTCAAGAACAGCGTGACGAACGTCTGCAACAGAATATTACGAGAACAAGAGCGGCACGAGAACGAAACATTCGAACGTACGTATTCAAGAGAATATCATAAGAACATTGTGACACGAGATTTATATATATTAAGATTATTTAACCTCCATTTAAAATTATTTTGCACTTATTATTTCAATGTGCTATGATAACATGTTTTTCAGTTCCTCTTTCTAATATTTAAACGATTATTATTATTATTTTCAGTCAAATGCCACCGAAAAAATCTAACCTCAACAACGCGAGCAGCAAAGGGTCACGACGCAAACGTGTTGAAAGAGCTCAGCAATTACCAGAACAAATCGAAACAAGAAATGCAGCTCAAAGAATCAGGACTGCAGAAAGTCGTACACAAGAATCTCAAGAACAGCGTGACGAACGTCTGCAACAGAATATTACGAGAACAAGAGCGGCACGAGAACGAAACATAGCTACAATACGAGGACTAGATCGACAAAGGCAACGGATCAGCCGCTCATTAACACGTGCATCATTCGTTCGGCTTGCCTTTGAATATGCACCAGATATTAACTACTCGGCGCATTCAAAAATTGCTATCGGTGGAATGGATAAAGTATGTCAATATTGTCAGGCATTGAAATTTCGGAATGAAGCAGCCGGCATGTGCTGCGCATCAGGAAAAGTTGTGCTGTCACCTCTACCCGCTCCGCCGGAGCCTTTATTATCCCTTCTTACTGGCAATTCAGATGATTCCAAATTATTTTTGCGTAAGATACGCAAATTTAATTCTTGCTTCCAAATGACGTCATTTGGGGCAACTAAAATTTGCGATCGTGCATCCGATGGACGTAATTTTGAAACTACATTCAAAATTCAAGGCCAGGTGTACCATAAAATCGGATCACTGATGCCAATGCCTGATAACAATCCGAAATTTCTTCAAATTTATTTTATGGGCGATTGTGAAGAGCGCGTGACGACTCGGTGCCTGTATAATTTTATTGAACAAGCAGAGGAAAGAGCAATTGTGATATTATTGGAAAATTTTTTAGAAGATCACAATCAACTAATTCAATTGATCAAAAGAGTTTCGCCACGACTGCAAAATGACAATTATCAAATCGTCATAAAAGCCGACAAAGTACCATTAGGTGAACATGCTGGTAGATTCAACGCTCCAACTGTTGATGAGGTTGCTGTTATCATGGTTGGTGATCCAGTTGACAAAAGATCTATAAAAATTACATGGCGAGACAACACTGTCAGTACGATTTCGGATCTACACCGTTCATATGACGCACTACAATATCCATTGATATTTTGGCAAGGACAAGATGAATATCACCTTAATATCAAACAGTATGATCCAAATACCGGTAAATTTTACAATTATCTATTTACTTTCTTACTGTATGTATAGATTTTAATTTCGTATTGCATTTAATTTTTTATTTTTTTAGGTGATTACAGAAATAATAAAGTTAGCTCAATGAACTACTACGCACACCGAATAATGGTTAGACAACATCAAGACAATTATATCCTTCGATATCGTCAGCTGTTCCATCAATACATTGTTGATATGTATGCTAAGGTCGAAAGCGAACGCTTGCGATTCCTTCGATTCAACCAGGCAAAACTACGATCGGAAGAATATATTCACTTACGAGATGCTGTTGCTGGAAACATCGATGGAAATTTAAATCCCATTGACATCGGTAATGTTTTCATTTTACCTTCAAGCTACATCGGCAGTCCACGGAACATGCAGGAATACATACAAGATGCGATGACTTACGTACGTCATTACGGCCGACCGGATTTATTTATTACATTCACATGTAATCCGAATTGGGAAGAGATACAAACTTTACTATTGCCAGAACAACAAGCCATTCATCGTCATGATTTAACTGCACGTGTGTTTAAACAAAAATTGAAATTCTTAATTGATTTTATTGTTAAATATTCAATTTTTGGTATCACACGTTGTTGGCTGTATACGATAGAGTGGCAAAAGCGAGGTTTGCCTCATGCCCACATTTTGGTTTGGCTTAAAGATAGAATCCGTCCTGAAGAAATCGATCAAATAATTTCAGCCGAAATTCCAGACCCATTAATTGATCAAGAATTATTTGATATTGTCACCAAACACATGATCCATGGGCCATGCGGTGCTTTCAACATGACGTCACCGTGCATGGAAAATGGAAAATGTAAAAAAAAATTCCCAAAGCCGTATACAAATGACACGATCACGGATATTGATGGTTATCCAATGTATCGCCGCAGAAGTACTGAGAATGGTGGCCACACATTTACAATGCGACTGCCGAACTTTCCAAATCAAGTTGAGTTTGATAATCAGTGGGTGGTACCATACTCACCACTACTTTCAAAAACTTACAAAGCTCATATCAATGCTGAGCTTTGCAGTTCTGTTAAATCAATTAAGTATATTTGTAAATATGTAAACAAAGGCAGTGATTTGGCCATATTTGAAGTACAAAACATAAATAAAAATGACGAAATAGCACGATACCAAATGGGCAGATACATTAGCAGCAATGAAGCTATTTGGCATATTCTCAGCTTTCCCATCCACGAAAGAGATCCTGCTGTCCAACATCTGGCAATACATCTTGAAAACGGTCAACGTGTATACTTCACTGAAAAAAATGTTCTCCAAAGAGCGTTCGAAGCTCCGAAAACGACTCTAACTGAATTTTTTACATTGTGTCAAAAACCTGATGTTTTTGGCCAATTCGCGAAGACATTGGTGTTTGGTGATGTTCCACGTTATTTCACATGGAACAAATCCAGTAAAAAATGGGAGCCACGGAAACAAGGAAAACCACATCCTTCCATTACAGGCATATTCAAAGCTAAGACATTGGGGAGACTTTACACGGTACATCCAAAGCAACGTGAGTGCTTCTATTTACGTTTGTTATTGGTGAATGTTCCCGGACCAACGTCTTTTGAATTTTTACGAACAGTTAATGGTCGAGTATTCAATACATACCAGGATGCATGTCGTGAACTGCAATTGCTAGAAGACGATAACCATTGGGACTTAACGCTTGCTGATGCTGCGTTGACATCAACACCGAATAACATTCGTCAGTTGTTTGCAATTATTTTGACGACATGTTATCCCTCGCAAGCACAAACTTTGTGGTAAAAATATAAAAATTGTATGACAGAAGACATATTGCACCGAATTAGACAAACAAATCAATGGCAAAACATAGATTATACACCAGAGATGTACAATGAAGCATTGGTCTTGATCGAGGATTTATGTGTTCTTATTTCAAATTTACCACTTAATAATTATGGTATGCCATCACCTAATCGTCCAGCCACCTACTTAGTCAATACCTATTTACAACGAGAAAATCAATATGACCATGAAAGTTTAGCAACAATTATCATGAACAGTGAACCATTACTGACAGCAGAACAAAAAATTATTTATGATCGGATTATGCTGGCTGTTGCTGCTGAACAAGGCGGTTTTTTTTTCTTGGATGCACCCGGTGGAACCGGTAAGACATTTTTAATATCGTTGATTCTTGCCAAAATACGGTCGCAACAAAAAATCGCATTAGCAGTAGCATCGTCAGGCATTGCGGCTACTTTACTGGATGGTGGGCGAACAGCACATTCAACATTCAAGCTGCCATTGGTCGTTCATAATAAACCAGATGCAATGTGTAACATCAAAAAGAATAGTGGAATAGCTGCAGTGTTGCGGAAGAGTTCTATAATAATTTGGGATGAGTGCACAATGGCACACAAATATTCACTTGAAGCATTAAACAGAACTATGCAAGATTTAAACAGCAATAATAAACTTTTCGGTGGTGCTATCTTACTTTTGTCTGGTGACTTCCGGCAGACCTTACCGGTTATACCTCGCTCTACTTTCGCGGATGAGATTAATGCATGTTTGAAACAATCATTCTTATGGCGAAGTGTTGAAACACTTCGATTGACCATAAATATGCGAGTACAATTGCAAAATGATCCATCAGCACAAATATTTTCCGAACAACTACTAGATATTGGGAACGGTAAAATAGAACTGCAACCAAATACGCAATGCATTAAACTACCAGACAATTTTTGCACTGTTGTTCAGGATAAAAATGAATTGATTCAGAGTATTTTCCCGGATATACAGAATAATTATTTGAATCATGAATGGCTTAGTCAACGGGCGATTTTGGCAGCCAAAAACGTTGATGTTGACGAAATTAACTTCCAGATACAACAGTTATTACCAGGCGATATGATGTCTTTTAAATCAATCGATACTGTTGTTGATGAAAATGAAAGTGTAAATTTTCCGATTGAATTTTTAAATTCATTAGATATCCCTGGAATGCCACCACATAATCTTCGATTAAAGATTGGTTCCCCTATTATTCTCCTCCGTAATTTGAATCCACCTCAATTATGTAACGGTACGCGTTTGGTCATCAAAAAGATCACCGGAAACATTCTTGAAGCAACCATTTTGGCTGGGAAGTTTAAAGGAAAAGTGGTCCTGCTGCCACGTATTCCGATGATACCATCAGATTCTACCATACCCTTCAAAAGGCTACAGTTTCCAATTCGTTTAGCTTTCGTCATTTCTATAAATAAATCTCAAGGTCAAACAATGTCCATTTGTGGTTTAGATTTGGAAAATCCATGTTTTTCTCATGGGCAACTATATGTTGCGTGTTCACGTGTTGGGAAACCGTGTAATCTATTTGTGTTAGCTAAAGACAGGTTAACCAAAAACATTGTGCACCGATTGGTGTTAAATTAAATTGAATTTGAAAGTATTTATAATTGAATAGTACTTATATTTGTTATACAAATTAAATGGAAATAATAAATCTGATAAATTTTTATTTTGTACCTATTGATTTCTGCTTAATATCAAGTGTAAGAACATTTTAATTAATTGTGTTCAACGTACTTCCCCTTCAAATCTCAATCCAGTGAATTTGTATACCAACATCAATATTTTCGTCTTTTTTGGTAAATAATTTCATTGTACTAAAGGGTTATAGTAGTAGAAAGTCAAATAAGGAGATCACCATATTTTTTTACAAATACCATCTGTGTGAAAAAGCATAGTGGACTCCGTGACTGATGTTCTCTTATTGTTCCTCTTAGATTGTTTACTATAATGTAATATAACAAAAACTTTAGCCACAGCAACGCGTGGCCGGGTCAGCTAGTTGAATTATATTTTACAATATTAATAATTATGTAATTAATTAATTAATTAAATTATTAGTTACTTTTTCGATCCTTTAGAAATTTTGTATCAGTAATTATATGATTAACTACTAGAATTTTAATATTATTATGTTGCTTAGACAATTATTACTTTTCAGAATTTAAGATTTTCCGAATTTAATTTTACTTTTGTAGTATTTTTTACTGTTTTTGTTTACATAGAGATTATAAATCTCTAACTTTGTCATACTATTTTTTTTAGATATTTCAATAGCGTAATATTTTTCAGAAACAGATTATCACAATGGCTTCTTCGCGCTATCATCTGAGAGAGCGCGCGTATTTGATTGGCTATATTGAACCTCATATAACTGGCAATAAACTTCCAACCAATGCACAAGTTCTCAAATCAATTTTTTATAACACTCGACGATTAATCATGAGTTTATCAAAAAGTATAAAAAAGGTAAACAAGGAAGTAAAATTTTATTGGCAAAAAGCACAAATTCCCATACAAGGACAATACCGATGCCTTAGAAAGATGTTTAAATTACACAATGAATACCGCAGTTTACAAAAAGATTTGAACAAACCCGGTCACAAAGAACGTGAAAATTTATTTCAACAGAATTTGGAAGTGATTTTCGATATTGCAACGAGTAATGTTCTAGAAACCGTGACAGAAGAGTTAAAACAATTTCTAATGGATCAACGATCTATTCACAGGCATTAAGTAATTCCAGGATTGACACCTAAAACAATTCCAGGTAAAATATATTTTATCTTATGCTACAATAAAATTTAAATGAAACATGATTAATAATTATAATTTAATATTATAATTTAATATGCCGCTATTATATTACATTTTAAAAAAGAATAATACAGTCCAATCTATTTCGGACGAAAAATTTTTTCACTATTTGTTTTTAAAACAGATGATGAAGTATCAGAGTTAGTAAAGGCAGATCAAAACGTCCCACTTCCCAAACAAATTGCTACTAGCAATGAAGGAGCCAAAAATATTCCTTCTCTAGATACAGAGAATGAAACAGTTGATCAATTATCTGGTAATTTTTTATTAATTTCTTATACAAAAAACACTCGAATTTAGCAAATTTATAAATCAATTTTTCCAGAGCAACTGAACCGAACCCTCAGTCAAGAAATGAGCAGTGATTCCCAGGGTCCCGAGCAACAAGTATCACAACGTAGTGTTGGCTCTAATTATAAACCAGCTGGTCGTTACTACGAAACAAATAATGTTCGCGGCACGATAAATGTGATGACAGAAAAAGTTGTTGCTGCTTTTGATACTTGTAAGCTCTCTTATCGGAAGTCAGTGCACATTATCGCTGCGGTAGCAGAGGCGTTAGACGTTGATACTGACAACATAATTATGAACAAAACTTCTTTTAATGATTGGCGAAATCGGATTCGTGAGGAAAGAGCTGAGAAAGCTAAACAATTATTTCAAAATTCCGAAATAACTTCTGGCATAATTCATTGGGATGGGAAAGTAATGCCGGATAATGCAAGTGGCACACAAGTTGATAGATTACTAATTGTTATAACTAATGGTCAAACTGAAAAAATATTGGACGTACCTGCTTTGGATGATGGCAAAGGTGTAACGCAGGCAACTGCTGTTTATGATGCTCTTTATAAATGGGGTTTAAATGATTCGATCAAAGGTTTATGTTGCGACACGACGTATTCGAACTTGGGTCCTCGAAATGGTGCTGCCCCCTTGCTAGAGCAACTTCTAGATCGTGATTTACTTTACTTGCCATGTCGACATCATATCTATGAAATTGTTTTAAAATCTTGCTTTGAAGTGAAAATTCCCGGGACCAGTGGACCAGATGTTCCATTGTTCAAACGGTTTTCTAACGCTTGGCCAAACATTGATAAAACTAAATTTAAAAGTGGATTGGAAGATAAAGATATTCATCAAACGTTAGCAGGCAAAGTACCAGAAATTAAAAGCTTTCTTCAGCAAACATTAAAAAAATCATTCATTCGTGATGATTACAAGGAGATGTTAGAACTTTGTGATGTTTTCCTTGGAGGTAACTCAGTAGTAAAGTTTCGTAAGCCAGGAGCTTATCATCATGCCCGCTGGATGGCTAAGGCCATATATACATTGAAAATCTACTTGTTTAGAGATGAATTTCGTTTGAAACCAAATGAAAAGAATGGACTTTTTGATGTTTGCTTGTTTGTAGTTTTTATGTATGCGAAACCCTGGATCACAGCACCTCTCGCAGTTAAGGCACCAAAAACTGACCTTGAATTTGTAAAAAAATATCCTCGAGTATGAAAACATTGATTCAAATATTGCAAGTTGTGCTTTAAACAAAATCAAAAACCATTTATGGTATTTAGGACCAGAGTTAAGTGTTCTTTCACTTTTCGATGATGATATTCCAAGTCATACGAAACGCGAAATAATTAATGCAATGAACTCTGGCACCGAATATGAAATTGCTAATATACAAAAAAAGTTTTTTATCAATTCTAAAGACAACTTGCAAGATTTGAAAAACAAGGACGTTGACTACTTTGTTAACAGCCAGTCCCTTCATTTATTTGATAGGTTTGATATCAGCAAGGAGTTTCTTAAACAAGATATTGAAACTTGGTCAGAAAATGAAGATTATTTAAAAGCTTTAAGCGTTTTTGTAAAATTACACGTCGTAAATGACTGCGCAGAACGAATTGTCCACTTGACACAAGATTACATTAATGTGCTGACCAAAGACGAAAGTCAAAAGCAATATCTGTTACGTGTTGTGGAAGATTACAGAAAACAATATCCCGATTCGACGAAAAAAACTCTTACAAAGAGAATGATGCCTGAAAAACTGTTTTATAATGAATCCGATGTATAAAAATATGAACTTTTGGTTATAAGCAGTATCTAATTTTATACAATACAATACAACGTGTTTTTAATGTAAATCTTATATTAAATAAAATTAATGTTTTTATATATATATTTAATTTATAATTTAATGACTTATTACTTAAGCATTCCATTCGTTTCAAGCAATTTAACTGCAATATGGCGTACATGATTTTAGTGCATCCAATCAAATACGTGTAAAAAAGTTTACTAAAAAATTAATAAATAATATTTATTAAAGTAAGTATAGTATTAATAAGCGATAAAAATTACACTATATCAATCAAATTATGACTGAAATCGGATTTTCAATGTATATTTACGTCTATGCAGTGATATACAATACAATAAATCTCAGTCGGAATGATCTAAATTGATACAGAGGAATTAATGAAAAATTAAAAATAATACATTTTTTATTAATAACCGGTATCAAAAAATGATCAGATGAATGGTGTAAACCTTATGTTATGATTTGGAAAAATTGTGTAATGTACATCTGTGTCTACAAAACAATATACAATACCAAAAACCTTCATTGTAATGGTTTGAACTAGCAAAAAAAATAAATTGCAAAAACCAATAAAATCCCATTTAAATAACATGGGAAATTTGGAATGTCCGGCGGCACGTGAAATTTCAACAAAAAATGGGTTTTCCTTTGGAAATTTCCTTTTTTTAGCTAACAGATTCAGAATCCGGGGGACAATTTTGATTACAAGAACTTTGGTAAATAACGGACACCCTAATATATATATATATATATATATATATATATATATATATATATATATATATATATATTGTGGCGTTATGGGATTATACAACCCCATAACACCACCGTTTCGTAGGCATGAACGCTCACAGGCAGCGAGAAGAGCAGCCGAAAACCAGAGTAGCAAAACGCGCAGCCTGGTATCCGTTGCTCGCACTAGTCACCACGAACTATCAAGTCACGTTTTACTGGTGAAGGGTTGAAGGAGGAGAAGTTACCCCCGCCACGGAGAATTTCTCCAGGCAACGCCAATAAATAGGCGGGCGCGCAAGCAGAAGATCTCTTTCCTAGCCATCACGCATCGAGTCAACATCTCTCTTCTGCAGCACGCGTCGGGTCAGCAGTTCTTCTAGTAAGTCACCGCTCGGCAAGTAAGCAGATTTTCATCAGCGCTCGTCAGATTAGGTAGTAATTGCCGCCGCAACGACTATTTAGATAGGAGTTTACGGCATTGCAAAGACGTCTAGCTAGTCGTCCGCGCAGTAGTGAGGAATTAGTGAAGTATTCTTCTATTAACTAATACGGGAAGTAAAAAGTTGCCCGTTGTGAGGAAAGCTCTGAAAGTTCTTGATTAACAGAATAAAAGTTAGGAACGAGCGAAGTACTTGCACTAGCAGTTAGGGAAGTGCAAGGGACATTTTCTACAAATTGGGCGTAATCGGAGGCGGTAGCAGCCGTGGGAGGAGAAGAAACCGATTAGTGGAGACGGAAGAATACGCGAGTCGACCGGGGAGAAGACGCCGTTCAGGAAGATAGAAGAAGACGCAAGAGGACAGCGCAGGCAACGCAGAACTTCGGAATCGAGCAACGCGGTGCGCAACCCAGCACGCGACTTCAAGGTTGGAAAGTGGACAGTTTCGAGGTAACCTGTAGAACTGTGAAATTAGGTCAAGTTCACGTCGGCAGGGAAAAGACTAGATTCAGAAGTGTTAGAAAACTGAGGACACGGGTGGTAATAATTTGCAACTTTGTAGTGGGAGATTTTAATGCGTTATTGCTTGCCTTAAACCATTCTATTGGAGCAGTCATTATTCTGTTATCAGCAGTTATAATTAAGAGATAAATTGAGAGTAGTGCGCTTGCCCACATATTATTCATTGTATGTAATATTTTAAAGAAAGGCAAGAGATTGTAAATTAAGTTTAATTTCACGTGCAATTGTAACTAGAATAACTTAAATTTAGACGTATTGAATTTTCAAAGGGAATTCCCAGTACTGGTTAGAGAAATTGCTTCAGAAAGTTAGTTCTGAGCAAAATTAAGTGTTCATTCATTAAATAGGCTGTAAAGGTTGCTTATTTGTATTTATTTGATCATTTTTGAAAGTGTAATTCTATTTTTTATTTGTTTTTCATGGTTATCAACTCATGCCACAGAATTTTGAGTGAATTATATGCTCGTTTATGTGTGATTTGTGTGACTTTTATTGTGTCAAGGGTTCAGACCTTTCTCGTACCCCAAAGATCCTGCTTCCCGAGATTCTAAGCTCGCTTCACGAGCATAATATCTTAACAACCCGCTTACAGTGCATGCGGCTGAGTGTGCAGAAGGTATACAGTTTGTGTGTGGTAAAAGGGGTGTTAGATATTTTGGCGCCCATAACGCGGGGCAGCGATCGATTGAAATCGAGCAAGCAAAGGTGAACCCTAGACACGATAAACGAGCATTTTGTGGTATATATTAGACTGTGTACTGTGTCTTTTCAGCAAGTGTTTTTCTGTGTACAGTGAAGTGTTGTATAGTGTATTGTATTGTGATTTTGGGTGGGAAGTGCATTTGGTAGTGAAAAGGTAAAAGGCAAACGCAAAGCATTAGAATGGCAGGTAGTCAGGAATATAGGGAACCGAGGCAGATCAGGAGTGACGAGGACAGTGAGGGCGACGCGGGAGACGAGATACTTCGTAGGATGGAAAATTTAGGGTTGCACGAGGCAGAGGAAGTACGTGAGACGACCGCGGATCGCACCGAATCAGCAGAGACTAAGCCAGAACAACCGTCGCAGCGCACGGAAGAAGATACGATGAGGACATTAATGCAGGCGTTGTTAGGGAATTTTGCGCGAAACATCGCACAACAAGTAGAAAATCAAGGGCGAAAAACTGACGAGCGAATGCAAAAATTATCCGAGGAATCAAAAGAACAGTCGCAAAAATTAGCAGCCGACATTAAAGAACAGTCGCGAAAATTAGCAGAAATTCAAGAACAGTCGCGAAAATCAGAGGAGCAAGTACAAAAATTAGCCGAGAAAATTGACGACCAGACTAAGATTTTCAATGAAAAATTCGAGCAGTTTCAACAATCTATGTTGTCAGAGGTAGTTGTTAAATGTGACGAACTTCGGGGAGAGATCGCTGTGCAAGTAGCGACGTGTACTCAGTTAATTGAGGAAAGGCATACAGAAGTAGGAGCAAGAATTGATTCGTTATCTACGGAAATCGAAAAGAAAGATGAAGAGGATAAGGCACGTTTCGGGCAAATACAAAATGAAGTTCAGGAAGTTCGCGGCAAGGTTACCGATATTAGTGCGGATACGAAGCGTCAGGTCGAAGAACAAGTAATACGAAAATTAGAAGAACAAGAACGCAAGATTCAGGAATTGCGAGAAATAGCAGAAAGTAAAGTAGATGGAGGGGGAGCATGCCGAGGAGGCAATATTAATGTACCAGCATCACTTAAATTCTCAGGTCATCCAAACGCTTTTGTTAAATCATTGCAGAGCTTTTTCGTGCTTTCGAATGTCCGCGAAGCACACAAAACTTTATTATTGCATCAAGCGTTAGAAGGCAATGCAAAGGCGTGGCTAGAAACGTTATGCCCATTGCCAAGTTCATTTGACGAATTTGTAGTGAGGTTCCTAGACCGTTACTGGGGAAAGGAACAGCAGATGAATTTCAGAATCTCGTTAATGAGTGGGTATTACCGTAATTCTAGCGGAACCATGCGAGACTACGCGGCACGAAAAATAGCAGCTTTGAAAATGTGTTCTCCTCCCGTGTCGGACGAAGAAATAATTTGCATTCTTACGAGACATTTTCCGTTAAGCATCCAGAATCTGTTACGCAGCGTTGATGTAAAAGACGTGGAAAAATTTCAAGTTTTGTTAGGCAACTATGATTTGGCGTTTGAAAACATGAACCAAACACCGAAGACGACCAAATCAAATATCAACGCGATGCAAGTTATTCAAGACACGGTAGTTTCATCGTCGAAGAAAGGAGGGAGCAAAAGTCAAGGTGGATCCAGACAACACAGGCAGGACGGAGGGCCGCGGAACGAAGAGACGGCGAGCAGGGAGCTGCGCGGTCAAGGTCACGACGGCGAGGGAGCAGGTGGTGGAAGAAACGTGAACAGCTTGCAGCGGGCGAGGTCACGGAGTCCGCGAAATGAAATCGGTACAAGAAATCGAACGGGACCGGGAAACACGCCAAGTTCGAATTGAAGAGGGGTCCCAAATCGAACAAATATTATGACAAACACGCGATCCCTGTAACTGCAAACCGAATTACGAATAATGGAGAAAATTTATGGGAGAATTGGAAACCGAGAAAAGGGGAGAAATGTCCCGTAATTGAAATTAGTTGCGCTGGTGTGCATAGTAAGGCATTGGTAGACACCGGATCAATTAAATCTGTGATATCGGAAGAGTTATATGAAGAGCTAGTAAGCAAGAAAATAAACGTCTTGGAATTACCGACCAATAATACTCGGATGGTAGATGCATGGGGGCGGAAATCTCATCCAGTGAGGAAACAAGTATTGGTGGAAGTGACAATTAGAGGAAAAATGTTCGATATAATTTGTTTAGTAGTGAAGAAATTAATTTACCCATTAATTATCGGAGTGGATTTTTTGGTGGAACATGGCGCTGTTATCGACATAGGAGAAAAGCAAGTTTTGATCAACGGAGAAAATGTTTGGGAGGAAGATGAAAGTGAAGAAGCGCGAAATGCACATGTAGATGAGGGAGACGAATCAGAAGAATTCGCAGAAATCGAAATGTGTAGCGTAGAAATGGAGGAGAATGAAATAGAGGAAGGAATAAGGAAGAAAATAATGGAGCAAGATAAATTAAGGGTTGATCAGAAAAATGCGTTGTTCGAAATGTTGATAAGCGTCAAGGATGTTTTTAAAAATCACAACGAACCGGTAAAAGGGTATGAGTTTCGAATCGAGCTAACCGATTCGCGACCATTTAAAGCGAAGAATTATCCTATCCCCGTAGCCTACCGTGACGAAGTAAGAAAACTGATAAACGAGATGATCCGAGAGGGAGTTATTAGGAAAACGATTACGGTGTACATCAACCCAATTCTTGTAGAAGAAGTAAGAAAAGCGGTAGAAGAAGCAAGGAAAGCGGTAGAAGAAGTAAGGGCAGCAGGAGTAGGGAAAGCGGTGGAAACAAGGAAAGCGGTAGAAGAAGTAAGGAAAACAGCAGAAGAAGTAAGGAAAGCAAAAGTAGGGAAAGCGATAGAACAAGTAAGGAAAACGGCAGAAGAAGTAAGAAAAGCGGAAGTAGTAAGGAAAGCGGCAGTAGAAGTAGGGAAAGCGGTAGAAGCAAGGAAAGCGGTAGAAGAAGTAAGGAAAACGGCAGAAAAAGTAAGAAAAGCGGAAATAGTAAGGAAAGCGGCAGAAGTAAGGAAAGCGGTAGAAGCAAGGAAAGCGGTAGAAGAAGTAAGGAAAATGGCAGAAGAAGTAAGAAAAGCGGAAGTAGTAACGAAAGCGGAAGAAGTAGGGAAAGCAGCAGAAGTAAGGAAAGCGGCTGAAGCAACTTAAGATTTTATTTCGAGGGCGAAAAAAAAAATCTTAAGAAGAGAAGGAGGGGGCAATGTGGCGTTATGGGATTATACAACCCCATAACACCACCGTTTCGTCGGCATGAACGCTCACAGGCAGCGAGAAGAGCAGCCGAAAACCAGAGTAGCAAAACGCGCAGCCTGGTATCCGTTGCTCGCACTAGTCACCACGAACTATCAAGTCACGTTTTACTGGTGAAGGGTTGAAGGAGGAGAAGTTACCCCCGCCACGGAGAATTTCTCCAGGCAACGCCAATAAATAGGCGGGCGCGCACGCAGAAGATCTCTTTCCTAGCCATCACGCATCGAGTCAACATCTCTCTTCTGCAGCACGCGTCGGGTCAGCAGTTCTTCTAGTAAGTCACCGCTCGGCAAGTAAGCAGATTTTCATCAGCGCTCGTCAGATTAGGTAGTAATTGCCGCCGCAACGACTATTTAGATAGGAGTTTACGGCATTGCAAAGACGTCTAGCTAGTCGTCCGCGCAGTAGTGAGGAATTAGTGAAGTATTCTTCTATTAACTAATACGGGAAGTAAAAAGTTGCCCGTTGTGAGGAAAGCTCTGAAAGTTCTTGATTAACAGAATAAAAGTTAGGAACGAGCGAAGTACTTGCACTAGCAGTTAGGGAAGTGCAAGGGACATTTTCTACAAATTGGGCGTAATCGGAGGCGGTAGCAGCCGTGGGAGGAGAAGAAACCGATTAGTGGAGACGGAAGAATACGCGAGTCGACCGGGGAGAAGACGCCGTTCAGGAAGATAGAAGAAGACGCAAGAGGACAGCGCAGGCAACGCAGAACTTCGGAATCGAGCAACGCGGTGCGCAACCCAGCACGCGACTTCAAGGTTGGAAAGTGGACAGTTTCGAGGTAACCTGTAGAACTGTGAAATTAGGTCAAGTTCACGTCGGCAGGGAAAAGACTAGATTCAGAAGTGTTAGAAAACTGAGGACACGGGTGGTAATAATTTGCAACTTTGTAGTGGGAGATTTTAATGCGTTATTGCTTGCCTTAAACCATTCTATTGGAGCAGTCATTATTCTGTTATCAGCAGTTATAATTAAGAGATAAATTGAGAGTAGTGCGCTTGCCCACATATTATTCATTGTATGTAATATTTTAAAGAAAGGCAAGAGATTGTAAATTAAGTTTAATTTCACGTGCAATTGTAACTAGAATAACTTAAATTTAGACGTATTGAATTTTCAAAGGGAATTCCCAGTACTGGTTAGAGAAATTGCTTCAGAAAGTTAGTTCTGAGCAAAATTAAGTGTTCATTCATTAAATAGGCTGTAAAGGTTGCTTATTTGTATTTATTTGATCATTTTTGAAAGTGTAATTCTATTTTTTATTTGTTTTTCATGGTTATCAACTCATGCCACAGAATTTTGAGTGAATTATATGCTCGTTTATGTGTGATTTGTGTGACTTTTATTGTGTCAAGGGTTCAGACCTTTCTCGTACCCCAAAGATCCTGCTTCCCGAGATTCTAAGCTCGCTTCACGAGCATAATATCTTAACAACCCGCTTACAGTGCATGCGGCTGAGTGTGCAGAAGGTATACAGTTTGTGTGTGGTAAAAGGGGTGTTAGAATATATATATATATATATATATATATATATATATATATATATATATATATATATATAATCAAAATGTGATCACTATCTTATCAAAAGTATCTGGATACGTCCAAAATTGTGATATGGTATAGTCGTGTGTTTCGTAGCGGCTTGCACCCCTTGTTGTTTTGTGAGGATCTATAACGGTTCAGGCCTACATTGATGTTTTAAACACCTTCTTGGTCCCCACTTTAGAAGAGCATTGGGGGGGGGCGATTGCATCATTCAACACGATTGAACACTTGTTCATACTGCACGGCCCGTGACGGAGTGATTACACAACAATAACATCCCTGTAATGGACTGACCTGCACAGAGTCCTGACTTGAATCCTATCGCACACATTTGGAATTTTTTGGAACGCTGACTTTGTGTCAGGCCTCACCGATTTACATCGATACCTCTCCTCAGTGCAGCACTTCGTGAAGCTGCCATTCCCCAAGAAACCTTCCAGCACCTGATTGAAAGTATGCCTGCGAGAGTGGAAGCTGTCATCAAGTCTAAGGGTGGGCCAACACCTTATTGAATTGCTCATAGTGTATATATAAAGGGTTATTTAACTTAACTCGCAACCCATGTCTGAGAGCACTTGTTCTCGTTTTGGCAATTTGGCAGCTGCGCGTTTTTGTCACCTTTCAAAACAGCTGTTCCTCGCACGTCGAAATAGTAGAGGAGAGGATCGACAGGTCATACATTGCAGCAACTTTTCTGTTTCTGTGTTTTTCCCATGCGCTTAGGCGGGTAGGAACACGGTTCCCACGTCCGAAGCTTTTCATGCTGCACAGTGTGTGGGGTGGGGAGGAGTGAGCAAAGACAAATGCAAGAAACAAAAAGACTATATAGGCGTTTCTATCCATAATACTTAAGCAACAAAACTGTAATACTTAAGATGTGGAGGGATGTTATGAATGTTTATCAACTTGTTAATACAGACGTAACAACATTTTTTAATGAAAGTTGGCTCAGAGATAAATCAGAAAGAATTCTCGTAGACCATTACTACTGAGCTCTTCATTATATATAACAACGTATTATTATTATTATTATTATTATTATTATTATTATTATTATTATTATTATTATTATTATTATTACTATTATCATTATTATTATTGAATCTGATTATTAAGCAAATAAGAATGCCTTAATAAAATTATTAAAAATACCAATAAAACATAAATCAGTAGTAAATTAATAATTATTGAAATAATTAATAAAAAATAATAAAATATAATTTTCTTAGAATGACAAAAACCTGACCGTAGAGTAACGTCTCAAAGTGACCAGCATTTGCCAAGCGAGAGGCGTTTACTCTTTGACTTGAATTGATGCCTTATTTATTTTACTCGGGCCATCAGGCCCGCT
This sequence comes from Gryllus longicercus, assembly GCA_038098605.1. Lineage (NCBI taxonomy): Eukaryota > Metazoa > Arthropoda > Insecta > Orthoptera > Gryllidae > Gryllus > Gryllus longicercus. The sequence goes on from JAZDUA010000238.1 coordinate 1,624,519, forward strand.
TTTGCGTCCGACCACGCAAATTTCGCTACGCTTCTTTCACCCACTTGCGAAGAAAGGACGTATTTCTTGGGCGACAAAACTGGCGTTTTGAATTTGGCTCGGTGTCATTTAGGCTTGAGGATCTTTTACATGCAAGTAAATCTGGGACGGTTTTACTTCCCCTCCGAAGGAAGGCGTACGAAGGATTTTTTGGCTCTTAAAAATCCACGGCTTCGAGGTTTGAACCCGCCAACTTGGGTACAACAGTCCGGTACACTAACCGTTACACAATCGCCGCCGACTCTTTTCAGTGTAGTAGCTGAGTACTGCAGATGCGTACTGCTTGAAGATGAACACAGACATAATTAGTGCTTTCTTTTTTTTCCAACTAAAATTAGCCACATTCTCTCACTCCGAAATCTTAGGGCACGCGGCCGTGGGTCGCTAAAAGTGAAAGGGATACCAAAGTTATTTCATGCGTTGCCAAATTGCCGAAACCAGAGGTGGTATTTCTAGACATGGGCTGTGAGTAAAACTAAGGTCCCTGTAAATATATTGTAAAGAATATTGCATCATCTGCCGGGATTCGCTGCTCCGATTGCGTCACCTGTCAGCCCCCCCCGAACTGGACGGTTCCGGGTTAGTCGCGAGTTGCGTAGAAGTATGACGCGTTCCATATTGCTCAAGGCGTGAGCCTGCCAGGTATAAATTCGCCGCTGCTGGCGACCGCGACTAAGTGTGTCAGTGAGTATGCAGTCTGTCTGAAGTGGAAGCTGAGCTTGGAAGTGTGCGTTGCGGTGAACAGTGGTGCAATAGGTGAACAGCGGCGCAGAGGACTGTGGACAGTGTATCGGTGTATTTTAGTAAAAAATTATTTTTATTATGAACTTGCGTATCACTAATACAATCGTGAAACAAGAAAATTCCGCCGGAGGCGCCACATTAATCTAGTAAAAATTTATTTGTGTAAATAATTGCTCACGTTCCAGTTAAATGAATTTGGAATTAAGAGAGATTTTATTACTATTATGTACAAGACGTGTCCTGAGGAAGAAAACCCATTATAAACATTATTTTTGTATGTAAATAAACAAATACAAGTTAATGATCATTTCACTTTATTACTTACCAAGCCACCATGCTCCCAACCAACGAGGATCATCTTTATCTATTAGAGGAGTTAGTGATGGTGCTATGTATATTCTCAAGCATGCAAATCCTAAAATGAATCCAAATGCTGGTCCAATTGTTCGCAGTGCTAGTACACAACCTAGAAAATCCGCCAAGAAATAAATAATACACAATTAATTAGCACTAAAAATTCTCATATGGAATAAACTTATTCTTACCCAGCATCAAAGGCGTTCTTCGTTTATTTGTATTGTCATCTAAGTATGTTTGACCAAGTGCATAGTATAAAGTAGTTCCGACACCCAATACAAATTGTGAAAGAAAAATTAAAACAAGTGGCATTGTCGCATAATCGTTGTCAGAGAAGCAGTCTTCATCGGTTCCTTCAATCAGACACAATTCGTTTACGAAACCTGAAATGGAAGATTTGGACTTTTGACTTGTCAATAATCAGGTGATACAGACTCGTGCTTCCTGAAGAAAGTTCTTAGAATCTGGTCTTTGCTGGAAGCGCCATTTCAGGTAGAATTATCGATGAGTCCATCAGTGGTAGTTCGTGCCAGTTCTATCATGTTTAAAAACTAGAAAAGTAGTTATTTAAATATATTTAATTATTTATGTAATATATAGGACAATTACTCTTGCGAGACATAATCACATCAGAATTTATTTGCGACTAGTAGACCCGGTAATGCTTTGCTTCTGCAATGTATTTCTGGTCACGTCATTGTTAATTGCTACGCTCTGCCAAACTTTTAACAGGTGAAAGACTTTCTCACGAGTATGGGTTTGTTCTATGTCCTGGTTGAGACATGGTGGTCAAATATTATTTTGTATCCTGTGCAATTGCACACAGGGCGATGTGGCCCACATGGGTGGCGAAGGTAGGGCTCCACCTATTCGTCGCCATCGGCATAAGGAGTGGTTGTTGTGTGGTGAGCACAGCGCTCCGGCCGTCTTGACACGCAGGAAAGGTCCTGGTACTCACTTGGAAAGGCTGAGTCAACCTCACAGCCGGCCTGAATAGAAATCAGATAAAAATCCCAACCTACGTCAGGATTCGCACCTGGGTCCTTCGGGTCAGGAAGCTAGTGCCCTACCACTGAGCAACCGCGGTTCCGGTTGTCAAGTATCCTATTGTTAAAACGTTATCCCTCAAGTTTGGTCATGCATTCGCTTTGACACTGCCTTAGAGAAATTTGATTTACTTGTCCCAGATAACGTTCAAGTAACAACTGTGGCCGATATTTTACAATCGCAAGAGCAGAATATGCAGCAGCGGGATGCGTAGAGCTCTGTTCAGGGGTGCTTGAGTCATCTTAAACGTTTCATTAATCAAGAAGACGCCCATTTTGTGCCTATGTGCAAGACATACGCACATTCTCGTTGTACTATGCCTATATTCTTCGCGAACGTGCAAGCAATAAGTTGATAAAGATTTATCGCAATCGGATGAACATAAGCAGCGCATAAAATACAACAAAAAATGATTTTTACCTTGTCACGCTTAAGAAGGAACTTCTTAAGAAAAGAAAGATATGTAATGCTGTGCGATAAAATGGCCAATTCTCGGAAGAAAAAATTTTTTGTAGAACTCTGGTAGCGAACAAGTGGATAAAATCAGTTGCTAAATATAGAAAAAAATTGTCTAACACCCGGTAGCCGGAAGCCATGTTTTGTGGGTCCTTGATCCCGAGAATTCTATTGACGGCAAAACGTCTACCAGACTGTCCGTTTGTGAACAACGCTAGCGGCTAAACCGTTCAGCTAATATTCTCCAAAATTGATATTATCCAATCGATCTGACTGATATCGTGGCCTCTTGAGTTTGAAATCGATATTTTAATTTTGATGAGTACTTTTCACGAAGCCCCTGGGTCATCTTCAAAATTTTAATGGCGCCATTGCCTTTGATTAGATTTTGTTGTTGAATTGTGAAAAGGACATTTAAGAAAATGGTGCAGGTCTTATGTTGGTTATAAGCACTAATTTTTCAAAAATTGAAAAAAATCGATTTTTTTTCGAAATAAGGGCATGTACAATTTTTCAAAAATGTATTTTTCGCGTTACTTTAATATACGCTTAAATATTTTTAGGGTTTTCGAAAGCTTTTGACGTTATTAACCATAACATATTGCTATCAAAAAAATTACCTTCGTATGAATTCGTGGTATCACCCCAGATTGGATAACCTCGTAACTTACACATCGATCTCAAAAGTAGAAATGCCGTACTGCCACGAAAGGACATTATTTACTTATCTTTCCGATTCTTTACCAATTGAATATACGGTCCCGCCAGGTTCGATCTTAGGTCCTGTTCTTTTTCAGTTAAACGTAAACGATATGCCCTTGTCTATTAAAAACTGAAGAACGGTACTGATTGCCGACGACACGAATGTTCTTTGGAAAAATGAAACAATAAATAGTACGATTTCAGAAGTTTAAAATTGGTTTTGTAATAACAAATTAATGGGTAACGAAGGAAAAAGTTTCAATATATTTTTGTATTTCAAATCAGCAATCGCATGTTCCATTGAAAATGAACAAAATGCAATTAGCTGATGTTAAGATAATAAAATTTCTAGGTCTCTCAATTCAGTCAAACCACAAATAGAATGTACATATAACAGAATTAAATATTAAATTAAGTTCATTATGTTACGCAATCAGAATTATTTCTAATTCTGTGAGCCGTTTGTTTGCAAATGTGTTCTCCCGTCTGAGATATGGCATAATATTCTGGGAAAGTTCATCATGTAGTACACAGACCTTTAGTTTGTAAAAGAAAAGTATTCGAATAATGAAAAAATGCTATCCGCGTGATCCCTGCAAGCCTCACATTGAGCTTGGAGTCGTACCATTGCTTTGCCTATATATGTACGAATCTGTAATATTTGTCAAAACGCGCATACTTAACAGTGGAAACATATTTTCATGCAATACTGATATTTATAATTACAAATCACGTCGTAGAAATCATGTTTATCAAGTATCTGTATCAACAGATCATTACCAGAAATCCACATACAAACATGTGCGTTACTTTACAACGCATTGCCAGATGACATTAAACAATTGAAGTTAAAAGTAAAAACAATCTGCTGCACATCTGTTTCTATACAATTAGACTATACAGAACATCAAAAAGAAAAATAATGTTTATTTTAACGAAACAAATAATAATGAATTAGTTTACATTTGTATTGTATATATTTTTTAAAAGACTTAATATGCTTGTTCAGTTTTACGTAAACGATATGCCCTTTTCTATTAAAAACTAAAGAACGGTACTGATGCAATAATGTACTTCAGCTTCCGAGTCAATGATCCCCATCTCGATCAGTTTTGATCCAGTTTCCCCTGATACACTGAGAAAAAGCTGAGATGGCCCCTTGTTTTGCTTCTGGACGAAAATGTAGCTTCACTACGCGCACATTTTGTTGAACTTTCCTTTTGCTTGTAGTGGTAGGAGTAGAGGAGTAAGGGTGAGTTACTATTTTGTTAGCAAATGCAGAAAAATTAAACCTCCAGTTCGTTTACAGTTGCAACATAGTTTTCTATTACACGGGAACGAAAATTTCTAGTTTTAAAATGTTCCTGATCTGGCCCTTTTTAAAGTTTTATTTTTATTTATTTGTCTTTAACTTTTACCAGTCCTTCAACTATTTATAGTTAAAATGAAGGGAAGGAATTATTGAACTCAAGAAAACGTGCGCAGATGATTTTCTCCCCCATACGTTGCACACAGTTTTTACTGTTGTTTTTTTTACTAAATAAATCTAAATACTTGATCGGGACGCCCTGATTTGGTAGCGCGTTGAGTGTTGGCTCGTGTTCTATTGTATCAAATGCTTTATAAAAGTCCACAAGAGCAATGTATAAATTTAGATTATATTCTTGAACTTTTCCAAAATTTGAGTAATAACATGAAGGTGGTCTATCGTGCTATATCCATTTCTAAAACCTGCCTGTTCTAGTGCTAACTGTTCGTCAAGTGTACGTGTTATACTTCTTGTGATAATTTGAGTAAAATGTTTATATTAGTTGAGCATCAGACTTATTAGGTTGTTAAGTTCATTTCTCGGGCCTTTTTTATGGATAAGTGATATTGTGCTCACAGCCATTGAGAAGGTATTTCTTCGTATATCAGAATTTCATTGAAGATTTCTGTGATTGATTTGTCACATTCGGGTGAACTGTATTTAAAAAGTTCGTTAGTAATGCCATCTTCAGGCGTTTTGTTTTTAGACACGCAATTGCTTATCTCACTTCGCTGATTAATATTTCAGGTATTGCTTCTTCTGATTGATCTATGTCCTCTTGAAGATCAAGTTATTTTTTGTTTTCATAGAGCTCTCTATAAAATTATGTTGCTGTTTAATTACCTTCTGTTCTCGAAACGAGCTTTTTTTCCTTTTTATCGTGAACTAATATATGATGCGTATGTGTGAATGTGTGAATATTTATTTCTTTGCTTTTTTCATCGATTTAGACTCAGTTATTATTTGCTTAACCTTATCTGAATTGTATTGGCTTACTCGTTTGACTTTTGGATAGAGACAATCTAATTTCCTGTTTGACTTTTTTGTTAAATAAAACGTATTCTGATTTCATTCCCAGAGTAGTTCTGTATGGTAACAATTTCCTTCTTTTTTCTAATAATATCTGTGTATCCGCACTTAGTTTACATTTGATTGTTCTTCTGTGTATTGTCTTAAATTTGCTTCCTGCCCTGCTTTTAGTATGCAGTCTTGAAGTGAATTATATCTTGAATACTTTGATGTGAGTTAATACAGTCGATATTCTTTAACAGTTCTGGTTTGTACTTGGTTCTGTCTATATTTCTGGGTATTTGATTGCTGAGGCTAGAATGATAAAAACTTCTTAAGCTCTTTAAATTTAGTTCTGCGCACACCATTCTATGGTCTGAGTCAAAATTTAAGGTGTCGATGACTTCTGTTTTGAGGATACAATTTAGATTATTGGTCAATATATGACGTATTTCCTTCCTGGTTCTTTCACGATGAGAGATCCATTTCCATCTTTCATTTCGACTTTCATCGAAGAATGTATTTGCAATTTTCATGTCATTGCTTTCGGCATAATGTGTCTGTCATTATATCCTTTCGTTGCGTTCTTCCATACCGAATCTTTCATTCGCCTCCTACTCGGGGTATTTCTTTCTGCCTACGTTGGCATTAAAATATCCTATTATTAGTTTTAGTTTAGCTCTGTGTGAGTTTAGAGCTTAGAGCTGTCGAGTGTGTTATAGAATTGGTAAATTTCTTCATTTGTGCTGTTGGAGCATGGGCTTGTTATGTTAGAATTGTTCGCCTCCCTATTTTCATTTTAAGTGCTGCTGTTCTTTCGTTTATGCCAAATATTTCTTCTACATTCTTTTTGATCCTCTTGTTGGTGATGGAACCTAATCCTCCCCGATCTTTTGTAGTTCCAGTGTACGAGAAAATGTCCATATTTGCTTTTTCAGTTATAGCCTCTCCATATTTTGTTAATTTTCATAAGCCATCGACATTTCTGTCATAATCATGTCATTTCCGACATGATTTCTGATAGTGCTTTTTCTAATTCATATTCTCTTTCAGGGCTTTGTAATTAAGAATTCATTTTAAATATTCCATTATCGTTTTCAAAAGGTCTTGGGAATGATGTTTTTTTTCGCCGGACTCGTGCTTGGATTTGTTCGATGGTATTTTATTTCTTTGGTCAATCTACAATTAAATGTTGCTATCATTAGTCTGTTGTTTCGTGTGTTCTGAGCATGATTATTGCTCTTGGTTGGCTTTTGTTTAGTGATTAGCATCATCTCCTGTGGGGCGTCAATTCTTTAGTGGTTTTAGATCTAGTATTTTCTTCTAGTTTTTTCCTTGAACTCAGGAAAAAATCCCCTAATTTTCTCTAAGTCCATCAGTTTGAATTTTTTGAAAGCCTACCTTTACATTTTTTCCTTCCGCTCTTAATTGCTGTGCTGTTTGACGAATTACGGACTGAATCTCTCTTTCTTGTTTTGAGAGATCACTTTCAATATTTGTATCTTTCCCTCTAAGTTTACTCCTGTTTTGTAAAATTTTAGCTTTATATGTGAAGTGTACACGAGCTATTCCTCTTTCTGATTTGTCTCATCCTATGATGTAGGCACCTTTGCTTGCTAAAATGATCTTCACTATTTCCTTGGGTCGAACTTCTAGTCCTATTACAAATTCTAAAGATTTTATGAACATGTTTTTCTTTTCTCTCTTTGTTCTTTTTTCTTCTACCATTTGGAGTCGTTTTCATTCGTTGAAATTTTCTATTAATGTTAGAATTTCAGTTCTGCCATTTCTTTCATAGTGTCTGTTTCTAGTTGTTCATTTTGTGTTCGCATTAATTTTATTTCATTTAAGATTTCTTTTTTAAGTTTTGTTATTTTCTCCTTGCTGGTTTCTGCGTTCTTTATTTAGTTTCCGTAATCCTTTTAACTATTCCATTATCTTTTTCAAAAAGTCTTGGGAATGATCTTCTATATCGCGGAATTGGACTTGTTCGACGGCATTTTCTTTCTTTCGTCAATCTAGCTCCGCACGTAAATACGAACTGTATCTGTGTCTTGTATTTTCCTTGATTTTATTCCCTTTTCCGTCAATAAATAGATCTGTCAGTCAATATTCGCACTCGCGGATTACATTCCTTTCGTCGGATATCTCGGCTACTTGATCCTACTGCTTCGGTACGTTTTCTGTCATCAGATGACGCTATCGGTATTTGCATTCGTGTGTTGATAATTTCTATCAAAAGATCTGTTACATATTCTTCATAGGTTGTACTGTTCTCCAGTAACAGATTGCGCGAACTGTTCAGGGTTTGCGATAAGGTCCAAGATTGCAAAGCTCCCGGCTTGGATGGGGTGCCGAATGTTGCTACTAAGTTCGCTAATAGGACTCAGCGAGATCTATTCTTAGACATAATGAGTGCGTGCGAGAGGAGAATTTCCCCTGGCGTTGAAAGCAACAACGGCTGGTTCTCCTTCCTAAGGACGATAAACTTCCTAGCGACCCGTCAGCATATCCGCCTCCATGTTTACTGGATACTGCAGGCAAGGTGTTAGAGCAGATCATCTGCAAACGTATTTAACACTCCGCAGAGGGACCAAAGAGACTGTCCGATAATATGGCTTCAGGAAGGCGAGATCCAATGTACTCCTAATTAGGGTCGTCGTCAACATCCCACGCAAGGCTAACAATGAAGAGGCGCAATGAAGGATTGCACTATTGTTACCCGTGACGTCAGGAACACATTTAATACGGCAAGGTGGACATCCGAAAAAAGGCCTGTAAGTTCCGAATTACATTATTAAAATAGTCAGAAGCTACTTTGAGGAAAGGACCTTACTGTACGAAACAGAGATCGGAGTAAAGACTTATGATATCTCAAGTAGTGTCCGTCAGGCACTGCACTTGGCCCGCAGGAATAATATGAGAGACTCCGTTTTGAAGTCCAGGAAGGCGCAAGGGCTATTGGATTTGCTGACGATGCTGCGGTCGGCAAATATACTGAAGAGGTCACGCAGGTTGCCAACAAGGCTATGATTGCGATCCGGCTGTGGGGCTCCAGATGGCCGAGCATATAACAGAAGCTTGGTGAAAAGTAGAAAAGTTTAGTAGGATATTACTCTCATTTCTGTAGGGCGTACTAAAATTGCCACCCAGCAGTCACTAAGAAACCTAGGAGTCTAGATTGACGCGCGATTGCACTTTGTCGAGCACTTGCGTAGTGTGCAAGAATGCCTCCCGCTTGGCCTTTGCCTTGGCATGAAGTGTAACTCCTAAATTTGGGGGAGCAAGGCAAAGAAGCCGAAGAGTAGGGGGATCATAAGGGTTCTGGATCAGGAAGTAGATAAGTTAAGCCACTTCCGGTCCCCCAGACCACAACATCCGGTGTCAACAACCGGCGCCACCAATTATAATGGGTCCGAATGCCCCCCGCCGAAGGTCAACGACCCATCTCATCCTCCACCTCCCCCGCCCCCACCCCCTCCCCACTTCCGGTCCCCCAGACCACAACATCCGGTGTCAACAACCGGTGCCACCAATTATAATGGGCCCGCCGAAGGTCAAATTCCCCTCTCCCCCACCCCTCCCCCACCCCCCTCCCCCTCCCCCTACAACATCCGGTGTCAACAGCCAGCCAACGGACCCGAACGCCCTCCGCCGAAGCAGCCGGGGTCAACGCACCCCCCGCCGAAGGTCAACGCCCCCCACCCCTTGCGACCTCTGGTGGCGAAGACTGGCAGCGAAGGCTGACGGTGGCTCGCCCTGGTGGCGAAGGGCGGCAGCGACGGAGGCTGTGAGGCTGGGGTTTCAAAAATGCTACCTGGAGCCGATTCGATCCGAGATGAATCCCATTTCCTGTGTGGGAGGCTGCCAGCACTCTGGCTCTGAGCTACGGCGACATCTCGAGTGAAGCTGTCTGGTTTGGGGTTCTGATAGTACACGCAGCCGGGTGGATGATATCGCCCGCGCGCGGCTGTCTGCTTTGGGGTGCTGATAACACGCGGCAGGGGCCGGCGGCGGTCGGGTGGGTGATAGCGGGTGCGCGCTGGCGGCAACGGCGGCGGCCGGATGTTGTGGTTGATAAGATAGCGGCGGGCACCACGCGCTGGCTGCTTTTATCGCGGCCTCACTCATTAGCGCTCATGAGCATAGAGATAATACGCGCGCGCGCTCTCTGGGAGCGATTCGGGGAACGAGAGGAGGTGTCGGCGGCGCGCGCGCATTTTGAATGCACACTATATAAGTTCATAGCGCGCGCCAGCCGCGCGACTCTCTCTCTCTCGAGTCGAGAGCGCTGACGCTCGCTCCCCCGCTGAAAAGACTTTCATAATGGGAAAAAAGGAAAAAACCCTATAAGGCAGTGTCAGGAAAAACAAATGAAAAAGAGTACATGAAAGAATGTTTTTTGATTATTGAAATCAAATGAAAATCAAATTATACATAGAATCCTCCATGTTAAAAGTCCACTCTTCTACACTCGATGCACTTCCACTTCGGCGGCAGCGGCGACTCGATGTGCGCGTGTTCAAAACAAGGCAGCACTTCTTCTCGCCGACATGGCAAACACTTCCACTTCGGCAACGGTTGTTGTCGACGTGCGCGTGCCCGTTGTTGTAATGACGAAGACAAGGCAGGAGTCGACGAATGCCTCGGTCCCGCTGCACGTCTTTCGACAGACGGTGGAAGACAGAAAGCAGGTCCTTCGCGGCCCAATGTAATAGCAAGTCGATAGGAAGAAGCTGCAGAGACCGATCGTCCGAGAAGAGAACAACCGTCGTTGATGAAACGTAAGACAAGTTCCAACTCGAGATTGCGCTGACGTAGATGGGCCATGCGTCGGCTGGAGATGAAACTAAACTTATTCACTGTCACTATCACTACGGGCTGGAAAGTACGCCGGAGCCGTATTTTCCAACGGCGCACGAAGAGACTGAATGGTTTGACGAACGCGAGAGACGCGCTGTCGCAGTGCTTCACCGTACGGATCTTGAAGAAGGTGGCCGAGAGCTTCGAGGACTGCTAACACTTCAGCGTGCACCGTGAGAATAAAGTCTTCCGGTTCAGGAGGTCTCCTTTTACCGACTCCTTCCGCACCGTATGAGTTGTGGGCTGGTGGTGATTGCTTATCATTGTCTATGATAAAGGGAGGGGGGTCCCCCATGCTGAATGAAACGCAGGAAGCATTCAAAGCTTTCTGGATGACGCAATAGCGCACGAATAAACCGTCAGCTTGGCACTCACAACACAGACAGGAGGTCACTTCACCGAGAACCATCATAATCCATAGCACTTTCTCGTGACATGCAATCGCGAGATTGTGAAGAGTTTTTTCCTTATCTTCTTCGGCATCTGATGATTCCTTTTCTTCCTCGTGACAGCGTCGGGCAGCACACGCCACATCAACGGCGACGTCGATGATCGAGCGATAGGCTTCAGCGTAGTAGGGGCGCTGAAGACTGCTATTGTAGGCAATGATGGCGAGATCGGCGGCTGCGTCGCGGAGGCTCACCCAGTTCCCCATCATCCGCTTCTTCCACTCATCATACGCTTCTTCGTCTAAGCGAGATCGTTCCATGGCGACAGGCGATGGACGAATGACGTGTTGAGACCTCACGCCTTCAACGTGATTGCAAACGCTCTCCCCCCTACTACTATTTGAAAGTGACTCATCATAAAACTCCCTACTTCTAAAAGTGTCTAACCATAAAATAAATAAAAAATTTAAAAATGAATTCTAATCTACATGAACCCCGCCTGCAGGGACGAGAATGCACGCTGAAGAAGAAGAAGACGAAACGGACGGACGCGTACACAGGATGCGGAAATGACCCCATGGCAGACTTGTAAATTTATCGATCCAATAGCGTTTGTCGTCGGACACGGACAACGAACGCTTGTTTTGAACAAACGAATAATTGACATGGGATTTGGACCGAATAGTACATTGTTTGTCGATTCTATTTTCGTTTCGAAATAAACAGTCCAAATAATTTTGAAATTTATAACGTTTGACGACCGAACGTTGTACTCCCTTCGCCCGAGAACACGCCCGAGATCGGGTTTCGATGGAGTACATTTTTGGACGTAAACCTACGTAGCCGAGCAGGGGATCACTTCCGCATTCGTCCTTAAACAACCCTAATACCTTTTTATTGCGAGGTGTCACGCCAAATGCGTTATCGGGAGCGAAACAGGACGTATCGAACCAGGATGGATGCCGATTCATCTCAGCGTACACACTCGTGGAAGTAGAAAGAATGAATTAATCGGTATCCATGTAAAGAAGATGAAGATCACAAAGATGTTTTTGACAGTAGTTATAAAAAAAGTCGTACATACTGTTTCGAAATTTCTAATATCCAAAACCCCAAATAGATGGGCTTTGTGAGCTTCACCTCCGTTTTTCGCAGCTCGATGGCCATGAGATCGCCGTTCACGTGATGACTACGCACGAAGGCGGGATCGGCGATGTGACGTCTGGCCCCCCACCTCCCTTCCCACTTGTTCACGAGATAAATGCGTCGGTGATTGCGCACGTCCTCCATCAACTTGCCGTAAATCGAATTGTCCATCAATTTATAAAATTTTCTTCGAAATCGGAGGACGCGCGCTGTCGACGTGCGTTGTTCAGGTCCATGTATGTGGCAAGCCAAGGTCGTTGTGAAAAAGAGAGAACGCGATGAATTTTCGTGAGTTGCACACCCAACTCGAGGGCCTGAAGTAGATTTCGAATGTGAATGTCGTAACGACGCTTGGGCAGCAGCGTCGCAAGCAACTTGGCTTGCCTGCTCTTCGAGTCGGGGGGATGCGGATTTCCGGACAGGGTGGCAAATCGCTCAAGCGATCGTGGATGGCGTCAGGATAGTCGAGGTCGACCTCCAAAACGTATCCCCGATCGACTTCCGCAACCGCCTCTGCGATGTTCAACCGCTCTATGTCGCTTTCCGACATCCTCCGGAAGTCGCCCACCGGAAGCGGATGTGACATCGAGAAACCCTACAAGTTATTCGCGTCGACGTAGGCGAGTTAAGATGTCTTATCGCTTGGTCGGAAGCGTTCACCCGCAAAGGGGTGATTGGCCTCGTCGTGACGACCGATCACTTGCACGAGTCCCCCCGGATGCCCCGTTCGAAAAAGTCGTGTCGATGTCCGTGAGTAGCTCTAGTCGAACGCCGGTGGTCTTCAACATTGCGTCCCACGAAAGCCCGGGAGCGGTTAGTAAAACAGAGGATCGAGCCCGTACACCTCCAAACACAAATTTCGAAATGTTTCCATAGTGTCGGTTTGTAGCAATACATCGATTTTCAAGTACAAAACGGCGTACTGGAGCAACATTTGAACGGAGAACGAGTCCCACACGGCCTGCGCGTGCGCGTACTCCAAATCCGACACGGGTGTGTCTTTGAGGCGACTGTAAAGGGCCTCGGGCGGCGGTAACCTCGTGTCGTCCAATTTGGATACGTCGTTGACATAATCGTAGGGAAACACTCCCTTCCTTCTGGCCAACGCGAAAAGACGATCGTCGGGAAACGCCGCACGGGTGAATGTCAAATCGGCTGAATCGAGCGATCGACTTAGAGTCGAGCGATGCACCTAAAAATTTCAAAGAGTCTAAAAAGCGTAATTCCACTTTCCCGATTTTCTGGGAAATCGCCACGAATCTCTCGTGATTGTGTGGAACCACGCGCAGCCCGTCGTTGTTCACACACTTTTTTTCGCCCCAGGCCTGAAGGAGAAAATGCCAATCGTAACCGCTTCCGTTGTGCATGACGAGGATGACATTCGGTGCTGGAAAGTTGACGTTGCACGCTTGATGAGCCGCGCCGCGAAAGACACCCGAAAAATGATCGTTATCCCTGACGCGAACGGAATTTGCAAGAAAATGACCTTTGCATATGTGGCATACTTCGGAATTTTGAAAAGACTCCTCGTCCTCGTCATTCATCACGAGGGGAGAAGGGCAACTCGTTCGTAATCTTTCGCGAGACCTTCTAGGAACGCTAATAATTGTAATGCGACGTCGGGACCGTGAAAGGTGACCAGCTGATTCCGCGACTCATCAAACGAGCACACCACGTGAAGCGCGGCCGAAAAGGGTTCGTGAATTTGGTACGGTTGAAGGAAGGATCCATTCGACGACGGTTCACACGAACACACGGGGAGCGGGAGCGCTTCGAAATCAACATAAACGGCGATCGGGCATCGTTGTTGTCTTTCGAGGTGTCGAAATTGCATGTGAGCGCTCCTCCTCTTTGCTCGTCTCCGATGGAAGGATCAAACGTGCGGGGGACTCCACGGATCTACAATCGATTTCGTGAGCCTCGAGATGCTTTTGCGAGTATAATACATTCAAACATCTGTCGCAAACGAAAATCCTACCCTTGTAAGCCGTATGTTGAGACCGAATCAGTCTACTTAAATTTTTAATCCAAACGTAATGGGACTGTCCGCCATCGCCATGAATCAACAAGAAATTGAAATGGTTCTCTTTCTTCGTACCCGAAAAGTGTACAGGACCTACGACTTTTCAAGATTTGATGGCCAAATCAAGCTCTAATGTGAAAACGTTAAACGAAAAGCTAGAATTTTGACGTTCGAAACGTTTTCTCTCATGAACGGGCAGGGGCCAGGAGATTCCGCGCAAATCGAGACTGTTTTCCAGCTGATCGAAAAGGGTTGCATAGGTACCGGTACGATTAGAATGCAAAATGTTGCTGTGTGGGGGCTGGCGTTTATGAAAAAGAGCCGAAGCCACAGCCCACAGGAAACATTTCTCGTCTCGATTTTGCACGTTGATCACAGCATGACGACTCGCGATGGATGCCGGAAGAGGAAGAAAAGATGAGGCAGAATGAGCGATAGGTTCGAACTAGTGAACCGAAACATGAAGAGCGACGATAGAGGCCAACGATTTTCTTGAATCTCTCTCAGAGAACTCGTCGGATTTGGAAGCATTCGCCGTCCATTATCAGCGGAAATTCTACTTGGAACAGAACGTCGTTAGCACCGGAAGAGATAGTGAAGTCACACACTCATAATTTGATAAACTCAACACGCCAAGGGATTTAAAAGGGGTTCCATTCGAGCAACGCTCACTCGCTCGCTAACAGTGAACGTGCCCCACTAGCAAGACATCATGAGCAGCTCGCAAGACGTTATGAACGAGATGGCAGAAGACTCCATGGACACCATGGACTTAACTGGAGAATTGCTTAAAAACACCACCACCAGCACTTCGAAAACGAAAACTGTAAGTATTATCTTTTTCAATTTTTCAAAAATCATAAATTCAGTGAGTGGTTTCAAAATTTTTCGTTTTTTAAAGTATACCAGAAGACATAAAAGAAAAAAGAAAAGCACGTGAAGAGGCATTGAAGCTATTATATGATGATGAGGGAGATCAGTCAATTGCTCTGGTAGGAAAACACCAAAAAACACCATGCTTCTCCCGTTCTGTTCAAGACAGGAAGACAACGCAGTGCAAGCAGTACAAATGAATGTAAACACAGACTGTATACAGATTAGTAATAGTGCAGTATTTATATACACGTCGAAAAAAACTATCGAGTAAGTGAAATAATTTTGTTTTGTTGTAGTTGCTTTTACACTGAGTTGTCCTTAAAAATTATTGTTTTTATTGTTTAGTTCGTGGGAAGCATTAATAAAAAAGATGGAAGCCACCACAATTCGGGTAAACATGATGCAGTTGCCGAAAGGTATTTTCTTCGAAATTACAGACATACATCTCATTGTCAGTGAGGCATATAAAGAATCATCGTATGTAGCGACTCTGCACAATACATTCGATGTATTTCTCCCAACAAGGTATGAATTCAAAATATGAATGTTTTAATATGTTTGTAAAAAGGTTTTTAAAAAAGTATGCAATAATATTTTTCCTTGTAGATTTACATCAGAAATTGAATCCATAGGCAAAGAAGAATGTTTAGCGGCAAGGCCGCATTTAACTTTTCTTGGGGTCCATCCTGAAAATAAAGCATGTGTTGTACTTATATACAAGTACAAAGATTTAATGAAACAAACAATATGCGAAAATCTCTTAATATGGTTCAAGCAATATGGACTTCGAGAAAAAAAGAAATAATGTACAACTTACTCCATAAATCAAAATGTTTATCTCTCTAATATTTATCTCAAATTTTTTTTCAATAAATAGTTGTCAAAATGTTTTTGACAATAGTAAAGTTTTTTCAATTATGTCAATAATTGTTGTCAAAATGTTTATCGTACAATTGTAAAAAATAAAATGATGTACATATATTACAGAAAAAAATTTAAATATAACTGCATAGTTCTTCTTAATTTCCTACTCCATTCCCCAAATCCTCAAATCCAAAAATACAATATGAAGTAGATAAAATTACAGAGGAAAAGAAAATTTATCAAATATTTATAAAAGTAAATTATTACATTAATTTCAAAATTTACCATTCACCCATACCTAATATCATGTATTAATAAAAATTGTTTGTCAATTTACAATTCAACCATACTTAATTTCATTTTTTGTTAAAAATTGTTTGCCAAACAATTAATAAATGAAATCGAATAAGTTTCAAATACTTTCATAAATTTAAATATACATCCCATACAAGGTTGTGACAGGATACCAAATAACAGTGCATTTGAAAAGTTTTTCTTTATTTAAATCAAATGGTTATATGCGCTCTTCTAAAGACAAAAATAAAAAAATTCAATATTAAGATGATAAAATTACAAATTAAAAATTACATTAAAATTAATAAACTAGTTTAGAACTAAAAAAAGAAAGAAAATAAAAACAGTGCACGTGCTCTTCTATAAACAAAAATATAAAATACAATATTAAGGTGCGCGCTCTGGCGGTGAAGGGCGGTAGTGTCTGCGCTCTCGCTCTCTTGCGCGCGATAGCGAAGCGCGCGGGCGGTATCAGCCACAACATCCGGTCGCTGGCCTTGCACTGCGCGCGCTTTGCTGCTGCTTCCCCATGTGTTGAAGGAAAACGTGAATAAAAATGAATATATAAAAAGTCGCAAGTCGAAAACAAAACACGCAGTCGTATCGATGTGATGGATGTCTTCGGACATGCGGTTCGGGCGCGTCACGCCGTCACAAAGCGATACACGATACATCGATGAACAAATCGATGGCGTTGTGAAGCGCATGAGGAGAGGTGATGAGACTGTGGAAACCGTGATCAAAGAAAGCGAACTCGATGCTCTCGAGCAGAAGCTCTCTACGCGTTTCGGAGAACAGGAAAAAGACTTAAAGGCGTTTGCGAAGAACGAATGCAAGATCCTCGCCGCCACGCACGAAAGTAAGTCTGCAGACACCGTAAAAACACAAAAAAGCGAACTCGATGCTCTCGATAGGAAGCTCTTTACGCGTGTTGATCAACAGGAAAAATACTTAAAGACGTTCTCGAAGAACAAATGCAACGCGCTCGTGACCGCGCACGAAAAAAAATGCCTCCCAGGCTCTTGGAAACGTTACCACAAGTCAGTTCGTTTGGTAATTACAATTTTCACGACAAACTTATTCGCAAAGGTCCATTCACAAACAGCTCGGTCGTTGTGATTAAGGCGCAATTGGATGACACGCTGGAGGATGCGAAAAAACACGCGGAGAATCTTTTTCATGTACATAAAGAACTAGTCAAAAACGATTTTTCTAATCTCGAAGCAAAGATAGAAAAATTGGAAAAGGTCGATGTGAAGAAAGTATTGCAGGAGGAAGTCGATAAACGCAAGACAAGTTTAGGTAAAGCTATGTCGACTCGTTTAAATGCATTGCGTGAGGAAGTCGATAAGCGCATAAACGCATCCGTTTGCGAAGAAAAATTGAAAAAGCTTGAGGCAGATTATTCTAATCTCGAGAAACTCTTTAACAGCTCTCAGAGCCGAGTGTTGGAAGTGGCGAACGATGTTACTGTTCTCAAGAGATACTATGACGAAATGGTAAGTCAATTCGGTAAGTTGCGCGATGACTTCAATAACGATAAAGAAAATTTGAAAAACCTCAATACAGTCGTTTCCAGTCTTACAAAGCTAATGGGGAAAATTATTGGTGGCACCTCAAAATCATCATTGACGTCTTTGATTAGCAACATTCCCGTGACGTCTTTGATTGGCGCCATTCCCGAGTGATAAATGAAAAAGATCGAGACACTTGAATGAATAACATTTGTATATATATTTCGAAACGCGCTCGTGTATTAGTACTGTTATGGTTCGCACTGTGTGTAGAACAACAACGACGAGAGATTGTAGGAGGCAACCCGATAGGGAGTTACGACAAAGATGCGCACAGAGAGAGGGAAGAGCTGATTCTCTTCCCGTTTCCGACGCGGTGTTTGCCCCGGCCGCGATGGGTCGCGGCATTTTTTTGCGAGGTCGGTGCGTCGGCGGTCCCTGTAGGAGGGGGAATCGTCGTCGTCGTCTGCAGGGGAGTGGTGTACGAGGACGAAAGACGACGAAAACGGAGCGTGGCGGTAGAAAGAGTAAGAGAGGCGGCTTTCTGCCCGCCCTTATACCTCTGATTCCGGCCATTCTCAGCGGACTGAGCGCGCTGGGGACTGTCGCTGGCGACGCTGCCGCTATCGCAAACGCAGTGAAAAACACCAAAAATAAAATCCAAGAATTAGCGGAAATGGTGCGTCATAACAAGGTCATGGAAGAGACCAAAAAAGGATCGGGCGTGTTGCTACGGGCTGCGAAAATGCTTCGAACGAACAGGAAGACGAAGGGGAAGAGGGGGAGGGGGACGTCTCAAAAAAACGAATGAGCGGAGTACCGCGTCGAGCGCTCACGCACGAGGAAATGACACGTTTTGCGAAGAAGATTTTGAACATTCCTCATTTTCGTGGCGTGTTTACGCGGGATGCGCTGCCCAAAAGAACAAGGGCGAAGCGTGAGTGCGGCGTCATCAACCTCGACGACGTCAGCGGCGACGGTACTCATTTCGTCGCGTACGCGAAACGAGACCGAACAGTGCGTTATTTCGATTCGTTCGGACTTCCACCCCCTCCCGAATTCCTTCGATACGTGCGCGGACACCGCGTGACGTACAACACACGTCAAGTTCAACAATACAACGCGAACAATTGCGGCAAGTTATGTTTGCAATTTCTTTTTCACGAATGGAAGAAGAAAAAGGAAGATTAAACTTCGGATGTTGTCATTTTGCTTATGACGATCGTGTCATGCTCACGTACACTTTAATCGGGAAGGGTCCAGAGGTGTCGGCGAAGTTTGCCACGGGTGTCGACCTCTCGAACGACGTATACGAGATTGCCTTAGTGCATCTCAGCACCGTTCACACCATTCGCAACGTAAAGGACGGTCACAACCGACTCCACTACGAAGTTGTCGAGGGGGGTGGGGGGGACCTCCAGCAAGCTATATGCTGTCCGTCTCTCCGGGTACGTATACTTTAGAAGACATCCATCATCGTATATCGAATAATCTACATCAGCAGTTTCCCGGTGACTTTGCGGAGAAGAAGCACTTTTTCGATTTGGAAGCGGACCCGCACACGAAAAAAGTGCGCGTCAACACGTCATTCACGCTGCGTTTCGATCACGCCGAATCCATCGGTCCTCTCCTCGGTTTTTCAAAGACCGTGTCACTGACACCTTTCGGGGTGTACGTGGCGGCCGATGCTGCGCCGACGATCGTGAATGATTTCGAAGTGTTCGTGACGTGTAACGTGATCGAAAGCGGATATATAAGCCATCGAATAGCCCACGTGCTGTATCAGTTTCACGTGAACGATTTATCCGCCGCCATCGTCGAAGAAAGGCCGGCCGAAAAAATCTTTCACCGCGTCACGCGACGTTGGATCGATGAGATATCGATTCGACTGAAGAACGCGGACGGTCATCTGATTCCATTGTACTCGGAAACACCGTTGACGTGCACCTTACTCGTACGCCCCAGAAGCAATCACAATGCCGCTTTCTTCGAAAAGAACACCGAAAAAGCACTATAAAATGCAGGTCGTGCCGCGACCGAGGCACAGAGTGCTTTGTCCGCTCACCACGCTCACATCATTCAGTCGACAAACCTTACGAGCGTTGGGTTACTGTATTTTTCTGAAAAGAAGAAAACCGAAAAATGTCGTCGAAGAAAATGAAGACCAATCATCATTCTTCAACTGAATTTGTGGACGAACACGCGATCGACATTCTCCGCAAGGAGAATATAAAACACCACATCGTCAACGAAGCTGTTCACGAACACTTTCCATACATTAAATCGTTTGGTCAAAACGATGAAATTCGCATTACTATCGTGAATAAGGACGCCGTTCTCTTACCTTGCGAGAGCTCGCTCGTCATCGCGGGATCTGCTGTCAAAACGGGCACCGCCACGCGCACCAACTGCGAATTGATCAACAACGCTTTCGCCTTTCTTTTTAGCGAAATTCGTTACGAAATCAACATGATCGTCGACGTGAAAAATCCGGGCATCACGAGCACGATGAAGAACGTGTGTTTCCTTTCGCCAGCAGAAAGAAGATTATTCGGCAACGCATGTTGGACCGAAGACCTATTATACCTGACAGCAACACCAAATTCATGCTCAGTAAGACCGGGGGAAAATTTTACGGTATCGTGCCATTGCGACTGTGGATGGGATTTTTCGAATATCACACGCGTATCATGACTGGCGTGAAACACGACCTCGTCCTCATTCGAGGACCTCACGATAATCGATGTCTCACGACGAAAAACGACACACCAGACGAAACAATGATTACCGTGACGGATGTGATTCGGAGAATGCCTCATTTGACGCTGAACGACGAAGCTTCCCTCGCGGTGACGCGAACGCTGGACAGTCGGCGACCGATCCCCGTGCAATTCAGGCGATGGGAACTTCACGAATACCCCAACGTTCCAAGTGGAGGCATGTGACCGTTTCAGTGGACGGTGAAGACTGCCGCAAAAGAGGATCATCCCTTGTACATTTTCTTTGGGATGCAAACGGGGAGAGACAAGGACCTGAAACAGAATTCGGGTGAATTCGATGGTAACGATATGACAAGAGCAAAACTGTATTTAAACGACGAATTTTACCCTTATTCCGAACTTCAATGCAATGTAAAATTTTATACAGGCGATGAAAAATGGCACCCGTATCTTTTTGAAATGATGCAAAAAGCTGAACGTCTTACTACAATCGCAATTCCATATCGAACATGGAATATAGGTATCTGAATACTTGGTTTCCTATTATTGTGTGGGACGTCTCCGCCAGAGCGTCTGCCGTACTCCCCTCGCAAACCGACATCAAGATCACGTGGGAAACGGGTACAGCTATGCCTGCCGACGTCACAGCATATTGTGTCATTATCTACAAAACGGAAGTGAAATACCCACCAATCGATGACTTTGTGGTGAAGAATAACGTGATCGTATAAGACCTCGCGTGTTTCGTGCACTACCATCATTCCGTGTCTTTCCTTCATGAGATGATGAACGAAGAAGAAGAAGCTCCATCTGCTACCGCCCGGTGAAGACGACGTTGGTTCTTCTTCGTCTTGCGATTCGCAACTCACAGTTTTTGTTGACATCAAAGAAAACATGGAGTAGGAGGACATGGAGGTGAGAGCGGTGTCTCCATCACCCGATTTTCCTTCTGCATGCGGACATCCCTGTCCGATGCATTGCACATCGAAAAAAAAGAAGAAAAAAACCCAGAAAGGACACAAAATCAAAAGAGCGAAAGACAAAAAAACAGCATCATCGCGACGGCGCAAGACGACGACAGAACGATCAACATCCACCTCACCGGATACGGTCTGCTGCGATCTTCTTCTTCCACTGGACGTCGGCGAATGCGCTCGACACGCAGCAAATTGGTTAGCAAGAGCTGTGCAGATGGCGATTGCATCGATGTCTACCCCAACAGACAACCATAACAGTCATGTGTAATGTGTCACCTTTGTATTTTTTTAAAATTATCAATAAAATGACGTATTTCTATTCATATTTTTTATTTCTTATCCTTATCACACACCGAGTAGGGTATCCCTTTCCCCCTCCCTCTCTCGTTTGTCGGTGGCATTTTGCTTCCTTCGGTAGCACGCAAACAGTCTCTCTCTTTCTTCGCAAGGCGATGAACGTTGTTCAACAATCGGCGACACTGCCCGTCGTGAACGTGACGGCCTTATGGCGTGGGCACGATGATGAGAACAAGAGTCGACACGGACCGCTTTTCCCAGATAGCGTGCGCGCTCTTATCGTGGGACCTTCCGGATGCGGAAAGACAAACGTGGTCGTCTCGCTTCTCACCGGACAGTTCGGACTGGCGTTCCGCAACGTGTATTTATATTCCACCACAGACACGCAGCCCATGTACATGTACTTGAAGCAAGTCTGCGACGGACTCCTTGCTTTTCGTTCGTTTTCGCAACACGATAGCATCGTGCCGCCAGCCGAGGCGTCGCCCGACAGTGTTTTCATTTTCGACGACAATGCCACCGAAAACCAAGACTGCATCAAAGCCTACTTCGCGGCCGGGAGACATAAAAACACGGACGTGCTCTATCTGTGTCAAACGTACACCAAAATTCCCAAGCAGTTGATTCGCGATAACGCGAATATGATTGTCATCTTCCGGCAAGACGATAACAACCTCGATTATATTTACAAAGAACACGTCGTAAACGATTTTCGTACATTCAACGATTTTAAGGCGGTGTGTTCTAACGTGTGGAACGCCGACCGTTGTGCTTTTGTGGGCATCTGTAAACCAAGTGCGCTTCATAACGGTCGATACCGATCGGGCTTCGACCGGTTTCTCGTGCCGACGGACGATGGTGGTGGCGCTAATTTTAAGGTTATATAATATCTTTTCTTTCGCTATAGACTTCACTCTACGCCATGGTGTACGTGCGACAGCATTTCAATGTCGCTGGCACGCGACGGGGGGCCGTCACTATCGTGGAAGAGGATTTATAGGACGGATGCTGAATCGGGCAGTAGACAAACTGCCCTTTGAACTTCATATTCCCGGCGGATATCAATTTTGCTGGCCCGGTACAAAGCTCATGAAGAGACTGCAAAGAGGCGACCGCGGTATTAATCCTTTGGACGAAGCGTGTAGGGAACACATCACTTACCACAACTACAAAAGCGGTGAGGAACGCAAAAGGGCAGACGAAGCGCTCGCCAAGACAGCGTGGGAGCGCGTCATGTCCTGAGACGCGAGTGTCGGTGGAAGAGCGGCCGCGCTCGTTGTGGCGGGTGTGATGAAAGTGAAATCCAAAATAGGAGGACGTGTGAAAAAAATAAAACAGATTCGCGAAAACTTGAGAAGAAGACGAAGAAGAAACGTAGACAGTGAAACAACTAAAAAAATAACATACGATCAAACATAGACTTGAAAACGCAGTATTCACTTAAGAAAACGAAAAAGAGCTTGCGTGGAAAGACAGCGCGTACTCGTCCTTCCTCACCACCCGCTCCCCTCCGACTCGTCACGTCGGAAGAGAGGTTGAAAACGGGGGTGGAGAAGGCACGCGAAAACATTCGCATCAAAATGAGCATCTTGAAAGATGCCGAAACGATGCGCAATCGAATACTCGATACTTATCTCACAACGCCCGTCTCGAAAGCGCTGCACTGCCCTCAAAGAGAGGGAAAAAAGAACAACCCACCGTCCACGAGTATCAAATCGGAACCAAGAGTAGAAGAAAAAGAAGAAGGGTCCTCCTTCGAAACACTCCCAGAGGTCGAAGACGAAGAAGAAGGGAACATAGAAAGAAATAGAGATGATCACATTCAACATTATGAGCAATTACGGAGCTATTTGTCGAATGCTGCGCTCGACATAGGCGATACGACTTTCGAACCGTACTATAAAGGAGGGCGACCTTACATCGGTAACTCCTTCCTAGAACTTGACCCGGAAGATGGAACATTCTCCGTTGAGGGTCACACATTCTATCCAGAGCCTGGTCTTCTCGAACTCCTTTTTGAAAAACGGCCCAACTTAGATGATGTTACGGAAGACGACTTGAAAAAATACAAAAAAAATTCTCGAACTCACTTCCGCGCACAAGAAGAGCTTCAAATCGAGTTTTCCGTTTAACGCGAGAGGAAATCGATGGAAATATCGTACAATTATCTCACGTCTTTTCGGTGGGGGTAAAGACAGAGCAAAAGACTTGAAGAAAGAAGAAGAAGAAGAAGGGGAGTGGTCTACGTTTTGTGACGGCGCCAAACTACAAATATTGGCGCGATCCGAACACACTCGTGGAGAGGCTAAGTCTGTTACACGCTTCGAAAACCGCCGGTAACAACGGGCTCGATGGTGAAATAGTAGAAATAGAAGATGAATTGCGTGACGCCGGTATTATCGGCTAGCGCCTCTGACCATGCAGAAGAAGACCATATTGACGACCGTTCGACAAGGACTCGTTGCGGAATTGCATGCGCCTGCTCGACGCCGTTACGCGACACGGCGGGTGATAACGTAAGGACTCGATCTATGGCAAGCCGATTTGGTCGACATGCAACCGTACTCAAAAATCAATCGAGGAATGCGTTACATTCTCACCGTCATCGACGTGTATAGCAAGTACGCCTGGGCGGAAGCGATAAAGAAAAAGACGGGAGCGGAAGTCGTAAAGGCATTCGACAGCATCGTGACGTCGAGCGGGCGAGTGCCTCAGTTCCTACAAACCGACCAAGGCACCGAGTTTTACAATACCGCACTCAACAAGTGGCTCCGAGAGCGTGACATACGTCATTATTCTACCTTTTCCAACGTGAAAGCCGCCGTTGTCGAACGTTTCAATCGAACGCTCAAGGAGCGGATGTGGAGACGCTTCACCGCCGAGGGGACGCGACGCTGGACCCTTATGCTGACCACCCTCCTCCGAGATTACAATACCAAACATCGAACAATCGGCATGAAGCCGAAGGACGTCAAGGACGATAGACTCATGCGCACGGTGTACGGGCAAGTGAAAACGCTCGACCCGCGTCTCCTGAGGGCAAATCGATTTCGCGTCGGTGACGTTGTTCGGGTGAGCACGTACAAAAGCTCACCGTTTCGGAAAGGCTACGAAGCGCGATGGGGAACCGAACTCTTCAAAATCGTTCGTGTGCATCTCTTGAATCCCGTCACGTACTCGCTAGAAGACCTGCAAGGCGAAACGATCAAGGGCCGCTTCTATACCGAGGAATTGCATCGCACGCGATATCTCGATCGATATTTAGTCGAGCGTGTCGTACGGAAAAAGGGTCCGCTTCGCCTCGTGCAATGGCTCCGTTTCGACTCACGCCATAATTCGTGGGTACATGCGAGAGACATTGAAGATTAAGAGGGAATAGACTTGCGTCATAGCCTCGCGCGATATGACAAGCACGCTTCGAGATAACGTGTCCGCTGACATCACAGTCTTGTATAAGAAGGATGACGACAGCACGACGATCGTCAGTCTCTCTTATCGCGTGCGAAAGCGAGTCGCTGCTACACTGCTCGATGAACGAGACATCATTGCGCTGTGTTATTCCATTCGATTTTTGTTTTCCTCTGTGAATGTGTGTGCGCTCCTTTGATCATGTTGCGCTACGTGAAACATTCTTTATGCAAACTGTTGAAAGAAGAAGACGAACAGCGAGACAATGCTTCTTCTTCACCTGAACAGAACAGTCCACAAGAAGAAAAAGCATTTCGAGACGAGAACGAGGAGGAGGGGAACGAGACTTTGTGGACGACAACACAACCGACCACCCCGTGGCGCGAAAACGAATCCGGTAGAAGAAGAAGGAGACGTGTGCTCACAGCTGTCGCTGATCTTTAAGGGTTTTGGATAGGCGGACAATTTATTATCAAAGTGCTAACCGTCATCCGGGCCGCCAAAGACGATCCTGAGGAACGGTTCGTTCAGAAATTCACCTTTCGTCCACCGCGACCTTTCTATACTTTGAACAGCGACGACAAGAGACAAGTGTGGTGGATCAAAAGCTGCCATCACGCCACACCGCCGTTGGAGTAGCGGGTGTTACGATTATCGAGAGAGGACGTTTGTGATGTTGAAAGCTTTCGAAGGTGTCACAACGATATACGTTAAGGGAGCACAGAAGAAAGAGTGGCTGCTGGATGGTATCCAAGGAAAACGCATTGTTGGTCTGGAGTCGATCGGGTGTCCTCCGCTGAAGGAGTGTTTACGCGCGTACCGCGAACTCTACGCTTGCGGTGATGTTAGCTTAGCAGGGCAGCACGTCATCCCCCTGTACGACTGGATGAGTGTCAATCGACCGCACTTATTGCATCATGAAGTGGAGACGTCGAAAAGGGAGATTGTGTTAGCGATCTCCTCCGTTCAAGAACCATAAGATTATCAACTTCCTGTGCGTTGCATCATGAAGAGGAGGAGTCGAAAAGGGAGATTGTGTAATCGGTCTCTTCCGTTCGAGAACGATAAGATTATCACCTTCCTGCGCGTTATAATCACGCTCTCCGCTGCTTCGCTCGTCATTACGATGCAGAGTGTTCCGTCGTACGCATCCGCTCATCCGCTCCGTTGCCGATGTATTGGAGCATACCAGACAAGAGATCAGGCGATAGACGCGCGAAAACATCGAGCGCGCTTTCAGAAAGTTGCATGAAGTTGATTACAAGTTTATTATCTCTATGCTCATGCCATTATTATCTCTATGCTCATGAGCGCTAATGAGTGAGGCCGCGATAAAAGCAGCCAGCGCGCGGCGGCCGCCGCTATCTTATCAACCACAACATCCGGCCGCCGCCGTTGCCGCCAGCGCGCACCCGCTATCACCCACCCGACCGCCGCCAGCCCCTGCCGCGTGTTATCAGCACCCCAAAGCAGACAGCCGCGCGCGGGCGGTATCATCCACCTGGCCGCGTGTACTATCAGAACCCCAAACCAGACAGCTTCACTCGAGATGTCGCCGTAGCTCAGAGCCAGAGTGCTGGCAACCTCCCACACAGGAAATGGGATTCATCTCGGATCGAATCGGCTCCAGGTAGCATTTTTGAAACCCCAGCCTCACAGCCTCTGTCGCTGCCGCCCTTCGCCACCAGGGCGAGCCACCGTCAGCCTTCGCTGCCAGTCTTTGCCACTAGAGGTCGCAAGGGGTGGGGGGCGTTGACCTTTGGCGGGGGGTTGGGAGCGTTGACCCCGGCTGCTTCGGCGGAAGGCGTTCGTGTCCGTTGGCTGGCTGTTGACACCGGATGTTGTGGGGGGAGGCTGGAAGGGGGTGGGGGGGAAGAGGGGTCGTTGACCTTCGGCGGGCCCATTATAATTGGTGGCGCCGGTTGTTGACACCGGATGTTGTGGTCTGGGGGACCGGAAGTGGCTTATCTTATCTACTTCCTGGTTCAGAACCCTTATTGTCCCCCTACTCCGAAGGCTTCTAACTAGTGCGGTGAACTCTATTGTGCTCTATGCAGCCCTCATTTTTGCGTGCGGTGCCTTTTTGAAACCTTTCTTTTTGCGTGAAAGAAACGTTATGACGGGTGTCACCGGACGCATTGGGCGGGGTGGTAGTCATAAAAACACGACGCGGCTGTTCTTGGAAGACCTTTCCGAGATGCCCAGAAACCCCCTCTTTTGATTCTCGTGATGGCTGGCTGTCCTCCATTGGGCCGAGTTCCTCCCTCCTTTTCGCTGACATAAATCCGCCCACATTTGAACAAAATTCATGTCGCTGCAGTCAACACCCTTGTTCTGTGCTGCGGATCCCTGATGCAACTAACGCTTTAATTTGCCAGCCTTGGAGTACCGCGAAATCAACGTCTTTGTTCTCAGACACACCGTTACTACATATAAATATATATAGTAACTAATACTATATAATATATAATGATTAGGGGGCGGATTTTGATGACCTAAAACATTTACGAAAATGATCAATAAAATGCTTATTTTAGATGAACAACTCAAGCTATTGCATATGTTACTGATGTATTCGAGGCTTTTTCCTTTTGTTCAAGTGAACTCGGCTTGCAAAGTTTTGGTTTGGACTGTTTTATGCCAGAATATCTTGTCTAGTTATCGCGAACTTGGCCGAACTGACAATGGCACCGATAAGCGTCACAGGGATCGTAAAATACATTGTACTCACAACGGCCGACATCACAATATACGAGCGAAGAAATCGAATAGGCTACTAAGTAATTCTGTGGTAAAATTTGTTGCAACTCTTTAAATATTTTTTGAAGCGAGTATCATTAAAATGATATTTAAATCGAATAAATCAGCGGAAAATGCATTAAAAATTACGTAAAAGGTAAACAGTGACTTATTAGTCGAAATCGACGAAAAATGCAAAAACGGACGAATAAAAATTGTCATTATGTTTTATTACAACATAAAATGAATTTGTTGTTGAAAATGCATTGTTCTAAAGGAAAACGGAAAAAATCCATTTCATTAAAATTCGCCCCCTAATAATGATATTTGTGAAAAACTGCAACACCAAGGACACATTACAATGAAATTTATTCCACAGATTAGGAATATCAATATACCAATTATTAGAATTACAGAACTACACTTGCATTTTGACCTTGAGAATTTTGTATGGTTTGAAGCCGCCACGCGCTTCCATCAGAGCCTATAAATGTGACACGGATTGAAAGAGAGCCTGGATATGCTGCTAGGATTTCTAGCTTGGATATGCTTCTATGCGTGACCAGAAATTATCACAAAACTTGTAGGAAATTTTATTCTCTTTAAAATTGATTTGAATTATTTTCATTCAAGACGTAGTTTCCGGTGTTACCTCAGGGTCTGGGGTTTTTAATCGAAAACTTGGGGTTTTAACTAGTGCTGGGTACTTACAATCCACTCAGAGCAAAAGTTTTATGATCTTTTCCCATGGAAATAGGCTACTTACATAACGACTGGACTAATTATAGGTAATAAGTTAAAATTCATTCAACGCAAATAGGAATACTGTCAGAATGCTAGGTTTGCAGTACTATAATGGAAAATGCGGTATCTGAAAGAAATTGGATCCCAACATCTTTGAAAACAGTAACAATGAAAAAAAACTCTTCGAATGTAGGTGCGGTTTATTATTCGCAACAAATAAATATACGTTTTACTTGAAGTTACTTAAAGTAACATATTTCATATCTATGGAAGAAATTGATTGTTTACCTCCCAAACAACAAAATTTCATAGCCTGTTATATTACTTCTCTCAAATTTACTTTCTAGTGCATTATGAGACAATATAAGGCGGACGTTAATTTGATGACATTGGTTAATATTTATTTCCTCTGAATATTAGTGAACTTCATTTCACTTTTACATTTTAAATAATATAATGATGGGTGTAGAGAGGGAATTTTTTAACCTCGCCAAATGAACGAAAAGCAATATTTATATGAACTGAAAATTGAAAACAAATGCTCGTGATTATTATCCAGCAATCAGCATTACCTTGATGTAGAATGGACGTATTCACCTGAGCACCATATTCCTTAGTGAGATCAAGTGCATCAGTTCCAGCTCCGTATAAAATATGAGGAAGAGCAAGAATGAAGCATGAGAGAGCGGCAAATGTTACTCCGGTTGCAATCCATCGAGGCCGATTTCCTCGTCCACCATAATACGATAGAATGAGTGAAAGTATGATCTGGCTTACTTCATTCCCACTCATGAGTATACCTGTTAATGTAGAATAATTTTCATTAAAAATAAATACGGGCGACTATTAACATTATATAATATATTTTACATTCAATAAAACTATATTAATAATATTAATTGTAATACTTCTTGGGTAACTAATATTAAAACTAGCTTTGTGGTGGTTCCGAAGGGTATTTTCTTGTTTCAAAACGTTTTTGGTTCTTTGCAAGTTCGTAATAATTGCAGCATAATAAATAACTTTTTAAATATATTGCAGTTGCCCTGATCGTCAATTCTTATGTATAGAAAGTAGCATGAAAATATCGGCTAAAATAGTTCTTCAATTCTTTTCATTACCAAATTAGTTTAACTATCGTCAATCCCTTGAAACATGAATCGATTAATGTAAATGCCAAAAATACAATATCTTGTTAATTCATAGCGTTTCACCAATGCTATTAGTGCATTGAAGCCACAAACACATTTTTTCAAGAATTCGAACCCACTACGAATTGCGCCAATCGATTTGAATTATTGAGAGGAATCGAATGAGTTATTGATCACCTCTGTGGGCACGAGCGGATTCAGGGGAGGGGGCATGAGGAGGCGTCTGCCTCCCCTCTAATGTTGGGACAAAAAAATATATTTAGACATTTCATTTCGTGGATCACCAAATTTATATTAAAAAATATTTTCTTTTCTCTTTATTTTGAAAAAAAATATAATAATTTAGCGAACAATAATTTTATTAAGCTGACCTAATAAATTGGGCATTAATAAATTGGTGAAGTATTATAATAGTTCAGTATTATAAAACGCGCGGGATAATGGGTTACTGTGAATGGCTCGTATTAATAAATCATCTTTAAAATATATTTTGCTTTTAGCTAAAAATTAAAAAGTTTCATGCCTAAAATCGTAACATAACATAGTCATAACATTTGAATTAACTCTCAAAAAGAAAGAGCATTTCCCGTTTATTATACACATACGATACATGGTACTCACACACAGTTTTAACTGTTTTGACGTTAAATAAATAAAATAAAAATACTGAATTTCAAAATATAACACAAAATACAAGCAACTAATATATATATATATATATATATATATATATATATATATATATATATATATATATATATATATATACCAGTGTGTGAGTACCATGTATCATATGTGTATAATAAACGGGAAATGCTCTTTCTCTTTGAGAGTTAATTCAAATATATATATATATATATATATATATATATATATATATATATATATGTAAATATATACATATATATGTATATATGTATGTATATATGTATAGATATAACCGAGCGAAGTCGCTCAGTGCGTAGCGCGCTGACTTCGTAATCGGGAGGTCCGGGTTCGATTCCCGGGCCGGCCATCCTGACCGGGTTTTTCGTGGTTTCCCTCGGTCATAAGGCGAATGCTGGGATGGTTCAAAAAGTCCACGATCACCTTTCCCCAATATCCTATCCTTAGGATCCAACAATCCTATCATCTCCTAATCCCTTAATAATAATCAGACTTCAAGGCGTAACAGCCTTATAATCCAGGGATACAGCTGAAAAGCTGATCCTGGAACAATTACACACGTTAATCGTTTAGCGTGGTCAGTAATGGCCTATACGCCAACAATAATATAATATTATATATATATATATATATATATATATATATATATATATATATATATATATATATATTCTAACCAACCCACCTATGCCCACAACTGCCACCTTCACAACAGCAGCACGCATGAACCGTAAGCGGGTTAACAAGATTTTGCTCGTAAAGCGAGCTTAAAATCTAGGGAGCAGGATCTTCAGGGTGCGAGAAAGGTTTGAACCCTTGACACAATAAAATCACACAAATTGCACATAAACGAGCGTATAATTTACCCATAAACTTTGTGGCATAAGTTAATGACAAAAAAAACAGAATAGAATCACACTTTTACAAAGAATTATCAAAAACACAAATAGAAACCTTTACAGCACATTAAATGAATGAACACATAATTTACTCCAAAATTGATTCTCTGAAATAATTACCCTAATCTACACTGGGAATTCCCTTGGAAAATTAATTATATCTAAATTTATGCTATTCTAATTAC
This sequence comes from Gryllus longicercus, assembly GCA_038098605.1. Taxonomy (NCBI): domain Eukaryota; kingdom Metazoa; phylum Arthropoda; class Insecta; order Orthoptera; family Gryllidae; genus Gryllus; species Gryllus longicercus. The sequence continues at coordinate 1,655,936 of JAZDUA010000238.1, forward strand.
GTTGCACATGAAACCAAATATCAATTTACAATCTCTTGCTTCATAATATTACATGCAAAGAACGAAATGTGTGCAAGTGCACTACTCTCATTTACAATTTAACTTAGTCTGAAAATAGAGTAATAAATGTCCAAATAGAATGTTTTAGGCAGGCAATAGCGCATCAAAAATCTCCTCCTACAATACTGCAATTTGTTGCCACCCGTGTCCTCAATTTCCTAACACTTTCCTCTACTAGCCTTTTCCCTGCCGACGTGAACTTGACCTACTTTCCGCAGTTCTAAGCGTTACCTCATGAACTTCCCGCTTTTGGCCTTGATGGTCGTGCGCTGGTCTTTGCACCGACGTCGCTCGGTCCCAGCTTCTGCGTCGTACGAGACGGGATTCGCCTCTGCCGTCTACGCTGTCTTCTTGCGTCCTCTTCCGTTCTTCCTAGTCGGCCTCTTCTTCTCCCTCGACTGCTACCGGCGCCTCTGACTACGCCCACGTTGTGAAAATGTCCCTTGCACTTCCCCGAATATTCGTGCTAGTTCCTCGCTCGTTGCTACTTCTACTTTGTTAAACAAGAACTTTCAATGCTTTTCTCACTACGGGTAACTTTTACTTCCCGTGTTGTTAATTGAAGAAACACTTTACTAAATCTTCACTATCTCGCGGACGACTAACTAGAACGTCTGTTCGACGCCGAAAACTCCTACCTAGCAGTCGATGCGGCGGCAAACAATATCTAAGCTGACGTTAACGAGCGGTGATCAAAATGCTGCTTACTCGACGGACGGCGACAATCAAAAGAGAGCTTCCGCTTTCGGGTTTGCGTATTTATTGTCCGACGCCTGGGGAAATTCTCAGTTGGGGCTATTTCCCCTCTCTCAACTCTTCACAAGGAAAACGTTGCTTGCTAGTTCGCCTTTGATTAGTACGGGCAACGGATACCAGGCTGCGCGTTTATGAACTTTTGTTTTGCGCCTGCTCTCCTCGCTGCCTGTGGGTGTTCATACATACGAGACGGTGGTGTTATGGGGTTGCACAATCCCATAACGCCACAATATATATATATATAATAGTGATCAATTATGTATCAAATACATATTGAAATCAATACCGATTACTAAAAATTAAATTATCTAATAGAAGCATTTACTGATTTTCGTAGTTTTATTAAAATTAATATTATTGAATGTTCTAAATATCTTTTTATTATAGATATGACAAGGAACAGAAGATACCAATGGGTTACTTTCTTCATTTCACTTAATATCTTAATAAATATTTATTGTTTAAAGTTTGAATATATGAGTATTGTATAAAGTATAATAATTGAATAAAAAATAGTCTCCTATATTATTTCAATAGTATAGATACCTTTTGCGGCGCGTAACCAAATCTACATAAATACGATCTCTAAAGAAAGGGAATTTCCCGGAGACGTGAAATTGCACTTCGATTAAAAATGTGAAGGATTTGTTTTAAAAAAATCTAAATAGTTATGTCAATTGCAACCCGCAGCACTCGGTCAGCAATTTTTATTGTATGTCGTTAAATAACTCATAAACAAAGCGTTCTAGAGCCTTAACAACTAAATTTATGAGATATTGATGGGATATGTATGAGATTATTGGATATTCAATTAAATTTTTCCCTCTGACGCTTATCGATATTACCAATATCACATATATTGCAGCCCTCTTTGTGGCGTCAAGCTTAGAAGGCTTACATTTCTCCATCTTATATTTAAGCTTTCTGTGTATACCCTGGTTTTCGTAGAATGACGAGGTTTATTTGCATAATCATTAATTCAAGAATACGCAAATGAAGCTAAATGGTCTCGTAACAACAACTAGAAGTATTAATAATTGCTTGACACGAATGAAGATTGTCTTTTATGTGTTTTTTATGTAATGCAACCGTTCATTATCGTTTTGCCATGGACTACAAGTATCTTGTAGAGGGAACTACACTGGAAATGCACCTCATGATCCCATATTTCAAGTTTACAATACCCTTAAGAAAAACTTCATCTCTGCTATTCATTGGTAGGATTTCATTCACACGCAACACACGAATGTAACTATTGACATTCTTATTTCTGTGAAAAATTTGTGACTTAACCTACAGTACTGGGGCACTTGCTGCAGGAGATGGTATGTTGGTAAGTTGATTTAAAAATGGGTGCAGTCCCAGATCGTATATACTAATCCCTAATCGCTCATTTTATTCTTATTCAAAATCTCTTTGTTTGTTATTGTTTGTGTTTTTGATCGAAAAATCAAAATGATTGATTGATTTGAAAAACGAATTGATTTTTGATCAAAAAATGTTTTTTTCGGTCACTCCTCAGTTTTCAAACTCTGCTCAATTACCTCAATATACATTACTGAACAAGACAGTTCAAGAGGGAATTTTTTAAAAACATGAATTAACCAAAGTGGCGCCAAGGAGTGGCTCAGACTTTCTCGTATTAGTTTTATTTTTCCTTTGGTCTCGGCAAGCTATATGCACTTGCCACATACTCTTGGAAGCTGCCATTTATAGCCGCCCAAAGTGCATTTTTTTATTTCTCAATTTTTCGGTTTTGTAATAGTAGGCGAAAATATTATTTTAAGAATATTAAAGAATAGTAAAACCTAGACCGAAATGACAATTTTATTTGAAAAAATTATTTTTATGAAAAAGGCGTTTAAGCGCAACTGTAAATTAGAAATTTAAAGCACTTTTTAACAAACAAAATTTGAGTTTTCGAAAAACTTTATTAGAAGTCATTTAACGCACATTAACTCACAAATACAGTAGTGTTTACAAATTGCTGGAAATGTGCATATTAATGCTGTGAGATATCTTGCAAAAAATTACATTTGTATAGTTTTTGAAAAAAAACCTCAATGAATATTACGTCAAATTTAACAGTGCAATTAGCACTATCTGTTCAAAACGTTTGAAGACAAATTTTGGAGCTGTTTTTGAGAAAATGGCGATTGAGCGTTTCTGAAAATGCGAAATTTTGATCTAGTGTTCACAGAAAATGGTTGAGTTTTTGACAAACTTCATATGATATTATTTAAATACATGCTCTCATTAATATAATAATGTGAACATATCGCAGCTAATATACATATTAAGGACGTGAAACAAGTAAAAATTTACATTTTTGTTGTTATTGAAAAAACAAAAGAATGGAGCAATATGGTGTTTATGTCATCTTATAGAGTACATTTAGCACGACATCTACCAAAAGTTTAAAGAAAAAATTTGGAGCCGTTTTTGAGAAAATATTGTTTTTGTCATTTTTTAAAATTAGAAATATTGCACGCAATATTGCGCAGAAACCACTAAAAGTTTTTAAAATATGCACCTGACAATGGAAGAACTAATTATGGACAACTAATTTTATTTCAAGAAAAAACCTTTATCTTGAAGTTTGCAGGTGTGGGAAGACGCCGAAAAAATTCATACTTTTAAAATTGTACACGTAGGCTTCCGCGGCTCGAGTTCATGACTTCTAGGCTGTCCGGGTGATGCCGCGTCGTTGGCAGAGAGGAACCCTGAAGGTCACTATCCTGCAGAAGCCTGCGATATGACAGGCAAAACGTCGGCATCTCTGCCAACGACGCGGCGTCACCCGGACAGCCTAGAAGATACTTTGAAAATGTTCGAAAATTTAGAGTTAATTGTGAAAATTGGTATATGGCCGCTTTGATAAGTGTGTGATACTCTATTCTTACAAGAAATTTAAAGAAAGGAGCCATTTTTGAGGAAATTTTGAAAATATCTCGAGTAAAGTACCCACAAAATTTAAAGAATGTTTTTTAAAATCTCAAACCTTTGACTCGAGCATGATGGACAGGTATTTCTTCAATTTGGAAAATATCCTACGCATGGTTTGGGCGCTAGTAGTGTTCAGACATGGACAGATTGACGGACGTTTTGCAGTCAGTTGATTTTTCGGTATCAAGGACCCACAAAACTGGGATTCAGGCTACACCATGTGTTTTAAGATTTTTCTCTTAATTTAGAAACTGGATTTATCCACTTTTTCGTTATTAGTGCCCGGCAATGAATTTTTCTGCCGAAAATCCGTCGTTTTCTCGCACAGCATTACTTAACTTTCCCTATACCACGTGTATTATATACGTATGTATACGGGAAAGTAAAAATGAAAATTGATAAAATCGTAGATCTATATTTCCTTGATAATATTGTTTATTTTTTCTAGTGTGGATGATTTTAAAGACCTATCGTAGGTCATTTAAGAGAAATACTTAGATAATTTTAGTTTTACTTAGATAATTTAAGGGAAATTTGCTGCAATGTCTTATTTCATTTCTTCCCAAACAGTGATGATTAAAAGTATACGGACTCGTCCAAAATAGTATTATGGTGTGAGTGTGTGGACCCTTTGTTGTTTTGTGTATCACTATTAACGGGACAAGCCTACATTGATGTTTTAAACACCTCGCTTCCCACTGTTGTAGAGCAATTCGGGCATGGCGATTGCATCTTTCAACATAATAGATCACCTGTTCATACGGCACGCCCTGTAGCGCAGCACGACAATAACATTCCTGTAACGTGGCCTGCACAGTCCTTACTTGAAGCCTATCGTACACCTCTGGGATGTTTTGGAACGCCGACTTCGTGCTAGGCCACACCGACCAACATCGATACCTCTCCTCAGTGCAGCACTCCGTGAAGAATGTGCTGCCAATCCCCAAGAAACCTTCCAGCACCTGATTGAAATCGTGCCTGCGAGAGTGGAAGCTGTCATCAAGGTGTCAAGGGTAGGGCAACACCCTATTGAATTTCAGAATTACCGATAGAGGGCGCCACAAACTAGTAAGTAATTTTCAGCTACGTGTCCGGATACTTTTGATCATATTGATATATTGATAATAAGTCTCCAAAGGTATCAAAACCAGTTTGTTAAAAATATCTCGATTCTTGGTTGAAGGTGGACGGTACGTTGCGCGTATGGAACGTACGGAATTTTCCGGAAACGAAGTGCCGCTTTGTCGGTATTTTGTCAGTTACTGGAACTAAATTTTGTCAAATAAATAGTATTTTGTCAACTGATGACTACTTATTTTACTGATAAGTAAACAGAATTAAAATTTAAACTTGAAGGTGTAACAACCAAATGTAGTTTAAATGTATTTTACTTTCTTACATTCCAAAAATTGTCCGCTTCTTACGAACATTACGTTGTTTGCGTGCATATCACAACTAATTTATATAACACTAAGGAACACGATTTTTACCTCCATAAAAGTAGAGTGCGCAACGTACTAGATTTTATACGTAGATTACGAATAAAACAATAAAAAGTAGCAAGCGTGCCCGCGTGAGAACGCTCGTATGTTAATCCCCATCCTATCCTTTCCATTAAGAAGGAAAGTTGTTAATAAAATAAAATATGTTTCTTTGATAAAAGATGTATAAATGTAACTGCATACTTACACAATATCAAACAAAAATAAAAAAACAATGCATTTGACGTTGGAAACAAATTTTTAATAAAGGTTTATGGTTAAAGTATTATGGAGATAAGTTCTTCGAACAACTCACAATTCCTTAAAAATATTTCAAGTTCCTGGACACCTTTTCGCTTTTCTTCACAAGAATAGGTTTTTACTTTTGAGAAAGCTAAGTTAAGTTTTCCATGCGAAAATATAGGATGGGGCAAGTACAACCCTACTATTTGAAAACTGTTCTGGATTTGTTATGAGGAATAAAGGGAGTTTTGGAGTGCCAGGGTGCCAGCTTGCTGGGATGCGAGAATTGACAAGTTATTTGTATACTGAAAAGTATTGGATTATTTTCTGTGGTCTTACGTACCTTTAGAAAAGCAATTCCAAGCCAAAAAATAATAAAACTAATATTTTCACCTTTCAGTAATAAATACCATTTGTTACCATTAGAAAAAAAATTATGTACGCTTAGACTTCACTTCGGTTCATGAGAATGTTGATCAAACGATGTTTACGCATTGAATATCTTAGCGAACCGACACCCTAAGTTTGATATTAAACGGTGTATTATTTAGAATATGAGTTTACAGCTGGGCATTGATGTAAAGACTTCTAGATACTTAATAAATCCTGCGTCTGAATTGTGATTTTTGGCAGTTGCCAAGTGACTTGCTCTATTCTTTTTATAATTTTAACTTTGGTTACTCTTTTAAATACATTCTCATAATACTGTAGGCTAGCGTGTTTTGATTTTTGTTGTTCATTTCTTGCAAGCTATTTTACTTTATTGCATTTAAAAAGTTTGTTTCTATGTGTCATAGCTCAAGTTTTCACCTACTACCTCCGCGTACCCGTGCGAGAACTCTCACATTTTAAACCACACAATCTTCCCTATCCTTCTATTTTAAGAGAGAAAGTTATTAACGACACGTAGTTAATGGGAGAGGGAAATAATTGTCCCCCAAATTATAATAGTTTTATTAATATTACCCATAGTGAACTTTCCAAAAGATGGCTCACACCTAGCCGTACCCAGCATGTTTTTCAGCTTACGTTTTTTTTTCGACTATGTTGTGAACATTTGTATGTGATCAACGTTGCTTGGGCAAGACCCACTGAGGATGGGAAAAGTATTTTCCCGAAAATTTAGCCTGGCTAATGATTAATAAAATTATTATACTTTTTGTGGACGATTATTTCCTTTTCCCATTATGGATTACCCCAAGATATTTGCTACCACCACGGAATTGAAACGTATTTATTTGTTTAAAAATGTATAAAGGTTGTTGTATACGCACCCTAAATTTATTCCTCTTTTGCTGTTAGTGATTTGTTACTCAAAAGTTGGTAGTACCCAACGTACTGGCGCAGTCTGCCATTCTCTTGCTGCAACGAGCATGCCTCAGTCTCTCCCCGTCAATCGTGGCGGACGGACGTTGTCCCCGACGTGTTCCCCAGTGACCGTTAATACGTTGCTGCACGTTCTTACCTATTATGTATTGTGAATACAACAAACGTTTTATACTTAAACTTTTCCGAGTGAATTCTTTAACATCCCAAGAACATAAGTGGTGTCAGGAGTGGGATAGATAAATAATATTCAGTCTGTGTGAAAAAGTGTGAAACGTGACCACGTGTCGATCATAACCTCAATTCTACCACGCGTCAATAATAACCTCAACTCGACCACGTGTTGATCTTAACCTGTATGTGACCACGTTCCGTATGAGTTACGACCCGAACGGCACCACGTGGCGTTCATAGCCTCAACTCGATCACCTGTCGATCAGTACCTCAACGTGCCATACGGCTTACGACCCTAACGCGACAACGCGCGCGACTCGCAAACAGACCAACGCCACGCGGGTAAGAGAAGCAGCACACCGTCCCTCCTAGATATGGCTCCAAACGTATCGCCGGACCTTCTACAGACGCTATCTGAGATGATCGCCAGTGCTATCCGACAGTCTACAGCGTCGACCCAAAACAACGCATCAACGGAAGGCACCGGCACAGCCTCGTACTCCACAGTTTTCCGTGTCAGCATATCGCGCCGCCGACGGAACAACCGTAGCAGACTATTTTACACAGTTCACCTGCGCGCTGGAGCTGAGCCGAGTTCCCGAAAATGAACACGCACAGTACGCACATGTTTATAAGGGGCCTGAACTCAACGACTCTCTCAAGATCCTCGTGAGCCCAAAGAACCCGGAAAATCTATCGTACAGTGAGATACAGTCGAAATTGATGGAACATTTCGACGCCACGTACGCTGAAAGCATCAAGTTTCGAAGCACAATGCAAAGGAGTGGAGAGTCAATAGCCAGCTTCACTCTTAGATTAACACAAGCAGCAACTTATTGTGAGTGTGGCACATTTTTAGATCGAATGCTAATTGAACAATTGATTAAAGGACTGGAATCGAGGGATGTGCTATGAAATCATCGCTAAGAAACCAGAGAGCTTCACGGCTTCGTGCGAGATTGCCCACGCACTCGAAGTCACGCGCAACACCGCTGACGAAGACAAAGCTGACGACATAACCTTAAAACCCGATTCGACTCATCGGATAGGATATGAGAAGCCACCGTTACGGAGCAACAACCAACGGCCTCCGAGTTGGCCAACAAGCCAGCGACAGAGCGGCAACCAATCACGGCCACAACAAGCTGTATCTGGTGAAAGCAACAAGCAGACGCAGGAACTACCTGTTAGGTCAGAAGCCATTGCACGTGAGACCAGACGAGACCTTTATCTCGGCAGGATCGTCAAACGCTTGGAAACAGGTCAAGATCTCGCCCGCCACGACTTCAAGGATCCACAAGTGAAATACACTCGCCGCTAATTGCTTGATGTTCGTGCACAGAGTCGTGGTCCCACCAACTCTACGAAATGCTATTCTCAGAGATCTACACACAGCCCACTTGGGTATTGTAAAAATGAAAGGAATGGTTCCTTCGTGTTTTGGCCAGGCATCCACTCGGACATTGAAAACCTCGCAAAATCTTGCACTACACGTTCATCTCACGCACACGGACACGCACACGCACCTCCGAAGTTTTTTGACCACTATTGGGAGTATCCAAACGCACGAATGGGAACGAATACACATCGACTATGCCGGTCCCGTGGCTGACCAATTGTCGATGCCTACAGCAAGTGGCTCGAAGTTAAGCCTACAACTTCAAAAACTGCGGCTGCAACAATTGCCCTGATGGCGATCTATTCACAGCCCATGGAAGCCCCGTAGCTGACGTCTCAGACAATGGCAGACAATTGATTGCCGAAGAATTCAAATAATTTCTGAAGAGCAGTGGTGTGAAGTTACACAAGCTAACCGCATCGTATCACCCATCAACTAATGGTCAAGCCTAACGTTATGTTCAAACTGTAAAGAACGCACTTCATGTAATGAAGACTACCAGGGGAACCCTGCGAACTAACCTGAACTTCGCCGATTCCGAAAAGCTCCACACTCCACACTGGTCAGACTCCAGCTCAACTGTTCTTGGAACGAGAACTTCGCACACGACTCAATCTGGTGATGCCGGGCGATGTTCACACCATGGACAGACGGAAAACAACGGACCGAAATGGACTCGACTTTCCGTACACTGGAAATAGGACAACAAGTTTACTTCTTGTCCGGCAATCCTAGCCTGGATAAATGGGTTCCAGGCACTTTCGGCGACCGCCTTGGAGATCTTCATTACTCGATACAGTTTGGAGATAAAAAAGTTAAAAGACATATCGACCAGATCAGATCCTTTCCAGATAATAAACCGCAAAACGAACCCGAGGCATAACCTGTACAACTTGATAATGGGCCACCATTAAGACGACTTCGTTATCATAGCATCATAGAACCCCGAGCGATACCAGGCACACCAGCCGCACCCGCCATAGCAGCTACACCAGTGACGCCATCGACACCAGCAACTCCATTAGCCCCGAGACATCTGAGACTGTCAGCACCACGCGTATTGTACACTCCTCAGAACCCACGTAGATCATTTCGCATTAGAGTCCCACCATCAAGATTCTCACCCAGTTAACTGCACACAGACACATAATCACACAATCATTAAAAGGGGGGAGGAAATGTATATGCACCGTAAATTTATTCCTGTTTTGCTGTTGGTGATTTGACGCTCAACAGTTGGTAGCACGCGACGCACTGGCGCAGTGTGCCAGTCTCTTGCTGCAACGAGCATGCCTCGGCCTGCGAGCATGCATTGGTTAAAATAACTTTTTTTATAAAAAAACGGCTCCATCGTTTTCCACTAAATTTTGTCGGTGGATCGTCTGAAGAATGTAAAAGAGAATGGTGTAGATCTCATGATGTTTAAAAACACTGCTTTTTTTGAAAATTTTAAATATTCAAAATTTCGATTTTCAAATTCAGTGCGTCTTTCTACAACCACAATTATGAAGATACAAATTTTTGTCTCAGAGAAATGTGATCATCAATAACAAATATTTAAATAAGGCCATGTTCAATTTTTCGAAATCATTAGTTTTTTTTGCAAAATTTTGTGTTAAATATAGGCAAGTTTAATTTTCTTTAAATGACTTTTTCTAAAAAATCGCACTTTTTTAATTAAATTGAGAACGTAGAATAAAGGACGCTTAAGAGAATGGTACATGTCTCATGGACATTAAAATGTGTGGTTTTGCGAAAAGGTAAAAAAATTAAACAACTAAAATTGTGAAAAACCAATTTATTTTCTTAATGAAATTTGTGCGTAAAAATTAATGTTAAAAAATTATCATGTTGATTTTTTTGAAAATATTAGTATTTTTGTGTAGTTTCGCGACAAATATAATATTGAGCTAATATATGTGTTTCGAAATTACACAAAAATACTAATATATTCACATATATTAGGTATATTATTCCGTTTATACCTATGTATACGGGACAGTACAAAGTATGTTTTAGTAGAATGTGATTTTCCAAATAATCATTATAGACAAATAAATATTGTGTTGCGTTTACGCAACGTTGGGAGTTTCCCGGCAGATTTGGTAACTGCCAAATTCCATTATGGCGCAATAACAAACGGTTCATAGGAGCTTAGTGTTTCGAAAGAGATGTAATATTAGGTAGAATATACTCTTTTTGGATTGTTGCGTTGACAGTTATGTCAAAGGACATAATCTCTGTAGTTTTCTCGGCCCTAAAACAAGGCATGGCATGTGCCTTCCTATACAAAACAGTTTTCCCGGTCTTTCAAATATATCAAATGTAAAAGAAAGTTTTGAAACAAGTTTGAAAAAATAAAAATATATCTACACCTTTCGGTCAATAACACCTTAGGTAAAGAATATAAATCTGCTAAATTGAGCACATTCTTTGATGAATGGACAAAAGACATTTCGCAATCTTGAGTATTAATGCAGAATTTATCAGTATTTATGAGCAGATAGTTCCATACTTGGGTCAACACGTAGCTAAAACAAGTGAGATATGAAAGATTTGGTTTCATGATGTGGCCCGTATTGACGGTAGAAAAATTTGAAACCATTTTATGTTCAAGGCGAAATATTAAAGAAGGCACGAATGTATGATCTTCGTTTAAGTAATTTGTAATGTGGCCTAAATTGTTAAAGTAATTAAAAATAGACACTTGCTGTTTCTTGGTGAAGTTCTACATGTATCATATTATATTGTCATTTAACAAAAGCTGCTTTCTATAAAAATAGAATTGTGGCAACTCAGAGAAAAGGGCATAAAAACGTTCGCTTCGAACCCCAAAAATTATTATAAAACAAAAGTTGTGTATTATTACATAATTAGATAGGCATATTCAGACTTTGATTTGTTAGAGAACCTGCTAAGGTACGAATATTTACATTCTAACAACAGAAAATGCTGTAAATTGTATTGATTTCGAGTCCAAAGTAGTACTCTCTCTTCTTAGAAGTGAGTGGGACTACTAAAACAAATATGGATACCGGAAACCCAATTTGTAATATTCCACCTAGCACCAGAATTGCAAATTGCCATTTGATACTCAAATTGAAATTTGAGCATTATACTAAGAAGAGAATGAGAGAAAGACAAAATGTCCATGTTGATTACACTAGGGAAGGGGGGGAATTTCATCCCTCCAGAATGAAAGTAAGTGATTTCAATGGAAACGATCACGCTAATTTTGAAAATCATAATAAAAAGTTTCTCTCACATAGGGTTCAAAAGATATAAACATATTTGATATGCGAAATGAACAAAATCCTATACCAATTTCCGCAATGTCACCCCCGTTATATTACTACAACTGTTTATGAGCATGCTTCATATGACATAAGAACAAATCAAATATGCATATTCGTGCAATAATATTGAAACATCTTGGGAGGAGAAATTCTTATTGCATGGCTTAAAAATTCTTTTTCGCCTTGTCACTTACTCTTGCATTCCTGTTTGCTCTGCTAAGAAACCAACAATAATCTCTCATCATTGTAGGAACCTTACGCTCTTGGCATCTCTTTTTCTTTGTAGCAATATCTTGATGAAACTGTTCACCATGTCATAATCTCACTCAAATTCTGCGGGAAAAATGGAAGATGGGAGTGAAGAAAAGAATTTTCAGAAATTCTACACTTCATATTCTTGTAGTATTCTGACCATTCTACGACTACCTAATCTCTCTCTCCATATATATATATATATATATATATATATATATATATATATATATATATATATATATATATATATATATTGTAGCGGTACAGAATTATTAAGATAAATTAACTTGAGTAAAGTAGACCTAAGAAATTTTTTACTGAAGAAAAACATACGGCGTCACGCGCGCAGCCCCCCTTCTAGCAACAGCTACGATCCCCTGCCATTTCGGATGTTTATGACACCCCACCCAGCGCCCGAAGAAGGGGTAAATTGAAAAGCGCCCAGACGCAGCCACATCTGGAATATTTTTGAAACGCCTGTCATCGTGATCGGGGAAACCCAAAACAATAATTCTGTAGCCGGGAGGCCCCTTCACAGTCGTGGCCTGTTTTCGAGACGAGAGAAGGACACTATGTTCCGACGGAGACAGAGAGTGGAAAATTCCTTTACTCCACCGGAGCTTATTGGCCAAATTTAGTGTACAACGCCATCACCTTTAGCCAATAGCGACGCGATCGTTGTAGGGAGCAAGAACATATGAGGAGAAAGGGTGGGGATAAAAGTTAACTTCATGCATTTTTGAGAAACAAAATTTCAGTGGGCTGAGAACAGTTGGTAGAGAGACTTCTCTGGGGTGGGAGCTATTCGCGGGGAGAGGCGAGTGCGCCTCTGAAAGCACTTAGTTGAATTCACTGGGGTGATCGATTGGAATTCTCATTGAGATTTTTTAGAGGAAGTGCAAAAGCACTTCAAAAGTAAATTGGCGAATCTTTTACAATTGCGTATTCGCTACAGGATTTCGCAACTTCTGAATTTGTATTTGAGAGGATTCGCGTAGTTCAGAGGGAGCCTTTGTTGTGTGCTCCGCACCTGCGATCGGGGGCGATATCCTCGGCTATCTACAAGCTCCGCCGAAGCATCCTCCACACGTCCCTCTGCTGACGTCACGGACTGCCGAAGACGCCGCGAGCCGCTGCCAGACGCCCCGCCCTGTTGGAGAGGGTGCAAGCCTTCCCGCTTTCCAGAGAAGGTCGCCCCGGCCGCACACAAGCTCCGCCGTGCCCGCCCGGACACATTGAACTTCTGCCACGGGAACTCTCAGGCAATGTAACTGGGGACAATAAACCTTTTTTTGACGTATTGTCATAGCGGTGCCGCGCCAAGGCATAAGAAAGGTCCTCAAGGACGAGTCTGTAATTCTAGCTATAAAATAATTTTGTACTCTTCTCTAGTTGTAAGCTTTCCTTTTAATTTTAATCTTTATTTTTTCTTTTATTCGATCTTTTCTTTCTTTTATTTTATAAATGTAACTTCCCTGGTACAGCTTTGTCCAGGAATAAACGTTGTCTTCTACCAGTAATCAAATCGTTTATTTTGAATGCCCATGAGAATCTAATTAACAATTCCTTCCATCACCTAATTTTTAAACGAGTAAAGGGAATAGGACCGACCGAGCTATAACCGGGCCGCTAACCGCGCATTTCCCATACGCGGAGGTGTTACAATATAATCATATATATATATATATATAATCATATATATTCTAACACCCCGACCTAACACACACACAACTTGTACCTTCACAACACAGCCGCATGAACTGTAAGCGGGATGATAAGATATTATGCTCGTGACGCGAGCTTAAAATCTCGGGAGCAGGATCTTTAGGGTACGAGAAAGGTTTGAACCCTTGACACAATAAAAATCACACAAATTGCACATAAACGAGCGTATAATTTACCCAAAACTCTGTGGCATAAGTTAATGACAAAGAAAAACAAAATCAAGAATAGAATGACACTTTACAAAATAATCACAAAAAAACACAAATAGAAACCTTTACAGCCCATAAAATGAATGAACACTTAATTCTCTTCAAAACTAATTCTCTAAAACAATTTCTCTAACCTACACTGGGAATTCCCTTTGAAAATTAATTATGACTAAATTTAAACTATCCTAGTTACATTTACACATGGAACCAAACTTAGTTTACAATCTCTTGCTTTTTTTAAAAAAATATTACATACAAAGAACAAAATGTGGGCAAGTGCACTACTCTCAATTTATAATTTAATTGTAACTGCTAATAGCAGATTAATGAATGTTCCAAGTAGAATGATTTAAGGCAGGCAATAGCGCATCAAAAATCTCCCACTATAATGCTGCAAATTATTACCACCCGTGTCCTCAGTTTCCTAACACTTCTTGTACTAGTCTTTTCCCTGCCGACGTGAACTTGACCTACTTTTCGCAGTTCTAATGTTACCTCGAAAACTATCCAATTTCCAACCTTGATGTCGCGTGATGGCTTCTGCTCCACGTTGCTCGATTCCAGCCTCTGCGTCGTCTGCGCTGTCCTCTTGCGTCCTCTTCTGTCTTCCTAGACGGCGTCTTCTTCTCCGGTCGACTCGCGTCTTCTTCCGTCCTCCCTAATCGGCCTCTTCTTCTCCCTCGGCTGCTACCGGCGCCTTTGATTACGCCCGCGTTGTGGAAAAATGTCCCTTGCACTTCCCTGAATGCTAGTGCAAGTGCCTCGCTCGTTCCTATTTTTACTCCATTAATCAAGAACTTTCAGAGCTTTTCTCACAACGGGTAAATTTCTACTTCCCGTATTGGTTAACAGTAGAATACTTTACTAATTCCTCACTACTTCGCGGACGACTAACTAGCACGTCTGTACGACGCCGAAAACTCCTACCTAGCAGTCGTTGCGGCGGCAAATACTATCTAAGTTGACGAGCGGTGATTAAATGCTGCTTACTCGACGAACGGCGACAACCAGGAGAGAGCTGCTTACCCGACGCGTGCTGGCAAGAAAAAGAGAGCTTCCGCTCGCGCGTCAGCCTATTTATTGTGAGATGCCTGGGGAAATTCTCCGTGGCGGGGGTATTTCTCCACCTTCAACCCTTCACCAAGAAAAACGTTTCTAGCAAGTTCGTCTAAATTAGTACAGGCAACGGATACCAGGCTGCGCGTTTAGGCACTCTAATTTACCGCGCCTTCTATCCTCTCTGCCTGTGGGTGTTCATGCCGACGAAACGGTGGTGTTATGGGGTTGTATAATCCCATAACGCCACATTGCCCCCTCCTTCTCTTCTTAAGATTTTTTTTCGCCCTCGAAATAAAATCTTAAGTTTCTTCAGCCGCTTTCCTTACTTCTTCTGCCGCTTTCCTTACTTCTGCTGCCGCTTTCCCTACTTCTGCTGCCGCTTTCCCTACTTCTGCTGCTGCTTTCCCTACTTCTGCTGCTGCTTTCCCTACTTCTTCTGCCGCTTTCCCTACTTCTTCTGCCGCTTTCCCTACTTCTTCTGCCGCTTTCCCTACTTCTTCTGCCGGTTCCCTTACTTCTTCTGCCGGTTCCCTTACTTCTTCTGCCGGTTCCCTTACTTCTTCTGACGCTTTTCCTACTTCTTCTGCCGCTTTCCCCACTTCTTCTGCTTTCCTTACTTCTGCCGCTTTCCTTACTTCTTCTACAAGAATTGGGTTGGTGTACACCGTAATTGCTTTCCAAATAACTCCCTCTTGGACCACCTCATTTATCAATTTCCTTACTTATTCACGGTAGGCTACGGGGATCGGATAATTTTTTGCTTTAAATGGTCGTGAATCTGTTAGCTCGATTCGAAACTCATACCCTTTTACCGGTTCGTTATGATTTTTAACAACATCCTTGACGCTTATCAACATTTGGAACAACGCATTTTTCTGATCAACCCTCAATTTATCTTGCTCCATTACTTTCTTCCTTATTTCTTCCTCTATTTCATTCTCCTCCATTTCTACGCTACACATTTCGATTTCTGCGAATTCTTCTGATTCGTCTCCCTCATCTACATGTGCATTTCGCGCTTCTTCACTTTCATCTTCCTCCCAAACATTTTCTCCGTTGATCAAAACTTGCTTTTCTCCTATATCGATAACAGCGCCATGTTCCGCCAAAAAATCCACTCCGATAATTAATGGGTAAATCAGTTTCTTCACTACCAAACAAATTATATCGAACATTTTTCCTCTAATTGTCACTTCCACCAATACTTGTTTCTTCACTGGATGAGATTTCCGCCCCCATGCATCTACCATTCGAGTATTATTGGTCGGTAATTCCAAGACGTTTATTTTCTTGCTTACCAGCTCTTCATACAATTCTTCCGATATCACAGATTTAATTGATCCGGTGTCTACCAATGCCTTACTATGCACACCAGCGCAACTAATTTCGATTACGGGACATTTCTCCCCTTTTCTCGGTTTCCAATTCTCCCATAAATTTTCTCCATTATTCGTAATTCGGTTTGCAGTTACAGGGATCGCGTGTTTGTCGTGTACGTCCCTCTCGTCGCCCTCACTGTCCTCGTCACTCCTGATCTGTCTAGGTTCCCTATATTCTTGACTACCTGCCATGCTAAAGTTTTGCGTCTGCCTTTTACTTTTTACTACCGAATGCACTTCCCTTCCAAAATATCACAATGCAATACACTATACAACACTTCACTGTACACAGACAAACACTTGCTGAAAAGACACAGTATACAGCCTAATATATGTCACTCAATGCTCGTTTATCGTGTCTAGGGTTCTCCTTTGCTTGCTCGATTTCAATCGATCGCTGCCCCACGTTATGGGCGCCAAAATATCTAACACCCCGACCTAACACACACACAACTTGTACCTTCACAACACAGCCGCATGAACTGTAAGCGGGTTGATAAGATATTATGCTCGTGAAGCGAGCTTAAAATCTCGGGAGCAGGATCTTTAGGGTACGAGAAAGGTTTGAACCCTTGACACAATAAAAATCACACAAATTGCACATAAACGAGCGTATAATTTACCCAAAACTCTGTGGCATAAGTCAATGACAAAGAAAAACAAAATCAAGAATAGAATGACACTTTACAAAATAATCACAAAAAAAAACACAAATAGAAACCTTTACAGCCCATAAAATGAATGAACACTTAATTCTCTTCAAAACTAATTCTCTAAAACAATTTCTCTAACCTACACTGGGAATTCCCTTTGAAAATTAATTATGTCTAAATTTAAACTATCCTAGTTACATTTACACATGGAACCAAACTTAGTTTACAATCTCTTGCTTTTTTTAAAAAAATATTACATACAAAGAACAAAATGTGGGCAAGTGCACTACTCTCAATTTATAATTTAATTGTAACTGCTAATAGCAGATTAATGAATGTTCCAAGTAGAATGATTTAAGGCAGGCAATAGCGCATCAAAAATCTCCCACTATAATGCTGCAAATTATTACCACCCGTGTCCTCAGTTTCCTAACACTTCTTGTACTAGTCTTTTCCCTGCCGACGTGAACTTGACCTACTTTTCGCAGTTCTAATGTTACCTCGAAAACTGTCCAATTTCCAACCTTGATGTCGCGTGATGGCTTCTGCTCCACGTTGCTCGATTCCAGCCTCTGCGTCGTCTGCGCTGTCCTCTTGCGTCCTCTTCTGTCTTCCTAGACGGCGTCTTCTTCTCCGGTCGACTCGCGTCTTCTTCCGTCCTCCCTAATCGGCCTCTTCTTCTCCCTCGGCTGCTACCGGCGCCTTTGATTACGCCCGCGTTGTGGAAAAATGTCCCTTGCACTTCCCTGAATGCTAGTGCAAGTGCCTCGCTCGTTCCTACTTTTACTCCGTTAATCAAGAACTTTCAGAGCTTTTCTCACAACGGGTAAATTTCTACTTCCCGTATTGGTTAACAGTAGAATACTTTACTAATTCCTCACTACTTCGCGGACGACTAACTAGCACGTCTGTACGACGCCGAAAACTCCTACCTAGCAGTCGTTGCGGCGGCAAATACTATCTAAGTTGACGAGCGGTGATTAAATGCTGCTTACTCGACGAACGGCGACAACCAGGAGAGAGCTGCTTATCCGACGCGTGCTGGCAAGAAAAAGAGAGCTTCCGCTCGCGCGTCAGCCTATTTATTGTGAGATGCCTGGGGAAATTCTCCGTGGCGGGGGTATTTCTCCACCTTCAACCCTTCACCAAGAAAAACGTTTCTTGCAAGTTCGTCTAAATTAGTACAGGCAACGGATACCAGGCTGCGCGTTTAGGCACTCTAATTTACCGCGCCTTCTATCCTCTCTGCCTGTGGGTGTTCATGCCGACGAAACGGTGGTGTTATGGGGTTGTATAATCCCATAACGCCACAATATATAATCATATATATATATATGATTATACATTTTTGCTGTTTTTCATTTTAAATTCCATTTATTGTAATTAATTTCCCATTCAAACTGCGATCGACATGTTCATTGTTGCTGGCAGTTGCTATGTGACCCGGGGTGGCGTCGAGCAGGGGAGGACGAGCTGGGCAACGTGTTAATGAGAACTAATGCTGAGCTGGGAGACGTCAGCGAGGGGACGGTTACTGCACGAGGTCAGTTAGGTCGAAATAGCGCTGACAGAACGGAAAGACGACGGCGGGGCGGTCGATTGTTGAACTGAAGGTTGTCTGCGACTCCTCTAGGAGCATCCGCTCGAAAATGGTTGAATTGTATCGGAAGTGCGCTAACGTGAGTGATGAACAAACGGACGTATGTTACTGGGGCTATTATAAGTAAAATATATTGTCAACGAAACAATCCAAAAATAGTATATTCTACCTAATATTACATCTCTTTCGAAACACTAAGCTCCTATGAACCGTTTCTTAATGCACCATAATGGATCTTGGCAGTTACCAAATCTGCCGGGAAACTCCCAACGTTGCGTAAATGCAACACAATATTTATTTGTCTATAAAAATTATTTGGAAAATCTTACTCTACAAAAATATTAAATATTTTTTACTAACCCGTATACATAGGTATACAGAGTAATATTCGTTGTATAGGGAAAGTTTTGTAATACTGCGGAAAATCGATTTCGAGATTTCAATGGAAATATACGTTTTGATTTTGACGCCCCCTGATAAAGAAAAATTGGCCTGTCCGTCTGTCTTTCTGTTTGTGAATCCCACTAGCGCTTAAACTATACATAGGATTTTTTTTCAAAATGAATATTTCCCGAGCGATCTGGCTCGCCTTGAGGGGCTTCGATTTTGATAATTGCAAAATTTGGGGGTACTTTACATCAAGTCCTCCAGACATTTTCAAACTTTTCTTAAAAATGACTCCACATTTTTTTTAACTTCTTTGTACAAATGTACTAAAATACGCCTATAAAGGAGGTTGAGGTGCGACTTTCATGGTTAACTCTGAATTTTCAATATTTGGAAATTTTTCGTCCATCTACAAGTACAAAATGGAAGATAGAGATTTGTCCTCTGAAAAGAACATTGTTTTTCATAGTGAGGTCTTTATTTAAGGTCATGTATATTTTATGAAAATGTTATTAATTTTCGCGCAATATTTCGTGCAATATGTGCAGTTTTATAAAATAACAAAAACAAGATTTTCTCAAAAACAGCTCCAAATTTCTTCTTTAAACTTTTGGTTTGTTTTGGACGGCTAAACGCTCTCTATAAGATGACATAAACGCCAATTCCGCATTTTGAGAAACGCTCAAACACCATTTACACAAAAAAGGCTCTAAACTTTTTGAACGGATATTGCTAATTGCACTCTTTACTATGACGTTACGTCCATTTAGGGGGACTTTTTCAAAAATTACAAAATAATTTTTTTAAGTATTAAGTAAGTATATATTTATTA
Source organism: Gryllus longicercus (assembly GCA_038098605.1). Taxonomy (NCBI): domain Eukaryota; kingdom Metazoa; phylum Arthropoda; class Insecta; order Orthoptera; family Gryllidae; genus Gryllus; species Gryllus longicercus. The sequence continues at coordinate 1,675,716 of JAZDUA010000238.1, forward strand.
TTTAAGTTTTTTTAAGTAATGTTTTTATATGTATATATATATATATATATATATATATATATATATATATATATATATATATATATATATATATATATATATTGGCGTTATGGGATTGTGCAACCCCATAACACCACCGTCTCGTATGTATGAACACCCACAGGCAGCGAGGAGAGCAGGCGCAAAGCAAAAGTTCATAAACGCGCAGCCTGGTATCCGTTGCCCGTACTAATCAAAGGCGAACTAGCAAGCAACGTTTTCCTTGTGAAGGGTTGAGAGAGGGGAAATAGCCCCAACTGAGAATTTCCCCAGGCGTCGGACAATAAATACGCAAACCCGAAAGCGGAAGCTCTCTTTTGATTGTCGCCCTCCGTCGAGTAAGCAGCATTTTGATCACCGCTCGTTAACGTCAGCTTAGATATTGTTTGCCGCCGCAACGACTGCTAGGTAGGAGTTTTCGGCGTCGAACAGACGTTCTAGTTAGTCGTCCGCGAGATAGTGAAGATTTAGTAAAGTGTTTCTTCAATTAACAACACGGGAAGTAAAAGTTACCCGTTGTGAGAGAGGCATTGAAAGTTCTGATTTAACAAAGTAGAAGTAGCAACGAGCGAGGAACTTGCACGAGTGTTCGAGGAAGTGCAGGGGACATTTTCACAACGTGGGCGTAGTCAGAGGCGCCGGTAGCAGTCGATGGAGAAGAGGAGGCCGACTAGGAAGAACGGAAGAGGACGCAAGAAGACAGCGTAGACGGCAGAGGCGAATCCCGTCTCGTACGACGCAGAAGCTGGGACCGAGCGACGTCGGTGCAGACACCAGCGCACGACCATCAAGGCCAAAAGCGGGAAGTTTATGAGGTAACGCTTAGAACTACGGAAAGTAGGTCAAGTTCACGTCAGCAGGGAAAAAGACTAGTAGAGGAAAGTGTTAGGAAATTGAGGACACGGGTGGCAACAAATTGCAGTATTGTAGGAGGAGATTTTTGATGCGCGATTGCCTGCCTTAAACATTCTATTTGGGACATTTATTATTTTGCTATTTTCAGACACAGTTAAGTTGTAAATGAGAGTAGTGCGCTCGCACACATTTTGTTCTTCGCATGTAATATTTTTTTTGAAGCAAGAGATTGTAAATTGAATTTGTTTTCATGTGCAATGTAATTAGGATAGCATAAATTTAGATATAATTAATTTTCCAAGGGAATTCCCAGTGTAGATTAGGGTAATTATTTCAGAGAATCAATTTTGGAGTAAATTATGTGTTCATTCATTTAATGTGCTGTAAAGGTTTCTATTTGTGTTTTTGATAATTCTTTGTAAAAGTGTGATTCTATTCTTGTTTTTTTGTCATTAACTTATGCCACAAAGTTTATGGGTAAATTATACGCTCGTTTATGTGCAATTTGTGTGATTTTATTGTGTCAAGGGTTCAAACCTTTCTCGCACCCTGAAGATCCTGCTCCCTAGATTTTTAAGCTCGCTTCACGAGGAAAATCTTGTTAACCCGCTTACGGTTCATGCGTGCCACTGTGAAGGTGGCAGTTGTGGGCTAGGTGGGTTGGTTAGAATATATATATATATATATATATATATATATATATATATATATATATAAGTTCTCAAGGTATTCATATGTACCTTTGCAGCAATTTGTAAACGCGATTGTATTTGTGATTTAATGTGCTTCAAGTGACTTCAAACGACGTTTTTTGAAAACTCAAAAATTTTCTATGAAAAAGACCTTCACATTTCGAATTTACAGTAGCGTTTAAACTCCATTTTTTAAAACGGTGTGCGGGCTCACACAGCTAAACAGAATTATACTTAAATGCATTTTAGTTCATACGCTTGGTTCTGTTGGTTCGTTTGAGCTTCGAAAAGCTTCTCGATCAGTTTAAACTCCAAACGGCGAAAATAATCGTGTTTAGATTTCATATAAGCTAAGCAGATAATTGTAAGAAAAACTTCTTCCATTTGTGAAAAATGTCATCATTAGATGATACATAATGATAAACTCCAAGCCCCGCCGGGTGCTCTGTCACCTGCCAGCACCATTAGTGCAGGCTGGGGTGCTCTCTTATCTACTGCTAAGCTCATGGGTTTCACCCCTTAAGAGGACCCCTACTATTTAAATGCCCTTCTTGACAGCGGGAATTCACGTGGAAAGCAGTGAAAACCCTATAACTGACCTCGAGGGAATTTAATATTAACACTGTGACAATCGGCTTTAATCCCAAGCCAGTTCCAAAACCATGTTGTTCAGTTAATAGTTCAGTTTTGCCAGGATAACAACCCTTGGTCTAAAATCATCGAGTTGTTTGTAGTACCTGATCTTCCCACATCGCTTAGACTTTTGATCCCAGTTCGTGGGGTCTGCTCACTGATTTGTTTGGGGCAGACCCCCTGTTTAATGAATGTGAGGCTATTCATGTTCTGCTTGGTGCAGACATATTTGTTTACACTTTGCCCCTTAATAATAAGAAAAGATGCGACGGGAAGTTTCCCACTTTACAGGAAACCCGTTAGGTTGGGTTATTGCAGGTCACAGTCCTCGACGTCCTGCACTTACTAATTCAAATTCTACTTTTTAATATCCGATTTGAGCTGTCATAGTGTATCAAAAATTCTGGGAGGTGGAAGAAGCGCCCCAATACATTCAAGATATTCAGACGAAGAATTATCCAAAGCTCACCACTCATAAAAGGGACGAAACCGGAAGGTACATTTTTCCCTCCCCCTCAAATCAGAACCACCCACGCTAGGTGATTCAAAGGTACAGGCCATGAAAAGACTTCACGCTCTAGAGCGTAGATTCGAAAAGAATAGAAACTTTCAACAGGTTTATCAATAATTCATACAGGAGTATCTAGATTTCGGTATGCGCCTAGCATCTCCTGACACCTTTAATGGCGCTTATTGTCCCCCCATATTGCAATTCTAAAGCCTCACGCTAGCTCAACGCGACTCAGAACAGTATATGATGGGTCTGCACTAGAGGCAATTCATTGAATGATCTCTTCATTAATGGTGGCAAAATCCAATCGTATTTGTTTGATATTCTTATACAATTTAATTAGGAAAGGTAGCCATCGTGTCAAATCTGGAAAAAAATGCAGTCAAGTCCAGGTAACACCCACAGATAGGCATTTTCAACATATTTTATGGAGACATTTACCCTCAGAACTGCGAGGGACTATATTCTTGCGACAGTCGCCTATGGTTTAAAACCAGCTACTTTCCTTGCTGTTCGAACCCTGCTGCAGTTAGCCAGAGAGACGAGAGAGATCTAGGTTGCCTCTAGACTCAGAAATTCAACATTCATTTTATGTTGATGCTTTATTCTTGTGATGGCGTGCCTTCCTAGAAGGACGCATTCAATCACCTGATCCAAATTCTAACAGCAGGTGGATTTAATCTCAGAAAGTGGACATCCAACATCTTCGAAGCTTTAGCGGATTTACCCACAAATTTGTTAGCTAGCTCCGGTGTGAAAATACTTCAGTCAAGAGATTCTGAACAAGTAAACACGCTGGGCACTTCTTGGAATACCAGCGGTCAAGCACGCTCGCGGCTTACTACCGCCCGCCCCCCCCCCCCTCTCTCTGCCCGGCCGCGGGACGCGCCACCCGTTTTTCCCGGCGTCCGCCCTTTCTCTTTGTCTGTGAATGACTCTGTGATCCGCTGATCTGTGTCTTTTTAACCCAACGCCGCCGGCCTGCCACTCTCTTAGGCGTGGCGCGGCGTCCTTCAAAACACTTGATTGGGAAGTGCAGTTTACGACCTCAGCTCATTTGCACCTTCCGCGAAGTGCAACCACCCCCAGCCAGCGGCTCGGCCGTAAGTGCACCGCGCGGCCCCGCCCAGGGGTTTCGGCAGCCCTTTCGCACAGTTGCCCAGAGTCCCCCTCCACTTTAGACCAGCCCCCTCCGACACGTCTGGCGGTAGCCACCTCTGCGGTAGGGAGGGGCTGGTTCTATATATTTGTGTGTACCACCGCGCCCCGGCAGATTTAGATTTAGACATGTGAAGACAAGACATGTGACGACAAGAGCAGAGCAGACATGTCATTACATAACATTCAGGGCCACATGCTGCCCACATCACCGATATTCAGGACTAAGGCTGCCCATCTCGGCATTCCATAGGACTATGGATGCCCACATCACATCACATTAGACCACGAAAGCACGCATTGCCTGGTCATCGTGTCCGCGGACTTGCAGCATTCGCTCAGAGGCTCACTGTACGTGTTCATTGACCTCTGCGCAGCGAGTGCTAAGCCCCGACAATAATCGGGACGAGCTCAGCGCCTTCAAATAACAGGGACCTGTTTCTGCCTCTGAGGTGCCGAGCCAAGCTCTAAGCAATAGAAGATCGTTAATCGGATTGAAGTGTTTCTCGTCACCATTAAGAATCATTCATTGGATTATGGATATCTTGGTCACTTTAATTGTGTCAATTAATTTTATAAATTGTCATTTGTAAATTACTAATTAAGTTTTAGATTTAGTTTTCTGTTATTAGTAATTCACCGCTCGGACTCGGCACGCATTTTTGTATAGTTTTTTAATTGCTTTGTTTTTCATATTCTTCCTTAGAGCGTAAGCTTTATGTTATTAATTCCACATTAAATTTTATTATTCCAAGAGGCATTATCAATCTTTTTATCCTCATTAATTAAAATTAATATTTAAGCTAATATCGCTTCTTCGTTATCATTCAGCCGATCCCTCATTTCCTCTTACGAGGTGGTCCTCTAGCCCTTTATTTTAGTAACAGTCTGGCTACTTCGTGAGAGCTACCGGAAGCCGATATGTGTGTGTGCTGTGCGCGTCTATAGCCAGCAGTACAGTCTTACGCTTTTGGCTCATCATCGTGCGTGGCGCCATGTGAGAGGTGGGTACCAGGTGAGTACCGCGTCTGCATGCGCTCGTTCGACACGGACTCGCGGTGAGCATACAAACACCTTGGATTCTTTGTCAGTTGTATTGACTGAGGGTACTGTTATAAATTCTAAGTTCACTAAAAGAAATGTTATGTCTGTTATTTGTAGCTTGTTTGATCCATTAGGTATTTGAGCACCATTTGTAATTATTTGTAAATCTTTGTTTCAAAGGTTGTGGGAGTACCCCTTAAACTGCGACGACCCTGTTCCCACTGAATTGTCTAGTCAATGGCAAGAAATATTCGACTCGCTATCTTACTTAACCCCTTCATCAATGCGGAGATCGAACTTCACGGATTTTCAGACAGCAGCCTCACGGCGTATGGTGCTACTGCTTATGTTAAGTTTGTTTCTACAGAAGACCGCATTGTCGTTGGCTTTTGTGTGCCAAAACAAAAGTATTTCCTTCAAATATGAAACCCTAAACTGAGAACATTTCATTAACTCTTCCACGCTTAGAATTATGAGATGTAATGTTGCTAGCTAGATTGATGATGAGAGTGAAGGATGACATTTCTTCAAAATTGTCAATTCTCAAAGTTACATTTTGGACCGACGCCAGAATCATTTTAGACTGCATAAATTCTCCCCTCTTAACCATTTGTCTGTTCTAGATGAGTTGATACGCAAATATATCCGTGCGTGGTAGCCTCTGGACGAGTTATTATGCTCAGTCAGATTGTCACTGGGAGCCTCTGGGCGAGTTCACTCAAACAGAAACGCTTCCGGCTATCGCTAGGTCTCACTGATAACTGAGATGTTTTGTGCGATATCTCTGTGCGAACGAGCTCACAACGGGATCCCGGCGAGAAGCATGACGCAAAACTGGTGACTTACAGACAGCCGGCCCGTAGCAGTTGAAGGGTTATTTTTGTGCGCAGCAGAGCGCAAGTTATGAATGAAATCATGGCTAGCTACACGTGGAAACACGTCAGCATCACTTTAAATATTGCGGATTTGCTCACTAGAGGTGTCCCTCTCAAAGACCGTTCCCACCCACTAATTTTACCAAAATTTTGTGGCAAGGCCCTGAGTTTTTTAACGTCAATCGCATCACTGGTCATGAGGTCATTGTGCCCTGCGTTGCTACGGTGCTAGTTTGTGCCATTACACTACCTACAGCTCAGAATCTTGGCATTTCTATGGCTCATTTAAGAAATTGCTGAGAGTCATGGCGTACGTTCTCAGGCTCATAAATCTAGTCTCCCCTGCTGGGATTAGGGCGTGCGATCGTGTATCCCTTTGTGAGCCTTTGTCAATATCAGAATTGGATAGGAATGAATTGAAATGAATTAGCAACATTAAACAGTGCCTTCCCTTTGCTTGAATTTAGGACTTTGTTCAAAAGCACTGATTGCCCTGAGACAAGTAAACACATTAAAATCTTGTGTCGCTTGTTTTCATCACAAGTCGGTCCCTCTTCAACAACTGATGGCTGACATGCCAGCTGTCAGAGAATACCCAAATCTCATTTTCTAGTCAGTAGGTGTAGACCTAACTCGACATTTCTTAGTTAGGTACGGAAGTCCGAGCAGAAAACGGTCTCCAAAGTGTACATTGCATTGTTTGTATGCATGGCCACTCATGACATGCACATTGAAATTGTTTCAGTTCTGACTACCAGTGCCTTTTTAATAGCTTTCAAGAGGTTCATTTCCCGCCGTGGTCTACCCGTTTCCATTTTATCAAACAACGGCATAACATTTGTTGGTGCCAACAAAAAAAATACAAGCTCTATTCACGCTTCTGCAGTCATCTTAATTTCAAGCTCAAGTAGCTGATTTTGTTTCGCTAAAACCCATACAATCCCCATAGGAGTGCCCACTGTTGTGGCCTCTGGGAAGTAAACATTAAGTCATTGAAATACCACCATATCACTCCAGATTGAGGCCATGGTGATAATCTCAATGATTTCGATTACTTGACCCCCGGCCATTTTCTAATCGGCTGGAAAAAAGTATGAGGGGTTAATTATAACAATTAAAAAGAAATAAAGTGAGCATCACTGATATTTACTTTATTTTATTTAATTTCAATCAATTTTTCAAACATAGTTTGCATTCTTTCTATCTCCATTCGATGCTATCTTTCCTTTTCTGCCTGTAATCTTGGCAGAATTTCTTGCTTTTTTCATTCAATTGTTCCTCCACTTTACTTGATATTTATCTCTGACTCTATCTCTCTCTGTGTCTCTCTCTTTGTCTCTCTCTCTCTCTCTCTTTGTCTCTCTGTCTCTCTCTCCTCTCTCTCTCCATCTCTCTCAACGCTATTTGTAGTTCGTTCTGTTCCTTTTCATGATGTTGCTTTTCTTGAAGAACTGCAGACATTATTTTGAAAGTTGCCCTTCTTTCCTCTTTCGTTAGGTACTACCTGATGTAGAAGGCAATACATTGATCTCTTTGCTCTTGCTAGGTAATTCCCAACTATCCAATTCAACAGTTTCTAAAGGTGTGTGTCTTACAACTATTTCAGGAGTCCTGTCCTTTTCCACCATATTTTTATTTTTATACTCCTTTATTAAGTCACTTAGCTCATGTAGGAGCTGCTCTTTCTCTGAGTATTCTTCCTCAGAACCTGATCTGGAAGTAAAGAAAATGTTAAGCAAAAACACTATTGATTTCAATACAAATAGTTTATTGCCATTCACATTTCTTTCAGTAGCTTGATATTGTTCAACAGTTATGAACCACATTTTTCATAAATAGTTCCTCATTGGAAAAAAAATTAACTTTTAAGTTATATAGATGCTATTTTCATAAATCCTAATATTTTTCACTAAATTGTGAGGCAAAGTGACAAGATATACAAAATTACCACAACCAAAACTATTAGCAACGAATAAAAGTTTTGAACACAATTGTTTTAACTTATTTACATATATATTTAATTTTTTTTCAAATTTGGCATTTTCTATAATTCTGTATATAGTTTTCTATAAAAATTATTACTTTGAATCTTACATAGTTACATTGAGACTACAAAGAATACACCAAAAATAAAATGAAATTCTCTTCCATTGCAGGAACATTTCATTATTAAATAAATCAGTACCTAAAATATTTAAGAAAATGAATTCAGGATTCGTTTTGTTTAAGGATTATCAGATAAGTAAAACAATCGTAATATAAAGATTCGAATGACGTTTTTATTCCATAATAAAGTAAATGCTGTTTATTTTACAGTGCATTCCCACTTTCAATTCTTCCTTGGGCAATCTGCAATTAACAATAAAATTTAGATCATACTTTTGTTGAACAATACATAGTACAAAAATATCTTTATATAATGTACAATGTATCTTTTCGTATTTTTGTGTCACTCTGTTGTTCAACATGAATATGTCATAATGTTTATTATAGATTATTTGAGGAATGATTTGTGGGAATTCGTTGTCAATTAAAAAGCCCCGATTATATCATGGAATAAAATCTTTATTACATTTTTTATTTCTGTAACAGTTTTACTTACCTGCTTATTCTTAATTCGAGGAATTCTGAATTAATTTATTGAAGTTCACTGGCTAATCAATTATTTCAAAATTAAAAACCTACAATATTTATTATTATTTCAAATCCAGTCATTTCATTGTATTATTGGCTGATAAATGAAAATTCAGGTGACAAGCAGTAGTTTGTACTTAGGAGTGTCATATGTTCAAATTGAGGTTATCATACTTTTCTGTAACCATGAAGCAACCATGTGCTGTAACCATGAAGCGAAATTCAAACACTTGAGTCAGACAGAATAGCACGGACAGGTCGCAAATAATAAAAAAGTATAAAAATAATGTAGGTAAATATTATAATCACTTACTTTCTTAGATTGCTTCTGTCGCTATGGTCCACAATTTTAGAAGATGCGGGACATGTTCGCTGCGAGTTCTCACGGAGAACGCTTTTTCTGTTACTTCAGAGACATATTAGCAATTTCATCCCACCTTGGGGCGTCTTCATATGGATTGGATCCCAGCACTTGCCTCAAAAGGCACAAATCGTCCAAAAGGTGTAAATCGTAGTCGAGCATTCATGGCAAATCAAAAATACCGATCACGCTAATGGCTCCGGTTAAATCACAAATAAACGAGCCTGCTATACGTAATTGCCACCCGGTTATATTGTGATAATGGAATAAAATCTTTATTACATTTTCCTGGGATTGGTTCTTCATGGGATTGGTTCTTTTTGGTTTCGACACCTTCTTGGGATTGGTTCCTGCGGTTATGGCGTCTTCCGGACCAATAGCATATAATAACTGGAGGCCGAGGTGCGAACTTTTCTTGTACAATTGAAGCTTTTATTAAAAAAAAATTATATGAACTGTACATTGTTCCAGTAAGTTTATATCCAAGCAAACATGTTATTGTGCAACTTTTGTGTGTGAGTGAAACCGGATACATTCCCTTCACCCGCACTCACGAGCTATCAATTTTCAAAATTATACATTGAAAACAGCCTGAAATATTCAGGACAATTAGCGTGAGAACGAATATCAAAGCATTATTTTGTAAAATGTCAACACCCCTGAAAGGCAGCAATGCCGAACAGGAGGAAATAAATAATAATAATAATAATAATAATAATAATAATAATAATAATAATAATAATAATAAAACAAGAAAAAACAAAAAACGAGCTATCAAAGGTTTTCGAGACTGCTTAGCGAAGAATCATCTTAAAATAAATAATACAGTCCACTGAAGTCAAAACTTGCAAGGCAGCATCGAACGAACGGCTCCAAATACATTAATGTGAACAAATTGCCGCTAATTAACGAGAGAGACTCGTCCAAAATTACGTTTATATAATTTTTGAAAATCAAAAAAATAGACCAACATGGCGTTTATATCATCTTATAGAGTGAATCTACACTATCCCAACCAAAAGTTTAAAGAAAATGTTGGGACCCGTTTTTACGTAAATCTTGTTTATTTTTTAAACCACACATATTACACGCAATATTGCGCGAAAACTACTTAAATTTTCAAAAAATGTACAGAACCTTAATGAAAGAACTCACTACGAAGAACACATTTTATTTAAAGGAAAAATCTCTATCAATTTTGTAGTTGTCTCTATCAATATTGCCCTAAAAAATGTCAATATTGGAGAATCAGACATGCCGCTTTAACTCTATTCTTACAACAAATTTTTAAAAAATTGGAACAGTTTTTGAGAAAATTTTGAAAATGTCCCAATGGCTTCATATAAAGTACCCTCAAATTTTAAAGAAAGTTTTTCAAAATCGCGGCGCCTCGAGTGGAGCCAGATCGACCGAGAAATATCCATTTTGGCTAAAAATCGGTCGTATAGTTTAGTCGCTAGTGGTGTTCAGAGATTGACAAACAGACGGACAGGCAGACGGACAGGCAGAACGGACAGGCAGACCGGACAGGCAGACGGACGGACGGACGGAGAGACAGACAGACGGACGGACGGACGGAGAGACAGACAGACGGACGGACGGAAGGTTAGACGGACGGACGGAAGGTTAGACGGACGGGCGTTTTGAAAAGAACCACTTTTCGGTATCAGTGGAACCCCAAACGTATTTCCGTTGAAATCTCGAAATCGATTTTCCGCAGCATTACATACTTTCCTTATACTACAATGATTACTGCGTATATACGTAAGTATACGTGAAAGTAAAAAACGAATCAATTAGTTCAATTTTTAACTCGATATTTGGAAAGTTTTCTGCAAGAATTCCCGAAAAAGCATGTTCTGCAGCTTGTAACTGCTGAAATGGTATGTAATAATATGTCGATGCGCAAATACTGCCTTTCCGGCTCAAAGTTAATCCTTGGGACATGATTCAATATTTTAAACACTGTTTTTCATTGTATTGGCGATAGAAAAAAACCTTCTATAGTAATGATACAGAAATAAAAAAGTACTTATATCGATACGTTTTTGTCTATGTCTCTTCCTGAGGATAACCGGACCACTTTATGGTTTCTAAAATATTTTTAATACGAAGTAGCATAGAACACATCAAAATTGTGAACAGGATGAAACCCACTTCCGGAGGCATCCAAGCTAAGCTAATTCTTAAATAAAAAGAGTAACAATAGAAGTCACAATTTTGAGAGTACATAAAGAGTGAAAATTATTATTTTTCTCTATTTCCTTTTCGTTTATTTTTACATTTGTGTTTTTAAACATTTTTTAAGAAGATACTGAAAAAAATGCGGCTTATTACCCTATATTTGAGTCATTTCTAATAAAATAGTTTCGTTTGAGGTGATAGATTCGAACACTTAACAAGACTATTCTTCCGAATCTACTTCTCAAACTAATTTCTTTCTAAGTCATTCATAAAAGGTAAGAACAAAATAATTTTAGCATCATTTACCTGCTGTTCGACTAGGAATTTTGAAGCGCTTCTCCACAGTTGTGAGTGTTGCTACGAAATAAATGAACGCCATAGCTTGAGTGGTGCCCAGAACTCCATACACTATTAAGAACCAGAAAGGTGTTGCAAAACGCTGCATCCAAGTCGGCCGAAAACACGGGCCCAACCCACAGCTCTCCATTATTCTCGTTGACGATGGGAAGACCCCTAAAGAAATGCATATTACTGAAATAAATATATAATTACATAAAGCACATCAGTATAGATAAGGATGTAATAATGGCAACTTATTGGGGGATAATTTAATCTTCCGAGTGGCTTGCTTGTAACATATACATTCTCGTAACCCTATCAGGCGCACAATATAATCTTTACAACACATGTAGAAGAAATACATGAATCAACTTTTTAATGCAAATGAAGTCGTCGTTGTCCCTGCAGCATCATTGACTGGGAGAGGAGTTCCGAATCCCCACATGGACACAAGCTACACAGCTGAAACGAATTCAGCCACTGTATGGAGGAAAATTCTAGCGGACGTCTGCTCTGATCAGTAATTTTCTTTGGTCTCTCCGATCAATACCAAGGAAATGTTACAGCAATACCCTGTAAAAACAGGCAACGGGTTGCATGCGATCTTCCCTTCTTCATCCTTGCTTCTACCTCTTCACAATGTAAATTTACGTGCGCTACACAACTCCACTTGTCGGGAGCTGAGAATTACTTCCAGATGGGGCGATGCAAGTTGGACAAAAATCCTGGTGACGAATGATCCCGGAACCAGACTTGTACCTCTTGCAGTTTTTTAACGGTTGAAGTTATTGCAGTGTAATTTTCGCGGAAGTACGTGCGGAAATGGAGCTAATTGATACACACATTCATTTCTGTTTCATCATTTGTATTTTACGAGATATTGAAATAACTGTTTTTTTAAATGAAAGTATATTTTTACTTTTCCGTATACATAAGTATATACGGTGTAATATACGTAGAATACGGAATGTTATGTAATACTGCGCGAAAAAAACGGCGGGTTTTCGGCAGGAAAAAATTCATTGCCGGGCCCTAATAACGAAACTATTGGTGCAACAGAATGGCGCAGACTTTCCTGTATCAGTTTTCTAATTCCTTTGGTGTCGGCTAGCTATTCGGATTAGCCAAATACTATTTCCAGCTGCCGTCTATCACCGCCCAAAGTACATTTTGTTTAAAATTGCTTAATTTTTCGTTTTTCTGATAGAAAGGAAATATTATTTTAAGAAAATTAAAGAAAAGAAAAACCACTTCCTAAATGACAATTTTCTTTGAAAAATGTGGAGCAATTTTTAAGAAAATGGGTACTGTAAATTCGAAATTTGAAGCTCTTTTTCACAGAAAATGTTTGAGTTTTCGAAAAACTTCATTAGTTGTCATTTTAACTCACAAATAAAATAGTGTTTAAAATTACTGGAAATGTGTATATTAGAGAGATATTACAAAAAAGTACATTTAGATAACTTTTAAAGAAACAAAAAATGCCCTAAAATCAACTTTAGGTTATATTAAAAAGTGGAATAAGAACTATCCGTTCAAAAAGTTTGAAGCCGTTTTTGAGAAAATGGCATTTGAGCGTTTCTGAAAAAATGCGGAATTTTGAGCTTGTTTTCATAAACATTATTGAGTTTTCGAGAAACTTTTTATGACATTTAAAGCACATGCTGTCATAAATATAATAATGTAAAGATATCGCCGCTAATATAAATATTAATGACGTGAAACATAAGCATAAAATACATTTTTGTAGTTATTGAAAAAACAAAAAATAGAGAAAATCCGAGTTATGTCATCTTATAGAGTACATTTACAATTAATCCCTATTAATCCCAACCAAAAGTATAAAGAAACAATTTGGAGCCTGTTTTGAAAGAAAAAACTTGTTTTTGTTATTTTTAAAATTGCACTTATTGCACGGAACAATGCGCGAAAATACTAACATTTTCAAAAAACTAAGTGACAAGTGGCATAGGTCCTATTTTCAGGGTTAAAAGATTGCAGCTCGGAAGGCATAACACGACGCGGTAAATAATTTTTGCTGGTTAAAAACAAAAACAAAATATTATCCCTGAACACCCCTGGAGACAGACGCCTTTCTACACGAAATGCTCTGACCGAAATCGACATTTAACCATCTCGGTCGCCCGGGTTATACAACGATTTGGCACTTTAATAATACTCATAAGCGCCTAAAGACAATTGATTTGACAAGACATATGTTTAAAAATCCAATAAGATATGTAAAAAATTGTTTAAAAGTTAAAAATTCAAAAATTACACACACATTTTCAGTTTATTTATCTTAATTAAAAGTATTCGCGATTGCTTTAAAAGGTTTTCAATAGAGTTACTGGAAATCCATCTCAATTATATCCTGCTGAAACAGAATTGTCAAATAATAAATCCGACGCAGACTCGAACCAGGAATCTTTTTCTCCTAAAAACAGAGCCCGCACGCCACCAATTTAGCTACCTCAGCCCTCCCGTCAGGACATTGGATGAATACTTCTATAATAGTAATAAGTGTATGGTGGTTTATGTTTTAGCATTACGGAGCCGAGTAATTGCGAAGATGTGAAAAAAAAAGGTTTTGGCGGCCACAAAATGAAAGCAGCCGTGAAGAGAATGAGGCTTGTCGCAAAATCTAGTCAAGAGTAAAGAGATTAGAAAAACTAGAGCGATTTTATTTTATTATGTATTTAAATAGCTAATTTTCTACAACCAAAATTCTTTTAGGAAAAAGTCTTGAATTTTGTAGTTTTGAATTTTTTCCAATTATAAAAAAAACTTGCAACACCCGAAAATGTAACTAGCAACATATTTCTTACCGTCCCTTATTACACGTACACAGAAAAATTTTTAAAAATTGGAGCGGTTTTTGAGAAAAAAAATTGTAAATTTCAAACGTAAATTAAGCAAAAACTACTTTTTTTTAAAATTTACGTGACCTTATCTAAAGAGATAATTTTCTTCTTCTTCTTCTTCTTCTTCTTCTTCTTCTTCTTCTTCTTCTTCTTCTTCTTCTTCTTCTCCTTACTTTTATTACTATAAAAAGAAAAAAGATATAATTTTGTACAACAGTATTTGTCTGAGCAAAAAAAATCTTATTTAATTTTGTACTTTTAAATATCATTTCTGCAATTTTCGAAAAATCGGGGATGTCACTGAATATGAGACCTGCACCATTCTCTTAAACATATTTCGCACCATTGATTAACACAATTTAATAAAAAAATCTTAAGCCTTTTTTTAATTTTGAAAATATCTGTAAGGCTTAATGTAAAGTACTCCCCCAAACTAAAATATCGGTTTCAAATTCCAGGGGCCGCGACCTCAGCCAGATCGGTTGGGTAATATCAAGTTTGGAGAAAATCGGCTGAACGGTTTAGCCGCCAGCGTTGACCACAGACGGATAGGCAGTCGTTTTGCTGTCAATCGATTTTTCGGTATCAAGAACCAACAAAATAAGGATTCTGACTGCACCACAAGTTAAAGGATATTTTTCTAGATTTATCACGAGAATTTATCCACTTTTTCGCCACCAGCCACGACTCCGACAATAAGGTTTTTCAGGAGAAATTTCGGGTTTTCTGGTGCCTGATTACATGACTTTCTCTTCTATTGAAGAATTCGAAAGGCAAGAAAGTAAAAATGACTATTATTTCAGATTGCCATAAATAAAAATATTCGACAATATTCCTTTCGGAAGGATCACATAATTATTAATGATCTTTACGATTCAAATTTCTTGTAACATCTTTGATCGATAAACATAATGTAGTTTACCACTTAGCGACTTTGTCAAAATATCCGCTTTCAGGTGTTTCCACCAAGTTCCAGAAATCATGCTCCATGAAAGAATTATATTCCTCCGTCATTGACTCCAGCCAATGAATTGCTTCCCTGGATACAATTGCTTGCTGATATGATGAAGTGTTGTCACCCAATACAACATTCGATTTTGGATTACCAATTTTCGAAGGTAGCGTCATACAATGTGGAATCATTTTTGATTTAGTGTTTATTTTTTTTTCAGTCCACCAACGCTTTCTTTTCGGGATTTCTTCCTTCGCGTTTTTTTCTGTACTGAATTGTGCGCTGTCGTCATTGTTAATATTAATTTTGGATTCTGTCACACAGCACTCATCATGTACGAATACAGTTGTCTCCTCAATTGAACGGTGCGAAACTTACTGTTCTTTGGTGCTTTTAGTTTCTGTAGCTCGTCCCCTGCTTCTTTCGCTCCTTTTGATTACGGATTGGTTTTTGCTGCTCCGCACATATCGCAAGGGCAATCTTCGCAAGTGCTTTTCCCTGTCTAGAAATGTAAAACTTATTTTGAGCGTCTGTTGCATCCGTTGCTGGTTCATTCTCTCTGGGTTCTAGGACTGTCCACAAATCAGCTTCCATGAGGATAATTCTCGTATGGTAAGATCACGGTGCATAATTCGCACCATTCATTTTCCCGATCGTAAATTTGTTCTCACTCATGATTTTTCTTCGTTAGTATAATCATTAATTATTCCGTATTCATCGGTAATTATAATTTTTTGTTGGTTTTCGAATAACCGGGAAGTAATGCAAAGAAGGACGTACATCATTCTCTTAAACATCCTTTGGACTATTCAACAACAAAATATAGTCAAAAAATTTGAAACCATTTTTCTTTTAAATTTTGAAAATGTCCGGGGGGCTTTCTGTAAAGAATCACTCAAAATCAAAATATCGGTTTCATATTCCAGTGGCCGCGACAGCCGCCAGAACGATGGGAGAATATCAATTTTGGAGAAAATCGGCTGAACGGTTTATGCGCTAGAGTTGTGCACAGACAGACGGCAGACAGATGTTTTGTCATCAATCGATCAAGAATGGCAAATTTAAACGCGAAAAAATAAAGAAAACGGCGATTTTTTCTTTTTTTTATCTTTTAAAAACTATTTTCATATTAGTTGGCCCAGCTTTTAGCATCAAAGTGACCATATTTTCAGTTACAAACATAGATGTCAAGATTTCGTTACTTTAAAGCAAAGTTATATTCAAAATTACATATTAGGCAAGTTTTAACATATATAAAGTATAATTGATTATTTTAAATAAAAATAGATTTTAGCTCAAAATATCATCAAAATAGTATGATTACTACTCACAATGTATCCTCAATGTGTAAATGAATCATTTTTGCGAAAGTTTAAATTAAAAAATACTTTGAGTTAAATGTAAAAGTTGAAATTAGTACGGACGTTTATTATCATAGCGATCTATAATATGTGCAATTTTCAGATTTTTATCTGGTTCTCCAAGGGAGATATTAGAGTTGCAAACTTGGAAAAAATCCAAAATTCCAATTTTCGAGAGGATCTTTAATTTTTAAGATGTACTTTATTTGCCATTGATATTTTATAAAGAATTACTATACTGTTATGTGTAAAAGCGCATAAAAATTGAGACTGAGATTCTATTCCTTGTAGGTAGGAAGTAGGTAAATAATATTTCGATTGTAGGCCAGAGTATACTGAATCCAAAGTCTTTTATTCTAGAATGCTAGAACAAACCAGTGCCGAATAATTCAAAGATCAGTAAATGTCTACAACTGCGAAAAATGGCGCATGGTATAAAAAATGGCCGCCATATGTAAACCAGATACAATAAAAATAAATTAAAGATGATTTTGAACAGCCAAAACGTAAGGAAATGTATGTACAAAATATGCTTTTTTTGAGGTGGTCGAGCGACAAATTTTAATGGATGGACCTCTTGAAATGGATTGACCCTATGTTATGAGGAACATAGGGGGTTTTGGAGGGGCAGGGCGCCAGCCATGCATTTAATGTCATAATACATTAAATGTCATACATACATTGTTACAATTAATAATATTACTTTTCTTTTGGATGCTCGGTATAGTCAAGCATACTATACCGTACAGCCGTATTTACTTGTCTGTCCGGATAATGAATTACGCCCTGAGGAAAGTCGCACAATGGCGACCGAAAAGTCAGCACCTTCGCCATGGACGCGGCGTCACCCGGACAGCCAAGTAAATAATTGGAAAGATAAGTAAATAATATAATTTAGTGCCAGTACGATATTTCTACTCTTTGAGATCGATGTTTAAGGTACAAAGTTATCCAATCTGGGGCGATACCACGAATTCTATAAGAAGGTAATTTTGATAGCAAGATGTTATAGTCAATAACGTCAAAAGTTTTCGAAAGATCTAAAAATATTCCAATGGGTGCTTCATTTTGTAACATTGATAAAGCAACATCTTTAAGAAAAGAAAAAATGGCAGTTTCCGAAGATTTTGATTTTCTAAACCCGTGTTGAGAGACTGAAAACGCTTCGTTTTTCCTGATAAAAGTTTCCATTCGCCTGACAATAGAGAAATTGGTCGGTAATTTTGAATTTCATTTTTGCTCCCTTTTTTAAAAAGCATCTTAATCGTAGTTGTTTTAAAAATATCTGGAAAAATTCCTGTGCATAAGGATACATTAAATATGTGAGTAAACGGGTGTATAATGGCGGGCGCACAGGTCTTTAACAAACAATCCGGAAATTCATCTAAATCGGTTGAATATTTATTTTTTGGTCTACCGATTATTTTGAGAGTTCCACTGGAAGATGTTTAGGAAACGATTGTCGTGTCAAAAATTGTTGGGAAGACGTCTGATGTGGAATTTTGTGGCTGAAGACCCGTAGTGGGATCGGCAGCGATTTTCGAAAAATATAGGTCAAAGAGACTAGCCACCATTGCCGGATCGTTCACATTTCTATCGTTATGTTTTAATTCTCTACAAGGTTTCAAGTTGATTTGATCGAAAAGATGATTTTTCTATATTGCATTTTTTTAATATTTTGAGTTTGTTTTATTTTTATTTTTTGTTTTATTATTTGATTTCAAAATATCCTGATCATGTTTCATGATTTTTTCCTTCTTAACATTGTTTTGAATTTTTTAAAGTAGAGGAGGAAATCTTGGGATACGTTGTGATGCTTAGAAATTAAAGACATAATTCGTTTGTTTTTACATGATGTCCTAATTACTTGTTTTATCCAGGAATTGCTTTTCCGTGAAATATTTCATTTTCTCTTTTGAATAGGAAAGCGAGTGTTAAAATGAAATGACAACGTAGAAAAAATTATTATATTTATAGTTTGTATCAACAGTATTGTAATCTGCGTCCCGTGACATGCAGCAAGAAATTGACGAATATTTTATTGTACTCTTAGTGAACAATCTATTCATAGTGTATTATTTAATGTGTCAGTGTTCACATTTCTTATAATGGTAAGAATTTGTGGATCATGATCACTGTATTCTAAATCTATTGCTTCAATTGCATATCGAGTAGAGGTTTTGTTTATTATTATTTCGATAGCCTTCTTTGAATTCAGTGTGATCCATGTAGGTACATTTATTGTAATATTTAAACTGAAGGAATGAATTAAGTTGAAAAACTGCACTTTCTCGCATGATTCGATCAGAAAATCAATGTTAAAATCTCTGCCTACAATAATAAGATTCAAAAGAGCGATTGCTAACTTTATATAGTGTTATCTCCAGTTTTTAAGAACATATTATAATCTACTGCTCCCTTTGCCGGCGGTTGTCTAACTTCTGGATAAAGATGTCACAAATTATATCTTTCCGGCCCAATGAACCCCTGTTGGGTCGATGTCACCGTGGCATGATCTTTCCACCATGCAGGAGATTGCTCCGGGACCTCCAACGGGAGAGCGCAAGTAACTTCGTGCAAGATCACGTGTTGGACGGGGACCGGTCCAAAAGAGGCGGGCGCATCCGGCCCGCGGGCTGCGGGGGCGCAGAAGTGGTAAAGCGCTAGTGTTGTTCACAGGCGGACGGACTACCGAAAACCATTTTTGCTGTATCAAGAACCCACAAAACGGGAAATCTGAGTACACACCATGTTAGAAAAAGACGTTTACTACGTACTGTTGAAAAAGAAAGAAAGGAAGGAAAAACAAAAATAAACAACTTTTTCGGGATTAGAGTTCCAACGTCTTTTTGCAATAGATGAGTTTTAACAAACAGAGCGGTTATTTCGCCGCCAAAGACTATTTTCTCAATGCCGTGGCTTGGTTTAAAACTGATGACCTTTTTACTATTAATGTATATCTTTCCTAACATATTTTCCCAATCACTTAAAAATGATAATATTAAAAACATGCCAATTTTGTTGTGTTCCGAGGAATTGAGAATAAATGGTAATCGACGCCGGTCCACTCATTCCTCGTCTCTTTCGTGAATACGTGATGTTCATCTACGACCGTGCAGGCCTTTTATCTTTCGAGACGGACAATATCATACTGAAGGTAAAGAAGTTATTCGAATAAGATATTACACTTCGCCGCTGTTAAACAGTTCTTAACCATATCTCAAGATTGAATTGAAGAATGTTAGTCGCATGTCATTGATCGCGAACAAAGCTTGGAGCTCTTTATCCAACTCTCAAGCATAGATTGGAGATAAGCGTGAATGTCATAGTGATTGCTTATCGCAGAGATAACAATGAATTCCTTCCATTTGGATCGTAGAAGACCGGAGAGGTTTGCAAAACAACCCAACACGAAAGTAAGTGAAATTCTGCTAGTGAGCATTTTTTTTAAATTTACTGCCGGTATCTGTACTTGTTCTTAAGCGACTCATCGGAACCACAGTCATTAAGGAAACGTCGATAAGAAACTTCCCCAGAGATAGGCATAAGTATTGGCGTTTCTCGGCAGATGCTCGTGCAAGTTCGTTGTTGCATGCATATTTTCTGACTTTATAATGATTTGTCAAAATATCACTCTAATAAAATGTAACATCTATTATCATCCGTTTGAAAGATTGTTTTGTTCCATTGTTTTTTCTCCCTATCCATTTTTGGAGTGTAGTGCCAAAGCCTTCTTTAATATTATTTAAGTATAGTATGAGTAAATAGTATTAAAGAAAGGTTTGGTAGTGCATATAACTCGACAATACATCTTTTCGATGTAGCACAGGGAGAATCTACTCGAAATTTGTTTGAATCATTCTGTAACCTCGTATTTTAACTTCTCGCCTACTACGAACATTTGTCGAAAAGAGAAAATATGCTGTGGCAGAAATCGGCAATTTTTCGATAGAAAAACTCGTAGTGAGGGGCCCTGGTGTCTAAAAGAGAATAAATCTTGTTCCTATATGTAGTAAATTATTTCTTCTAACATATTGGACAGCCGAAGTTGTGTGGGTCCTTGATACCTTGATACAGTGTCATTTGAAAACAGATAAGAGAATGAAATAACTAGTGGTGCTACAGACTGGGGCAGATTTTCACGCATTAGTTTTCACTTCCTTTGGTCTCGACTAGCTATAATAACCCGCCACATACTCTTGCCAACTATCATCTATCGCCGCCCAAAACAACATTTTTGTTCCAATTTTCTGACTTTTTTGATTTCCTAATAGCAGAATGGAAATATTATTTTAAACATATTAAAGGACAGTAAAACTTCGTACTAAATAGCAATTTTCTTTTAAATATTTGGAACCGTTTTAAAGAAAATGGCGCTTATGCGACATTCGAAATTGGAAGCTCTTTCCCACATACATTATTTCAGTTTTCGAAAAACTTCATTTAAAGTCATTTGAAGCATATTGACTCACAAATACAATAGTGTTTACAAATTGCTGGAACTGTACACATTAATGACGTGAGAAATATTTAAAGAAAATTATATTTGTGTAATTTTTGAAAAAAACAAAAAATATACCTCGCAATGAACTTAACGTCGCAGTAAAGGGTGCAATTAGCACTATCCGATCGAAAAGTTCGGAGAAAAAATTTGTAGCCATTTACGAGAAAATGGCGTTTGACAGATCTCAAAATGTGGAATTTTGAGCTAGTTTTCACAGAAAATGGTTGACTTTTGAGAAACTTTCTATGACATTATTTAAATCACATGTACTCAACAATACAATTATGA
This sequence comes from Gryllus longicercus, assembly GCA_038098605.1. NCBI lineage: Eukaryota > Metazoa > Arthropoda > Insecta > Orthoptera > Gryllidae > Gryllus > Gryllus longicercus. The sequence continues at coordinate 1,697,010 of JAZDUA010000238.1, forward strand.
GGATAAATTGCCGCTAAATACTAACGACATGAGAGAAGTAAAAAAACAATTAAATTTTTTTAAGTTTTTGATTAAAACAAAAGCATAGAGCAATATTGCGTTCGTCATCTTCTAGAATACATTTAGCACAATCCCTACTAAAAGTTTAAAGAAAAAAATTGGATTCGGTTTTGAGAAAATATTGTTTTTGTAATTTTTTAAAAATTGTACATATTGCACGCAATATTGCGCGAAAACAACTAAAAAATTTCAAAAAATTGTACATGACTTTCACGAAAGAACTTACTATGGACAACAAATTTCTTTTGAAGGGAAAATCTCTATCTTCAATTTTGTGGCTGTAGGAATTCCCCGACGAAATTCATCCTTTTAATATTTTCGAAAAGTTCGGAGTTCACCGTGAAAATCGGATATATGCCACCTTTATAAGTGCATTTTACTCTATTCTTAGAAGAAAATTCAAGAAAAGCGAGAAATAGAAGTTTATAACTTCTTAGACAGTGAAGGTAATAGGTACAACAATTGTAGCGGTTTCAAAGGCTTATAAGGTCAGGAGTCCGGTCAACAGAGAACAACAGCGAACACAATTGGACAGCGGACTATAAGTGGCCAGAGGACAGTGATAATGGATCGATGGACAGTGGACATTAAGTGGAACAATAATATGGTCAGTGAGAACAATATGATCAGTGGTCAACAACAATACAGGCAGTGGGTAACAGTGAACAGTAATCAATAATATGGACAGTGGACAATAAGCTTTAACAAAACGCTCTCCAGGGTTAGTTCACCTGGAAGCGAATTTAATTTTGAGCCACCCCACTACTGTAGGAGGCCTTGCCGAGCACTGGGATCAATGGCTTTATTATTATTATTATTATTATTATTATTATTATTATTATTATTATTATTATTATTATTATTATTATTATTATTATTATTAAATCTTTATTTTCTTTTAGCATAAGGACAAATGATTATACATGACCAAAGCATACTTGTCAATGTATCTTTGTAAGGAATTCACATCTACCCTACCCCCATAAACTTTCAGGCTATTCCAGTTGTTGAGGTGACCACAGCCTTAGTCTTATAAACATTCACATAAATCAGATCTTTTAAACTTTTAAACAGTGTCTTCGGAATTACTGCGGAGCTAGAGATGACAATGGGGATTGTTCTCACATGGTCTGTCTCTTGATACTTTCAACCAGCGGACCGTTTTTTGTAATCTTCTCGACATACTTCTCTTGAATATTTTTCGTGTTTTGGTGTAGTTATGTCGAACAGGTAGGCGTGCCTTTTCGTGTTGTCTACTTGAACCAAATCAGGTCGGTTATGAGGGGTTGTCTGGTCTGTGAGAATTGCTCTGTCCCAGTAAACTCGGCATTAATCATTTTCGAGAACATTGTTAGGTACGTATTTATAGTAGGGTACCTTGCTTTTTTTCCGGTGTTGGTAAGCAATTTCTTGAAGTAGGGTCTTTCGAACTGCACCATGGCGTTGTTTGTAATCAGTTCCCGAGAATGTGTGCATCCAGATGTAATATTGTGGATGTTTCCCCGTGCCTGGCATCCATATCGACATCAGTCATTTTGTACCCCAGGAACTCTTACTATTGCTCTCATAGAACTTGTGGTGGGTAAGACTATCCTGTATTGACAGCATAGTGCGTTCGGTATCTGGTGCGTTCGGTATCTGGGAAGATCTGACCTGCCAGTAGTTGGACGCTTTCATCTAGACTTTGATGTATCTTCACTAATTGCGTACAGGTGCTTTGCATGCAGAGGTTTTCCATGCTCATCCACGTTTATAAGTTTTGCTGTTCTGTACAATTATTACCGTTGTATTCTTCATAACATAACTTAAACGGTGTGGTGCATCTGCTAAACAGTCGGCACGATGTATATTAGATATTTCTGCATCCTTCTGAAAGTATTCTCTTAGAGATTTTATGTGTTGGGACTGTTGGTTGCCTACGTCCACAACACCACGACCACCCAAATGTCGTGGCAACGTTATTGCTAATTTTGGATGACATTTGCGGTCTTTAGTCATCAATGTGCACAGTTCTTTTTAGGTCTGTGATATCCGTTTTACTTCATTTTATTTCCCCAAAAGAGTACCCGAGCACAGGGATAGTATATGTGTTGATTGCTTTGATTATATTCCTGATGTCTTCATAACTTGTCCTGATGTCTTCTTCCAGCAAACTATGTTGACAGTTCATCTTCAACCATTGCATGATCTACACATCTAGCTTGTGTGACACTTAGGTTCTTGAAGGTCTCATCTGTTAATTTGCTCTTATAAGCTATTTCATATCTGGAATCTATGGTCTTGAATTTTACCTCTCACTATTTTAATAGTCCGACATTTATCCAGTCCTAATTCCATAGATGCATCCGTTGAGATCGTTTCAACAATTCCTAGGAGGTGTTCGAGTTGCGTATTTGTTGCAGCATACAGCTTCAAATCATCCATATACGAGAAATGGTTTAATCGATATGTTTCTTCTAACCCGTTCTTGATGGCATAACCGTATTCAGTAGAATTCAAGATATTGGATAACGAGTTTATTGTCATGACAAACCGTAGCGGACTCTGCGAGACACCTTGGAACTTCTCACCGAATAGCAAAATAATCCGTTTCAATAGTTTTCTTTGGAGTGGTCAGAGTCTTGTGCACCTCGCTGGCATAACATGAGGCAGAATGTTGTATATTGTGCATAGTTTGAGGAACTGCAGTAGTCAGCTGTGTGGTAGGTGCAATGACATTCGTTGCTCTCCTTCCACCCAACTTGCCTCTGAATTGTAGTTCTTGGCATCTGAAAGCCGTCTCTTCCAAAAGTCTTAAACACTTTGTAATGTTGGATACCTGGGGCTAGTATAGCTTTTTGTCTGCCTCATTGTTCGGTAAAAGGTGTTTTCAGACTTATTAAACAAGCAATCGGCTTACGCTTGTTACTCAGTTTGAATCGCCTCAGGCGAGACGAAAATACCGACAGTTTCTGTTTCATTGCATCGAGGCACGCACAAGGGAAGATGTTGAGTTCTTCTCAATGTGTGTGGATACCATGGCTCTGAATTATCTTCTTCAATGGGTTTATCATTTTTTTTAAACTTACCCCATTTACATCTTCCACCAATTGAGTAATGTCCTGCCTCAAATATTTGATATTTTTAGTCAGCCCTCATCGAAATGAAACTCGGAGTTTTCCTTTGTATCCGTCGTTCACAATTAAAGTTTATTCTAACAGCTTTCACGATCGTCCCAGCACCACAGTATAGAATCTAGTGAAGTTGCTCAGCACTATGGCAATTAATAATGTATCTTAGGAGGATCTTAGTGTTCATCAAAACACTTATTTTCGACAGTTTTTTGGAGGTATTGAAATTAGGTATCTTTGGACGGCTTATTGGATTTGTAACTTCAAATTCTGTAATAGCAGTGCTCATTAATGTGTCGAGTTTGTCTTCCATTCGTTCTTCCCCCTTTCGGCAAGCAATCTCTTTATCTACTATCTCCACAAATGGACTCAAATGTTTGTTTCATCATCTGTCGCTTGGCTTTCTGGATGTGCCACCAAATCCTCTTCAGTAGTACTGTTAGCTTTCTTTATTCTTCCCTGATTGCATCAATTATAGCTGTTGGTATCATGTTGTTTTTCAAGATACTACGATATTGACCTGCAATATGTTGTTCACTCGTATTTATATTTGGATAGATAGATATGAATTCTTCTTCTTCTTCTTCTTCTTCTTCTTCTTCTTCTTCTTCTTCTTATTATTATTATTATTATTATTATTATTATTATTATTATTATTATTATCATTATAATTATTCTGGATCACGACTAAGATATAAAATCTACCCCAGGTTGCAACCATCAACCATCTACCTAAGGAGCAGATCTAGAGACTGTCGGTCTACAATACTGTGTGCAAAATGTGGGCTGTTCCAAATAAAGCAATTTCTCACACTTCCCAGACTTTTGAATGACCTGGGAGTTTAGCCTAGTTCTTACACAAATTTTGTGAAACAAATCCCAGAGCTGCGATGACTATCAGTTCGACCTGTGCTTTTACGTCCCACATTCGACTGATCTCGGTTTACAAACACGTGTAGATTTAGATTTAGATTTATTCAGTCAAAAAAAAAAACAGTAAAAACTGTACGTGACGTAAAGGGGAAAATATTATCTGCGCACGTTTTCTTGAGTTGCAGAATCCCTTCCCGTCATTTTAACTATAAATAGTTGAAAAGTGAGTAAATGTTTAACATAAATAAATAAATAAATAAAATAAAAAATTAAAAAATACGTTTTAAAAATCGCAAGATTAGCAATATTTGAAAAATAGCTATTTTTGTTTCTGAGTTATAGAAAACTTATTTGCAACGGTACACGAATTGCAAGTATGAAGTCGTACGCCGCGGCCAGAGTCATGTGCGTGATCTTGGCTGCCAGGGTGACGCCGCGTCGAAGGCTGTGTTGACGACGTTTCGACCATCTTTTCGTGGTTTCCTCAGGGCTGGTGTGCATACCACGCGGTATTCCTTCGACGTGGCGTCACCCGGACAGCCAAGATCACGCACGAATGGCAAGTATGATTTTTCTGCATTGCTAACAAAATAGCAACTCACTCTTACCTCTACTCATACCATTACGAGCAAAAGGAGAGTTCAACAAAACGTGCGCATAGTGAAGCTACATTTACGTCCAGAAGCAAAACACGGGGCCATATCAGCATTTGCTCAATGGATCAGTCAAACTGGACAACAACCTGATCAAGATGGGGGTCATTGACCCTGAAGCTGAAGTATTTGTTCGGGAAGGTGTTGGGGAAGGGGAGGGTTCGGGAAGGGGTTGTATAGAAGGGAACATCTTTGGTGGGCCACAGGGTATATATATATATATATATATATATATATATATATATATATATATATATATATATATTGTGGCGTTATGGGATTGTGCAACCCCATAAAACCACCGTCTCGTATGTGTGAACACTACGGAGGCAGCGAGGATAGCAGGCGCGGAAAGCAAAGGTTCATAAACGCGCGGCCTGGTATCCGTTGACCGTACTAAACGAAGGCGAACTAGCGAGCAACGTTTTCCTTGTGAAGGGTTGAGAGAGGGGAAACAGCCCCACCACTGAGAATTTCCCCAGGCGTCGGACGATAAATACGCGAACCCGCAAGCGGAAGCTCTCATTTCTTGCCACCACTCATCGAGTAAGCAGCTCTTCTCTTTGGGTTCCCGATCGCCGAGCCAGTAGCACCTTGATCACTGCTCGCCGAGCCAAAAACTTTTGTTAACCTTAGCTTAGATATTGTTTGCCGCTGCAACGACTACTAGGTAGGAGTATTCGGCGTCGAACAGACGTTCTAATCAGTCGTCCGCGAGATAGTGCAGATTCAGTAAAGTATTCCTTCAATTAACGACACGGGAAGTAAAAGTTACCCGTTGTGAGAGAAGCATTGAAAGTTCTGGTTTAGAAAAGTAGAAGTAGCAACGAGCGAGGAACTTGCACGAGTATTCAGTGAAGTGCAAGGGACATTTTCGCAACGTGGGCGTAGTCAGAGGCGCCGGTAGCAGACTAGGAAGACGAAGAGGCCGACTAGGAAGAAGAACGGAAGAGGACGCAAGAAGACAGCGTAGACGGCAGAGGCGAATCCCGTCTCTTACGACGCAGAGCTAAGACCGAGCGACGTCGACGCAGAGACCAGCGCATGACCATCAAGGCCAAAAGTGGGAAGTCCACGAGGTAACGGTTAGGGTGCGGAAAAGAGGTTAAGTTCACGTCGGCAGGGAAAAACTAGTATAGGAAAGTGTTAAGAAATTGAGGACACGGGTGGCAACGAATTGCAGTATCGTAGTAGGAGACATTTCGACGCACTATTGCCTGCATAAAATATTCTACTTAGGACATTTATTATTCTGCTATTTTCAGACACAGTTAAATTGTAAATGAGAGTAGTGCACTTGCACACATTTTGTTCTTTGCATGTAATATTTTGAAGCAGGAGATTGTAAATTGAAATTTTGGTTTCATGTGCAATGTAATTAGAATAGCATAAATTTAGATGTAATTAATTTTCCAAGGGAATTCCCAGTGTAGACTAGGGTAATTATTTCAGAGTATCAATTTTGGTGTAAATTATGTGTTCATTCATATGAGTGTGTGTTGTAAAGGTTTCTATTTGTGTTTTGATCATTCTTTGTAAAAGTGGATTCTATATTCTTGGTTTTTGTCATAAACTTATGCCATTAAAAGTTTATGGGTAAATTATACGCTCGTTTGTGTGCAATCTGTGTGATTTTTATTGTGTCAAGGGTTCAAACCTTTCTCGCACCCTGAAGTTCCTGCACCCTAGATTTTTAAGCTCGCTTCACGAGCAAAATCTTGATAACCCGCATACGGTTCATGCGTGCTGCTGTTGAAGGTGGTACGTTTGGGCATAGGTGGGTTAGTTAGATTATATATATATATATATATATATATATATATATATATATATATAGAGAGAGAGAGAGAGAGAGAGAGAGAGAGAGAGAAATTAGAAAGTTTTAATTACGCACCGAGCTGGACATGGCAATTTGCATCGTAATTAAACCAATCTAATTTATCAACCAATTTTAACTCAACGTATTTTATCATTCCCCAAGTTGGGTAACCGTTTGTACGTTTTATGGTTTTTTAATTTAATTTTCCCTGCTTTGCGCGTAATTAATCATTTGGCAAGTTCTGTTTCTCTACTAAGGCAGTAACAAACGCTTCCGCGTCCATACAATGGCTGAGCTTAACTCTATTCAATAACTTCGGGGCGTTCCTTTTTTCCTTTCTCTGGAAAGCGTTCTTCATTTCAGTCTCCTACTCACACACACACTCGCACTCACCCACTCGCACTCACCCACTCGCACTCACCCACTCGCGCTCACACACTCGCGCTCACACACTCGCGCTCACACACTCGCACTCACCACGGGACGGGAACCTGTAACCCATACGTGGCGCGTCCCCAGGTGGTGGATAGGGGAAAGCTCGCTAGATATAGCAGGTAGGAAGGAAATAAATTACCTCCCGCGGACCAAACAGGCACTGCCGCCTTGCAGTCAGGGATTGGGTTCCCAAAGGCTAGGGCAAAATAAATACCCGAAATAAAAACCCGAGGAAGGTCACGTCGCTTGAAAAATCAACAGCATGTTCAATGTCAAAACGAAACGGAAATAATACCCCCGGTAGTACCCCAATCATCGAGTTGGACAATCCACCCTCTGCGGAGGACGGCCTCACGGATTCGGGGGCAGGCCAAACATTGCTTTGCGCGAAGACGGGAGGAAATGCCTCAATGGTGGCGGACTCGGCCACTGTTGCATTAAATGCTACGAGTACAAAAGACCAGCAGACAATTAAACGAGATAGCGAGGTGAGGAAGCGTCAGGAGCTTTGGGGTATGTTGGTGCAGAAAGCGAATGCACTATACGAGTACGCGAAGCCAAAGCACAATGTGCACAAGGAGATTAAGGCTTACACAACGTCCATCAAGTGCCTCGTTGAGAAGCTAACTGACCAGGATGAAGATCTGGGATCAGCCACTACCGTCCGATCACCCACGGAGACAAGGGAGACGCAGACCTCGCCGGACTGGATGCCCGACAGGTGGATAAGTCGGGTAGGCGAAAGATGAAGGAGTCGCCTTCCCCTTCCTCCTCTAGAAGGAAAAAGGTCGCGTTGCCGCGTCTTCGCCCGGGAATCTGGCAGAACACCGGCAACTCCTGAGGTGACCAGCGAGAAACCCGGAAGTGAGCGACCACCGGAAAACCCGTGGAAAGGTGCTCCAAAGAGGAAGAAGAGGAAAAAACCGGCCAATGAGACGTCGCAGGGTGCTAAACTCAAGCGTCCGCGTCCTAGACCTATCCGCACAAATGCTCTCCTCGTCAAGGTGGACGGGCAGAAATCGTCATACGCGGATATTCTTCGCCGAATGAAGAGCGACCCTTCCTTACAAAATGTCGGTATCTGTGTCAAGCGTATCAGGAGAACGAGCTGGAGACCTATTACTGGAACTGGAGAGGTCGGCTGGCGGAAAGGTGGATGAATTGAGGGGCTCCATATCAGAAAAACTGGGAGATGCCGCAACAGTTACCACACTGAGGGAGGAAACCACGGTGGAGCTGCGAGACCTCGATAAGCTCGCAACCAGGGAGGAGATCTGCGCCGCGCTGGAAAAGCAGCTGGAGACAAAACTTGATCAGACAGCGGTGAAAGCACTACGGCCTAGCTTCAGAGGCACGCAGGTGGCGGTGGTCTGCCTACCAACGGTTCTGGCGAGGAGGGCTGCAACCATCGGGAAAATTCGAATTGGCTGGGTGGTACGCCATATCCGAATTAAGGCTACGCCGTTAAGATGCTACCGATGCTGGGACTTCGCTCACCGTGCCAGTTCGTTACCCTGGACGTTACCCTCGTGGCCAACAGCTCCATCGCGATAATTCGCCGGTGGCTGTCTTTGGTCAGGGTGGTCCTGGCCGATCACAAAACTGATTAGGCAAAACTGACAGGCTGATTACCAGCCGGAAGACACGGGAGACCATCAACCTCAGAGTGGGAGACATGAGATCCAGTCCGGGCCACACCTGCGGTACCTCGGCGTGTGGATCGACGCGCGTTTCCATTTTGACGAACATCTTCAACTCGTTAGCCAGAAAGCGGATGATGTGATCTCTGCCCTGTCGCGCATTATGCCGAACACCGGTGGCCCCATGCAAAGCACGCGGAAGCTCCTCGCGACCGTGGTTAGCTCGACCCTGCTGTATGCAGCGCTCATTTGGGCCAGCGCTCTGGCAACAGCAGCATACGCCAGGAGGACCACATCCGTCTACCGTCGGAGTGCTTTGAGAGTGGCGTGTGCGTACCGCACGGTGTCATATGACGCCGTATGCGTAGTAGCAGGAATGACGCCTATAGAGATTCTGGCAGACGAGCGCCGACGGATCTACTACCAGGGAAGACACGACTCACGAACAGAAGCCCTCGTTGCGCTGGAAGAAGAGAAGATGAAAACGATGACAGTGGCAAAACCGCTGGGACGCAACGCTAAACGGTAGGTGGACCCACCGTCTTATCCCATGATTAACGAGTGGGCGTCGAGGGTTCACGGAGAAGTGGACTTCTTCGTGACTCCGTTGCTGACGGGGCATGGATGCTTTAGAGCGGACCTGCACCGATTTAAGCTCGATGACGACCCGACGTGTCCAGCTTGCCCAGGAGAGGAGGAGGATGTGGAGCACGTGGTGTATAACTGCCTGCGATTCTCAGGAGAACGAGACCAGCTGCAGGAAATCCTAAAACAGCGCCTGACACCGAAGAATACCATACCACTGATGATGACCACGGAAGAGAGATGGGCCGCAATTGCAACGTACGCTGCCCGGGTCATGCGACGCCCTAGAATTGAAGTGCGTGCGAGAAGTAGAAGCCAATAAAGGCGTAAAGGAGGAGGGCTAGAATAGCCCCGCTACCCCACCTAACGAAGTAATGCCTGACGGCGGTACCGTAGGTGGGGCGAGGGACGAAGGGTTTTAGTGGGTATTATCTATGGATGAGTCCCACACGAATCGGCCCGGACATGAGAGTCTGGGTCGAGGGTGCGTAAATGCATTTCCCCGTCGTTAAAAAAACACTCGCACTCACATACACACACTCACACACACACTCACACACACTTACACTCACACGCACACTCGCACTCACACACACACTCGCACTCACACACACACTCGCACTCACACACACTCGCACTCACACGCGCACTCACACGCACTCACACACACACTCGCACTTACACACACTCGCACTCACACACACACTTACATACTCTCACACATACTCTCTCACTCACACTCACACTCTCTCACACTCACACTCTCTCACACTCTCTCTCACTCACACACTCTCTCACTCACACTCACACTCTCTCACTCACACTCACACTCTCTCACTCACACTCACACTCTCTCACTCACACTCACACTCTCTCTCACACTCACACTCTCACTCACACTCACACTCTCTCACTCACACTCACACGCTCTCACTCACACTCACACTCTCTCACTCACACTCTCTCACTCACACTCTCTCACTCACACTCTCTCACTCACACTCTTTCACTCACACTCACACTCTCTCACTCACTCTCACACTCTAACACACTCACACTCACACTCTCTAACACTTTCACACTCATTATCTCTCTCTTACTTTCTCTCTCTCTTTCTCTCTCTGGTGCATTTTCCTTACTCCTTTCATTAAGCCATCTTTCTTCCTAAGTCATTAGCAGTCGGCGGACGTTTTAGGAATTTCCCGCGTACCCAATGCAATGTCTTCCCCATTCCACAGTCACCGCATGTGTCCACTCCCCTTCCCTGCCAGCCCTGGTCGCTGTAGATAGTGCGCCGAGTATTTTTAGAAACTGTTTTTACGTCGTGGTTTTAAATGCACAATCTCCTTTATCCTCGCTGCAAAGCACAAATATTAGTATTGCAAACACTTTCTACTTTGCGTCAGTAACCCCCACCGATGTCACTAAAATCATTTTAAGTCTAAAATCAAACGCCTCTGGTTCCGACGGAATCAATGCAATGTTATTCAAGTTCGGAGCTGAAGTAGCACTCCCAGCAATTGAAGACAAAATAAATTTCTTGCTAATGAGCGGCGAATTTCCCTCGGCCTGGAAGTCAGCACTAGTCCATCCTCTCCCTAAAAGGGCCAATCCTTTGACGCCTGTTGATTACGGCCCCATCAGTATCTTGCCAACATTATCAAAAGTTCTCAAAAAGATCGCCAGGAAACAGATTGATCATCACCTTCAAAATTTTAGTATGTTGAACAAAAACTAGCCAGGGTTTAAACCGGGTAAAAGCACGAGAACTGCACTCCTCACTGTAATTGAGGACGCCAGGAATGCAATGGACAACGGTTAAATCACAATTCTCGATTTTAGCAAGTCATTCGATTCTGTCGACCACGATATTTTGTTAGCAAAGTTAAAAAACATTGGATGTGCCACATCCACGATTAAATGGTTCTCCAGTTATCTATCTGACCAGCTACAAAAAGTTGTGTGCGATGACAGTGTGTCGTGAGCATTACCATTCGCACGCGGCGTTGCACAGGACTTAGTGTTAGGACCCCTCGCGTTCCTTATTTACGTTAATGATATAGGCAAGTCAACAAAAAAATGTTTTCACCACATGTACGCTGATGATTTCCAATTGTATATTAGCGGACCCCTCTCTCGCGTTTTCGAACTTGTTCAAAAATCAACGATGACCTACAAATGTACACGTAAGCTTCCGCGGCTCGAATCCATAAATTCTCGGCTATCCGGGAATTCTCCGGCTATAATGTTCTTGTTTCTTCTTTTTTTTGTACATTTTCACACGCATTCATTCTTGGCTATTTACAATCACATTCATTCATTCATTCATTTATACCCACAGCACTATTTACACTGCATTTTGATGGCCACGGCGATCGCCACTGCGGCGCTTTTTTTTCAGTTTTCCCCCCTCGGTTTTCCCCACTGCGGCGCTACGCGCCCGGTGATTTATACTATCCTGCCTGGGCTCTCGGGAGGGCAGGTGCGCTGTGATTGGCGGAGAGATCTCTCTGATTGGCTGGCGGTCTGGGCCAACCTGGGCCTTGCGCCAGACGTCCCCGTGGTCGGACGGTGTTAACAGTCCCCTGCCGGTCCCGAATAGATGGTAAGAGAGATTTCCAGGCTTGGTTAAGAGAGAGACCTGCGTCCGCGTTGATGTTTTGCGGACGTCTGTGTATTTCTAATGCCTCTTTTATGCGTCTTGGCCAGTATCGGTTTTCCTTGTGCAGGAGCCGAGTCTTGTAGAAGTCAATCCCGTAATCTCCGAGTGGTACGCAATAGCCGAACGGTTAATGCTGTTCTTGTTGTAGTGGGCGATGTGTTCTTTGAGTCGCTCGGACACAGTACGCCCGGTCTCGCCAATATACGTCCTGCCGCAGCTGCAGGGAACTTCATAAACTCCTACCGACTGGAGAGGAGGTAACGCATCTTTAATGTGTACCAAGGCGTTGTGCAGCTTGTCGGGCGCCGTGAACACTGTACGGATGTTGTTCTTTCGTAGTAATTTACCCACACGATCGGTGACACAGCGGACGTAGGGAATCACGGCTAATCTGGAGCGGGCACTCTCCTCTGTCCCCGAAGAAGCGTGACGGTATTCGGCGTTGCCGCGGCCTTCAGAGCCACGCGCCCGTCGGTACGGCTGCAACCTCCGAAGTGGCCCGGTAAGCACTCGTTTGATCGCTGTTTGGAAATAACAGTTGGTCCTGAAAGTGTGTTCGAGCTTCTGAAGCTCTACGGGAAGAGAGCGCTCATCACACACCTTCACAGCTCTTGTGGCCAGTGTCTTCAGTACTCCTAGTTTTATTGATGTATGGTGGTGTGAATCCGCGTGTAGATATCTGTCCGTGTGCGTCGGTTTTCGGTAGACCGCGTGCCCCAAGGTGGCATCTTCGCGTTTGCTAACGAGGACATCTAAGAACGGCAGACAGTGTGAAGGTGTGTGACGCACACGGACAGATATCTACGCAGATTCACACAACCATCCATCAATAAGACAAAGACACTAAGACGAAGCCTGCCTAAAGGTGTAACGGATATGATTGCATCCTTTCTCACAAACCGCACCTTCGTGGTCAAAGTGGGAAAAGCGAGATCCTCAAAAAGCGCGGGATTTTTGCCGGAATCCCCCAAGGCTCCGTGCTCTCCCCGCCACTGTTCTCGCTATATGTCAATGGCATACCACAGATACCACGGATTAGGCTATTCCTGTATGCTGACGACATAGCAGTCCTAGCAAGAGGAATGAACCTGAATCATAAACTAAAAACACTACAAAAACAGATGAACCTGACTCTGAAGTGGGCACAAGAAAACCACTTGACTTTCTCAGCGGAAAAGTCTCAGGCAATCTGCTTCTCTCGCCGCAAACACAAACACACAAAGCGTTTCACCCCGCCCAAGCAAATCAAAATCGGAACGCAAAATCTCAAATGGGCGCCTAAGGCAACTTACCTGGGTGTCACTTTCGACCGGAGCATGCGCTGGCACTTACATGTCAGACGAATCCGCTCGAAACTTCACCTAAGGGTCCGTCTTCTAAAACCTCTCCTCAAGGAACCTTCTCTACCCTTGGATCTTCACCTGGCACTCTATAAAACGTGCTGCCGACCTGTGGCCACCTACGCCGCGGCGACGTGGTGGACCACAGCACAGAAGTACCAAGGACACTCTTGAGATAATTCAGAATAGAGTTCTGAGACTCATAGCTCGCCCTCCGTTTCGGAAACGACTGAAAGTATTGAGGAAGGAACTTGATATCGAGTCCTTCACTAAATGCTTGAGACGGCTATCATTCAATGAAGCCTACCATGCCTTTCAATCAGACGAAGCTCCGGCTACGCTAAACATTTTTCAGAAACATGTTCTTACCATAGGGCATAGACGACTCCCCTCAGACATACTAAGGGCATAGAGCGAAACACAAACTAAAATGACATAGTCACAAACATGACTAAACAAATCTCCTAACTGGCAAACAACTAAGGTCCGTCGCGAACCTATACAATCAATTTACACCTAGCAATAAAACGCAAAAGGCGTGTGCACTGCAATTTCGATCAAGTATCATCTGATCAATACGATCATAATGCGATCGAATCACCACACCGACCTTCGGCTACGCAGAAAAAAAAAGCCGCAGTGTCACTGCCCTGAGGAAGCCTGCGATATGTCAGGCGAAACGTCGGCACCCCAGCCAACGACGCGGCGTCTCCCGGATTGCCGAGAATTGATGACCTACATAGTCTCCCCTGTTGGTCGTCTTCAATAGGACTACTGCTAATCCCCAATATATCTCAGTGTCTTGTAATCGGCTCCAGAAACTCCCTAAAAAATACCTCCCTATCACTTTCCGCTCTTGCTGATATTTGCATAAATGAAACTCCTCTACCGTGGGGTAACGACGTGAAAAATTTAGGCGTGCAAATGGATAAAACTCTAAACTGAAATGTACAAATTGATAAAATCTGTCAAAAAGTGTTCGCGTCCCTGCATGTTTTGAAACGCATGCGTACTGTTTTACCTACAAAACTCGTCAGATCTTGGTACAATCCCTCCTTATGCCTCATTTTGATTACTGTGATTTCCTATTGACTGACATAAATTTAAAACAGCAACGTAAATTACAAGTAACCCAAAATGCATGCATTCGTTTTATTTTCGACCTTCAAAAATACGATCACATTTCTACTTTATACGCTGATTCTAAAATTCTTACCGTTGATAAAAGGCGTTTACTTCACTGCCTTCTTCTTCTCGACAAGGTTTTAGAATTATTATTTTTATATTTATATAAATTTATTTCACCATCAGAAATCAAGTATCTCTCACTAGTAACTCCTAAATTATCTAATGAATATCTATTATCAAATGGCCATGATCTAATATCAACTTTTTTATTAAAACGCCTTCCCGTAAAAGTAATCGTGTGTATTACAGCAATATTTAATGCCGCTTTGAGACAAATGCACTTCCCTGATAAATGGAAACATGTCCACATTATTCCCATTCTGAAGCCAGGGAAAGCTCAAAATCATCCCCCCAAGCTATCGCCCGTTTAGTTTGTTACCCACAATGGGAAAGTTATTTGAAAAATTTGTACTCTCTAGGCTAAATTCTTACCTCAGCTCAGTCAATACCATACTACCTCAACAGTTTGGATTCCAACCCCTTTTGTCCACGTATCATCAAATCTTACGCTTAACTGAAGATATTATCAAAGGATTTCATGACCACAATCATACTGCTGCAGTTTTTCTAGATGTAGCCAAAGCGTTCGATACTGTCTGGCACTCAGGGTTAATTTTCCAGCTCCGTAGTGTAGGTACTCCATTATATCTTTCACGCATCATTGAAAGTTTTCTTTCAAACCGAACATTTTCTGTACGTCCCCCTGGAGCTCTCTCCACACCTTTCACCATCAAAGCAGGAGTACCTCAAAGATCCACTCTCTCCCCCACTTTATTTAATGTCTACTGTTTCGAATATACCAAGCCCCCAAATATATCCAATCACCCAAAATACTGCAATAGCTCTGTTTGCTGATAACACAGTACTTTATTCCTCCAATAGCAATCTTCAATCTGCCGTGAAATATCTGCAGCATCACCTCTCATTATTTTCCAACTGAGCCAAAAAATGGCACACTGAAATAAATCCAAATAAAAAGCCAGGCAAAAATATTTACCCTCCGTAGACCAGACGTCCATCCAAATCTTACATACTAATCACTAAACATTACCTGGCTCCCCCCTCAATAAAACTGTCAAATATCTTGGAGTCCTATTCGATTAAAGGCTTACATGGCGGAAAAATATAAAACACCGAATAGCTAACCTAGTAGAGACCATCAATTATATCAGATTCTAAAAATCATCCCCCCTACAACTACATGTTGCTATTCACCTCTATAAAGCAAATATACGACCCATACGTTCCTATGCTTCCCAAGTCTGGGCTGACAGCCAAAACAAACATCAGCAAGATTCAAATTTTTCAAAATAGATTCTTACGCACCATCACAAAGGCTCCCTGGTACATTCCGAATGCGCTGTTACATAATGAACGTGACATTACTCCAATCTCCGTCCATTTCTACCTCTTATCCGTAAAATTATATTCCAAAATATTAAAGATCCCTTCAGCTATTCAATTTCACATATGTAATCAAAATCCTCTCCGCAAATGGTTAAAAAGTAAGTTACCGAGAGAGTTTTTCGATCCCCCATAGACATAAATCGATTAGTCTTTTCTCATTATTAACTACTATATATAACCACTGTATTGTATTATATCTAACACTAAAATTTCTGTTTATAATGTCTCAAGATTCTTGTATATAAAGCATATTAATGTATTCTTCTTATGCGGCTGCAGCGTGCCAATGGCAAAGCTAGAATAAATTTTTAAAAAAAGGTGTTGTCGTCAATTGATTTTTCGATATCAGTGACCCACACAACATGTACCCTGACTACAGTGTTCGAGGAAGTAATTTACTATACAAGTATATAGATGCAAGATTTATCCACTGTTTGGTTACCAGCGTCCAGCAATAAGAGTTTTTCGGTCGAAAATTCGCCGTTTTTTCCCGCAGCATTACAATACTTTATACAGCGTAAGCAGTATCGAGAAATTAAAAATTTGGAATAATGAAGCTTTTCCCAAATCCTTATTGTTGGATTCTCTCGACAATCATTGACAGTATCCATTATTCTCGCTCTCAGTTTTAATTGTCGCTGTATGTAGGCGGTAAATGTGATTATTCTATTTGCGATATTTATACTCAAATTTGTTTTATGTGATTTATTTCTTGAGTGCTCTAAATCCTTTACCAAATATTTGTTGTCGATCCATATCAAATGAACTATCGATTGTCAGTTTTCGTAACCGAGAAAATATCGTAGCCACACTCGCAAATTTGTACTAAATAAGATTTAATAAGATGTGAAATATTGAACTTTTTCGCACAAAATGGGCAAACACATATTGCTGATAAATGTTGAAAAAAATTGAATTACTTACGTATTTTGAACATGTAACATCATTTTTGTAAGGAGATACCGAAAAGGGGGCATTGCCGTAAATAAAAACAATACCTTTTCTTGCCGATAACTTTAAAAGGATGAATTTTATAAGAAAACCATACATGAATTTTCGTGTAAAAAATTTCGTCTTGTTTAATTTTGTATGGAACATTATTTTCTATAGGATTGATAATGATGGAGATATATACAGAAAACGTACAAAAGTCACCTTTAAACGCCCTCACCCACTCCACCCACACTTTAGGAATTTTTGCACAATGAGCGATAAGTACAAACGAACCGGATTTTTTTCATATGATCTGTTTAATTTGAGTGGGCTAAATATCAAATTGGAACACAGTATCTGCAATGGTGCTGGGGACTTTCCCCAGAACGTTAAAAATGATTAAATAAATTGTTTTTTAGAATATATTAAAAATAAAATTAATTATTTTATATTATTATTATTGCAGTTATTTTACATTGTGACAGCTTTAGTAGGATAGCGTTAAGACATTAATTTTGTGAAATTGTATTTAAGTAGTATGTAAAAAGTGGATATGTAATTGCGTATTTTTACGGTAAAACCAGAAATACTTATTCGTATTCTTGAAATACATAATAAATATTATATTCCATTCTGTATTTTTTCGTCCACGTGTCAATTTAACGGAATATGGAATAATTTAAAGGAAAATATCATCGGGCATTTTCAATGAGCTGGGTTATGATGGAGATCTGTTGAACTTGTATTTCTACGGATAGAGATAATAGTTTTGTGATAATGTTACGATAACCAAAATAAAGATTACATCTCTCTCCACCTCAGTACTTTAGATGGTTAAGAATGGTGTAAAACGCCGCTGCCAGGAAAAGGGTCAAAAGCGAAGGTTTTTTTCTCTAGAACTCAAATTACCGCAATGTTTTCGAAACTGCTGATGAAGGCACATTTCCGGATGTATGAACAAAATTTGATCTCGGACAAACATTTCGAAAAAAAGCGATTTGGCTAAAATAGTTTAATTTAATGAATGAGCTTACTCAACTTTCACAACAATTTCTTGTTACATGAGAAGTAAAAACCAAAGTGCTGATAACTGAATTGTTTGCTGATTTCATGTCACTCTCTTTGAGATTGAGTATGGTTTAGAAATAATAATAATAATAATAATAATAATAATAATAATAATAATAATAATAATAATAATAATAATAATCGATCCGATGCTCGAGATCGCTAAGGCAGTAGAGTCGTAGCGGTCTTCTGATTGTGTATGTTTGTGATTGCGGTTGTTGTAATTGTGTGTTTGCGATTGAGCTGTGTGCTTTACACAGAAATTTATAATAGGTGAATCTTTAACGAAAATAAAATTAATATTCAATAATAATAAAAATACACCAACGAATGCATTATAATGATAGGTGACGTAAATAATGATAGAATTTCATTCATCTTAATTCGATACTTCTAAAAAAACTAGGGAATTATTTGATCAATCAAGCACTTGTGAAATTAGATATTTAAGTCTCAAAAATAAATCGGAATGACAAAGAAATACATCTCGTGTGTCCGTTCCGAAAACTGTTTTCTTCTTGTGCTTCTACACATACCGTCATCAGAAATGAAATGTGGAAGGAAAAGGTCGTCAGAATTGCCTCATGTCAGAAAACTGAACTGTCCTTCGCTTCATGGGAGATTCCAAATTTTAAAAAAAGAAACATTGCAGAGAAACCATACTTACAATAGAATCAATATAATAATATCGCAATCAAATTACGTCCAAGAAAAAAACCTTACCTGACTCGTTATGAAACTAAGGCCCACTGTGAGATGCCGCGCGGGATTTGAGGCCCGGGTCAGTCCTGGAGGATGCGTGTTGAAGGAGTTCCATGCGCAGCGTGTTGAGCCGTGCAAGTCGCTGGGGCCTCTGGAGTAAGTAGGCAGCATGCATCCACCTCAGAGATGCTCGTCCAGCAGACTGAGCGCGCTGGCCAATATCCTCAGAGCGGCTGATAAGATCTGCGGAGAGAGGGAACCCCGGCCGCCATCTGTCGGTCACTGACAGTAGTGTTCCAGAACAGTCCCGCATGCCGACAACCCCACCCACCTTCGCCTGTCATCATCGTCAAAGTAGTTTTCATCCGGACACAGATTGCCGCCGCTTATCGTGCTCAGCGCTTGTGCTGCTACACTTATGATGTTCAGGACGGAAATTGTCCCCCTCAGTGGTGGGACAAAGTTTTAAAAAATATATTAAACATTTAATTTCGTGGATCTTGTTCTACAATAATTAGTTTTTTCTATATTTTGAGAAGAAATTTAACAATAACAAATCGAACAATAATTTTATTAAGCTGAGCTAATAACATACATTAATAAATCGGTAAACTTTAGATCAGCATTATGTAACACGCTGGATAATGTTCAGCGTTACTGTGAATATCGTATTAGTAAATCATCATTCAATTATATAGCTTTTAAACTTTATTTACTTAACAGTTTCGGGCCTAAAACTACGAGACATATAATACTACAAATGACTCCCGAAAAGAAAAATTATTTCGCGTTTATTACACACTTATGATAATTGGTCGAATTTCAAAATATAAAACAAAATCCAAGCAGCTACAGTATATTATATTATATACATATCTTATATTTACATGAAATGCATCAAATACATATTGTGAGCAATACAGATTATTAACCCTACAATTGCACACTGGCATCTACTGAACCCTATCAACATTTAAAATTTACACCGAGTGAAAAGACAGCCCCATAGGACTTTACGTAAATTTGAATTTCACCGTTTGTTTACCTTCATTCTACTAACAGTCTCAGTTGGTGTCAATACTTCGCCGAAAATAGAACGAAATTCGTTGGTAGTGCAACTTGGTTCTTTCGGAACCAGTATGTAGTTTCTAATTGTTCCGCAAACAATCAAATAGAGTACAATTCTTTCTATAATGTTTTTCTGATGGGTCAATAGGAATTCACAACAATTTTCTTCCATCTAATTGTAGTGTGATGATTTCAAAGTGTATTCGTAATTATACTGTTGAAACCTGAAGAAAGGTTAGAAGAGAATAAAATTGATACTTTTTTGATTTGATTGAATTTTTGCAAATACTTTCAAATACTTAAACTAATTTTCAATGGAGTATCTTAATTAAATAAATGCCCATTTAATAAATTGAAAAGTGCATCACAATTGAAATGAAATTGAATGTAATAGTCTAAAAAATATATTTATTGTAATGTAACATATTGTTTAGAATTGTAAAGAACATATGATGAAATAAATTATTTCCAAATTTCTCAGCGTTTTTAATATTCCGAATGCCTAAAAATAGATGCTTCTCACGAAACGTTTCGTGGGTCCGCGGTGCGATAAAAATCACGTGGTTTTCAGCATTCATTCTAATCTGTGGAAGCGTACACGGCAAACGGAAAACTTTAGGCAGTTGTCCATGTAGTAAAACGATTTTCTTTTACGAATCTTCTGAAAAAGACGAAATTTGTCAACACTGCCAAACGTACGGATTCAAAAACGGCACCGATTTACTAACTTTTCTGTAGTTCTTGCGTGAACATACAGTGTGTTAAGAGACCAAAAACTGCGCGTTTAGAATTTCTGAAAATGTGAGAATATGAAAATAGGCAAATGACTTTGAGTAAAACTGTTTATTGTATTATATATTTAATGTATGTTTTTCCCTTATAATGTAACTAATAAATGCTATGTGTTGAGGCTGGGAAATATTGCTTTGATGACTGGGAGAGCATTTGCAGAAACTGCACCGATAAGTCCTGTCCATCGCCCTACTGTGTTCTTGTCAGAAGAGATCCCAAAAAACATGGATTCCCCTACGTGTTGAAGGATTTTTTTTCTATATTTAGCTACTGGATTTATCCACTTTTTCGTTAGCAGAGCCCCGTAATAAGATTTTTTCTGCCGAAAATCGTTTTTCCGCGGAGCATTACATAAGTTTCCCTCTACACCGTACGAGAAAGTAATACGCGAACCTCTTATCCCAACTGAATATTGATGGTAATATTCAATGTTATTATAATAATTTCACTTTTCTGTTATTATAAACGCGAATCTATTGTTTTAATCAAAATTTTAGTTTCATTATTATAACAAAAAAGTGTCATTGTATTTTGGACAACAGAACAATTTTCATAACAAATGTATAATAAACACTACAATAAATTCAGATAATAGTTGTGGTCATTTTGAAAGTGTATTTATAGTAAATTCGATTTAAAATACGATAAAAAATTTAATAATGTTTTTTTTAATTTTCGTAACTACAGCTCAGCAATCGAAAAAATCTGAAAAAAATCACGAATTGTGTTTTGAGAGAGAGTTTTTTCAAGCCTTTTCCAGGGTTAAAAAACAGTAAAAAAGTTTTTGAAAATTCCTCTCTCCCTTTTTTTTTCAAACATTTGCGTTTGAATTTGGCGCTAAGAAAATATTAATTCTTTTTTTCTTGTAGTATATATTATTTTCTTTTTTTTTAAATCAGATAAATTACTAAGTTGAAGAAAAAAATAAACAAGACGCTTCTGAGGGGTGGTGTGGTTGATAGGACGGGGGCGGAGAAACTTTTCAAAATTCCTATTTTTATGGTATAATGTAACTATTCATGTCATTTGATTTAGGGGAACTTTTCACCATCTTACGTGGGGGGTCCTTTATCTCCAATACAAGATCCGAAATCCCGCCTCTAAATGATGAGAAGAATATTTTTTGAAGAACGATCGTAATCTTCTGTACGTGTTTTCAAATATAAATGGTTGTTCAAAACAAATGCCCTGATGTTTAGATTTTATACCTAGCATTTCCATTTTGGATGTTTCTATATTTCAAAAAGTTGTGTTCTAATATTGAAATTGCCAATGAAAGCTTAAATAACTATTTTATCCTTTGGGGTGAGTCCATATTCGAAATGTTGGCATAGGAATGAATCAAAATAATTATTTTAGGGCTTTATAATAATCTGCAACATGGTGGTAAAATAAAAGATCGTAAACTTCAAACAAATATTTTTTTTACTCTAAGAAATATATATGTACGGGATAGTTTGCCTAGAGTATATGTGAGGTTTTCTGGATATCCTAGTTTTCGCAAGTAGGGTGCATCCCCATTTCTGGAAAGTTGATTTCCGGGTGTTGTAATGTAGCAGAAACATGTTTTTGATGTTACTATAGAACCCAAAAGTATGGTAAAACATTTTTTAGATTTTAAGAAATTAGGATGGTTAAATTTTTTTGCTCTCGAAGTTAGGAGAGAGTTTCAAAATTTTGAAAAGTGGAAGAAATTTAAAGAATCGATTACCTTTACCTTTGAAATTTAAAGAATTCGATTACCTTTGTATAGTTTTCTGCATAATACATTGCTGCCGATAGCCACGTACACAGCCGCGTCACTATACGTTGTGGAGGCAGCTGTATTTCCATTTGAATATAACAACTCGATTTGGTGCTTTCAAGAAGACCTTTGCTGAAGAATTGTTGTTGACAGTAGAATGCTCGTCCCGAATCTTTGCAGCTTCTCGGTAGAGTTCATCGCGAGACCGGTGACGTGGAGCATACGAAGATGGAACGCCTTTAGACTTTCGCCCGTTTTTAGCATAAGCTGCACTGTCGGCCATAAACTATCGCAGCCTCTCCTTCTCCTTCTGACCGTATTCATAGCATAACTCATTGCAATTGATATTGGATAGTGGTCGGTTCATTGAAGTTCGATGACATGGGATTTACTGGGTTCCTTAGCAGTCACTTTGTCCTCAACTACGGCGGCAATGTATGCTGGC
Organism: Gryllus longicercus; assembly: GCA_038098605.1. Classification (NCBI taxonomy): domain Eukaryota; kingdom Metazoa; phylum Arthropoda; class Insecta; order Orthoptera; family Gryllidae; genus Gryllus; species Gryllus longicercus. The sequence goes on from JAZDUA010000238.1 coordinate 1,719,534, forward strand.
GGATTGACCTCGTACTATCCGAGTAATTATTTACCATCAAAAATCTAACTTTTATCCTTCGACATTTTATCTATTTATTTACTTTAACCATTATCTTGTTTATATGCTGAGGTCCATCCGACTATAGAAATGTGTTTTTGTGGGTAGACGGGATTCGCGGTTACGAAAATTTACGTAATAAATTTATTTAGGGTTCTAAAATTTTCCTTATCATTACAACAAATAATAATACCTATTATTCAAATCAATCAAACATTATAATTTAATACTCTTCTGCTTCAAATAAATAAAAACATACATAGCACTTTTTATAAAAATAACAGCAAAACTACAATAATAACCTTTATACATTTAACTATTCTCATTCAAACTCCCCTTGCATGCATGGCCATTTACCCCGAAAAAATTAATAAATAATAATATTAATTGAAAAATTATTAAAATCTACAACACGTCTTCAACAACACAAATCTACAACCGTCTTCTTACGAATACAATACTCGTTTTACTTAATGTCCCTTTTTCGTCCCTTTCCTGTTCTGTCCGCTGTCTTGTTGGCCGTCGAATTTCGCGTACATTTTAAATTCCATTTCTACATCATCCTCTTACACCATTATTTATCACTTTTACAATTCTCCATTCCTCACGCTCCATTTCTACTTCTACATCGTACGTCTGTTTACCATCAACAAACCAACTAATCCTATTATCACTACTACAGGTAACATTATACATCCATCCAATCGTCACCGCATCGGAATCCGTTTTGCCCTCTTGTTCATAACATTTACTATTCTTTTGTTCTTCTAAGAAGCGCAGTACCGTACCCATATACGTTTCCCCTTAGTTTTACTGCACTAATTTCCCCCTTTCTCGCATGCTTTCTCATTTCTGATAGGCTCATCCCGTCTAAGCTTCTTACCTATAGTGCGTCCGAGGTTAAGAATGAAGTATAGCGCCTTATGGGCTTTTCTGGTAAATAAACATACCCCCTGTTTTTAAGATTTTCAAACTGTATTCTCAATAACATAATTTTTCATCACAACAATTACATTGGTAAAATAATACCCCAAATACATTATGTATTTGCCACAAATCGTGTTAAATATCCTTAGAATTTATTATTTTGGGAAGGAAGGGATACGTTTGGCTGTTGGATCAGCCATCGCTGCGGTGCCTCGTCCTTCAGCAGCCGTATCATACTGTTCTCGGAAAGTTCACGTTCCTGTTGTTAAGCTGTGCTCGTTCACCTATGTATAGTTGTGTTATGTTTTTGAAGTTTATTTTAATCGCGTCAAAGGTAATCATAATTTCAATTACTTTTCTTCAGTTTGTTTTTTATTTTGCGATAAATTTATTAATTTACAATTTTTTTAAATGTAATTTCTTTTTCTTTGCAAACTTAATTTAGAATGTATGATCCAACAACCGTAAAGCGCAAGAATGATAAGGTGCTCTATAGCCGAAAAACACAAATGATTCTTATTTCTAACTATTTAACTATAATCGAACGAGATTCATACTACATTCCTCCCGGGATATAACTTTTCGCTCACCTGACGTGAGGCAGCTCGCTTTCCCATGAATCAAATCAATTTGTTCCCATTGGGGCCGACTTATTTTGTCGTCAAAGAATTTTTAAATAATTTGTTTGGTAATCAAAACTTATTATTAAGTAGTCTTCCCGCAATACGGCGAAAATAATGTGCAATTTTAACAAAATACAAAAACATGATTTTCTCAATAAGGGTTCCAATTTTTTTCTAAAAAATTGTTAGGGATAGTGCTAAATGTACTCTATAATATGACATACGAATATCCCATATTGTTCTATTTTGTTGTTTTTAAATTACTGAAATTTAATTGTTTATTTGCTTCTCACGTTGTTAATATTTACATTTTCGGCAATTAGTTCACATTGGCCTCACTCTCACTCACATACACTCTCAAAACATTTGCAAACAACCCACAGAAAGGTGACGCCGGTTTTTTGGCGCCCACCCGAAGAGGGCTCACATGCCTTTTCTCAAAGAATGGGAAAAGCAGTTGAGAGAGATTGGTTCTGATCATTCTCGAAACGGTCTTTTCAAACTCCAAAAAGCATTCACTTCAGTGCCTAATACCGCAACCGCCATACGTGACCACGACAATGCTAAGGGTAAACAAGCATACCTCTTCTCAGATCAAGCCAAGCAGAATTCTCTGCCGACATGCTTGGAGGCTGTTGGTTAGTTAACAACACAACACAAGCGATAGAAGAGCAGAAATCGGACGATAGCGCCAATACACTTACACATTGTACAGTCAAAGACGTTTCGGCTACAATTAAATGCTTGCGTTGTCGCAAGGCGCCTGACCCTAACCGGATAGTTCCATCCGTTCTTAAGGAGGTCCTACTGGTCATAAACACGGAGCTTACGCGAATCTACAACAGCTGCATTACACAGTGGAACTTCTAGAAAATTGGAAATTCGCAATTATCTCCATGCTTCCGAAACCCGGTAAGGATCTCACGATCGCTGCGAGCCACAGGTCAATCAGTCTCCATTGTGTTATGGGGCAGGTATTCAAGAGGCTTCTACTCGCGCGAATTCTGCCACCTGCTCTATCGTAGAACCTCATCCGAGATGATCAGTTTGCCTTCAGACCGGGCCATTCCGCATCACTACAAGCACTTAGCATGGCTCAGCAGATTTCCGCCGATCTGTTACTTACACAAGATGTACCTGTCAAATCTCTTCACATGGTGCAAGCCTTTGACAAAGTGCCACACAGTACACTCATTACAAAACTTCGGCGCTGCCTTTCACAAGTCGTAACCAAAATAGTTAAGTCTTTCTTTACAAACCGAGCATTCGTGGTCAATGAGGGTAAAGCGAGATCCTCAAAGCGGAGGATTGCGACTGGAGTCTGTCAGGGCTCCTTTCTCTCTCCGCTACTGTTCTCGCTGTATGTCAATGACATCCTACATAAACGACGAATGGGGCTATTCCTTTTCGCTGATGACATAGCCGTATTATCAAGAGGAGTAAAGCTAGACCACAAATTGAAAATACTTTAAAAACAGATTAACCTTACGCTGAAGTGGGAGGAACAAAACCACTTGACTTTCTCAGAAAATTTGCAAGCAATCAGTTACACCCGCCGCAAAAACAAATACACTTAAGGTTTACCCACCAAAACAAATTACACTTGGCACACAAAAAGTGACACGGGCGCCTAAGGCAACTTATTTAAGCGTCACATTTTATCGAAGGATGCGCTGGCACTTACATGTCAGGCAAATTCGATCAAAATTACAGCAAAGAGTTCGACTCTTACCTCTTTTGCGATAACCTACACTCTCCTTGGAACTTCGCTTGGCACTCTATAAAACGTGTTGCTGACCTTCGGCCACCTACGCTGCAGCAACGTGGCACTGCGGCAACAATTAGCTTGACACATCCTCACTATAGGACAAGACAAGCACTCCCCTCTAATATTGTGAGGGTGTAGTGCAACACAGTCGATTTGGTTATTGACTAAGGTCCGACGCGAACCCACACCAGCCACTTACACATAGCAGTAAAGCGAGAAAAGCGTGCGAAATGCAACACAACTACAAACACACAAACCTTCGGTACCAAAAGACACAGAGTTTGACGTATTAGTTTTCTATTTTCTTTGGTGTCGGCTAGATATTTGGACTGGCCAAATACTCTTGCCAGCTGCCAACTATCGCCGCCCAAAGTACTTTTTTTATATTTTCACAAATTTTTGGTTTCGCAATAGTAGAACGTAACCATGCTGCCGCCCTTAAAAGGGCCGGCGCGGCGGAAGCAGAGACAGAGTTCTCTCGGCCTTGGGCTGTCTCTGGTCTTGTGGAAGTGTTGTGTCGTCCGGAAGGACTGACCTGAGACCTGACCTGTGCAGACTACCACCTTCTTTCACTGGTCCGGCTGTCTGGCGCTGCATCATGTAAGTTCCTGGCTGCATTACTCATAACGGTGAAGGATAATGCACAACATTTAAGTTCAATAAATTAGTTGTGTCGTTTACTTAAGGTCTCGTTATTAACCCGTCCCTCCAGGCGCGGATCCAAGGGGAGGGAAATGAGGAAAATTTCCCCTCCCAAAATTGTTCAGAAACTATTATTTTAATTTGTCATGAAACTTTCAAGAAAAATATTTTCGTATAAATATTGAAACGAATAAAGTTGTATCGCAACCTGAGCTGAGTTTACCCCGCTCATTCTACGTATATACTAATAAAAGTGAATTTAACGACATGTAATCGACATTGATTCCACAAAAAGTAATGCATGAGTAGATTCGAAATTTTTACAGGTCCTTCATCAGGATTTGTCGCGGTGCCCATGCACGGTTTGATAAAGATTAATTCAACACAAATGCAGAAAATAAAAAATTTAAATAATGTGGTGGTAGATCCATCACAATAATTTTTTTTTTTTTTTTGCCTATCACTAAGATAGTCTTTGTTTCTAATATATTCCGCCAGAGGCCAGTAGCAGTGTGCAAGATCGCCTAATAATATTGTACAAGTTTTAAAATATAATTGTTAAACCGCGTTAAACCATTAAATGAACATTTTGTAACACCATTGTTATCTTTTTTCAAGAAAGTTATTTTGTCAAGAAACATTTTGTAACACCATTGTTATCTTTTAGCAAGAAAAATTAAAATCGTAATACACTGTAGGTGGAGTGTGTGTCGTCGTCTCAAAGTGCAGTGGATGTCTTGTGTAGTCAATGAGCAGTGCAAGTCTTTGTTTACAAGTTTTCAACGACAGTCCTCATGGTCGAAGGCTAGAAGGTACATGTATTTGTGGAAATATGCCACCTACATGCGATCAATTGAGGCTTAGAAGGCAAACCTACGCTGCGAATAGAGCAGGGGAATCCTTGGAAGCAGCTCAAGCAAGAAGGGAAAGATCCAGGTTGGCCGCATGGTTAAGAAGGGTAAGAACAAGAGAGAATGTAGTTGGGTTTTTTCTCCTTTATTTTACATACTACATTACATTTACATAATGTAGTTTTTAGTGCATTCTATATTTCCTATCTATTCTTGCAATCTATTTATATTTCCTACTTTTTCAAAAGCATATCAACAAAATATTTCAAAATGCTATCGATTCTTGCAAATGTTGCATTTCATATCATACTACCATTGCATATTGTTTTTATAGTGTATTGGTGTTAATGCATGTATATAACAAAATGTGTGTATAGTGAAGGATGAATGCAATGTATTTTCGTGGATTACTGACATTTATTGAGATTTGCGTATGCTTCCGCAGAAGTCACTCACAAGTGGAATATGCTCTGGGATTACAGAAAATACATCTCAATATTTGCCCTGGAGAGAAAAACTGAATGTATATTTGCATACGACTCAACTACAACTCTGATACATTTGTGAGTATTGGGAATATGAGTGCAATATGTATTAACTGCAAGGTTTTAATGCGGGAAAATGGAGCTCCAGGTTTGTGTTGTAAAAATAGAAAAGTGCCCCTAAAAGAAATAAATGGTCCACCTGAGCTTTTGATAAGTTTGCGATGTGGTAATAATTCTGATGCACTGCATTTCCATAAATTCATTAGATATTACAATTCATGTTTTCAAATGACATCATTGGGGTTGGGTAGAATTGCGGAGAAACGATATATGCCCCATTTTAAGATCCAGGGCCAAGTTTATCATAGGATAGGAAGTTTGCTTCCTGATTTCAATAAAAATCATATATTTCTGCAAATTTACTTTATGAGTGATCACTCAAATTAAGTTCAAAGAAGATGTAACGTAACAAACAAGACCCTCAATTGTGAAAGATATTCAGTCCATGCTTCATGGAGACAATAAATGTGTTAAAGATTTCAAATGTTCTTTAGAAAGCATATCTTTTGAACACAAGATTGTTATTGAGGCTGATAGGAAAATTTTAAATCAACTTCCGAAAAGGTACAATGTACCTGAAGGTTCTGAGTTAGCGATTGTTATGGTTAGGGAAGAACCTAGGATCAGAGATATTATTTTCAAACTTAGAGATAGTTCTCTGCATAGAATACCTGAAACTAATAGAGCTTATGATCCAATTCAGTACCCTTTAATATTTTTGCAAGGAAATTATGGTTTAAGTGAAATTCTCAGCAGCCTACTTGCAAAAAGATGTCGGCAAATAGTTTTTATTGATACCGGTTCATGCTGAGAAGTGGACAAATGAACCATCTTTACCGTTATAAGGACCTTCTACACCAGTACGCTGTGGACATGTTTGCCAAAATTATTACAGAGAGATTATTGTATTTGCACTTGAATCAGGAGAAATTGCGAACTGACTCTTATACTAATTCATGAAATGCTATACGTACTAATGGTAGTGCTCAAAATGTAGAGCAAAGGGTCATTCACAGGAGGCCCTCGGTACATGCACGAAATAACTCAGGATGCAATGTTGTACGTCAGAAAAAAATGGTAGAACTGATTTGTTTTTAACATTCACTTGCAATCATAAATGGCTAGAAATGTCGAGAGAGATAAGGGAAATCCAAAAGCCTTCTGATAGACCAGATATTGTTGCAGGAGTATTCCATCAGTATACATTTGAATGAAGCTTGAATGAAATGTTTACTATTGTAGCATCACGGCTTGCAGCAGGCTCAGAGTTGAAGCACACGGGAGAAGCTTGAGGACACTAAAAATAGCCACCTCAACAAAAGGTAGGAATTCCCAGGAGGGAAGGATGTCGCATGCAAGAGGCAGCGTAAGAGACATGTCTCAATGCAGCGCGTGGGGGGAGACATGACGTGGGAGTGTAACGCCACGATGGCGCGGGTGGGTAACAACTTTGGTTTCCTCGGGGCGATCCACAAAACTTTGTCCGCCCAGGCTGGTGCGGAGTGCGTGTTGGTTCGGTGTGTTCGGACCAGGCGAAGTGTTCGTTGAACACTGTAAGGCAGATTATCGATCTGCCGGGGCACACCAGAAGCCAAATTGCGTGTCGGCCTAGCTGGCCTGTCGCAGGCGTCGCCGCGAGGCGCATTTAGAGAGAGGGGGCCGTAGTAGTGGCTCAAACTAACCGCCTTAAGAGTGAGGTTTTGTATATATGTACATCGATGTAAATAAAATTGTGTATACTCACTCGAGTCTGTTTTCTATGTGGCGTTGGTCCCTACCCACGACGTTACTCTATCGAGTGGCAAAAAAGAGTCCTGCTACATTGTCATATTTTGCTCTGGTTGATGAGTAAGATGAATTCAGATATATTTTTGAATAAGAGCAGAAATTCATAACCCAACGCATATTTCTACATTGTTCAGCATAGTAACTACAAAAATGATTCATGATATCTGTGGTTCTTTAATTTTTTCGTGTGTGTGCATGAAGGACAATAAGTGTATCAAAAATGTCCCCAAAAGATTCGTAAAGGAAACTCAAACCGATGTGATGGCTATCCCCTTTACAAAAGAATCAGTCTTTAAAATGGAGGGAACACTGCATATGTTAAATTAAAATAAAAGAATACTGAGATAAATAATTGATGGGTAGTCTCTTATTGTCTTGTATTACTTAGAATATTCAATGCCCGTATTAACATTGAATATTGTCATTCTGTAAAATCCATTAAGTATGTATGTAAGTATATCAATAAAGATCATGACAGCAGTTATTGATGAATCGAAAGAAAGATGAAATAACAAACTATGTAGTTTGTCGGTACATTAGCAATGGAAAAACTTTTTTGGAAAATTTTTGTTCAGGCAGCGAAATAGTTGAATGAAAGTTTGGGAGAGCATAGCATTGTTGATGAAAATGAAACTGACAATGGAACATCGCCTCTTCTGTCGCAGTAGTGCTTTCGTCAGACAAGAATGTTCTGGAAAATAAATGACACACAATTTACAAGTATTGTTACTTGGCGAAAGAAAACAAAGAGTATTGAAGTTGTCACAGTTACCTCTGCCCACGAAAACTGCCCTTCCTTACGAATTCCGTGCCTTTAGCTACGTTTTTCTATTACATACATTGCCTGGCACACTCTGGGTCAAACCTTGAAGACTTTCCAACACGCTTTTTACGAAGCTTTCCGCACTCCTTGTCGTGACAAGGCGATCAGCCGTCTGATATAGAAATTCTCAGCATTTCGTCCGCACCGCATTTACGCGGGAGTGGAGAATCTTTCCCCAGGAGCTGGTGCGATCTTTCGGTGACGCTCCGCACTAATAGAACAAGTTGAATTCGACTTCAAGGAACTTGCAAAAAGAAATGAATGTTTCGACACCAGAGAAGAAAGAAATTCGCGCGGGTTTTAGGAGAAAATTAAGACTATCTCGAAGGCGCCAAGTTTAAAATGTATGATCTTTTCCTTTGAAACGCCTTCAAAGAACATCAAACGCCCTGTTAAAGAAGACAAGGCGCCAAATTCGAAGTAATTTGGCCGGCAATGTGTCAACATTTTTAATTTCACAATACATGAAAGAGTTATTCATTTATCCTGCAGTAATTCATTTGAATGTTCATTTAGAAAATGGACAAAGAGTTACTGTAACAGAAGCAAATGCATGTCAAGAAAGCGCAATACAGGAGGTAACTACATTTTTAGCGGCATTTTAGCTTTGCTAAGAGGACAGTTTTGCAAGAACTCTTATGTATAATCAGGAACCAACCTCTTACACCTGGCAAAACAAGATATGGGTACGTCAGAAACAAGGGCACGATCTACCAGACTTTGCAGGAATAAGAATGGGAGTTGCCATTGGTCGTGTGTACACTGTGCACCCAAATAATGCTGAGTGTGTTGTTGCATGAAGTTCGTGGCCCAACGTCATTATTTACGTTCAGTATTTACGCACTGTTATTTGTGAAGATTGTGAATCGTAAAAGCAAGCTTGCCAATTGAGGGGTCTCCATGAAGATGACAACCACTGGAACATTACATTGGAGGAAGCATCTTCCATTAAATCACCTCTAATGTTGGGGGTGCTTTCAGAGGTGGATTCACGCATAGGCACAGTAGGCACGTGCCTACAGCGGCAAATTTTCAAGGGCGGCAAATTTTCAAAGGCGCAAAATTTTCTTGATATTTACTAAAACAAATTTCGGTTCTCCAAAAACTATAACAGCATAAATCATATTTTTATTTTAAAAATGATTTAAGCGAGACTAAAGCCGGCCCCTCAACCATTGATTTAAAAATTAAGTTTGAATTTCAAATGGGGACATTTTCAATGTAACAGAATACATGAAAAGAATTCGCCAACGACTTCTGATTGGTTGATTGATCAGAAAGAATTACATTCTTAGAGTAAGGAGTTTGAATTAGCCCATCAGAAATCGCTGACTGATTTCGCCATGCATTCATATTGCGCTATATAGAAAGTAGCGACATCTATCTCTTGAGTTAGTTCTAGAAGACGGATCTGCAAATAACCCTTTTTCTTTCTTTTGTTTCTATTCTTGTGTATCGTTTATTGTAAGAGCCTGCTGAGTAAAAATGATATTTTGAAGTTTTAAAATGAGTGATTATCGAAAAAGGCTCAAGTCAATATGCAAAAATCCGAAATGAAAATGAAGAGAAATGTCAAAATGAAATTGATAAAACAAAAAAATAAATGAATTCTGTAAACCTATATGTGAAACTGATCACTGCTGCAGTTCATTCGACAATTCTCTTACTGAGTTAGTATAAACATATAGATTAGATAACATATTTAGTTTTCAGCTTGTATATTTTTTCCATGTACTAACAACTTGTGATAAATAAATGTTAACATTAATATATTTTTAATGCACAGTTGTGTTGCCAAAATATTCTCAAAATGCAAAAAATATTTAGTACAATGATTAGAAATTAAATATTCTTGACGTGTTGTTGTTGTATTCGTTAAAATGAACTATATCTTAATATAGAATTTAAATAAATTAGCATAAAATATGTTACTATAATTATGTTACTAAACTTTATTTTATATAATATGTAATAATACATATAATATTTTGACTCTTTTATTTATTCAGGGTTATCACTGAATCTAATAACGAGACTGCTAAGTTCCAAACAGCTAAAAATGAAACGGTTCCTCAAGCAATTGAAAATATAACTGGGATTGATTATGAGTCGACGATTCAACCGATGTAAATAGTTTAAGAATTTTTTTGTATAATTAATTAAACCTTTATGTATATAAATATTATAATCTTTCTAGAATATTTGTTTATAATATTACAATACATTATTCTAATAATTTACTATTTTCTTTTTTAATTAAATAGGGTTTCTACCGAGTGTATACAACTGCAAGAACATAAAATTGATGAAACCATAACTTCGACTGATCGGTTTTGTTGGAAAAGCGATCCAGCTTTGTGGTCTATTAATGAAGCTACACGTGATTATGTTGCCAAGCATGGGTTCAAACAAAACAGAAACGCTGACTTTTCTAAATCAAGAAAAGAGTACAATGATGGCAAAGTTCGTTACTTCGTCAAATGTTTGAGTATACGCATATCAGTAAAGAAAAAATGCCTCGCAAGTGGCCTGTTTACTCTGAGAGCAATGGAACTGTTTTCTGCGGTGTTTGTTTATTGTTTTCAAGCAATTCAGAAGTAAGAACAAAATTATCATCGGAGGGATTCAATGATTGGAAAAATGCGCATACCAAATTAAAAGAACATGACATTCTACATGTCATAGAAACTGTACGTCCGCATTGAAAAACAGACAGCGGACTGAAAACCAAGTGAATAAGCAGCTGCTTGAACAAGTTGAAACCGAGCCAACTTATTGCAGGAATGTTCTTGAGCGTGTCATTTTAGTAATAAAAACTCTTGTTTCAAGAGGGCTTCCTGTGAGAGGACATGTCGAAAAGTTTGGAAATAATCAAAATGGTAATTACATGATGTTGCTTGAGTTAATTTCGAAATATGACCACTTCTTAGCAGATCACATACAAAAATTTGGTAACTGCGGAAAGGGAAATACATCGTAATTATCCACCACGACGGTTGAAGAACTAATAGGTATATTAGCTAAAGCATTTAAAGATGAGATTCTCTGAAGCTTTCGAAGTGCCAAGTATTTCTCTATAATTGTGGGCTCTACACCAGACATAGCACACGTGGATCAACTCGCTATAGTTATTAGACATGTCGGAAAAGATGGTACACCAAAATAGTCATTTTTGGAATTCCTTCCAAACACAAAGGACTTTGTTCGACTCTGTATGTAATTTTATGGAAATTAACGAACGGTACATTAATAATTGTCGTGGTCTGTCCTACAACAACGCGTCAAATATGTCCGGTCTTTACACAGGTCTTCAAGCCCGTATGAAAGACGTAAATGCTCTAATTAAATTCATCCCCTGTTCTGGTCATTCTTTAAATTTAGTTGGTACAAATGCAGCTGAATCATGAACTGAAGCATGTACTTATTTTCTACTTCTTCAAAATTTATATTGTTTCTTTAGTGCATCTACATCAAGGTGGGACATACTTCAAAATTTAGTAGATGAAGGATCCAGTACATCCTCTTTGAAAAGTCTTTCAACTATGCGCTGGTCAGCTCGAGATGATACATGTCAGGCTCTAAAGCATCCTTAGCAAAATGTTTTAGATGCCCTTCAAATTATATCTAATGATTCTACGCAAAAACCGTCAACGCTGCAGAAGCTAAAGGTGTTATTGTTGCATGAAATCGACTTGAAACCTCTATTATGACCGAGGTTTGGGGATTCATTTTAGACCGCTTGAATGCGTCGAACAAACATCTGCAAAAAGTCGATATCGATTTAAGTTCCGTGGTTGGTATTTACACTTCGCTTGTAGAACTTTTAAAAACGAACAGAGACAATTTTGTATTTTTTGAAGAGAAGGGTAAGAAGCTGTCAAATACTGAAACGTACGAATCGGAAAACAAAAGAAAAAGGAAACGTAAAATGCATTGTGATGAAACTAACGAGAATGCAGCAGAACTGACCGCACGAGACAAGTTTAAAATCGATACTTATTTGGTTATTGTTGATAAATTACTTGCAGAATTGAATAAGAGACTTGAAGCGTATAAAGATGTATATGACAAAGGCTGTCATTGAAATAGAAATATTACCTTTGATGGATTTGAAAAAAGCAGCGATATTTTTATGTTCACAATTTCCCCAAGATCTTGAAGAATCGCTTGTTTCTGAACTTATACATTTAAGTTCGTATTTAAAAATCCTTGAAGATGTTAACCCAACGAATCCTGTAGCTTTATTAAAGTGGTTACGGAAAGAAGAATTAGAATGTATTTATCCTAACGTTGACATTGCACTTCGAATCTTTTTATGTATTCCGGTGGCCAATTGCACACCAGAACGTTCATTCTCTTGTTTAAAAAGGATTACAAATTATTTGCGTTTTACAATGACAGAGTATCGACTGAACTTCTTAGCGTTATTGTGTATCGAAGAAAATTATCTCAGCGTTTTTGATTATACTATAATTATTGATGAATTTGCTCAACAAAAGGCACGTCGCAAAATTTTACATCAATAGACAAATTAGCTATAATTAATAAAACGTTATTTCAACTCTATAAAAAACCCCATCCAAAAAGTTAAATGCTATATTCCTTGTTTATAACGGTAAATCGAAAATTATAAAAACTGTTACGTCTTAATATTCTAATCGTTCAGTTGTAAATAAAAATCTTTCTTATTAATATTTAATACAAGCTATTTATTTGTCTACTTTATTAGAGTATACCTTATGATTTCAGAAGTATATGAATCTGAAAGTAAGGCCCGTTGACGAAAGAAAACATGTTGCAATTCTAGTTGTCATGTTTTAGTTTCCTTTTAATGTTAACGTTTTAGTGTTGAAACGGTAATAATGTTGAACGTTACTTGCTATGAAGATACAGTTGATATCCAAAATTAGCTAATCCAAAAAAAATATTTAATTTATGAAAACAATGTGCAAAATGTAATGTTACTTTTAAAGTTAAAACGTTCAAATTAATGGGGAATTGTTACTGAAACGTGACAATTTGAATTGTAACATTAATATTAAATAGGGGGCGGCAAATTTGATGTGCCTACAGGCGGCAAAAATATTAATCCGCCCCTGGATGCTTTTACTGTAATGCTTCGTGTGTGTGATCGTTCTAAGCCTTTGCAGTTATGGAATACTGATAAAAACGTTTATCAGAAGACATACTATTTTAATTTAAGGCAGAATAATCAATGTTTGCGGATATATTTTAGTGATCTAGTGCACAATAGTGCACTGATACTGGTCGAGGGCATTGTTTACTATGTGTGGAGATTCTCTGTTAGTTATGATTTTCCAGAACCTATTTGGAATGACTTCCAAATTCTCTCTGGTGAATATACTTCTGAATTATCACACAATATTGATTAATTAAGGAAATACATATTATATAATGAACCAAGGTTAACATCGGATCAAAGAATAATCTATAGTGAAGTTACTTAAACTATTTGTGATGGAACTGGAGGCTTTTTTCTTTATAAACGCACCTGGAAGCACGGGAGAAACATTTCTCCTAGATTTATTAATAACATTTGTACGAGAGAAAAGATGGATTGCCCTTGCTGTTGCTTCATGAGGAATTGCAGCATCGCTTCTGAAGGAGGGAGAACTGCTCACTCTGCATTTCAATTGCCATTAAATATTAGCGGTGAAGCAGTATGCACTATCAGTAGAGGTTCTGCTAAAGCAAAATTGTTGCAAAAGAACAGACTAATTGACTGGGATGAATGCACTATGGCTCATACGTGTTCAGTAGAAGCTCTAGATAAAACTATGCAGGATTTGAGAAAATCTAATAAAATTATGGGAGGAGTTACAAATTACCTTGATATTGGCAAGTGTTTTTCGGTAAACTTTCCCTGTGGTCCCCAGAGGCACAAAATGGGATGAAATTCAAGCATGTGTAAGATAATCATACATTTGGCAACATGTCGGTACATTCCATTTGCACCAAAGCATGAGAGTTCTTTGCATTAAGACACTGCAGGAGAAAAATGTGCTAATGATCTTCAGGATCTTGGTAGTCAAACATTGATGATGATGAAAAAGTAAAATTACATCTCATTTCTAACATTGCTAGAGAATTATTTCATTTACTACCCACTATATATCTTGGGATAGAAAATAATTGTTCAGGCACTAAGTGGATTACAGAAATGATGCTTCTTGCACCTAAAAATCGTGATGTAAAAGTTGTAAATTTAGAACTGTTACAGAAAATACCAAGTATAGTAGAATACAGATCAATAGAAGCTACAATTGAATCTGAGGACATTGTCAATTACCCAACACAATTCGTAAATTTTTTAGAGGTATCAGGACTCCCTCAACATATATTCTCTCTAAAAATTGGAGCACCATATATTTGTATAAGAAATCTCAATCAGCCAATGTGGAATGGCACACTCTTAGTAGTTAAACGTCTTCATACATTTTTGGGGGCCTAAATTATTACTGCTCAATGAACTGGCCAAAATGTATTCATACCAAGCATACCAATTATTCACTCAGATTTAATTTTAAATTTAAATGTATACAGTTTCCAGTTCTATTGAGTTTTGCTATGACTATTACTTTTTTCTTTAGCGTTTCTGCTAAAGTCGGTTCTAGAGTTTCGGTTAATCGTAGTTGGTGTATATACATTTTGAAGATGTAACCGTCAATACCGTAATACTATTGCTTTTCAACAAAGAGCGTCCATGGTTTCTCGAAAGAAACATAATATGATATACACGTAGGCTTCCGCGGCTCGAGTCCATTACTTCTAGGCTGTCCGGGTGACGCCGCGTCGTTGGCAGATAGGCCGACGTTTCGCCTGTCATGTCGCAGGCTTCCTCAGGGTAGTGACTACCCTGAAGAAGCCTGCGACATGACAGGCGAAACGTCGGCCTATCTGCCAACGACGCGGCGTCACCCGGACAGCCTAGAAGTAATAATATGACATAAACAAGTGTTAAGGTCCATTCATAATGCAAACATAAACATAAGCATAGCATTAACATAAGCGTTAACATAAAAGTTAGGACTACATTACACATATTACATTTGTGAGTACAAAGACTTTAAAACGATTTGCAATTAAGACTTTCGAAAATTCGATAACTTTCTGTGAAAATGTGCCTAACTTTGAGCATTTTAAAATGTTTAAGTAGGGTGGATATGCGGTTTCTGGAACAGGAAGTAGATAAAATAAGCCACTTCCGGTCCCCCAGACCGAAACATCCGGTGTCAAAAAACCGGCGCCACCAATTATAATGGGCCCGAACGCCGAAGGGCAACGATCTCTCCCCCTCCCCTCCTCCCCCACACCCCCCTCCCCTCCCCCCAACTTCCGGTCCCCCAGACCACAACAGTCGATGTCAACAACCGGCGCCAAAAATTATAATGCCCCCGCCGAAGGTCAACGACCCCTCTCCACCCCCACCCCTCCCCCACCACCCCCACCCCCACCCCTCCCCCCACAACATCCGGTCTCAACAGCCATACAACGGACCCGAACGCCCTCCGCCGAAACAGCCGGGGTCAACGCTCCCACCCCCCGCCGAAGGTCAACGACCCCCGCCCCTTGCGACTCTGGTGGCGAAGACTGGCAGCGAAGGCTGACGGTGGCACGCACTGGTGGCGAAAGGCGGATGCGACGGAGGATGCGAGGCTGGGGATTCAAAAATGCTGCGCGACGAGGATTTGAACCGAGCTCAGACATGTTTCCTGTGTGGGAGGCGGCCAGCACTGTGGCTCCGAGCTACGGCGACATCTCGAGTGAAGCTGTCTGGTTTGGGTTTCTGATAGTACACGCGGCCGGGTGGATGATACCGCCCGCGCGCGGCTGTCTGCTTTGGGGTGCTGATAACACGCGGCAGGGGATGGCGGCGGTCGGGTGGGTGATAGCGGGTGAGCGCTGGCGGCAACGGCGGCGGCCGGATGTTGTGGTTGATAAGATAGCGGCGGGCGCCGCGCGCTGGCTGCTTTTATCGCGGCCCCACTCATTAGCGCTCATGAGCATACAGATAATAATAGCATGAGCATAGAGATAATAAACTTGTAATCGGCTTCATGCAACTTTCTGAAAGCGCGCTCGATGTTTTAGCGCGTCTCTCGCCTGATCTCTTGTCTGGTATGCTCTAATACATCGGCAACGGAGAGGATGAGCGGATGCGTACGACGGAACACTCTGCATCGTAATGACGAGCGAAGCAGCGGAGAGCGTGATTAAAACGCGCAGGAAGGTGATAATCTTATCGTTCTCGAACGGAAGAGACCGATTACACAATCTCCCTTTTCGACTCCTCCTCTTCATGATGCAACGCACAAGAAGTTGATAATCTTATGGTTCTTGAACGGAAGACATCGCTAACACAATCTCCCTTTTCGACGTCTCCACTTCATGATGCAATAAGTGCGGTCGATTGACACACATCCAGTCGTACAGGGTGATGACGTGCTGCCCTGCTAAGCTAACATCACCGCAAGCGTAGAGTTCGCGGTACGCGCGTAAACACTCCTTCAGCGGAGGACACCCGATCGACTCCAGACCAACAATGCGTTTTCCTTGGATACCATCCAGCAGCCACTCTTTCTTCTGTGCTCCCTTAACGTATATCGTTGTGACACCTTCGAAAGCTTTCAACATCACAAACGTCCTCTCTCGATAATCGTAACGCCCGCTACTCCAACGGCGCTGTGACGTGATGGCAGCTTTTGATCCACCACACTTGTCTCTTGTCGTCGCTGTTCAAAGTATAGAAAGGTCGCGGTGGACGAAAGGTGAATTTCTGAACGAACCGTTCCTCAGGATCGTCTTTGGCGGCCCGGATGACGGTTAGCACTTTGATAATGAATTGTCCGCCTATCCAAAACCCTTGAAGATCAGCGACAGCTGTGAGCACACGTCCTCTTCTACCGGATTCGTTTTCGCGCCACGGGGTGGTCGGTTGTGCTGACGTCCACAAAGTCTCGTTCCCCTCCTCCTCGTTCTCGTCTCGAAATGCTTTTTCTTCTTGTGGACTGTTCTGTTCAGGTGAAGAAGAAGCATTGTCTCGCTGTTCGTCTTCTTCTTTCAACAGTATGCATAAAGAATGTTTCACGTAGCGCAACATGATCAAAGGAGCGCACACACAGTCACAGAGGAAAACAAAAATCGAATGGAATAACACAGCGCAATGATGTCTCGTTCATCGAGCAGTGTAGCAGCGACTCGCTTTCGCACGCGAAAAGAGAGACTGACGATCGTCGCGCTGTCGTCATCCTTCTTATACAAGACAGTGACGTCAGCGGACACGTTATCTCGAAGCGTGCTTGTCTTATCGCGCGAGGCTATAAAGCAAGTCTATTCCCTCTTAATCTTCAATGTCTCTCGCATGTACCCACGAATTATGGCGTGAGTCGAAACCGAGCCATTGCACGAGGCGAAGCGGACCCTTTTTCCGTACGACACGCTCGACTAAATATCGATCGAGATATCGCGTGCGATGCAATTCCTCGGTATAGAAGCGGCCCTTGATCGTTTCGCCTTGCAGGTCTTCTAGCGAGTACGTGACGGGATTCAAGAGATGCACACGAACGATTTTGAAGAGTTCGGTTCCCCATCGCGCTTCGTAGCCTTTCCGAAACGGTGAGCTTTTGTACGTGCTCACCCGAACAACGTCACCGACGCGAAATCGATTTGCCCTCAGGAGACGCGGGTCGAGCGTTTTCACTTCCCGTACACCGTGCGCATGAGTCTATCGTCCTTGACGTCCTTCGGCTTCATGCCGATTGTTCGATGCTTGGTATTGTTGTAATCTCGGAGGAGGGTGGCCAGCATAAGGGTCCAGCGTCGCGTCCCCTCGGCGGTGAAGCGTCCCCACACCCGCTCCTTCAGCGTTCGATTGAAACGTTCGACAACGGCGGCTTTCACGTTGGAAAAGGTGGAATAATGACGAATGTCACGCTCTCGGAGCCACTTGTTGAGTGCGGTATTGTAAAACTCGGTGCCTTGATCGGTTTGTAGGAACTGAGGCACTCGCCCGCTCGACGTCACGATGCAGTCGAATGCCTTTACGACTTCCGCTCCCGTCTTTTCCTTTATCGCTTCCGCCCAGGCGTACTTGCTATACACGTCGATGACGGTGAGAATGTAACGCATTCCTCGATTGATTTTTGAGTACGGTTGCATGTCGACCAAATCGGCTTGCCATAGATCAAGTCCTTTCGTTATCACCCGCCGTGTCGCGTAACGGCGTCGGGCAGGCGCATGCGAGTCCTTGTCGAACGGTCGTCACTATGGTCTTCTTCTGCATGGTCAGAGGCCCTAGCCGATAATACCGGCGTCACGCAATTCATCTTCTATTTCTACTATTTCACCATCGAGCCCGTTGTTACCGGCGGTTTTCGAAGCGTGTAACAGACTTAGCCTCTCCACGAGTGTGTTTGGATCGCGCCAATATTTGTAGTCTGGCGCCGTCACAAAACGTAGACCACTCCCCTTCTTCTTCTTCTTCTTTCTTCAAGTCTTTTGCTTTGTCTTTCCCCCCACCAAAAAGACGTGAGATAATTGTACGATATTTCCATCGACTTCCTCTCGCGTTAAACGGAAAACTCGATTTGAAGCTCTTCTTGTGCGCGGAAGTGAGATCGAGAATTGTTTTGTATTTTTTCAAGTCACCTTCCCTAACATCATCTAAGTTGGGCCGTTTTTCAAAAAGGAGTTCGAGAAGACCAGGCTCTGGATAGAATGTGTGACCCTCAACGGAGATTGTTCCATCTTCCGGGTCAAGTTCTAGGAAGGAGTTACCGATGTAAGGTCGCTCTCCTTTATAGTACGGTTCGAAAGTCGTATCGCCTATGTCGAGCGCAGCATTCGACAAATAGCTCCGTAATTGCTCATAATGTTGAATGTGATCATCTCTATTTCTTTCTATGTTCCCTTCTTCTTCGTCTTCGACCTCTGGGAGTGTTTCGAAGGAGGACCCTTCTTCTTTTTCTTCTACTCTTGGCTCCGATTTGATACTCGTGGACGGTGGGTTGTTCTTTTTTCCCTCTCTTTGAGGGCAGTGTAGCGCTTTCGAGACGGGCGTTGTGAGATAAGTATCGAGTATTCGATTGCGCATCGTTTCGGCATCTTTCAAGATGCTCATTTTGATGCGAATGTTTTCGCGTGCCTTCTCCACCTCCGTTTTCAACCTCTCTTCCGACGTGACGAGTCGGAGGGGAGCGGGTGGTGAGGAAGGACGAGGACGCGCTGTCTTTCCACGCAAGCTCTTTTTCGTTTTCTCAAGTGCATACTACGTTTTCAAGTCTATGTTTGGTCGTATGTTATTTTTTTAGTTCTTTCACTTTTCTCTTTCTTCGCTTTCTCGTTCACTCTTTCTTCGTCTTCTTCTCAAGTTTTCGCGAATCTGTTTTATTTTTTTCACACGTCCTCCTATTTTGGATTTCACTTTCATCACACCCGCCACAACGAGCGCGGCCGCTCTTCCACCGACACTCGCGTCTCT
The DNA here is from genome assembly GCA_038098605.1 of Gryllus longicercus. Classification (NCBI taxonomy): domain Eukaryota; kingdom Metazoa; phylum Arthropoda; class Insecta; order Orthoptera; family Gryllidae; genus Gryllus; species Gryllus longicercus. The sequence goes on from JAZDUA010000238.1 coordinate 1,739,040, forward strand.
GGACATGACGCGCTCCCACGCTGTCTTGGCGAGCGCTTCGTCTGCCCTTTTGCGTTCCTCACCGCTTTTGTAGTTGTGGTAAGTGATGTGTTCCCTACACGCTTCGTCCAAAGGATTAATACCGCGGTCGCCTCTTTGCAGTCTCTTCATGATCTTTGTACCGGGCCAGCAAAATTGATATCCGCCGGGAATATGAAGTTCAAAGGGCAGTTTGTCTACTGCCCGATTCAGCATCCGTCCTATAAATCCTCTTCCACGATAGTGACGGCCCCCCGTCGCGTGCCAGCGACATTGAAATGCTGTCGCACGTACACCATGGCGTAGAGTGAAGTCTATAGCGAAAGAAAAGATATTATATAACCTTAAAATTAGCGCCACCACCATCGTCCGTCGGCACGAGAAACCGGTCGAAGCCCGATCGGTATCGACCGTTATGAAGCGCACTTGGTTTACAGATGCCCACAAAAGCACAACGGTCGGCGTTCCACACGTTAGAACACACCGCCTTAAAATCGTTGAATGTACGAAAATCGTTTACGACGTGTTCTTTGTAAATATAATCGAGGTTGTTATCGTCTTGCCGGAAGATGACAATCATATTCGCGTTATCGCGAATCAACTGCTTGGGAATTTTGGTGTACGTTTGACACAGATAGACCACGTCCGTGTTTTTATGTCTCCCGGCCGCGAAGTAGGCTTTGATGCAGTCTTGGTTTTTGGTGGCGATGTCGTCGAAAATGAAAACACTGTCGGGCGACGCCTCGGCTGGCGGCACGATGCTATCGTGTTGCGAAAACGAACGAAAAGCAAGGAGTCCGTCGCAGACTTGCTTCAAGTACATGTACATGGGCTGCGTGTCTGTGGTGGAATATAAATACACGTTGCGGAACGCCAGTCCGAACTGTCCGGTGAGAAGCGAGACGACCACGTTTGTCTTTCCGCATCCGGAAGGTCCCACGATAAGAGCGCGCACGCTATCTGGGAAAAGCGGTCCGTGTCGACTCTTGTTCTCATCATCTTGCCCACGCCATAAGGCCGTCACGTTCACGACGGGCAGTGTCGCCGATTGTTGAACAACGTTCATCGCCTTGCGAAGAAAGAGAGAGACTGTTTGCGTGCTACCGAAGGAAGCAAAATGCCACCGACAAACGAGAGAGGGAGGGGGAAAGGGATACCCTACTCGGTGTGTGATAAGGATAAGAAATAAAAAAATATGAATAGAAATACGTCATTTTATTGATAATTTTAAAAAAATACAAAGGTGACACATTACACATGACTGTTATGCTTGTCTGTTGGGGTAGACATCGATGCAATCGCCATCTGCACAGCTCTTGCTAACCAATTTGCTGCGTGTCGAGCGCATTCGCCGACGTCCAGTGGAAGAAGAAGATCGCAGCAGACCGTATCCGGTGAGGTGGATGTTGATCGTTCTGTCGTCGTCTTGCGCCGTCGCGATGATGCTGTTTTTTTGCCTTTCGCTCTTTTGATTTTGTGTCCTTTCTGGGTTTTTTCTTCTTTTTTTTCGATGTGCAATGCATCGGACAGGGATATCCGCATGCAGAATGAAAATAGGGTGATGGAGACACCGCTCTCACCTCCATGTCCTCCTCCTCCATGTTTTCTTTGATGTCAACAAAAACTGCGAGTTGCGAATCGCAAGACGAAGAAGAACCAACGTCGTCTTCACCGGGCGGTAGCAGCTTCTTCTTCGTTCATCATCTCATGATGGAAAGACACGGAATGATGGTAGTGCACGAAACACGCGAGGTGTTATACGATCACGTTATTCTTCACCACAAAGTCATCGATTGGTGGGTATTTCACTTCCGTAGATAATGACACAATATGCTGTGACGTCGGCAGGCATAGCTGTACCCGTTTCCCACGTGATCTTGATGTCGGTTTGCGAGGGGAGTACGGCAGACGCTCTGGCGGAGACGTCCCACACAATAATAGGAAACCAAGTATTCAGATACCAATATTCCATGTTCGATATGGAATTGCGATTGTAGTAAGAACGTTCAGCTTTTTGCATCATTTCAAAAAGATACGGGTGCCATTTTTCATCGCCTGTATAAAATTTTACATTGCATTGAAGTTCGGAATAAGGGTAAAATTCGCCGTTTAAATACAGTTTTGCTCTTGTCATATCGTTACCATCGAATTCACCCGAATTCTGTTTCAGGTCCTTGTCTCTCCCCGTTTGCATCCCAAAGAAAATGTACAAGGGATGATCCTCTTTTGCGGCAGTCTTCACCGTCCACTGAAACGGTCACATGCCTCCACTTGGAACGTTGGGGTATTCGTGAAGTTCCCATCGCCTGAATTGCACGGGGATCGGTCGCCGACTGTCCAGCGTTCGCGTCACCGCGAGGGAAGCTTCGTCGTTCAGCGTCAAATGAGGCATTATCCGAATCACATCCGTCACGGTAATCATTGTTTCGTCTGGTGTGTCGTTTTTCGTCGTGAGACATCGATTATCGTGAGGTCCTCGAATGAGGACGAGGTCGTGTTTCACGCCAGTCATGATACGCGTGTGATATTCGAAAAATCCCATCCACAGTCGCAATGGCACGATACCGTAAAATTTTCCCCCGGTCTTACTGAGCATGAATTTGGTGTTGCTGTCAGGTATAATAGGTCTTCGGTCCAACATGCGTTGCCGAATAATCTTCTTTCTGCTGGCGAAAGGAAACACACGTTCTTCATCGTGCTCGTGATGCCCGGATTTTTCACGTCGACGATCATGTTGATTTCGTAACGAATTTCGCTAAAAAGAAAGGCGAAAGCGTTGTTGATCAATTCGCAGTTGGTGCGCGTGGCGGTGCCCGTTTTGACAGCAGATCCCGCGATGACGAGCAAGCTCTCGCAAGGTAAGAGAACGGCGTCCTTATTCACGATAGTAATGCGAATTTCATCGTTTTGACCAAACGATTTAATGTATGGTAAGTGTTCGTGAACAGCTTCGTTGACGATGTGGTGTTTTATATTCTCCTTGCGGAGAATGTCGATCGCGTGTTCGTCCACAAATTCAGTTGAAGAATGATGATTGGTCTTCATTTTCTTCGACGACATTTTTCGGTTTTCTTCTTTTCAGAAAAATACAGTAACCCAACGCTCGTAAGGTTTGTCGACTGAATGATGTGAGCGTGGTGAGCGGACAAAGCACTCTGTGCCTCGGTCGCGGCACGACCTGCATTTTATAGTGCTTTTTCGGTGTTCTTTTCGAAGAAAGCGGCATTGTGATTGCTTCTGGGGCGTACGAGTAAGGTGCACGTCAACGGTGTTTCCGAGTACAATGGAATCAGATGACCGTCCGCGTTCTTCAGTCGAATCGATATCTCATCGATCCAACGTCGCGTGACGCGGTGAAAGATTTTTTCGGCCGGCCTTTCTTCGACGATGGCGGCGGATAAATCGTTCACGTGAAACTGATACAGCACGTGGGCTATTCGATGGCTTATATATCCGCTTTCGATCACGTTACACGTCACGAACACTTCGAAATCATTCACGATCGTCGGCGCAGCATCGGCCGCCACGTACACCCCGAAAGGTGTCAGTGACACGGTCTTTGAAAAACCGAGGAGAGGACCGATGGATTCGGCGTGATCGAAACGCAGCGTGAATGACGTGTTGACGCGCACTTTTTTCGTGTGCGGGTCCGCTTCCAAATCGAAAAAGTGCTTCTTCTCCGCAAAGTCACCGGGAAACTGCTGATGTAGATTATTCGATATACGATGATGGATGTCTTCTAAAGTATACGTACCCGGAGAGACGGACAGCATATAGCTTGCTGGAGGTCCCCCCCACCCCCCTCGACAACTTCGTAGTGGAGTCGGTTGTGACCGTCCTTTACGTTGCGAATGGTGTGAACGGTGCTGAGATGCACTAAGGCAATCTCGTATACGTCGTTCGAGAGGTCGACACCCGTGGCAAACTTCGCCGACACCTCTGGACCCTTCCCGATTAAAGTGTACGTGAGCATGACACGATCGTCATAAGCAAAATGACAACATCCGAAGTTTAATCTTCCTTTTTCTTCTTCCATTCGTGAAAAAGAAATTGCAAACATAACTTGCCGCAATTGTTCGCGTTGTATTGTTGAACTTGACGTGTGTTGTACGTCACGCGGTGTCCGCGCACGTATCGAAGGAATTCGGGAGGGGGTGGAAGTCCGAACGAATCGAAATAACGCACTGTTCGGTCTCGTTTCGCGTACGCGACGAAATGAGTACCGTCGCCGCTGACGTCGTCGAGGTTGATGACGCCGCACTCACGCTTCGCCCTTGTTCTTTTGGGCAGCGCATCCCGCGTAAACACGCCACGAAAATGAGGAATGTTCAAAATCTTCTTCGCAAAACGTGTCATTTCCTCGTGCGTGAGCGCTCGACGCGGTACTCCGCTCATTCGTTTTTTTGAGACGTCCCCCTCCCCCTCCTCCCCTTCGTCTTCCTGTTCGTTCGAAGCATTTTCGCAGCCCTTAGCAACACGCCCGATCCTTTTTTGGTCTCTTCCATGACCTTGTTATGATGCACCATTTCCGCTAATTCTTGGATTTTATTTTTGGTGTTTTTCACAGCGTTTGCGATAGCGGCAGCGTCGCCAGCGACAGTCCCCAGCGCGCTCAGTCCGCTGAGAATGGCCGGAATCAGAGGTATAAGGGCGGGCAGAAAGCCGCCTCTCTTACTCTTTCTACCGCCACGCTCCGTTTTCGTCGTCTTTCGTCCTCGTACACCACTCCCCTGCAGACGACGACGACGATTCCCCCTCCTACAGGGACCGCCGACGCACCGACCTCGCAAAAAAATGCCGCGACCCATCGCGGCCGGGGCAAACACCGCGTCGGAAACGGGAAGAGAATCAGCTCTTCCCTCTCTCTGTGCGCCTCTTTGTCGTAACTCCCTATCGGGTTGCCTCCTACAATCTCTCGTCGTTGTTCTACACACAGTGCGAACCATAACAGTACTAATACACGAGCGCGTTTCGAAATATATATACAAATGTTATTCATTCAAGTGTCTCGATCTTTTTCATTTATCACTCGGGAATGGCGCCAATCAAAGACGTCACGGGAATGTTGCTAATCAAAGACGTCAATGATGATTTTGAGGTGCCACCAATAATTTTCCCCATTAGCTTTGTAAGACTGGAAACGACTGTATTGAGGTTTTTCAAATTTTCTTTATCGTTATTGAAGTCATCGCGCAACTTACCGAATTGACTTACCATTTCGTCATAGTATCTCTTGAGAACAGTAACATCGTTCGCCACTTCCAACACTCGGCTCTGAGAGCTGTTAAAGAGTTTCTCGAGATTAGAATAATCTGCCTCAAGCTTTTTCAATTTTTCTTCGCAAACGGATGCGTTTATGCGCTTATCGACTTCCTCACGCAATGCATTTAAACGAGTCGACATAGCTTTACCTAAACTCGTCTTGCGTTTATCGACTTCCTCCTGCAATACTTTCTTCACATCGACCTTTTCCAATTGTTCTATCTTTGCTTCGAAAAATCGTTTTTGACTAGTTCTTTATGTACATGAAAAAGATTCTCCGCGTCTTTTTTCGCATCCACCACTGTATCAACCAATTGCGCCTTAATCACAACGTCCGAGCTGTTTGTGCTAGGACCTACTTTGCGAATAAGTTTGTCGTGAAAATTGTAATTACCGGACGAACTGACTTGTGGTAGCGTTTCCAAGAGCCTGGGAGGCATTTTTTTTCGTGCGCGGTCACGAGCGCGTTGCATTCGTTCTTCGCGAACGTCTTTAAGTATTTTTCCTGTTGATCAACACGCGTAAAGAGCTTCCTCTCGAGAGCATCGAGTTCGCTTTTTTGTGTTTTTACGGTGTCTGCAGACTTACTTTCGTGCGCGGCGGCGAGGATCTTGCATTCGTTCTTCGCAAACGCCTTTACGTCTTTTTCCTGTTCTCCGAAACGCGTAGAGAGCTTCTGCTCGAGAGCATCGAGGTCGCATTCTTTGATCACGGTTTCCACAGTCTCATCACCTCTCCTCATGCGCTTCACAACGCCATCGATTTGTTCATCGATGTATCACTTTATGACGGCGTGACGCGCCCGAACTGCATGTCCGAAGACATCCATCGCATCGATACGCCTGCGAGTTTTGTTTTCGACTTGGGACTTTTTATATATTCATTTTATTCACGTTTTCCTTCAACACATGGGGAAGCGGCAGCAAAGCGCACGCAGTGCAAGGCCAGCGACTGGATGTTGTGGCTGATACCGCCCGCGCGCTTCGCTATCGCGCGCAAGAGAGCGAGTGCGCAGACACTACCGACCTTCACAGCCAGAGCGCGCACCTTAATATTGTATTTTATATATTTGTTTATAGAAGAGCACGTGCACTGTTTTTATTTTCTTTCTTTTTTAGTTCTGAACTAGATTATTAATTTTAATGTTATTTTTAATTTGTAATTTTATCATCTTAATATTGTATTTTTTTATTTTTGTCTTTAGAAGAGCGCATATAACCATTTGATTTACATAAAGAAAAACTTTTCAAATGCACTGTTTTTATTTGGTATCCTGTTACAACCTTGTATGGAATGTATATTTAAATTTATGAAAGTATTTGAAACTTATTCGATTTCATCTATTAATTGTTTGGCAAACAATTTTTAACAAAACATGAAATTAAGTATGGTTGAATTGTAAATTGACAAACAATTTTTATCAATACATGAAATTAGGTATGGGTGAATGGTAAATTTTGAAATTAATGTAATAATTTACTTTTATAAATATTAGATAAATTTTTTTAACAACTTCCTGCACGTTGCATCATGAAGGGGAGGAGTCGAAAAGGGAGATTGTGTAATCGGTCTCTTCCGTTCGAGAACGATAAGATTATCAAGTTCCTGCGCGTTATAATCACGCTCTCCGCCGCTTCGCTCGTCATTACGATGCAGTGTGTTCCGTCGTACGCATCCGCTCATCCGCTCCGTTGCCGAAGTATTGGAGCATACCAGACAAGACATCAGGCGAGAGACGCGCGAAAACATCGAGCGCGCTTTCAGAAAGTTGCATGAAGCCGATTACAAGCTTACACTTCTCGACTCGGATACATTGAGTCAATTGTCGGTCGAATTTTTGTGTCATTGGCTTGCGTCTCACGAGGTTGAGCGCGTTTTCGAGAAACTCCCTGAAGACATCAAAAAACTAGCGTGTATTAAAGAACTTCGTTCGTGTAAAGAGCATTGGAATCGCGGACGCACGCGCATCGACGGACCGTCGCCGTCGAAGCGGAATTGTCGCTTTTGCATCTATCTCCGCCAGCCTTGCACCCAACACTACTCAGAGGAGGAGGACGCTGCCGCACCGTCGAGGAACGACTGTCCGTCGTGACAAACCGTCGCCCTTCTCGTCTGCACACAGCACCACGCTCAACACGACAACGGATCTTGGTCATTGAAACGGGATTGTGTGTGTTTTGTAAGAGGAATATTGTGACGTTGGTGTAAGTGTGTGCTATGAAATGGATAGATAGGATCATTGTTGGTGTAGCCCTCCTGAACTTTGCTTTCGTGTTCGTTGCTTTTATCTGTTTAATACTTTGACGTGAAACAAAAAGAAGAACATGGAAGACCAATGGACAAGTGACACACCGCCACCATCACCACCTCCACCTCCTTTTGTGGAAGTTCGATCCACTGCATCCCCTCCTCTATGTTGCATCATTTGTCAAAACGATGACACTCCCCCTCCTGTGATGGCGCGCACACCGTGCAATAACTTTTTTTGTCTTAAGTGTATACAAACATGGTTAGACGTGACCAACACATGTCCTATGTGTCGACGCGAATTAAAACCTCCCCCACCCGAAGCTTATCCGAGCCTAGACGAACACATCATGGCGTCGATGGTGGATGACAGAAACATTATGCAGGCGTACATTTATCTCTGCAACGTCATGTGCACACTTCCCGACTACGAGAGAGTAGCAGTTCGACAGGTCCTGGAGGCTCTCTGTGGTGAAATATGTCGACGACGTAACGCCGAGGTAATAGTTTGACGAGCTATTCGACGAGCTCGACGTGGGGTGCTCACAATGTAGTGATATGCCGACAAGAGAGGAGCAGGATGTGTTGTAACTGCTGATAAGTCCACCGCAGTCAGTACTGATAAGCTTAACGGTGACACGAAATTGTGTGGGGAAATCGCTAAATATCTAACCGGCAAACAAACATGAATGTCATTTTTTCTGTGTCGATTTGTATGGATTGATTGATTTCAATAAAAGAATCATTCTTTCAATTTGTATTATTTTTTTCATTTTTTTCACCGCCTTTTAGGGTTTCCTTTTTTTTCATTATGAAAGTCTTTTCAGCGGGGGAGCGAGCGTCAGCGCTCTCGACTCGAGAAAGAGAGAGAGAGAGAGAGACGCGCGGCTGGCGCGCGCTATGAACTTATATAGTGTGCTTTCAAAATGCGCGCGCGCCGCCGCCACCTCCTCTCGTTCCCCGAATCGCTCCCAGAGAGCGCGCGCGCGCGTATTATCTCTATGCTCATGAGCGCTAATGAGTGGGGCCGCGATAAAAGCAGCCAGCGCGGCGCCCGCCGCTATCTTATCAACCAGAACATCCGGCCGCCGCCTTTGCCGCCAGCGCGCACCTGCTATCACCCACCCGACCGCCGCCGGCCCCTGCCGCGTGTTATCAACACCCCAAAGCAGATAGCCGCGCGTGGGCGGTATCAGCCACCGCCGGCCCCGGCCGCGTGTGCTATCAGAACCCCAAACCAGACAGCTTCACTCGAGATGTCGCCGTAGCTCAGAGCCACAGTGCTGGCCGCCTCCCACACAGGAAACATGTCTGAGCTCGGTTCAAATCCTCGTCGGGCTGGAGGCCATCAAGCTCGAAGGGTGCGGGCAAGGATGTGGTGTCAGAACGCATATGTCAGAGCAGGGGGGATGATATGTGTCGACAGTCCCGTCGGGCAGCGGTGGCAAGCCCCAACTTACAAAGGGCCCAAAATTCGTTAAGGCTAAATGCACCGAAAAATACTTGTAGGAAAATTCAATAGATTGTAGCACTATCACAGGGGAATTTACTGATCAAGTCTGAACCAATAGCCCGATATTCGATCTGTAAACGGCATTTGACGTCTTTTTAAAATAGAATTTACGCTAGGAAGGCCTTTTCCCAAAATGTAGCAATTACTAGAATTTAAAATTAGTTCTCAAACTTCCGAGAAAAAATTAAAAAATGTGGGCTTATAGAACGACGGTGACATGCTTTCTGAATCCAGCACCGTTACAATCATGCAAATCGGACGAATAGGAGCGTCGTAAAGTGACATTTGGGAAAACACCTCGCCCCTCTTCCCCTTCTTCGCCGTTGCGTCACCCACCCGAATGTTTTGGGCCCTCTGTCGGCGCGGCGGCACGGCCAGGCCAGGTGGCGTTGCGGCCAGCCGCGGCGGAGGAGGCGGGACTTGCGGGATACGCAAGCCAGACAGTCGGTTTATGCTTTCGTTATTTGCATCTCAATCTATTTTTCAACAGATATCAAAATGGAGATGCTATACTACTATTACAGACCGAGGTAAACGGTCTCGAGGTAAAAAGCATCGCAATAAGATATTATGAATCATGACTTATCCCAGCTTTCTTAGTAAGTTATTTTGATATAAAATAAATATGTTATATTTGTGTAATTTTGAACGGAATAAATAATTCCTGGTGCGTCATTTCGTACAGACTACGTAAATGAATAAAGGGTAATGATGCAATTGGGTAACTCCTAGATGTTTGCTTGCATTTGGAGCGTGTTTTCCCTTCCAGTTTCTTTGTTTTATAAAAAGTGGATTTTCTAGAAAAAGTTATCTGTAGAAATTGCAGTATGCAAAACCAGATGGACGTGACTCTTTCGTGACGTATCGGCCACAATGATATAAATAATATGGAACATTCAAACGAGTTTAAAAACGAAGGAAATCTTTTTCTGTGAGTATGATCCTCGAATATGCTTTACCCTAACGCTTGCCCGACGTAATGTAATCTACACAACTTTCCAAAGGAGATAGAAAATGAGGTTTCTTTCAATGTGAATTGTTTTTGAAAATCTTAAGAAAGTATATTCTTACATCAACATTTTTAAAATCTTATTTTTTTCTTTTTCCGAGGGATGACTTTTGTCGATTGACTGAATTACACGGTATTCATGCAATTGTGTTGTTATTTGCACAATCTCGGTTGTCTCCTTTCTTTGGTAATGGAATAATTATAGTGCGTTGCAAATTTGTTGTTCACTGTTTCCTTTTCCAGGTCACATTGCATAATTGTGTTAGTTTCGCCTAGATTTCTTTCCCTGTTTCTTTGAATAGTTCGATTGGAATATTATCTACAGCCTTCAGGGGACTTCCAATTTTACAGTGGTTTTGTCGCCCAATTCATTTCTTCGACCTCAGGTTCTTATTCGTAATCATCTACATTTATCCACTACTCTATTTGTAAGTCCTTCTCATATAACTTCTTTGTGTATTCTTCTCATCTTTTCGTGATCTCTTCTTTTGTTGTATTTATTTTGTCGTTGTCGTTCTTAACATTCGCTATTGTTGGTTTACACTCCGTGGTCATATTTCGGATGACCTGGAAAATTTCTTAAGATCTCCATCTGTTGCTATTTTCTTCCACTTCTTCGCTTTTTTCTTGAATAAACTTTTCTTTATCATGTCTTGGTCTGGGTTGGAATACCCTATAGAGTTTTCTGACTATCGTCTGGTCAATTGCTTTCTTTGCAGAGAAATATAATGTTTGGAAAGAAAGAAATATAAGGACTCTGTTGAACATAATAATAATAATAATAATTCCCAAAGTCCAGTCCTACGTCCGAGCAATTGAGAACTTAGCCACGTGGGAGACGGGCAACGTCAGAAAATCTGGCGGCAAACAGGGCGATGGCACACCCATATAGATATGGAGACACGGAATACGCGTCGCAAGGCCTCGGAATATCAGCCGCTGCCTGGGGAGCGCCGGGGCACCTTTGGAGCCTGCATGCGCTGAAGGTGACAGCATGCGAGCCGGTGATCAGGAGCTGAAAAGGCGGGCTCTGATTGGGGATAACCCCGACTATACTACAGCCGAACATAGCAGCACCCATCCATCTCCACTTATAGCTGCACCTGCCGCAAGTGCTTCCCAGAGAAGCAATCTATTGCTTCCAGAGACCACTGCCGCAGGCAGGCAACGCAGAAGGATGAAGTGGACTACAGAAATAAATACCTTCATCATGCGTGAATACGACACAACGCAGAAGGATGAAGTGGACTACAGAAATAAATACCTTCATCATGCGTGAATACTACCAAAATGGAGACTGACACTACGGTCTACCGACAAAAGTTACATCAAAGATTTCTTCTCCGTTTCCCTGATTCTGAAGTTAGTGAGCAAAGAATAGCTGACCAGCGTCGAGCAATTGTTCAGAAATATCTCCTCTCTGCACCAGTTCTGGAAGCAATCAAGGAACAAGTGAGAAAAATGCTTTACTCCTCAGAACCTAGTAATCTGAGGGCAGTGGAGATATCAGCTGTGCAAACTCAGGATGACAATAGGACAAGCATGTCAGAAAGTATGGATGATAAGAGTAGTGAAGAGGTGCAAATTCACAATGAATTTGCAGTCGCACTTGCGGAATTTTGAAGTAACTGACGCATTGAATCGCTATCTCATTCCCAGACAAAATTGCTCGAAGAAATTAGCAAGAGCAATCAGCGTCTTGAATGAGAAAGTACTGCCACAACATCTACAACAAAGACCATCTTTCGAAGAAGTACACACAGCAATTTATTGTGCTGCGGTTGTGGCTTCAAGATGTAACGGTTCCAAGCTTTACAGCCGCGTAGCAACTGCCCGCAATGATCGAAGTGAATAAAAATGCCACCTTGGGAAAGACGGCTAGTGAATCGTATAGAAAGCACTAGGAGAGATATTGGGAGATTCACACAATTTAAAAATGGAAATATCTCAGAAAAACTGAGAAGAAAGGCGGACAACATCCTTATCAATACAAAAATACATACGAAGCACGAGCCCTTGAATTCAACAAAAACAGAACATCTTGATACCCTACGACAAAAGCTTTTGGCGTTATCAAAACGCCTTCGACGCTACAGGAATTGCACTACGAGGAAGCAACAGAATACTCTTTTTAACAGAAACCAGAAAGCATTCTACAGGAATATGTCAAAGGGCAAAGGGCTTGTAAGTGATATGAAAGAGTCAAAGCTTCCCTCAAACGCACAAATAGAGGACTTTTGGAAGCCTATCTGGTCATCTGCTGTGTCCCACAACCCAGATATGACGTGGATTGAAATGGAATATGACAGACACCGAGATATCCCTCTAATGGGTGAACCAATCATCACCGTGGAAATTGTCCAAGCAGCTTTGAACAAAGCACATAACTGGAAGGCACCAGGCAGTGATGGCCTGCACAATTATTGGCTCAAAAAATTTACCAGCACTCAAATTCATAAAGCTAATATAATTCAATATTTTCTTCACAATCCAGAAAATCTACCTTACTTCCTCACTGAAGGTAGAACATTCTTGTTACCAAAGGAGGGTGACAGTAAAGACCCCTCGGCCTATAACCTACCTTCAAACTTTCTACAAACTCACAACATCTTGTCTTTCACAAATGATGACACACATTGAGGAACAGAACATCTTAGCAAATGAACAGAAAGGATGTAGACCTGGATCTCAGGGATGCAAGGAGCAACTCATTATAGACTCTGTAATTATGGGGCAAGTGCTTGAAAAACAAAGGAACTTGCTACGCATGCTACATAGATTACGCTAAAGCATTCGACACCGTGTCCCATTCTTAGCTCCTTCAATGTTTGGATTTATAAAAGGTCCACCCGCTTATCAAAAACTTCCTGAAAACCGCAATGAGTCGATGGAATACAAAACTGTATCTCTCTAATGGAAAACAACCACTCCACACAGATACTATACACATCCGCCGAGAGATTTTCCAGGGTGACTCTTTAAGCCCTTTATTGTTCTGCTTAGCCTTGAATCCCCTGTCTACTCTACTTAATGCATCCAATTATGGAATCGCTCTTAAAAAGGGGAACTCAACTCTTCTTCGTGTCTCACATCTTCTTTACATGGATGATCTGAAGCTCTATGCTGATACTGAGAGTCATATGTGGCAACTAATAAACGTGACGGAGGAGTTCACTGACGACATGAAGATGAACTTCGGTTTGGATAAGTCCAGGAGAGTGAATATCATTCGGGGTGATATGCAAGTTATAAATTTGGAAACTGATAATGAACCAAAGATTACCTTCATGGAACCCCATGAAACTTACAAATACTTGGGTTTCCAACAGTCACTCCGAATCAAACATACTGTTACTAAGAACATACTAACAACTGAAGTGTGTAAACGATTGCATGGACTCTTAAAAACTCAACACTCTGCTAGAAACCTTGTGCAGGCCATCAATTCATTTGTTATACCAGTGCTGACATACTCCTTTGGCGTTATTAAATGGAGCAATACCGACCTCGACAACCTCCAGAGGACAATTCGAACCGCTATGACTCAACACCGAAAACATCATCACCATTCAAGTATTGAGCGTTTTACTCTTCCAAGGTCGCAAGGAGGGCGAGGTGTTGTAGATCTCATAAATCTACACAGCTCTCAAATTGAATTACTCAGAAGATACTTATTGGAACATTGTGGGAGCGTTCAGCAAGCAGTGAATGCAGTTGATAATAACTATAGTCCTCTGAACTTGAAAAAGCTTGATCCGCCTGTTCAACCAATCATTGAAACGGAAGAGAAGATAACCTTATGGAAAGCGAAGGCACTGCATGGAAGGTACCCTCACGAGCTGAGTAAACCAGAAGGCGACATCTCTGCGTCGCACGCATGGCTCCAGCACGGGGATCTCTTTCCGGAGACAGAAGCCTTCATGATAGCTATCCAGGACCAAGTAGTGCCAACACTGAACTACAGAAAACATATTCTGAGAGATTCTACCATTCATTCCGACTCGGGTAGAAGATGTGAGGCTGCAAGTGAAACTATCCAACACGTGACAAGTGGATGTAGCAGCCACGCACAGTTGGAATACAAAAAGAGGCATGATGAAGTGGCGAAGCAGGTACACCAATTATTGGCATTGAGAACGAGCTTACTCGCCACTTCCGTGCCGTATATGTGCCTCAGAATGGGCTTGAAAGTAGTGAGCACACACTCTAATGGGATAGCTCCATTATTACTGACAGACATGTCGGCGGCAATAGACCCGATATAACTTACATTGATAGAAACCATCAGCAGGTTTTCCTTATCGATATATCAATACCCAATACCCACAACATATCGGGAAAATATCAAGAGAAGATCCAGAAGTATACCGATCTCACCCATGAAGTCGCAAATCAGTGGAACGTCACTAAAGTGACAACTGTGCCTATAATATCAGCTACAGGAGTGATCCCGAAAATGACACTTCGGGCACTGGAGTGTCTTCACTTGGATGTCTGGAATGTGTATGATATGCAAAAGTCGGTAATTTTGAATACATGCCGTATTGTCAGAAGCCATCTGAACCTTCAGTAAAGCAACCACACACCTGGTCATCATTCCTGTGTGTGGTTGACATACCGACCAGTAGATACGGTGAATAATGAATAAAATAATAATAATATTAATATTAATAATAATAATAATAATAATAATAATAATAATAATAATAATAATAATAATAATAATAATAATAATAATAATGATGATGATGATGATGATGATGATAGCTGTCTCAAATATATTATGTCAAGTATCCATAAACAAAAATTAAAACATCATACGAAAATAAGGAAAACAAATAAGCAATAAGTGAATGCCATCAATGTGGATTTTTTTATCTTCACAATATGGCCTTTTCTTACCGGGAGTACTCAAAGCTGCCCCGCCGGCATCAAGTCCTTTTTTAATTGATGTCACAGTTCACACAGATACTTCAGTATAGTTTACTACCTAAAAATTGCTATTATGCAGCGTGTGTTGAAGAACGCGCGAATTCTTTTCTTCGTCACATTTCTTAATAACGAGACGTATAATTTCCCTAGCTTAACTGTGTATTGTTTGGCCTTTACTACGAACAGAAGCCATACCGTTCCACCAAAAGTCACAAACCAAATTAAATTCAAAACGCTATACACTTGTGTTACGAACAAGAAGCAAACAACATGCCATTCACTCATTGCGTTCATGTCTTCTCAGAACAAGAAACATTCTATATTAGATGAAGTGATATTTGACCTCATACAGTGTTGTCAAAGCAGATACTTTATTTCCTCGACTGCTCGCTTAGACAGCAAATTGCAAAACACGTCAATATGCAGGAGCAATACGAATGTTGCCTTTTATGTTTCGGGATTTGGCAACCTTGGTGTTGCAATCTGGCAACTGACAGCTCTATCGTAAAGTTGGATGTTTTGACGTTATACGTACTCAGAACGTTTTGACATACGAGCGCTATTTGTGTTGTTTACAGTAACTTAAAAGATTCGTCTTGGCCCAAAAATGGAATTAAATCGTGAACATTTTCGTGCGATTATTTTTTCAACTTTCGACGTGGATTAACTCAGCAACAGTGCATGGATGAACTTAATTCAATTTCTGGCAATGAAGCTCCATCAAGGACCAGGGTTTATCGATGGTATGGTGAATTCAATCGTGGTCGTAGTTCACTCCAAGACGAATTTTGCGAAGGTCGTCCAAAATCAGTTGTTGTTCCGAAAACCATTGGTACTGTGCGTGAACTGATATTGCAAGATCGTCATGTGACCTATCATGAGATTGAAACAACCTTAAGCATTAGTGGGATCAGCATACATTCAATATTGCATGAACATTTGACTCAAAAAAATTTGTTCACGTTGGATCCCACATAATTTGTCAGTCGTTCACAAAAGGCTCGTGGCGATTGTCGAAAGAAATGCTCAAAAAATACGATCGCGGTGCTTCGAAACACGTCTATAACATCGTGACAGGTAAGGTACGCGTATGAGCCCGAAAGTAAACAGTAGTCGACTGTATGGGTGTTTCAAGATGAGCAAAATCCAACAAGTTGTTCGCGCACGAAGCACTTCCAAACAGATGGTCACCTGTTTTTTCGAAAAAACTGGACATATCGCAACCGTACCACTAGAACAATGCAAAACAGTCAATTCTGAGTGGTACACAACGATTTGTTTGCCAGCTGTCTTCCAAGAAATCAGGAAAACCACCGCCAAAGACGGATCACTCTTCAGAACGACAATGCGAGCTCTCTCACAT
The DNA here is from genome assembly GCA_038098605.1 of Gryllus longicercus. Taxonomy (NCBI): domain Eukaryota; kingdom Metazoa; phylum Arthropoda; class Insecta; order Orthoptera; family Gryllidae; genus Gryllus; species Gryllus longicercus. The sequence goes on from JAZDUA010000238.1 coordinate 1,755,384, forward strand.
CGATTCAAGCAACTGTATTTTTGAGCACCCAAAACATCGATTTGCTGAGTCATCCGCCGTATAGTCCTGACTTGGCACCGAATGACTTCTTTTTATTCCCGTACGAAAAAAACAAACTGATAGGTCAACGTTTTTCGACACCTGAAGAAGCGGTTGCTGCATTCAGAATGCATGTTTTGGAGATACCTCAATGAGAGTGGCAAAAGTGCTTCGATAATTGGTTTAAACGCATGCAAAAGTGTATAGATCTTCATGGGGAATATTTTGAAAAACTAGAAAGTGATTTTCGATGATTAATATTTGCTTTTGTTCTCTAATCATGAAATATAAAAGGCAACCCTCGTATTTGCACTTTAGGTCTTCGGCGAATTCTTTAGTTCAACCTCGTATGTACGACAGATGACAGTAATATTTAAATATGTGGTGTTCAGGCGGCGAAATAGTCGAAAAGAGGTTGGGAGAGCATTGTTGATGAAAGTGACAATGGAACATCGCCTCTTCTATCGCAGTAGTTTTTTCGTCAGACAAGAATGTTCTGGAAAATAAATGACACACAATTTACAAGTATTGTTACTTGGCGAAAGAAATAAAGAGTATTGAAGTTGTCACAGTTACCTCTGCCCAAACGAAAACTGCCCTTTCCTTACGAATTCCGTGGCCTTTAGCTACGTGTTTCTATTACATACAGTGCCTGGCACACTCTGGGTCGAACCTTGAAGACGTTCAAAACGCCTTTACACAGCTTTCCGCATTACCTTGTCGTGACAAGGCGATCAGTCGTCTGCGATAGAATTCTCAGTATTTCGCCCATGCCAAGTACACGCGGGAGTGTTTGTTTGGAGGATCTTCCCCAGGAGCTGGTGCGATCTTTCGGTGACGCTCCGCACTAATAGAACCAAGTTGAAATCGACTTCAAGGAACTTGCACGAAGAAATGAATGTTTGGACACCAGAGAAGAAATTCGCGCGGCTTTTTGGAGAAAATCTCGAAGGCGCCAAGTTTAAAATGCATAGTCTTTTCCTTTGAAACGCCTTCAAAGAACATCAAACGCCCTGTTAAAGAAGACAAGGCGCCAAATTCGAAGTAATTTGGCCGGCAATGTGTCAACATGTGGTTTATTAAAGTTTTGAAAATGTATTTATTTGGGTAATGTAATTAAATTTCCCTCACTATTCAAGAAAGATTATTGTCAAATAGCCGTCTTGCGTAAGATGAGGCGTCAAAAATCGTTACACTAGTGTGCACACTTCTCAGGTTTTCAACGTCAAAAGTAATTTGTTGAGACCGCCAAGTGTGAAAGTGGCTTTTAGATTGTACTATCTCAGGTACTAAAATCTTTGATTTATAGAGGAGTATACTGCACTGTAATTCAAGTACTAAATGGCCAATGAATTGAGTGTTTGTAAACATTTCTTTCAATAATATTTTAGATCCTCCAATAATCACTGCGAAAATCAGAATTCCAACGTTGCTTCTGCATCAGAATCGCTTACAACACCACCAACAAAAAAATCTCTGCCGTCATCTCGAAAGAGGAAGAGTAGATTGTTGCCTTCTAATCTCATGACTTGGAAAATGAAAAACAAGAGACGGTGAGTGTCCATCAAAAACATAATTCGAAAACTGCAGAACTCTTCAGTGCAATAAGTCGCAGAGACAGCCATTCATTTTTCATAATTTATTTTTTTCATGTTACAAACATAAGATGTGCGAACTTTTAGAATTTCGTTCGTCAGTCACAAAAGCTTTGTGTTCTCTCTCTTGTATCTGCCCGTTAGTCTGTACAACAGAGATTGTGAAAGTATTGCATGTCTGTCCTTGCGACTCCGATCTCACAGGTCTACCTTTGATTTCGGTACTTTTGAATAAATGTTAATAGAAATAATAATAATAATAATAATAATAATAATAATAATAATAATAATAATAATAATAATAATAATAATAATAATAATAATAATAATAATAATAATAAACAAAAATTACACTGTAGATAACTGCGGCTACATGCATAAAAAGTACCAATAAATTCAAAATTATAATTTACTTTTAGTTTACGAGATACAACTTTCCCCAATGTTACCAGTAATTGTAACTCATGTCATGGAAATTCAAGTCTTCTCATCGTTTCGCCTCTCTCCCTGAAGCGTTGCCGTGTGAGATGCTAGATCTGTGCAGGATCTGCGGTCGCTTTCGATGACATACGAGGGTCTGTGTTATTGCCTTCCGCTTACGGAGTTAGGAGAGGTGTTACAGCAGGAGCGGATCCAGCCGATTGTTTTTCGGGAGGTGGGGGTATATTTTTGTATACATATATTTTTGTAAATAATAAATGTATTTGTTATTATATTGCATATTATTTAGAGATTCAGCAGATAAACTCTTTTAAGCAGATAAACGTCGTTTTGAGATCAAAAGTCGAGTTGTCGGATAAAAGAGCTCGCGCGTGTACTCCGCGCATTCTTTCCGGTATTGGAACCCGGAAGATCTTAGAGCAAGGTGGAATGTTAACGGAAGACCTTAGAGTAAAATATATCTAAAATAAGATGTGAGATAATGGAATAATGGTGATATTTACATAATTAGTTCATTTTTTTTAAAAAACAGTTCCAAGTCGGAATCGATATTTTGAGTAATACCTCAAACAATTTTAAGATGGTATTCGAAGGAAGACGGAAATATGTGAAAAAGATAGTTATGTACTACTATTACAGATCGTTGACCTCGATCTGTAATAGTGGTATAGCATCTCTATTTTGATATCTGTGGAAAAATAGATTGAGATGCAAATAACGAAAGCTTAAACCGACGGTCTGGCTTGCGTATCCCGCAAGTCCCGCCTCCTCCGCCGCGGCTGGCCGCAACACCGCCTGGCCTGGCCGTGCCGCCGCGCCGACAGAGGGCCCACAACAATCGGGTGGGTGACGCAACAGCGCGGCTGGGGGAGGGGGGCGAGGTGTTTTCCTAAATTTCACTTTACGACGCTCCTATTCGTCCGATTTGCATGATTTGGATTTGGAAAGCATGTCGCCATCGCGCTATAAGCCCACATTTTTTAATTTTTTCTCGAAAGTTTGAGAACTAATTTCAAATTCGCGTTTTTACTACATTTTTGGAAAAAGAGCATCGTAGCGTAAATTATATTTTAAAAAGGTGTCAAATGCCGTTTACAGATTGAAAATCGGACCATTGATTAAGACGTTATCAGTAAAATACATTTTACTTATTTTGGTGCTGCCACGTGGTGGCTACAAATTGTGTCGGGACATTTAGCCTTAAAAGCTTGCAAGCTTCAAGCTTCTGTGCTTATGCTTACGTAAGACATAAGAAATGATCCAATCACAAAACGGTAACTCAAAATCGAGAATCGAAATTGCAACGAAGTCGATAGAAGATCTAACGCTATATGGACTATGGACACAGTCATACCTTGATATCGATTCTCACATCGAACCAATAGTTAACCAGAATGCCTCACAGCCAATAGAAACTTTTATTTTGCTTACGTTTGTGTTAGACATTAGGAATACTTCAGTCTATCACTTTTGTTAATATTTATGTCTATGTGCTATGCTTATGTTTACGTTTGCATTGTGAATAGGCCTTTACTCAAGGGCTTCTCAAATATCGATGCGGCATTGTTGCAAAATTTCTACTCGTTTTTTTGAAGAAATTGTACATGGTCTTTTTTTATAAAGGTAATTTTGTTCAACATACCTAATCTGAGGCTTAATCTTCAATTTGTAGTTTAAATTTTCAAAACACTGAACGATACCCGAAACTGAATCTAGCACCATATTTTTTTACATATTTGTCACTTATGATATAAGTGAATAAACTTTAAAGAAAAAAATTGGATAAGTGTTTGAGAAAAAATCGTACATGAAAATCACAAATAACTACTCTTTAACATTTTTGTTTATGACCTTTTTTAAACAGCTTATTTTGTGAAACCGACTGAGATAAAATCTATCACCAATTTTGAAGTTTTAAAATTTATTTTTGTAATTTTCGAAAAATCGGGGTTGACAACGAAAATGAAACCTGAACCATCTTCTTAAGGTTGTTAGAGCGACATAAGTGTTTTTTTCAGTTTAACATGTCTTTTTTATTGCATTAATGGTAAGATGAGATGCTCTTCTATGTTGTGGTAGAGTTTGAATCGATTTTACCGTCTAGTTTTAGCGTAATGAGACCGTAAATTGCGGCTACACACGTTCAAGCATACTTGTCAAGCATGCTTGCTCTATCACGATTGTGCAAGAATGCTTAAATGTCTGTGCGACAGGATTGTTCAAGCATTTTGATTGTACAAGCGGCTTGAGGATTGATGGAAATTTCATGATGCATGCTTGTACAAGCTCTTCCTGCACGTGATGGATTGGACGTGTACCAAGGTGATGCAAGCTTGTGCAATCGAGCGTCAGTTGATCGTCTGGAGTTGTAAAGTGTACGGTTTTTAAACGTGATACAATTTTATTTCCATCACCATGAATGAAAAAAAGTTTGTAGTGAATCAAAAAGTATATTAGAAGAATTTATTCGTGTTTACGAAAATAATTCATGTCTGTGGCGTGTAAAATCAAAAGATTATCACGATAAAGCCAAAAAGGAAGCTGCTTACGATTTATTACTACAGCAATATAAACTTATAGATCCTAATGCTGACAAGAATGTGATAGTAAAGAAGATAAATGCCATGAGAACCAATTATAGGAGAGAAAAGAAGAAAGTCGACAAATCTCGACACTCTGGCATTGGTACAGACGAAGTATATGAGTCTTCACTTTGGTACTACCACTTGTTTGCCATTTTGGATGATCAGGAAACTCCAAGGGGCTCTTCATCAAATTTAGAAATAGAGGTAAGTTTTATTTTTTGCTATATACACTTATAAGAGTCACACACATATTTTAACTACAAAAATACATTCAATAAAACGTCAATAGGTTTACACTTGTTCATTTTCAATTAATAAATTTTAGTTGCCAAGGGGTTTGTCCTTCATTGGAGAAGTAATTCACGAATTCTTATCTTACTTTTTTAGCATCAGGTTGTGAGTTTCGAGTGATATATGATGATTCTAAACGTAACATATTGGAATTCTCTGAATGTAAACCAACATGGGTTGTGCCATTTTCCAAGTCATCAAAGTCAACAGAATCAGGTGGGGCGTAAGTTGAAATCACAGTCGACATTAAATAATTATGTAAAGCACACGTAGCTTTTACTACTTTATCAATATGATGTAGTTCTAAATTGATAGCGGTGTGAAAAATTCTAAACCGTGCCGCCAATATTCCAAAAACGTTCTCAATAATTCTTCTTGCTCTTGATAACCGGTAGTTGTAAATTTTCTTTTCAGTACAGTTTAAATCATCTTGTCTGAACGGTTTTAGCATATCACTCCTTAAAGAAAAAGCATCGTCTGCAATGAAAACATATGGCAGTTTTCGTGAAGTATTCGTGATTTCTTTACTTTTTGGAATGTTTAGTGAATTTTCTTGTAGTCGTCTAAAAAAAGTCTCCACTTCCAGCTGGAGGAATTATTTCGATATGTTTTCCATCTAGGCATCCCAGGCAATGAGGGAAATTTCACCTTTTCGAAATCTTGGGTTACTGTCATCCAACCATGTTCAGTTTTTGGGACCTGTAAAATATATAAACATTACATCACGAAAGTTATAACTGAAATTATGCATAACAGGTATGTACATGTTTTTACAAATACATGATGTAATTTTTTTTCAGGAAGATAAATTTCATCTACTAATCGAAAACTCTGGTGAACTCCTGAAAGAATCTGTCGAGGAACAAGAACCTTCACAAAGTTCTCATTCAAAACATGATACATCCGTCTCTAATAATAAGTCAACATCTACAAAAAAGACACCTCCTACTAGACCCTCTAAACGAAGTAACGATAAATTGGATAGTGTACTAAATTCAATTGATGACCATTTTAAGAAGCCGAAGCTGAAAGATGATAGACATGATCTTTTTGGTAATAATGTAGCTGTGAAGATGAGGGACATATTCAATAATACCCAAAGATTGTTAGCTGAGAAAATAATTAACGATGGCTGAAATGGGTCATGGCTGAAATAGGTCAATTGACTTTATCGCATTCTATTCATGGCTTTATTGTAACTAATAATGAACATGTAATTAATAATGACGAGTACCCTCAGGCAGGATCATATTGCTATCAAGGTCTTTATCCGGAAACTTTAAGCAGAGCGTCAACAAATAGCGAAAATTCCAATCAGTCACTCACTTCATATGTTACAAATTTCAGTGATACATAAAAATCTTTAATAAATGGATAATTAGTATTAATAACATGTATTTCACTTATCTTTAAATAATTTCTCTTCAGCACCTCGTAAATAGCATGACAGGTTTCAGGAACTAAATAACTCAGTGCCTGTGGTGAAATTATAGTTGAATACTTTAAATCTTCGTAACTTCTTCCGGTAGCGAGGAATCGTAATGTGGCTGTTACTCTTTCATGTGGCGTTATAGCTTCTCGCATAATTGTATCCTTCTTTTTAATTAAAGGTGTTACGAGTGACAGAAGGTGAAGGTACGTTTCTTCATCCATTCTTAGATAATTTGCCAATCTCGTAAATATATCTTTATTTCACTCAATAAGTTGGCATGTAAAAAGGTTTTTCTTTTCATTAACCAACATTTGCTCCACAAGGCACGTTTCTTCTTCTGAGTTTTTCTTTTACAAAGAAGAAGAAAAACAGCCAAAGCGAGTGCATCTTCGTCTTCCGTGCTCGACATTTTCAAACAAACTGACGCTTGTGCAAGCTTGCTTGTACCGTGTAGAGACGATGGAAATTTTTGCACGCATGCTTGGCAAAAGTATGCTTGAACGTGTGTAGCCGCCTTAAAGATTGCTGTTTTAACATGGGCTCTTATGGTCTCACCTGAAATTTTAAAATTGTGAGAAAATTAACTATTGAATATGTTTTTAAAAACTCTTCCTTTGGTAGCTAACATCTCACACAATCAATACGCGCAATTTGAAGAAAATATACCGTTTCAAATGGAAAAATTTTGCAAAATTATAAGCCTAAATCAGTCCAAAGGGAGACGTTCGCGCGCTTTGTAGTTTCGGGTCTGTGACGCGCATCTCGGCAACACTGGGTGCGCAACACGCTTCATTCAAATCGAGTGACGAGACTGAAAGAGTTCGTACATTCCTCTGGATTTTCTGAGAGCAATTAAAATATCCTCCCTCCTGGAGAACATTGCGTTTGATGGTAATCACGTATTCAGAAAAGCTGGAGTTTGATGGATTAAATGATTAGTGCGATCTGAATGAAAATCTTAATTCAATTAATATTCCCAATGACTCACTTAGATACTACTCCCTATGACAAAATGGGTGGTCTTGAGAGTTTATAGAATTGTTCAAACATTCAGTACAGTAATATTATTTTATATTTTGCCGAATATTGCTCCTGAACAATGATTATATATTTAATTATTCGAAAATTATTCATATTCTCTTTTTTATTATGGAGATATACAGTGGATTCTCATTGTCTTTTGTACCACAGTTGCTTACACAGGACTCAAAGCAACAATCTTTAGCATAGATCTGCACTTAAGTCTGTAGAACTACCGAGTGGGCATGTATCTCGATATGTACTTTACACGATAATCTGCATCTAAATCAATATCATAACATGGTATAAAATTATACTGAAAGCCAGCAAATAGTTTCTATGAATTATATAACCGCACAGCTGGAAATAATATGGCACATTGCAATTGCAAAAAAGTTTTAAAACTTCAATCAAAACTATTAAAAATTGAGCATGCAGTTTAATTAACTAAGCAAAAATAAAATAGGGAAAAAGAGAAACAACACAGAAAATAATATACAGAAAACAATACAGAAAAAATTGTATAAGAAGGATAATAAGGAGCAGTATAGGAGTCAATGATTACGATTTCTGTCAAATTAAATATAAAGCTTTATATTGTGTTGGACAGAACCAAACTGTTGATCTTGTTGTGATGCAATCGGAGAATAAGGTTTCTCCTACCATATGCTCAGGTAATTCGAGAATTAAAAATTAGAGAGAAACAAACATTGAAAAAAATATTTGAAAACTTTTAATTACGTCATTGTTCTCGTGATATTAGGGGAATTAGTACGTTATCTCTCAAATTCTGCTTTGGAAATAATCCTTCCACCAATTCGCTCAGATTGAGATATTTACCGCGTGTCGACCAGGCAACGAACAGTTTTCAAAGTGATTCAAAACAACGAATTTTTGAAGAAGCATGAGCCCTGAGCAGTCATGCCAATCTCAAAGACATTAAGGAGTTGCGCAATTTACTAAAGACTTTTCGCCTCACTCAATCATGGAAATTTTTGCCTTTATTAGCGATCACTGTGCAAAAATATATAGATATTTGTTTATAATGTTACTTTTTATGATTTTGCTCCTACTAATTGTGTAATATTACTTTTTTATGTTCAATCTTATGCTTCAATTCTTCATTCCGTGGCCACGCGATCTGTTGATACTAGTTAAGAACTAGTCAACGGTAGCTCTTTATGTGGTATTAAAATATTTTTATTTTACATCTATGAAACTAAATTATTTCGAATAATTAAATAAAACTCAGCATAAAAGTCCCTATTTGGTTTAGGTAGATCTCACAATACCCACTTAACTCGCAAATAATTATTTTTGAACGTAATATGGACTCTCTATCTACTAGGGAATATCTCTAACCACCTTAAACGTCTTTTGCTCTATTCAACAACAAAATGTAATCAAACAATTTTGAGCAATTTTTTTTCAATTTTGAAAATGTCCCAAGGGCGTTATGTAAAGTGCCTGCCAAAATTAAAATATAGGTTTCAAATCGCAGGGTCCGCGACATTAGCTAAAAGAATTGGGGAATATCCGTTTTGGAGAAAACCTGCTGAACGGTTTATGCATTAGCGATGTGCACAGATGGACAGACAGACATTATGCCGTCAATCGATTCTTCGGTGTTAAGGACCCACAAAACATTGATTCTGGCTTCACCGCGTATTAGAGTTAATTCTTTTCTATACTTAGAAACTAGATTTATCCACTTTTTTCTTACCAGAACCCGGCAATAAGAGATTTGTGTCGAAAATTCGTTTTCCGGTGCACGATTACAATGCAATGTTTCTTGCGAAAAATTACAAATAGTGGTGCTACAGAATGGCACGAACTTTCCTGTATTAGTTTTCCATTACCTTCGATCTCAGTTAGCTATTCTAACATGCCACTTACTCTAGCCAAGTGCCGTCTGTTGCTGCCTGAACTTTATTTTTTTGCAATTTTCTTATTTTAGTCTTATCTAATAGTAGAACGGAAATATTTTTTTAAGAATATTAAAAAACAGTAAAACCTCGCCCTAAATGACAAATTTCTTTGAAAAATTTGGAGCAGGTTTTAAGAAAATGGCGTTTAAGCGCTATTGTAATTTCGAAATTTGAAACTCTTTTCACAGAAAACTATTGAGTTTTCGAAAAACTTCATATGAAGTCATTTCATGCACTTCCAGTCGCAAAGGCTATTTTGATCTCGAATAGCGTATGGGATGCTTAAGAGAATGATGCAGGTCTCATGTTCGTTAAATAATCTAATTTTTTTAAATTGCCAAAATTCAACATTTTTGGTCATCTTCCTACATTGAAGATAACATACATATGAAGATAAGCACTTTTTCTAATGAGATGTGTTTATCTAAAACAGATCTTCCAATAAGGTTATGTTGCATTTTTCAAAAATATGAATATTTTTTTCAGTAATTTGTCGTTCAACCTTGTCGCCCGTTAAGAATTTCCAGCGCTTCGGGAACGTTTTGTGAGAGTTGAGTGATGAGTCGAATTCTAACTTACGTTGCTACGTAAGTCAGAATTTATATATTATTTCATATTTCTTTGTTCGTTTCTTTCATTTAAGTTTTTGTTATACGTTTGCGAATTAGTCTTTTAGAAGTTATTTAAAACCTATTTAAAAAATACAAGAAAGAAAAAATCGCTAGCGTTCAGGTTATATCAGATTTGAATGCAACAAAAGGCATTCCGCGACGTGACTCGGTAGCTGAATATCTTTGAATTACACCTCATTGTTTGGACCTTGTCTAGCTGTATGAAAAGCAGTTATAACTGTCAAATTTGTGTTGATATTTGCTTGAAATATTTAGTTTTGCACCAAATGAATTACGTCTACGAATTCTAAGGAGTTTCACAAAAATTGATGACTGAAATGTGTTGATTCTGAGAGACAGTGTGGTGTAAATAGTATTACATAACCATTAATAAAGACGAGAAATGACGTACTGTTTTAGCACCACTAGTTTCTTTAAGCTAAACTTTTAATTAATAAATGCACAGATATATATTCAAATAGTATTGTAATATTACATAAACGTTACAATTAATGCGAGAAAGAACATGCTATTCCTGCATCACTAGTTTTAGCAATCATGGAGTATATCGCTGTCTACGGTGGCCTACCAAGGAGGTGTAACAAGTTATCATTTCAGCTATTGTAGTGGAAAACCCAGAGGAGGGATTTCGATTCTTGTATTGGGGGGCAAAGGATCCCCCCCCCCGCGTAAGATGCTAAAAAGATCCCCTAAATCAAATGCCATGGAAAGTTACACTATAAGTTGGAAAAAAATTGGAAAAATTTAATAAAATTGGATTTTTGAAAGGTTTTCTCAGCCCCCTTCCTACCACTCACACCCACCCCTCAGAAGCGTCTTGTTTACTTTATTTTTTTTTCAACTTAGTCATTTATTATGTGATTGAAAAAAAGTGAAAAAATCCTTTAACACGTAGAGGAATACATGTTTTTTGGTTTCTTAATACCGAAAAATCGAATGACGGCACAACAAGCGTCCGTCTGTCCGTCCGTCCGTCCGTCCGTCCGTCCGTCCGTCCGTTCGCCTGTCCATCATGTCTGTGAACAAAACTAATGGCTAAAGCCTTGAGCCAATTTTCTCCAAAATTGATATTCCCTAATCGATGTGGTTAATGTTGCGGCCTTTTGAATTTGAAACCGATATTTGACTTATATCGGACATTGAAAAATATGGGTCGAAAGTTTTTGACTAAATTTTGTTGTTGGATAGTGTGAAGGACATTTAAGAGAATGGTGAAAGTTTCATGTTCGTTGAAATCAATTCGCTTGGACCTCATTCTTCTTGACAATTCTTTGAGGTTATTTAAGAAGAAGAGAACATGCATTCAAATTACCGTGCCTTCGAGGTTAAGTAAACGACACGCCTTCGAATATTAATTTGCGCCCAAAACCCGCGAATTCTCAAGACAAGGAGCGACAAGGAGCAAGAAATAATTTAGTATGAAACTCTTTCAAACAAACTTTGAACTTCTTCCAAAAGTGACCGGTAGATCACACCACTTCTAGGCCTCCCGGTGAAGAAGCTTTGCATATTCTAATTTCCCGGAATCCGATTTTTTTCACAAAAGTCGCAACGAGGTCGCATTGTTTGAGAATCTGGAGCCACGAGCAATTTCGTAGCGATTCGCCTCGCTCGTAAATAAAGGCGAAGTTTTGAAAAACGTTTTTGTTGGAAATATTTGAAAAAAAGAGGGAGAGAGGAATTTTCAAAAACTTTTTTACAGTTTTTTAACCCTGGAAAAGGCTTGAAAAAACTCTCTCTCAAAACACAATTCGTGATTTGTTTTTCCAGATTTTTTCGATTGCTGAGCTGTAGTTAAGAAAATTAAAAAAACATTTTTACCATTTAATATTTTAAATCGCATTTACTATAAATACACTTTCAAAATGACCACAACTATTATCTGAATTTATTGTAGTGTTTATTATACATTTGTTATGAAAATTGTTCTGTTGTCCAAAAAACAATGACACTTTTTTGTTATAATAATGAAACTATCATTTTGATTAAAACAATAGATTCGCGTTTATAATAACAGAAAAGTGAAATTATTATAATAACATTGAATATTACCATCAATATTCAGTTGGGATAAGAGGTTCGCGTATTACTTTCTCGTACGGTGTAGAGGGAAACTTATGTAATGCTCCGCGGAAAAACGATTTTCGGCAAAAAAAATCTTATTACGGGGCTCTGCTAACGAAAAAGTGGATAAATCCAGTAGCTAAATATAGAAAAAAAATCCTTCAACACGTAGGGGAATCCATGTTTTTTGGGACAGGACTTATCGGTGCAGTTTCTGCAAATGCTCTCCCAATCATCAAAGCAATATTTCCCAGCCTCAACACATAGCATTTATTAGTTACATTATAAGGGAAAAACATACATTAAATATATAATATAATAAACAGTTTTACTCAAAGTCATTTGCCTATTTTCATATTCTCACATTTTCAGAAATTCTAAACGCGCAGTTTTTGGTCTCTTAACACACTGTATGTTCACGCAAGAACTACAGAAAAGTTAGTAAATCGGTGCCGTTTTTGAATCCGTACGTTTGGCAGTGTTGACAAATTTCGTCTTTTTCAGAAGATTCGTAAAAGAAAATCGTTTTACTACATGGACAACTGCCTAAAGTTTTCCGTTTGCCGTGTACGCTTCCATAGATTAGAATGAATGCTGAAAACCACGTGATTTTTATCGCACCGCTGACCCACGAAACGTTTCGTGAGAAGCATCTATTTTTAGGCATTCGGAATATTAAAAACGCTGAGAAATTTGGAAATAATTTATTTCATCATATGTTCTTCACAATTCTAAACAATATGTTACATTACAATAAATATATTTTTTAGACTATTACATTCAATTTCATTTCAATTTATTAAATGGGTATTTATTTAATTAAGATACTCTGTTGAAAATTAGTTTAAGTATTTAAAAGTATTTACAATATTTTTGTGTCGCTTAATGACATACAATTCTAATTTTTCAAATCAAATAATATATATATATATATATATATATATATATATATATATATATATATATATATATATATTGTAACACTCCCGGTTACCTGGGGAACCGGATAGCGGCCCTGATGCTAGCTCAAGTCGGTGATGGAAGGAATTGTTACACAGTACGGTGGAAACACAAAATAAACACTTGTTCACTGGTAAAAATTCACATTTATTCCTGGGCAATATGATTAACATGCCCCAGGGAAGTTACACTCTTAAATTAAATAAAAAGAATAGTGGGAAAATTAGATGAAGAGAAAAAAAATTGAAAAGTTAGTTTTAGGAGTTAAGCTTAAAAAACTAAGAAGAATTATAACTAACAATTACAATGGGTGAAATTGCTACTGGTCAGTGTGTCAGAGCGTGACACCGCATTACGAAAATTTATACAATAGGGCGGGAGCCCTAAACGATATTGCCTGGAGAGGGTCTTTGTGCGGCCGGGGTCGGCCGTGGCTCGGTCGAGGGCGGCGGCTGGGCGTCCTCCAGAAAAAATGCAGCAGAGGTCAGTAACCCTCCGGGCTACAGCTGACGGTCGGCTGTGACGTCACCAAAAGGCTGCGATGCGTTGCCGCGTAGGCGGTGTCTAGAAGTTCTGGTTGATCTGGCGGATTCTAGAAGTTCTGGAAGTGACTGGCAGTACTAGCTGAGCTGGCCGGATGATCTCAGGAACGGAGTTACCAACTATGCGTCTCTCTCTGACTTTTCTGATAATTATTGAACACAACTTCGGACAGTTTTAGAACTTGATCGGAGAAACATTCGCCTCTCTTTACGACGGAAACCCACCCCAGAGAAAATTCTCTCTCCACTGCAGTCGGCTCACAGCTCAAAACTCGCAGTAAAATAACATAAGTCCCCACATAGGCATTATCGCCCGAATAATTCCCACCCCCACATAAGTTCCTCTCTCAACTGTCCTCAGTCTAATATTCAAGCTCGAAAAATAATAAGTTTTCCAGAGACACACTGGTCCTTTCCCCGATGCCTAATACTCTGGCCCCGTCTGATTGATGAAAAATTTATAAGTCCGGCGAAGGCGAACTTTGCCTCTGACCGACGACTAGCTCCCCGAAAGAAGCTTCTGCCTAGCATTCAAATCCCTTCTGCCATCTGGCCCCGTCTGATGCCCCAGCTCTTCTGATTTTCTCTCCGTCGAAATCTTATAAGGTAAACATTTCCCCCACCCAATATTCTCGTATGTGCCCCAGATCCTTGTAATAGACGTGTAGCTATTGGCCGAAATTTGTGGCGCAGTGAACTATTTCCAGCCAATCGCCACGCGTGAAGCCACAGAACTTTCCGCTCCCCGCGTCAGCTGCAAGCGTCCAGAATTTTCCAATTCCTTCTAGAACATCGTCCCATGTTTGCGTAAACGGGGGGGCGCGTTTGCGTGAAAGAAATTTATGAGTTTGGGATTCCCCGAAACGAGCGGGCGATGTCGAAATTGCGTAGCCGGCGCAGTGAACACGTGTGTCCATTGAATCTGTCGTCGCCAGCCCTCTAAACGACTTCGTTAATGCGCCGGGGGCGTAAGGGACTCTCGCGATAACGGAGTTGCGCACGTGTGACCGTTTGCGTAATCTCTCGGCAGAAATCCTGGGTGGCCGAATTTGTTTGTTTAAATTTTGATCCGGTGTATTTCGTTTATAAAATTATGATGAAATCGGTTTCGCCACAATATATATATATATATATATATATATATATATATATATATATATATATATATATATATATATATATATATATATATATGAGTCTATTTTATTGCAAGTTCAGTAGTAATTTATTTGCGTTGCATGAAACTTCAATATGGTTAAACATAACATGAACGTCAATTATCTGACTTTTTTGATATCTCGAAGCAGTATTTCGTTCTCTTCAATAGTTTGTATGGGGCCATCCTTAAATTACATAATGCATATTTGGAGTATTTTGAATAACCCCTCTTCTTTGAACAACCTTCTGTAATTCACTCGTAATGTTCAGTTGAAACTCCCTAAATAATTAACGATAAATAACGAATAGCGAATAGCCCTCTTGTAAAAGTAAGAAGTGAAAATAAATTATAGGACAGTAAAAACAATTTTATTCATTTTATTTGTGTTGTTTATAAAAGTTTACTATAAATTAAAGCCGGAATTAGTTGGCGATGCTGACTGCACCTCACAATAAGATTGGGGTAAGTTGTGAGTGAAGGAAGGATGCATAGGCAAGAAAATAAGAGATCGTAAGCCGTGCACATGCCTTCGTTGTTTACCTATAGGCCAGAGTCTACTGATCCAATATAAATGGATCTAGAATATACTACACGTCAGTTTTCATTACCTTCTTCATAATCTTACAGATTTAATATTTTTTTCATTTATTGTAACAATTCAAATTTAATAACTTTAATTTATGTTTTAAAACAATTAATTATTTAATATTTTAATTTCTAGTGTTAGACTAAAAACAGGAATTATTTCAGCAAATGTTGAAGAAGTTAAAAAATACATAACAAGGTTACGTAACAATAAACTAACACCCCTATCTTATGTAACTGCGTAACGCTGCATCAAACTACCACCTCCTCTTTAGCGTTATGTAATTTATCGGCACCCTTTACACCAAACGGATTTTGATCACTTTAATTTTAATAGACGAAAGGCACTTTGAGATATGAAGTGTTTTCATATTAGATATTAAGATTTTGATTTAGTGTTCAAATTTCATGGAAGTAGATACACGAAATTATTTCTAAATTTCATATTTGTCAAGTTGTATGTCTTAGAGAGTTTTTGTTTATTCGCTAAAAACATTAAATGTACCATTGTTTTTCTGAATTAATTTTAATAAATCTGTAACTTTATTTTATTACGTTGTTTGTCTTCCTGAGTCATCTCTATGTCCGAGTATTCTACAGAATCCTAATCATCTCTCTCTCCTCTCTCTCCTCTCTCTCCTCTCTCTCTCCTCTCCTCTCTCTCTCCTCTCCTCTCTCTCTCTCTCTCTCTCTCAACAGAACACCACTAAAAGTCTCTTCAAGAGTTACTTCCACGTAGGAATTTGGATGTCCTTTCTTAATTATTTGATTAATTCTGCTATGGTACTAGTCTTCTTATTCCTGCGATTGTTTCATTTGCAGAAGCTTAATTGTCTTTCTCCGGATGGTATTGATCGGTGACTATAGAACAGGGCGGGCCTGTCTATGTCTCCTTACATTTTTGTTTTCTAAGAGTGTTGCACTGAGAATCAACTTCCACATCAGAACCGCCTTCTTTGTCCTGTTATACATACAAACTCGTTAATGTGATCAAACTATTCAATAATTGGTATCAACATTGTTGAAGACAAATTCTTACTTTCTTACATTGTCCATTGGAATAAAGATTATGATATGAAGAAAATATAAACCTTGTTCTCAAATTACTTACAATGACATTAGAAGGTTCCAATCACATTGAAGGTTTCCTCTGAGATGTTTTTTCTCGGGGTGAACAGGAAAATCAAACACAGAAGGAACTGCATCTTATTTCAGTAACATGATTTTCATTCTTGGTCTAACCTAGAAACACAAGAAATTATAAGCATGTATGCAGCTGAGGTAAATTTACTTCACATATACTGTTAGAAACAATTATCACTGTCAAATTAATACTATAATTAATATTAACCTGAATTCTCAAGAAAATGTTTATTGCAGAGTGTGCTACTTATAGATGGTTTACATTTCTCTCTTCAAACAGCATGAATCCATTACTTCAAAATTTCTGATCAAGAAAAAGGGAATCTGTGTAAAGCAGAAACACAATACATATTTATACAGAATTTATCGTTAAAGAGTTGTGATACAGCATCGCACAATGGCGTAATTTCAAATACACTTGGAAAGAGGAATCTCTTACTTGTGAAACTAAATCCCACTCCTGTCTTCTGGAGTTGTTTACAACCGCACGCAACACAATTTTTTACTATTGTGTTTCATGTTAAAAGCAAAATTAACCGAAATAAAGCCACAACCTTTCTACGCCGTCCCAAAACTTATACTAATTAATACTAACTATTAACACTTTGGAATAAGCTCCAGGTTTGCTAACTCAGCAGAATCAGGCGTCACGCTCCCGAAGGATTTCCAGCATTGCTGCTGAGTGGGTGGTCATCAGTATTTGCCCGGCCTACATCCCTTGTTCGGAAGCTCATCCGGCTTTTGTGTTAGTAGATTTTATTGGTTAATTCTTCGAAGCATGGCTCATACTCATCAAGTCAGTCGGAGCTTATGCTGGCTGGTAGTAATTATAAATTTATTAAACTAGGTAGTTTTAGTCTGGTACTGAGGCTAGTTAAAACTATTATTCATTTGCTTTTTCGGTTACTTAGTCGTAGAGTATTTGATTAATGGTTATCTTAATTTTGCTTTCAACTTAATTGTGGTTTTAAAATTTCAAGAGGGATGTCGGATTTGAGATTATTCTCTTTTTTTAGAAAATAGTTTTCTGCCGCTAGGAGTTTTTTTCAAATTTGCTTTGAATGCTGTTGTCGATATCTCACAGCCGTACGTCTCTATGCTTCTAACAAAAGCCTTGTAAATATATAATTTTGAGTTTTTACTGAGTTCCTTCGATCTAAATAGGGGTAGAAGATGCGTGATCCTCTGAAACATGATTGATCGTTCGTTTTTGATCGAAGGCGCGTGTCCATTGTTTTGCGCGAGATATTTGATGATTTTTGTCTACAGGATGAAATCATTGTTTATTTTGAGACACGGAAGTTTGATTAATATGCCAGTATTTCATGAAAAAACTGTTCCTTGGCATTTGCTTACATTTAACTTAAGAGCACTTCTTGAGCACCAGCTCCAAATAGTGATACGGCATGTTGAAGTCTTGCCAATTGGATCTCCAGTGTGGGCGTAGAAGCTGTAGAAGCTACGTCGTCAGCGAGGAGAAAAAACTTCGTATTTGAGTTTGGTGGTATATCATTGATGAATATTGAAAAGATTTTAGATGAAAAAACACTGCCTTGGGGAACACCGGCTGAGGGATGTAAGATGGAATTTGTATTTGGTTTGGGAAAAAAATCGATTTTGAAGGAAGCTGCAAAGTATTGACAGAAGAAAAGTGGGGGGAAATTTTGAGAGTTTAAATAGTAGAAGGGAGTGGTGTACTGCATCAAATGCAAAACTGAGTCAAATGCAAATCTGCTGGGATGGACATACCATGGGAAAAACTGAAGAGGTTACTAGTGCTAATCGAAGTGTTTGAGTCGTTGACGAATGACTAGCGTTAAATCCGAATCGTTCTTGTACTATTACTTTTTGTTACTTAAAATTTCCTTCACTCTATCAAGGATGATTCGTTCCAGAGTTTTCTCAAAGATGGGAAGAAGGTTTATAGGTCGAAATTGTTCGGATTTTTTATATTGTTACCCTGTTTTCGTAGTAAACTGATAATAGCTTTTTTCCAGAGGCGTGGGAAGTAGCGAAGACAGACTGGTTTTGCAGATGACGAGAATGAGATTAATGGCTTTACAGGGTAGAGTTTTGACGATCAACAATGGAATTCTTTCGTGCCCTCCTGCTCTTCTAGGGTCGATGTTTCTAATAAACATATTATAATATTTTGAATACGCTCCAGGTTTGCTAAATCACTGGAATAAGACAACACGAAGTATTTCCCGAAGTATTTCCAACATTACTACTGAGTGGGTGGTCATCAGTATTTGCCCAGCCTCCATCCCTTGTTGAGATTCTCATCCGGCTTTTGTGTTTGAAGATTTTATTGGTTAATTCTTGGAAGCAGAGTGTTGACACATTGCCAGCCAAATTCAAATTTGGCGCCTTGTTTTTTAACAGAGCGTTTGATGAACTTTGAAGGCGTTTCAGAGGAAAGGATAATCCATTTTAAACTTGGCGCCTCCGAGAGGTCTTAATTTTCCCCCAAAAGCCGCGCGAATTTCTTCTCTGTTGATCAAACATTCATTTCTTCGGACAAAGTTCCTTGAAGTCGATTGTCAACTGCTTTCTATTAGTTCGGAGCGTCACCGAAAGATCGCACCAGCTCCTGGGCAACCCCCGCGTAAAATTGGCATTGTCAAAATGCTAGGAATTTTCTATCACAGACGCCTGCTCTCATTGTCACCACAAGCTAATGCGGAAAGCTGAGTAAAAGCGTTTTGAACGTCTTCAAGGTTCGATCCAGGGTGTCCCAGGCACTGGATGTAGTAGAAACACGAAGCAAAAAGTCACGGAATTCGTAAGGAAAGGTTTAATTTTGTTTGGACAGAGGTAACTGTGACGACTTCTTCAATACTCGTTAATTCTCTCCAAGTAACAATCTTTGCCAATTGTGTGTCGTCTCTTTTCCAGAACACTTATCTGACATAAACTACTGAGATAGAAGAGACGATGTTCCGTTGCAGTTTCCATTAAAATGCTCTCCCAACTTTTCTCCGACTATTTCGCTGCCTGAACAAAGGGTTATTTCTTCCTTCGTAGTCACCCAAGAAGTGTTCAACTTGTTTTCGTGGACATTTTCACTTCTTCCTGCTTCATTTGTAACTGAGCCATTTTTATCTATTTTACTTGTCTTTGTAGTAGGATTTCATCTGTTGTTGGAGAAGTGAATCTTTCTTGAACATCAGCGAAATTTTCAGTTTAACATAATGGATCGTATGTAACTCTTCCGTATGGCGATACTAGGGCTGTAATAGGCTGAGGAGCAGCTCGCAGTTGTATCTGTAGTTTCTCCCTCCTGATATTTGGTTTAATTTTATGAATTTCTCCCATTGTCGATTAGGATATTCTCTGAGCTTCACTTGTAGTGTTCTTCGTGCTTTAAGAAATTGTCGTTTATCTTCAGAGTCTTTTGTCCTGAAGTAAAATCTTTGGGCATGGTTCCGGATTAGGTTAAGAATTTCTACGGGAAGTCTGGTGTGAGTGTTAAATCCCTCCGGACTTGCTACATACTCTTTGGATTTTTTGATAAATGATTGGATTTTGTTGTTAAGATGATTAATCACTGAGTCCATTTGTTGTTCACTTTCTAATTACAGAGTGGAGGGGTGATGAGATGAGGCCAATTATTTGTTTTTTTTAGAATTTACGTTGAATTTTGAAAAAGGAGGAAGAGAGTAATAAAAAAGGGCAAGCGGCTGCAATGCGGTTAGATCACGTAAATTATAGGGTGAAAGTTTTTGTAATGGTTGTGGGACTGTATGATATACATCATTCAGTGGGACATACATCATTCATTGCAAGGGATCGTGCCTTCTCAGTATCCACGAGTAACTGCTCAAAGGTAAAATATTTTTGATCAGGTCAAGGGCCTGAAGCACAATGAAAATTCCTTCCTTAATTTTTGCAGTACTAATCGCAGGTAATTTAGATAGTAAAAATTGAAAATCCCGACCAACTTTGTCCATTGATTTAACAAAAATCTTCATAAAGCCCAATTTCAGATGGAGTGGAGATGGAGATTTGGCCAGAGACTTAGCCGTAATATCGCCACACACATAACAAAAAAGATTTGGTAAGATAACACACTTCCTAGACATCGCTACGCTTAAAAAAACACGAAAAAGCACATACAGTATTCTTCACGTAAGCGGATTTAGACACTTGAAGAATAGATACGGTATGATCTCACTATCGATTGAAGCAACTGCAACTTTCCTTAACCTGCCCCAATTTTCTATCTTTCTCTCCCCTCTCTACACCAACTACTAGGCAATATTTTCCTAAAATAACAAAATGTAATATTTATTTACGTCAAAAACAGTTAAAAACTGTTCGTGATGTGCTATGGGGAGAAGTTAATTTGAAGTTACACTTATGTCCAGAAGCAAAACAAGGGGCCATCTCAGTATTTGCTCGAGGATCAGGGAAACTGGACGAAAACCTGATCAAGATGGGGGTCATTGACCCAGAAGCTAAAGTACAATACTTGTTACAGGTTCTTTACAATTAAACAATCCAAATGATATAAAATACATTAAATGTCATTGTTAAAATTAATATTACTTTCCTTTTGGATGCTCGGTATAATCTCTAATTGTATAGAAACAGTTGTATAGCAGAACATATTTTACTTGGGACTTAAACTTTTGTATCGAATTTAATCGTTTAATGTCGTCTGGCAAGGTGTAAAATTATATACATGTATAACATGCGAATTTTTTGTAGTGAGCTGTTGATACTGTCACCTGATGAATACGATTTCTACGTCGCGTTGTTGTGATTTTTATATATCACGATCTCATAGAATAGTGTACCGCGGGCGCCAAACAATTGCTAGAATATTTAGAAGACCTTGCAAATGATTATGAATCTCTTTTGAAACATCCAACTTCTCACCTCATACGGGAGGCAAACGAAATTGTATTTCAAAATGCTGACGCTTGTCACATTTGCAAAGGTCCTTTTTTCCAAATTGTATGTGTTAGGGATCACGACCATTTCACAGGTTGATTTCGCGGAGGCGCTCATCAAGTTTGCAACGTCAAATTCCAGGCTCCCAAACACATTCCCGTCCTTATGCATAACGGAAGCGGGTACGATTGCCATTTTCTCCTGCAGGCCTGGGCAGACAGTAGCTACGAAAAGTTGAGCGTGATTCCATACAATCATGAGAGATTCGTGTCCGTTTCACAAAGAATCGGAAAAGTGGAATTACGTTTTTGGGGCTCTTTTAAATTTTTAAGTGCAGGACTCGATTCCTTGAGTCAATCTCTTTCAGCAGAACGATTGTATTTCACTCGTGCAGCGTTTCCCGACGATGCGCTTTTTGCCCTGGCCCGTAGGAAGGGCGTCTTCCCCTACGACTACGTGAATTGCGTGTCGAAGTTGGAAGAAACGTCTTTGCCCCGGCACGTGGCATTTTCAGTCAGCTCACAAACACATCAATCTCTGAAGCGGAGTACGCTCACGCACTGGCCGTGTGGGACGCTTTCTCCATTCAAAATTTAGGTGAGTACGCCGATTTGTATTTGAAAATCGATGTCTTGCTACTCACCGACATTTTTGAAATATTTAGAAATTTGTGTTTGGAGGTGTACGGTCTCAATCCCGCGTTCTATTACACCTATTCTCGTGGGACGCCATGCTCAAAACAACTGGTGTTGAACTTGCGCTTCTCACGGATGTTGACATGGTTCTCTTTTTTGAAAAAGGAATTCGGGGAGGGCTCGTGCAGGTAGTTGGGCGCCACGCTGATGCCAACCATGCACACGTTCAAGTCAACTGATAAGGAATCTTATCTCTCCTATTGGGTTGCGAATAATCTTTATGGATACACTATGAGACATCCACTACCCACAAGACGGTTTAGATGGTTGCCTGAAACTGAAATTCGTACTTTTCAACTCACACAGGCGGCCGCCCAGACCGATCGCGGGTACGTTCTCGAAGTCGACCTCGACTATCCAGACGAGATCCAAGATCGATTGGTCGACTTGCCTCCTTGTCCGGAGTCACGGGTGCCTCCGACACGAAAAGCAGGCAAGCCAAGTTAATAGCGACGCTGTTGCCCAAGCGTCTCTATGTCAATCACATTCAAAATTGCATTCAGGCGATGGAGTTGGGACTCCAACTCACCAACATCCATCGCATTCTTTCGTTCGATCAGTCCTTGGCTTGCCACATACATGGATCTCAACAGTTCACGGCGACAGCGCACGTCCTCCGATTTCGAAGATACATTTTTTAAATTAATGAACAATTCCGATTACGGGAAATCGATGGACGACGTGCGCATTTATCGTCGCACTTATCTTGTAAATAGATGGTGGGGGAAGTGTGGGGCCAAGAATCTAATTGAAAATCCCGCTTTAGCACGAAGTCACCACGTTACGGGTGATCTCATGTAGATCGAATTGATGAAAACAAGTGAAGCTCGCGAAGCCCATTTAATTAGGCTTTTTCATTTTAGAAATTTCAAAATCCAGAATGTACGAGATGTTTTATAAATATTGTAAAGAACATCTTCGCGATCTTCACTTTCTGTACATGGACACCGATTCATTCGTTATCTCTTCCTCAACGAACGTGTACGCTGAGATGAATCGGTGTTCAGAATGGTTCGACAGATCCTGCTTTCCCCCCAGGAAGTTTTCAGCATCACACCACGCAACAAAAAAGTACTGGGACTATTTAAGGGCGAATGCAGAATTGATTCCATGGTTGAATTCGTAGGATTGCGCCCCAAAATGTACTCCTTTCTGACTCGGTGTCAGGTCACTGTTTCTAGGGCGAAGGCAGTGCAACATTCTGTTGTCAAAAATACATTTTCAAAAATTATCTACACTGTTTATTTCACGATCGCAATAGAATCGATAAACAGTGCTGCATTCGGTTTAAAAATCATCTAAATTATTCCTTTGTTTAAAATAAGCGTTTGTTTAAAATAAGCGTAGCAGACGACAAACGCTATTGATTAAATAAATTTTCGAGTTTACCCTGGGGCCATTTCCGCATCCGTTGTACACGTCCGTCCGCTCCTTCAGCGTATACGTTCGTCCCTCCTTCAGCGTATACGTTCGTACCTGCAGGCGGGGTTGTAGAGTAGGCTTTTCTGTCTATTTATTTATTTATTTTATCTTAGATGAAGAATAGACTTTCTATCTATTTATTTTAATTATAGAGTAGACTACTCGAATTATTTTTTTATATTTTATTTACATTTATGATTTCATTATTAAAATGGCAGCTTTCAATTATTTGATTTAAAGCCAAACGGGTGGAGAGAAAGGTAGTAGTGGTAGGAGAGCATTTGCAATGACATAGTACTGACGAAGACGATATTCAGACATCATACGTCAACATGGCAAGACGTGACACGACACCGCAGCCAAGATGTGTGGAAGAACCCGAGAACGATGCAGTGGACCTCGTCGTCGCCGCATCCAAGAAAACGGAAGTGAGAGAAAAAAACGTGAAACTATGGAAAAGTATTTCCGATATGGCGACTGACATTGCCATCGACAGTGAGAGCGAAAAGACTATTCACGACATTGTCGTTTTCATGCATACGGAAGTACTAGCCATCATGGAAATTCTCAGTCGTCTTTTTAAAGATCCGATTCAGAGGACGGCTCTGCAGCAACGCGTTGTTTTCATCCGCCCAGTTATCCAGCCTCTTCCCTCCCCAGACGAAAATACTCCTCCCAGAAGACTTATCTTTGTAACGTGAAAATGTTGTGTCTCTCTCACCAACTCTCCATTCAGTCAACGCACGGCATCATGACAAGACGTGAAGCGAAAATCACCGCCGCGAGGTTTATCTACGAAGATGCCCTCGACGACAACGGTAGGTGAAAGGGTGACGGGACCAAGATGTGGAGTATCATCGTGAAGGCTACAGACGATCTCTCCGCCTTTGCTTCCGAGGAAAAGGGCGAGGGAGAAAAAATCTCCAAGCTGTGGGGTATCTCCACCTTAGTATGGACTTTCGCCTACACCGCAAAGAAACTTCACCTGAACCAAATGTATCATTTCGATGACGATAATGAAAAGACTATTTATGACATTGCCGTTTTCATGCATACGGAAGTTCTTCTCATCATGGATCATCTCATTTCTCATCTTCAAGATTCGTCGTCACGATAAAACTCAAAACACAACCCATGTGAGAAAACACGTCTGCAGAGACGTATGTCATTCGTCTGGAAAGATGTTCAAACTCTTCCGACTCCAACCGCCCACGAACATGAGGCGGAAGAGTGTTACACACCTGTCATGATAAACCGAGAACGCGGAAGAGGTCATGGACGGAAGAAAAACGAGAGAGAGCTTAACGACGACATACCGTTCTCTCTCGATCACCGCTCGAGTTACAGCAACAACATCATCGTCGAAGACGGTGTCATTCGCGATGTTCTCCGCAGTCAAGATATGTTCGGAGACACGCCGCTCCATCTCGCCGGGAGAAAAGGTCATCTCACAACAGTGCAGTATCTCATCTCTGTTGATACGGACATTACCATTAGAAATAACCGCAGAATGACAGCGGAAGACGTCGCAAACGAAGATGTCAAAAGAGTATTATCAGCCGCCAGACAATATCTTCAGTAAATGTTTCATTTGTTAAGGCAGATAATATATATATATATATATATATATATATATGTTCATTCTTTCATGATAAATAAATGAAATTGTTCTACCATATTCTGTTGTTCGACTTCTCATTTACCCACGTCACCGCTATGCAGGGCCTCCTGCCCGCTCCCGTTTGCCCTTTGTTTTCACTTGCAGGGGTTGGTACACAGGGCAGGGGGCGCAGCTGACAAGACGGCAGGGTGGGCTTGTGACGTCACACTCTCCCGACCAGAGGCACAGCTGACTGACCACATGGACGACTTTGCCACTTCCGCCCGCACCTCCCGCGATTTTGTCCCTTCCGCCGCGCCAGCTCGCGACATTGCCACTTCCGCCCATGCCGAATGCGTGACGTCACAGGACAACACCCCGCGAGTGGTCGCCACATTGTGTTCCAGCATCGGTGCCTTTTCTTTGTTGTTGTTGTTCCAGAATCGGTGTTTTCCACCTACTGTTGTTGTTATAGGCAACGACGTTTTCTGAAAACATATTCCCGCCCTTAAGTAAGTCATTTTTGACAATAACCACTGATTTATACACGAAAAGATAAAGTAATGGTAAAATACCTAGATGAATAAAGAGAGTCACAAGAATCACGTGGGTGGGACTTACTCATTATTCGAACAATTCGTTTTTATAATATAAAAGTCTGGAATAAGATGTATTTCCCCCATTATATTATACCATATCTCAGGTGGGAATGAACATTCGCGAAAAATACACAAAGAGCAGGTGGAGGCTGACTGAAGTTAATAGAATTCTGAAAGTGTAGCATAAAGATTTTAATTTAATGTTCAATTCATTTAAATGGACGTTTGACGATTCAAAGACCGAAAAATGTTCTTACCTTAACATCAGTCAATGGCACACCGATCAATGGCACACACATCAGTGAAATGCCGAGCTGTTAATTTGAAATGGAGAACTGCATTAAAAGTTTTATTTTCATTTACTATTAATTTATTACGAAACAAATTTGAAATATCTGATAGTGTACTATTTACGGTCTCTTTAGTGCAAAGAATATTCGTGTAATCCGCAAAGCGAACTGTTCTTCCGTTTTTAATCGTCGAGGACATATCGTTTACTTATAGCAGGAAGATAATAGGACCTAAAATCGATCCCTCCACATGCAATTGGCAAAGAATCAGAAAGGTGTGTACATAATGTTCCATTATTTTAGTAAGGTATTTCTACTCTCTGAGATCGTTGTTTAAGGTACGAACATAACCAATCTAGAGCAACACCACGAGTTCCATACGAAGGTAATTTTGAGAGTAAAATGTTATGATCAATGACGTCAAAGGCTTTTGAAAGATCTAAAAATATTCTAATAGGTGCTTCGGTTTGATCCATGAATGAGGCGACATCTTTAAGAAAAGAAAATATGGCTGTTTCCGTTGATTTTGATTTTCGAAACCCATGTTGGCAATCAGAAAACGCGCCGTGTTTACTAAGAAATGTTTCCATTCGTACGTACCCTAAGGGCCCTTAGGGCCGGTTTCACCAACCGGAATCAAGATGATGACCCCCAGTTGATCCGGATCAACTTCAGTTTGATCCCGTTGTACTTTCTCCACGCACTTGACACGAATCAACGTGTCTGGCTCGGATCAAATTTGACTCGCAATTGATCCGTCGCCGAGCTGTGGATCACGGCCAGATCAGGAGTTATTTCTCGTCTTGGTCGTCTAGCTATTCCAGTTTTCCGTATTTTTTAAGTAAATACCTGTAGTTGGACTTAGATTCAGTATGGAAGTATTCGCTAAGTAGGATTGCGCGTAATATTTGTTGAGCAAGTGTGCTTTTTAAGATAGTATTGTAAATAAAAGTAGGGTTAACGCAATTGTAGGTTAGAATTCTCGGTATTGGGAAGTAAACTTTAAATATATTTTGGCTTCAAATTAGTGTAATTATAAGTATCATTAGTAAAAAGCATTTTGTGATATCTGCATTGCAATTGGCGTGGGATAGTTTTATTGAATACTTTTTTTTAGTGTAGTAATACTTTCAATTTTTGTTCTTGTTAGGTTCATTTGTGTCGTAAAAATGGAGTGTTTTCGAATGTGACTCAATAAATATAATAATAATAATAATAATAATAATAATAATAATAATAATAATAATAATAATAATAATAATAATAATAATAATAATAATAATAATAATAATAATAATAATAATAATAATAATGAAGTCATTGAAGATTTATTGTGGGGAGAGAGACCACGAGTAATTCCCAAAAGAAGCGATTATTTTGAAATGTTAGAACGAGAATTATAACTTTTTTGCTTTCTTCTCAGTACGAGCTCATTAAGCTTTCGAGTATTTTTCTTTCATCTGGAGAGAAATTGGGCGTAGTCTATGCATTCTTTCCAACGTCAGGTGAATCCATCACCGAACAAGAACACTACCACACGCAACAGAACACCACACAGACGGAACGAAATGAAATCAAAACAACTCGTTTCCTACAGCTGATTGCGAGAATACCCACAATGCATTGCATAATTGTTGCCAACCGCGCATTTAATGACTGCTCACGAATCATGGGATCCGGATTAACTTCGAAGTCTCAAAACGTCGGTGAAACATACAGGGATCAAGTCGGCCTTGACTCCGCGGATCAGGATCACGAAACTCGGATCAACTACGAATTTGATCTTGGTTGGTGAAACCGGCCCTAAAAGTGTACTGTGATCCTCCCCAGCATTGCACTTGTGGATCCAGTTTATATAGTTGAGATCACTGGTCGAGATCATCGCCCCCACCACGGCATGGTCCCCAACACTGAAGTTTAGTATCTGTAAATTTGGAAAGAGCTTAACACAGCCATGCCAAAACTGCTCAATTCAATGTCGGATGAAATAATAGAAGTTACATCTAAAAAGAGCATTGAAAAAAAAATTAAAAGAATGGTATACAAGATACTAGGCACGACATAAAAATTGAAAGCTCAAGAATTATCTCTTTAGCTTGTACCTTATTGCCATTTTATTTTATTTAAATTTATTTGTTAGTTTAGATAATAATTTGATTTCTTTTTGCTTGTTGATTTGTGAGTACACGTTTTCAATATGTTAATTAAGTATAACTTAATTCTCATTTTTGCCTGTTGCCAACTGCCATCTTGTTTTGTTCATTTATAATTTATTTATTTTAGATCTTCATTTGATGATTTTGATATCTTTTTGCCTGTTGAGTAATGCCATTACAAGATTTTAATTTGTTAATAATGTATTATGTTCCTGATGTTCCTTAATTCCCAATTTTGACTGTTCAGATAATAATTTGATTGTAATTTGTGAATTAGTAATGCCAATTCTTCACTATATATACTAATTTTTGTTTTTATGTCTCATTATTTAACTAATTGTCTCATAATTTTTGTAGCTATAACAATTTTATTTCAATAACGAATGTGTAATGTTGACAATTTACTTTATGTTGAAGTTAGTTGCCATTTGGCTTATAATTTAAAATAAATTTTATAAGAAAGGTATATTTGCTAACAGGTTTAACATCATGTAATGCAGTCAAGAAAAATTAGCATTCTTTCTTCTTGTTTTGTTGTTATTATGGAGACGGTTTTTGTTGTTCTAAATTGTTTAATGTAAATGGTAACATCTGATGTACACTATCATGGTAAATCTTTGGAAAATAAAATTATTATTATTATTATTATTATTATTATTATTATTATTATTAAAATGACCCAGTTGGTTGTAAAGTGTAACGCCCTCTATACGGGTACTTTTTTCATTAAGTGGAGATTCATAGTGGGTAGTAGATTATCCTTTTGACGAGTGTTGTAGTTGTGTGCATCAGAATTTAGTGTAAAAGTTTGTTTTCCATGAAAATCTTTTTTGTGAAGAGCACTATTTGAAATATATTCACGCATGCTAGAGGAAGAATCCTTAGTTTATTGAACAAAGACTTACAAGACTCCAGCTTATGAGGCTAGTCATTGTTCACAGTATTCTTTTTGGGATAACAAATGTGCGATGCTTTCTGGGACATTGCCCCACAATATCATTTTAAGTGTGAGTGCACATTTGCAAAATACATGGTTCAAAGTGTTGGAGCTTGACCTGAGGGTGTATAGGGCTTAGCAAGATTTGAGATGTGAGCATTCCGTTTTAGGTTTTTGTGGAGGACAGTAATTTCATGGGATATCGTGACAGGGATATTATTTATGAGCAAATCCTGTGAGACTTTTTCTTTGGATCCGGAATTCATGAAATTTAGAGAGACTTGCTGGTGTTTATGATGAGTTTGTTGCCTTGAAACCATTTTACTAGAGCACGCAAGGTTTCGAGTTTCTTTTTCTAATGATTGTTGTGTTTTTACTTTGATTAGTACGTATTTGTCATCTGCAAACAAATTTATTTTGTTATTTTAAAGGCAAGTCATTTATGTAATGGAATAGTATTGGCCCAAGGATAGATCCTTGCGGAACTCCACAATTGTATCATCTGAGGGTAAGAGTAGTATGAGGAGTTTTTGTTTTCTTTAGTATGCTGGAGGGCAACTACTTCGCAATGGTTTGATAAATATGATTTCATCCATCGACCTGCAATGCACCAAATCCTTAGCATTTCTAGTTTTGTGAAAAAGTGTGTAAAGGTCAATAATATCAAAGGCTTTTGACAAATCTGAGAACACGCTAATGGGAATTTCCTTCTGATTTAGTGCAACATTTAAAAAGGAGAAGAAAGCTTTGTCTGTAGATCTGTTACTCCTGAAGCCATTTTGGCATTTGGGAGGACATTATTTACATTGAGAAACTGTTTGAGTCTATCATTGAAAAGCTTTTCCAGAATTTTTGAAAATCCTGATTCTGGAAGATCATTGTCTGTAGTTCATTGGATCATAACTATTGCACTTTTTAAACAATGGTTTAATTTTTGCCATTTTGATTATATCTGGGAATATGCCTGTTTTTACAGAGTGAGCACTATGTTTGATCAGAAAATCTGGAATGTTGTCCAGACCTGCTGAAAAATAATTCTCTATTTGTCCAAGGATTTTAAAAATTTCAGAGGGGGATTGATTATAAAAATATGGAATTTAAATTTGTGTAACTTAAGTGTTTGGTTGATGTGATTTTTTATGTTTAGAGACTGTTGAGAGATTAACTTTTTACCAATTTGTGAAAAGTTTTCATTGGATAAGTCAGCTATTTCTTGTGGGTCTTGTTAAGTTTGGTTTTTGTAGCAGAGCTCTATATTTTTTCTGTTATTATTAGTTAATAGTATATTATACACATTAGTATTATATATTGCATTTTATACATGTCACTTTGATGCATTTGGTAATCCAGGAGTTCATTTTCTTACTTTGGATCTTTTTTGAGTTTTTGATGAAAAATGGCATTGAAATATCTTAAATATATATTTACAAATTAATTAAACTTATAATTTGTGTCAGTTATCTAATATACTTCATTCCAACATTCTAATCTGAGTATGTTTTGGAATTTTATTGCTTCTTTGGAAATAGTTATGGGTTTCTGGGTAAGATGTGTGTTCTGTGACTTTTGATTCTGTTTGAAGTGTTAGAAACTGGGCAGTGTGTTCACTGAAACCTGTGGAAAATGTAGCATCAGAAAAACTATGGTTATTTGCATTGATTATTATTTGATCTGTAACAGTGCTACTATTTTTCAATAATCTGGTTGGTGTACTTGTGGTTGTTAGTGGATTGTATGATTTTAGTAGGTCTTGAAATAGATTTTCATTACTGCATTGTGTGGGGCAATTTATATTGAAGTCACTGCAAAGAATAATTTTATATTGTCTGCATTTTTTTAAATTTTTTGCTAAAATAACTTCCAGATTTATTAAAAAGATTTTCAAATTCCCAGTAGGGCTGCGATATGTGCATAAGACCCATGTTTTTATTGTAGTTTAATCAGTAATGCACATTTTAAAGACTTTCTCTGTTTATATGATGAGTGTGATTGGTGTAGGGTACAAAACTAATATCTTTAATAAAAATGCATGTCCCACCATATGAGTGATACGCATTGTTTACATGATATGCTTGAGCTGCAAGCTAAAGAAAAGCCTCGTATGTGTGTGTTATCTAATTGTTCTTTGGTCAGCCATCATTCTGTGAAACAATACTGAAATGTGGTTGAGCTTCTCCTCAAGTAATATTTATATCAGTGAGTTTATTTGTCAGGGACTGTATATTTTGATGAAGAATGTGAAAATGGTTTTTATTTTTGTGTATTGTCTGCTTTCCTGCTGTTTGCTGCTACAGGTTATACACAAGTGGGTATTCAGTTGCAATGGAAGTTGTATTTACGGATGGGATGGGGAGTAGAAAGTGTGGAAGTAAGTGAAGGAGCTGGGGAGGGTAAGAAAGGTGAGGAGGAGGTTGGAAGAAGTTCAGTGGGTGAATGGCGCATGGAGGCTGGAGGAGGATCTAGAGAAGATAACAGGTGTGGAGGCAGGTGAAGGATGGAGGGTAGGCAGGAATAAAAAAAATAGCATAGTTACAACGAAATTTTAATTGAGGAATGAGAGCAGTATTGAATAAAGGACGAAGTGAAAATGTCATTTCAATGTTAAGAGAGTTGGGCTATTTGTTGGTGGAAACAAAGCTAAAAGAGAAAATAAATTGCTCCAGGAATATTTGGTAAAAAATAAAAAAAAATAAAAACCCTCAGATGAATACAATTAATGAGGCAAACAAATAAACTCCACCAAGAAAATGCAAGTAATAATAATTCATTAAAAATGGTATTTAATAATAGAATTTTTTTTATATAATAAAATACCAGAGGAAGTGAACAAATTAGTGTCAATAAGAGCATTTGGAGAAAAGGTGGGTTTGTGGTTGGTTACAAATAAAGGAATACTTAACAGGAAAGCCGACAACACTCCAAAATAAATATATGTACGGCATCAAAATGTTCAGTCTTTAAGAAACATGCTTACAGAATTAGAAATATTACTTGAACAAAACCTACAACACTTAACAATATTATGCTTTAGTGTACATTGGTTAACACAACAACAACTAGATAGCACACACATTCCAGATTACAACATAGCTAGTGGCTCATGTAGGCATATCACATCGCGCTTATGGTGATACTTGCATCTTCATTCATTAAAAATAATATTAATTATGTGTCAATCACAGATTACTCCTATCTCTTATATGATAAAGACTTTGAAATATCTATTATAGATTTACTGAAACAAAGAGTATGGATTTTATGTGCATACCACAGCCCCTCAAGAAACAAAGATTTTCTTAAAAAATCTTGAAATTGTTCTTGTCAAACTTAAATGATGCAGAAACTATAAAATTATATTAAGTGGTGATTTTAATATAAACTGTTTGTCAAAATCAAATGAAGAGAAACTATTCAAAAATTTACTTAAATCTTTCAACTTACAAACTATTATAAATCAACCTACCAGAATATTTAAAAAACGCAGTACTGCCATTGATCAAATAATAATAGACACAAATAATTGCAGCTTTTCAGTTGTTACATATAAGACAGGGTTTCGTGACCATACAGTGCAAATATTCAAACTCAAAATGGACACAATAGTTATTAAGAAAACACTCTATAGAGAAAACCGAAACTTCTCTCAGGAAAACTTAAGACAAATTTAACTCTTTAATAAGTTCAGAAAACTGGGAGGAGATGTACAAAGCACCTCCTCCTGGTTCTAACTTATTCATTAACATATTCCAAAGTTAATTCAACACTGTTTTCCCACAAACACTGAAAAAAAATAATAAAAAGCAACAACCACAAAACATAGATAACAAAAGGAATCAAAACATCATGTGAAAGGAAAAGAATCATGCATGAAACAATCCTTCACCACACATGTAGCTCTGATTTCATTACTTATTTCAAAACATACAAAAGTATCTTGAAGAAAGTAATTAAACAAGCAAAACTGTTAATGAATAATCAATGTTTTGCCACAGCACAAAACAAAAGAAAAGAAATGTGGAACATTGTGAAAAATACTCTAAAAACAGAAACACTAAGAACATTGATCTTCATTACAAAATTAATGTTCTGCGCAACCCACAAGCAGTAGCAAACACATTCAATAGACATTTCTCAGAAATTGGAAAAAATTAATTCATGACTACTCCTTAAATAATATAATTATGCAATCAAATATCCACACATCAACAAATGTAAACTCTGTGTGTATCTGTGAAACATCAACTGCAGAAATGCAAAAAATCATAAATCAAATGAAAAACAAATTCTCTACAGGATTGGATAATATCCCTGACACGCTCATTAAACATACTGCAACAAACAATAAAATCGCTCACTCATGTTTGTAACCACTCCCCAATGACAATTTTCTTCCCAGAAATTCTCAAAAAAGCTGAAGTTAAACCACTATTCAAAAAAGGCAACACTCATGATCTCATGAATTACAGCCCGATATCCTTGCTATCTAGACACTCAAATATTCTAGAAAAGCCTTTTAATGATAGACTCAAAAATTTTCTCAATTCAAAATAACATATCGACAGAGGCCCAACATGGATTCAGAAATGATAGATCTACAGACACAGCTATCTTCACCATTCTAAATAACATACTTGTTGCTCTAGATCAAAAAGAAATCCCCATTGGTTTGTTTCTAGATCTATCAAAGGCATTTGACATTATTGACCATCACATACTGTTATCCAAACTCGAAACTTGGGGAATTAGAGGCATTGCACATCAATGGGTTAAATCTTACCTCTCAAATCATTGTCAAGTAGTCACAATCAAGCATGTTAGAGATAAAAAGATTTCTACCCATTTTCCCATTCTAGAATGGTAAATTATGGAGTGCCACAAGGATCAATCCTAGGGCCCATACTATTTCCATTATACATCAATGACATGCCCCTGAACCTACAAAAAAGCAAAATGGTCCTATTTGCAGATGACACAAACATTATTAAAGCAAATACCCAACAAACTCTACAAAAAGAAGCACAAACAGTCCTAGAGGCACTAGTTAAATGGTTACAGGAAAAACAAATCATCATAAACACCATTAAAACTGCCTCCCTAAACATTTGGAATCCACACTCTAAAGAAAAGCCTCCAGCACAACTGATGATAAAAAACATGGCTGCACAAATAGCCCAAAAAACAACTTTCCTTGAATAGATTATTCAAGATGATCTAAAATGGAACTGCCATATCACAGATCTTAACAACAAGTTTACCAAGTCATGTTATGCCGTATACATCCTGAAGTCAAATTCTAACTTAGATACACTGCGAATGGTGTCCTTTGCAAATGTTCACGCAAACCTAAAATACGGAATAATGTTCTGGGGAAATTCCCCAGAAAGTATTCACACTTTCATCATCCAAAAACGAATATTGAGAACAATGACACTCACAAACATGAGTCCTGCAAATCACTGTTCAAAAAATTACAAATACTATCACTCCCATGCATGTACATATTTGAAATATTAATCTTCACAAAGAAGACACTTATGGGAAACAATGATTCTGTTACTCTGAACACAGAAGTTCATAATTATGATAATAGACAAAAAAGAAATCTGCATGTTCCACACAGTGAAACTGCACTCTTGCAAAAAAGTACCCTTATAGAAGGTACTATATATAACAACTCCCTACCGAATGTAAAAGCTTAAACTTGTTACAAACATTCAAAATTAAACTGAAAGCTTTCCTGTTAAACCACACATTCTACGGTACAAAAGAATATATGCATCATAAACACGTATCTACATCAATTTAAACTAGTACTAATACTATTTGCTTTTTCTGTTGCATGTTTTCAAACCCCCCTAAACTGGTTGTTGGATATAAAGGGCAGTCCCAGCCTAGGCACAAATCTATGAATTTATTATTATTGATTTTTAACTTGTCTTCTTACACTACCAATATGAAATTAATATTAATTTATATTATAGCTTTCCATGATATTGTATTAAGGTCAGGAATGGTCATTTCTTTTGAATTTCTGTCTTCACTTTTATTTTGTACACTTTTTGACTATGTTTTTGTACAAGGGTGGTGGTATTAAATGGTACAAGGGTGGAGGTGGTATATCCATGTATGGTTCGTATTGTAAATTGTTGTATCTTGTATACAAATGTAAGCTTACTAAAACTATTAATAAATATGTGTAATTCAAATCGCATTAATTATTTAAAATATTCAAATGGTTATGGACCCAGATGCGTCTTGACCTGAAGGAACAAGACTTTAAATTTAATATTGACAAGAGAGGTTAATACATGAAGTCAATATCAGTTTTCCATTAGCTAGTATAAACTTTTCAAAATGGATACAAGATTGATAAACATTGGCTGTTTGGAAGGAAAGTCGAACTGAAGTACCTGGAAATATAAAGCTAGTGTTTGTTTACGAGGTATACCTGAAGCACTTGATGTGGCTGAAGGTAGGTTAGTGAAACCTAAAGAACCTGAAAGTGATGCAGATGCTGATGTTACGGCAGCATACTTTAAGGCAGTGAGAGATGAGAGGAAAGAATGAACATCTTCATGTATTCTCTTTTTCTGAATGTAATTCCCAAATAAAATAATTGCTTAAATGTTTGAGGGAAAGTGTACAATTTTTGAGTTGATAACTGAGAAAATTTATTTTGATCAAGTTTTAAACAATGTGTGCTTTTAAGCCACACGAAAACTATTGCAATCAATGCTTAGGAAATTTCAACCTTCCCTCCTCCCATGAGCTAATCGCTCATATCTCTCAACGCTCCTGCAGCCAAAAGAGGAAAAAATTTTTAATGGACCTATATTGCACAAGGGGAGAGTCTCCTCCCTCTCTTAGCTTCTTTTTGAACCAGATAAACGTGAGCAGTGAGTTTAGTCACATTTTGGCAGGCAAGGGTCACACAGGAACAGAGCAATAACCTTCCAATATGGCCTAAAACCACTGCAAAATTGAACTAATAGATCTTTCTCTTACGAAACCGCAAACGCTAAATTTCTCAAGGCCAACAGTAATGCAATGATTGTCTTAACAACAAATATATCTGAAGATAGTCTAAAGAAAATAATGCATCTAAACACTGCTCGCGATGTTTGGTTAGAGCTTCATAAATTGTTTGACAGAGTTTCACAAGACAACGCTTATGATCTGTGTTTGCAATTCTTTGGGTTCAAGAAAAATACTTCTGATGATATAGCTACACATATATCTAAACTGAAGAGTTTGTAGACTCAATTGAAGGAAGAAATGGCTAAAGCTACTGAGAATAATTCAGAGTTACCTGTTATATTTTTGATCTGCAAAATTTTGGGAACCTTACCAGAGGAATATTTCTCATTTAAATCTAGTTGGATGGTTATGTCAAAAAATGACAGGACAGTGGATAATCTAACAAATCAATTGTATGCCTATGAAAAATCTTTATCCAGCAAAGGAGATGAATGTATGCATCAAGAAGTGCTTGCAATCAATTTCAAAATGCAGTATTCCAATCAGAAAAAGAAACTAATTTGTTATTATTGCAAAAAAAATCTAACCATATAGTTTCTAAATGTCGAAAATGGATTGATAATGGAAGGACATCAAAAATAAACGATGGAAAAGGTAAGGAATCAGAACCTTCTCATTCTTTGAATGAAAATTATTCAAATATGATTCTAACAGCTGTGACATCTGTTGTGATATCAGTCAAATGTAACAATGATGGTCGGTATGTTGACAATAACGCAACATCATATTACAAATGACAAACTTTTCAAGTCGTTTCGGGCTTTTTCTACTACACATACAATAACTACTAGATACTGTTAAGGCTGTGGGAAAGGTGCAGTTGACATTGAAGCAGCGGTTAATGGGAAGTGGAAAAGCTTTCTCTGGGAGACGTATGGTGTTCCAAAGATTCAAAAGAATTTATTTTCTGTTCTTGTTGCACAAGATCTTGAGAGTTAATTTATATGAACATCACAAGTATGTAGTTTTAAAATTATTGAAGAGGTTATGTTGGTTGGTGTACGTGAACGTTTTGGACGTTTGTTCAAGTTAGCTGTAAAGGGACTTGGACCGCAGTTGCCTACTGAGGTAAATCTAGCCAGTCAAGAAAATGTGCTTCAGTTATATCATGAAAGGTATGATCACCAAAATAAGAGACACGTAAAGATCATGCTTTCTAGAAACTTAGACATGAATGTGGATATGGATTCTGAGCTGTGTGAAAGTTGTATTTTTGGTAAAGCTCATCGCCTACTGTTTGGAAGTAGAAAGAGGTATTAGCACTAGGAGAGCTAATTTACACAGATGTGTGTGGTCGTTTTCAAGAATCGCTATTTTGTTTTGTTTAAAGACGATTATACTAAATTCCAATAAATTTACTTCATAGAGGAAAAGTCAGATGTGCCTAACAAACTGACTCTGCTACAAAGTAGAAACAAAGCACCTGGTCACACAATTAAGGAAATACTGAGTGACAATGGAAGAGAATTTGATAGAAAGGCTATTAGAAAAATTCTTGAAAAGGAAGGTATAATTCAATGCTTCACAATACCTTATACTCCTAAACAAAATGGTTGCAGCGAAAGGGAAAATCGCACAGTTGTAGAAATGACTGGGGCAATCATGTATGCCCATGGCCAGATTCCTCAATCACTTTGGGCTTATATGATTAATACAGCATCATGTATCTTGAATCGCACAGGAGTTTCTAGTGATCTAGAGAAGTCTCCTTATGAACTTTGGTACAAGAAGAAACCCGGTATAAAACACCTTCGCATAAAAGGTTCTACTTGTTACACTCACATTCTGAAGCAAAGATGAAACAAGATGGATTGGAAGGCAGTTTCACGAATCTTAATTGGCTACAACCATAATGAAGGGTATAGGATCTGGATCGGCAGTTCCAGGAATCTTAATGGGCTACGACCATAATGAAGGGTATAGGATCTGGAATAAAAATAAAAACAAATTAACTAGATCACACGATGTCATTTTTGAAGGAAAAACACTACTTGAAAGAAAAAATGGGGAAATTCCTGTGGGTATTGAAAATTTACGTGTAACAATTGAAAATAATGTGGAGTGTTATGATGCTCATGAAGATGTGCAACTAGATATAATACAATTTTATAATTAAAAAAATTAACTTGAGGGTGATGGTGCAATTCTGGCTTCAGGCTCAGATTCAGTCGAAATACTTAAGAGAAACATGTGTCAATTCTTTGGGTCAGACAATAACCCCCCAAAACCAAAAATACAATGCCACAATGCTTTTTTGCAGGGGGGGGGGGAAGAGAGTGATAGCGTAATTCTGGCATCAGATTCAAATTCAGCACATTGAAATAAATAGAAAAATATGTGAAAGTCTTTGCGTCTGACAACTTTTCTTTGTATGCCTGTGTAATTAACTCCTTTCATGTCTAAATAAAA
This sequence comes from Gryllus longicercus, assembly GCA_038098605.1. Lineage (NCBI taxonomy): Eukaryota > Metazoa > Arthropoda > Insecta > Orthoptera > Gryllidae > Gryllus > Gryllus longicercus. The sequence goes on from JAZDUA010000238.1 coordinate 1,793,845, forward strand.
GGAGCTCAAGAAAACTTGGGCAGAGTGTAATTTTATTTACAGTCCAGAAATCAAAGCAAGGGGGACATCTCAGCATTTGCTCAAAAGATCAAGGGAAACTGGATCAAAACCCTGATCGAATTAGTGCAATTGCTCTTACAGCTGAATTACAATACTAGTTACAATAATGATAATAATTATTATGATAGTAATAATAATGCTCCAACACATTTCAGGAACAACACAATTGGATTAACAATAAACACAGATAAGAAAAAGGGTCGAAACAAAATATTTTGTAGTAGAAATAAAAGACTATTAGAATCATTTGTTAGAACACATTAAGAGAACAAAGAATGTAAGACTAAGCACTCAGGTACTATAACTACAGCAACTATAAACACTCAGGTCAAGAAAGCATTTGAAAACAAAGAAAATGAGGAGAGAGCAGGTACAACATCAGATCTTCTGTACAAAGAGGAACAAGTGAAAGCGCTTTTGTCTTGCAGTCCAAGATGAAGATGATGATTATTTGTTGTGGAACTTTATAAAGACTAGGCTTTTTCTCTAGGTCACAATCAAAATAACAACATTATGTATTAGAAATGGGAGCTTTTATCTTCATTTCTATTGAACCAAATCGCTGTGAAGCAGTCGGAAGCTTCTTGTACCAGAAAGATCAAGACAGGAAATGCAATTCACTTCTATGATATGCCATTATTTCATAATAAAAATGTATTGCTGTTTTGAAATATCAGAAATTACCTCTTTGTGATAAATTGTTACCAAAGGAATATTATATTAAATGGTTTGTCAGCTGGTTAATAGAAAAAACCTTTATTACAACATTCCAGGAACTCTGTACAATAACTCTCCATCTTCATCGTAATAACAATCATCTAATTTATACAAAATGCCTTTTTTCTTCAAATGATGGGGGATTTGAATATGAACATATATTTTGTTTTGTGGTTTCAAGGAAGCAACTGGGTATTTATCAAATGCAACATCAGAGAAATCATTTGAAGAAATGCTTTTTTTTGGTTCATTTCGCTTTTCCAAGCTAATTTTGTAACTGTCCAGCATTGCTTTATCTTCAGAATTTAAAGGTTTTCCAGATTTCAATACCATCTCCCGATACATGTCCAAAGTATTTACTGTTTGCAACTTCTTTTCCCCATTATCTAAAACATATGTTTCTTCTGGTGGATTTTGAAAAGAATTTTGAGCAAAAGATTGTCTTAATTTCTGAAACGGATCAGTTATTAACTCTTCTGATTTTGCTGCTTGGACTATTCTGTAAAATTCTTTACATTTAGGTGAAATAATGGATTTTGTAATCTCTCTTGAATAAGAGGCTGAAAAAAAGCACGACAATAACAGTAATGATAATAGCAGTAATAATAATAATAATAATAATAATAATAATAATAATAATAATAATAATAATAATAAAAAAACATTCTTGAAGGTTACATTACTGTGGCTATTGAAAAGACAACCAGATTTACAGTGAGCAGAGATCAATAATGACCATCCTTACTAGTAGGAGGAAAGATTTGTTTTTCTCTAGAAGAAAACCGTGACAAATGAGCTCTTGTTTCTTCTGAAATATCTAGTTTTCCTTCACTTAGCAACTTCCAATTTCTCTCCACTGATTTATTGTATTGATTGATTCTGTTAACACAAGCAGGTCTCCACTTGGCTCTTAAAATTTTCTAGAACGATATTCCAAAATTAGGAATCTGGTACTGTATTTTGAATTTGCTGTTCTATAATTATTATTATTATTTTTTTTTTACCTCAATGGCTGATTGTGAAGCAGGGAAACTTTCCGAGAGTGTGTGAACATTCCATTTATCTGGGTTCAATTTATGCAACTGGTATATTTGTTCTCGTTCTTCCCATGTCAACATGGCAGGTTCTACCTCTTTGTTGAAATATTTTTTCTCTAGTATTTTTGTCCTCACTTTATTTTGCATTTTTTGCATTCCTCTGAAATAAATTTTAAAAGAAAATTAAAAATCCAGTTAAATGTTGAAATAATAATATTTCTTAATAAAGCATGATTTCCAGGCAAGCCCAAGGGAACAGTGTTTCTTGGGAGTTCCTTCCAAGGGAGCAGAGACCTTTCAGAAGCACTGAATACAAGTATTGAAAAATACATTTTCAATTGGATTAATTTATTACAAACATTATTAAAGAATGCCTAATCTGTGTACAAAAGTGAGAATTCTTGTAAATGAATTTTATTACGATGAATTAAAAAGATTAGCTATTCACTCATTATTGTTCTTAATTAAATTGCTGGTCCTTCTTCATTATAGATTAGATTTTATACTTCAAAATATGCGAGTTAATAAGTTTCAGAGGTAACCAAGCAACTGACAAAGGAGCAAGACAAAATTCAAAACCCGTGAATTTGTGTAGAAGTATATTTAATTTTTACGGATTTGTACAAATTACTTTTTAATATCGATGTACACCAAGATCATGAGAGACGCTCAAGTTAAACATATTTTAAAATTAATTTAAGTTCAAATCTGCGATGTAGTGTTTAAACAGATTTTTTTTAAAAAAACAATAATAGTTCTTACCTTTCTTGCTCGTATTGAGTCAAATGTACGTTCATAAAATCCGATTCACTATTTTCTAATTCATATAACTCTTCATGGGATAGACAATCTTTATCGTTATAATCCAATGCTGTTAATCTTCTTTCTATTCCTGGGTTCGGAACTCTTTTACTGGCTAGGGATCTAAGCGAACGAACTTTTATTTGACTGAGCACAGTAATTTTGTGCATTGCGTATGTCAGTTTGTGAAGTGATACAAGAGTTGTTGAAAGGTCCCGTCGATACATATTTACTTCCAATGAAAATAATTAAATTTCAGTCACAGATTGCTTGACAGCCGTGGATGATAATTGATGTTTATCTCGTTAATCCATGGTATACCAATGGTATACAACTCAATCGAGACATCCGTTCAAAGAGCTCATTTGCCAGAGGTGTGCCCTGGTGTGCCCCGGCCTGTTAGTGGCTGCGTGGAGGACAATGCAATAAGAGAGGAAACTCGCAGTTTGAGAGTACGGCAGAGAGTATTTTACGGAGTACGGACTACAGTGTAGAGCCAAGTCCCTCTACGTAGTCCCTATACAGAGGAACTTGGTACACCATTCGCTACTTGTTTTGCCACACGTTTTGCTTCATGCCACGTGGCGACATCTATTTTAAGGTTAACGCAAAGACAATATATCAGAGACAGCACTCAATGTTAATAGGAAAAGCCCTATTTGCCCAACTTCCGGTGCCGCCACATTGTTTTTTATAATTTCTATTGGGTAGGAGGATAATTTCTATTGGACAGCCATTAGCGAAGAAGCAACCGGTAAATTTAATAATTAATAATAATAATATTTATTGAGTCACATGATTACAATCGTGTATGTCTTGGGTGGAGAGAGTGAAGTTACATTACTGTTCAGGAGCAAACAAGGGGCCATCTCAGCATTTGCTCAAGGGACCAGCAACGCGAGAACTTGAAAATTTCACTCCCATAATTTTCACACCTTAATTTATTAAAAAATTCACAGTAATAATTATAAGGATTTTATGAAAGAAAAAAGTCAAATTGGGGCAGTAAACGCTAGTATTTATTGAACATATTGATATTACAATTTCAATAGAACAATTTTGTATTACACCAGTCAATAAACACAGTACACCAGCTCAAATGCAACTTCACTGGCTTGTAGACATGCCGAATTAATATGAATACTATGGAATATTACATTGTTAGATAGCATTATACATGAACAATACCAACAGTGTTGAAAAGGAACAAATAAAAACATTACCACACATTCACCCAGGTAAAACAAATAGTTATGATACAAGTGCCATTTGATTTTGCAAGTTGGAAAGGTAGCATCACATGGCCAATACATCAGGTGCCCCAATCCTTCGAGCACAATAAAATCACTTTCACCATGTGTTTTTAAACAGTATTACTGCCTTTCATTTTATTTTAATCCAAGAATACACATCACTTAACACATTCACTGTCCTATGAGTCATACATGTTTCACAAACCCAATGGTTTTTAATGTCTGTGAACCACACATGAGTCACAAATGTTTACAACTTCTAAGGCAAATATTTTCATGGAACTTGCCGTAGCTGCACAATTTTGAATTGGACTAGCTAGGACGGTCATAGAATTTTGAAATACACCTGGCCGTGTAGAAATATATTTCAATTTTTGAGAAAACAGAAAAGAGTTGGAATGTAACAGGTCCAACAATGCTTATGTGCTACAATTTAATTCTAAAAATGGATTGTCTAAGTTCAAATATTTGATTGCACCAGGAACCGAAAACTTATTGTCATTTAGGGTCAATTGTAAATGCTTCAGAAGCCATCTTTGGAAGAGGATCTGGAAAGCAAAAAATGCTGTTAAGAAAGTGTTATGAGGCCTATAAAGAACACTGTAACTAATTAGAACCAATTATGAGGCCAATAAAGAACACTGTAACACTGTAACTGTAACTTAACCTTAGCCAGCGCAGTTGAGATGGGTAGAGCAGCAGAGCAGACACAACAACAATTGGAGACAATGGAAAGACAGTCATTATCTGTCGAGACCATTCAGAAGAATAATGAGCAATACGCGAGGAAGTCCACGGGAAGCTCCTGGCAGGGAAACAAGGTACAGCAGCCGTCAACGAGTAAAGCCTATCAAAAAAAGGGGTCAACTTCAACACCAGGCAGAGGATGTGGTAAATGCGGACTTAAACATGAGTGGGGACAGTGTCCGGCATTTGGTAAGACGTGTCGAAAGTGTAAAGCGTTAAATCATTTTGCGAGAATGTGTAAAAGTAAACTAGTGTATGAAGTAAACATAGACAGTGAGGACGACGGAGATGGTTTCATGGGTTCAATTCAAGTAAAAAAAACAGTAAATAGCATTGATTATAATAAAAACGACTGGTATCAGATTGTGGAGTTAACTGATTGTGACAAGAGAGTGAAGTTCAAACTAGACACGGGGGCACAAGTTAATGTGTTGCCCATGTCTAAATTAAAGCAAATGAAAGTGGAACAAAACATAGTTCATAGTAATGTAACGTTGAGAACCTTTGCCAACACAAAGATACCAGTTGTTGGTAAAATCACTTTGCAATGCAAAGCAAATGACCGTATTAAAAATTTAGAGTTTCAGGTTGTAGATTTTGAAAAAAGTTTTCCAATTTTAGGTTTGAAAGGAATCGAAAAGTTAGATTTATTGCAAAGGAGTGTGAGTGAAATCAAACTAGAAACTGTTTTTTCTACGCATCAGGATTTATTTCGGGGTATTGGAGATATATCAATAAAAAAATGTAAAATTGTGTTGAAAGATGATGCCGTACCGAAAGTGTCCGCGTGTAGGAAGATCCCATTTAAACTACGAGATAAAGTAAAAGATGAGTTAAATAGAATGGAAAAATTAAACATTATACAAAAAGTGACAGCGCCTACAGATTGGGTTAATCCTATAGTTGTTGTAAACAAACCTGGTAAGAATGTTTGACCGTTAGAATGTTTGACCTTAGATCCGTTTGAATTGAATAACGCGATTAAAAGGGAACATTTTAAACTACCAACATTTGAGGAATTAACGGCTGATTTGAACGGAACAAGATTTTTTTCGACGCTTGACGCTCATAAAGGGTTCTACCAAATTCGTTTGGAGGACGAAAGTTCGGATTTAACGACTTTTAATACTCCTTTTGGTCGGTATAAATTCTTAAGATTACCTTTTGGCCTATCTTGTGCTCCTGAAATGTTTCACGCCACTTTTACTGATATTTTTAAAGATATTGAAGGAGTAAAGATTTATATTGATGACATATTAATTGCAGCAAAAACTCAAATAGAACATGATAAAATATTAAAACAAGTATTGGATAGGGCAAAGGAAGTAGGAGTGAAATTTAATAAAGAAAAATGTATATTTGGAGTCAGTTTGGTTAAATTTATGGGACACATTTTGAGCCAAGATGGTATTCAAATTAATAAAGATAGAATAAAAGCAATATTGGAAATACCGGTACCAGGCAATAAAGCGGATCTGAGCAGATTTTTGGGTATAGTGACATTTGTATCAAGATTTATACCGAATATGACTGATTTGACTTGTACTTTGCGCGGATTGTTGAAAAAAGACGTAACTTGGAACTGGTCGAATCAGTGTCAAACAGATTTTGACAAGCTGAAAGAGTGTTTATCGCAGGCACCGGTATTGCATTATTTTGACGCCAATAAACCGGCAACACTTTCAGTTGATAGTTCGCAGAATGGTCTTGGAGCAGTCTTACTACAGGATGGTTGTCCAGTGATTTATGCTTCTAAAACACTAACTGATACTCAGCTAAAGTATGCCCAGATTGAAAAGGAAACTTTAGCGATAGTTCATGGCTGTGAGAGATTCCATCAATTCATTTATGGTCAAAAGGTTGTGGTGGAGACCGATCACAAGCCATTGGTTTCTATATTTCAAAAACCATTGGACAAGGTTCCTCTTAGACTTCAACGATTGAGACTTAGGCTACAGGGTTATGATTTAGATGTTCGTTATAAACCGGGAAAAATGTTATATATCGCTGATGCTTTATCGCGTGCGAGTATTGATGATGGAAATTTCCGGTTGAATGACGAGTCTGATTTACAAGTTAATTTGTTGAATGTAATGTATAACATAACTGATGAAAAGTTGAACAAAATAATTAAATATACAGAAAAAGATTATGAGTTACAAAAACTAAAAGAAGTAATACAAAATGGGTGGCCTGTAGAAAAACGATATGTTCCGCCGGAATTAACTCCATATTGGGCAGTAAGGTCAGAATTGAGCGTTTATAATGGCTTAATAGTAAAGGGGCTACAGATTGTAATACCGCGACTACTGAGACGTGAAATGATCGACAGAGCACATTATAATCATATGGGCGTTGAAAAGACGACAAATAGAGCACGAGATTGTATGTACTGGCCAATGATGTTTAAGGAAATTAAAGATAAAGTTGATAGTTGTTCTGTTTGCCTTTGTAATTCGAAATCTAATCAAAAAGAAACCCTTGTAAATAGGGATCTTCCTACGAAACCGTGGGAAATTGTAGCGATGGATATATTTCAATTTGAAAAAAAAAGAATACCTGCTGATAGTTGATCTGTACTCAAAATACCCAGAAGTCGTGCAACTTAGAAATATGTCGTCAGAATCGGTGGTAAATGAATGTAAAGCTGTTTTTGCTAGACATGGCAAGCCTGAGAAAGTCTATTCAGACAACGGGACAAACTTTGTGAGTAGAGAATTTCGAAATTTTGCTAAGGAATGGGAATTTGAGTGTACGACTTCGTCAGCAGGTTATTCACAGTCAAACGGGTTTATAGAACGGCATGTCCAAACGATTAAAAATTTGCTTAAAAAATCACTCAAAGATAATAAAGATATTTATTTAACACTGCTGGAGTATAGAAATACGCCGTTAGATAGTAATTCGCCATCGCCGGCGCAATTGTCATTCAATCGTAGACTTAGAAGTATGTTGCCTTATACAGATAAATTACTAAAACCTGAGATTCAAAAGGATGTTGTAATAAAAGCGCAAAATAAACAATATATTCAGAAATATTATTATGACAAACAAGCGAAAGATCTAGTTCCGTTGCAGGTAGGAGACAGGGTTCTTTTGCAAACAGACATGAGAAATTGGAAACCAGGTGTGGTACGAGAGACAATGAGTAGACCGCGATCATATAAGGTAGAGCTTGAGTCGGGATCGGTGGTAGAGAGGAACCGCAGATTTCTTCGAAAAGATAGTGCTGTGGTTGTTGATAAAAATAGATATAATGATATTTCTGAAAATAATGTTGATAATGAAGAGAATGTTGAAATTGAAGATAGTGTGAGAAGTCCTACATCGGAAGCAAATGTTAAAGTAGACAAAGTTGTAACGAAGGATAATTCGCCGAACAATGTAAATGCTGAAAATATTGTTGTTGACCATAGTAATGAATGAAACATTGTAAAATCAAGTCCAGTTAGTAGACCTAAAAGAAGTACTAAAAAACCTTCGTATTTGAATGATTATACAACGTAACTTCAGGGGAAGATGTTATGGGGTTATATTGTAAGTTGTAAGTTATATTGTATTGTAAGTTATATTGTATTGTAAGTTATATTGCATTGTAAGTTATATTGTATTGTAAGTTATATTGTATGGTAAGGTTGTCAACACTGTGTCACTAGATTGTCGTTGCGAATCAGTTGCAGTCAGTTGAATGTAAGTTCAGTGTGCAGTTGTGATGTCAGACACAAGAGACGCTATTTTGTATCCATCTGAATCCACATTAAAGTTTATCTATTTAAATTAGTTACAGTGTTCTTTATTGGCCTCATAACAGAAAGATACTATGTCATCAAATGAATATTCCACTCCGAATATCTTAATCTTACTTACTGAAGCCACAGTTTCATCTTCCAGAATGGGTTAGGTTACCTGTTCAGTGGTACAAGGATCTGTAATCACCAACCACAATAACATTTGTTTTTTATTTTCTATAATTTTCACAACATTTTTCTAATAACTGTATATTCAAAGGAAAAGCTTACCATGAGAAACATCCATTAGAACTTGAAGTGACACCTCACATGGGTTTAAAAGATCTGAAAATGGAGACAAATATGAAATTTTCCCCACCTTCAAAATATGCAACAAAGTGATAATTGAGTTTCTTAAAGATTATAGCGAATACTTACCATTTACAAGGGCTAGCATATGCATCTGTCGCACATGATGTAGCAGCATACATAACGGCCCAAGAACCTGTATTAATAAACAACAAATTATTACCAATACATTATGCTTTCAATAGCAAGCATCTATTTGAATTTCACACACATACAAGAAACTTACCTTTTTCAGTTTGAATTGCTGCCTGTGTACAAGGATGTGAAAATTAAAAATTGCTAGTAAGAAAGTCTCCCATCAAACTATTTGGTAATTAAAATTAATATCATAAAAACAAAATTGTATGCACATTTATAATCTCAAACAAATCTGTCCTGTTTAAAGTTCCATTATCAATAGGGACAGATAAATGTAAGGAGGGAAAAGGAAAAAAATACAATAATACAACACCCTCTGTGTGCCCTGGGTTCAGAAGCGCCAACACTCTCAAACCTTAGGATATACACGCATATCAAGGGAAACATTCATGCTAGAGATCATGATTGGGGGCAATATCTGGGCAATATAGCCTATTAAAAAATATCAGCTTCTGAGTGAGTGGCAGCTGAGTGGTTGGCACTGCCAACTTGGCAGTAGATTGAGAATGTTCTTGTGTAATAGTTAGCTATGAAAGAACCAGAAGGATAACGTTATCCTCCGTACCATGTTGACAGAATGTGTAGAAAGACTGGGACTTCAGAATTTGGCCGTTACCCAATGTACGGGTCGGCGAGAGTACATAATGTAAATATGTTAGAACTAGTAAAATGTGGTGCCGCCGACGCTGTAAACAGTTTTAAAAATAGTTTCAAGTGTTGAAAATTTATTTCATGTCCAGATTTGTTCAAATATGTTATTTCAGTATCACTTATCAATGAATCCTAGTATCTGATAAGGTTAATTCCCGTTAAAATGTTACTAAAACTGAATGGCCTTGTATGTTACTTGCGGGATATGAACTGGTTTTATTGCAATTTCAAAATTATAATCGCCGTAATAATTGCTTGTAGGTTTTGATGATGCTAATAGTTAAATTTTAGTACAGCTACATTTTTTCGCTATTTTTCTAATATGCACAAAAATGCACATATCACATTTGCATTAGCACAAATGCTAAATGCAAAAATACATATCATTTCCAATTAGTTCCGAAAATTCTGTCGCAACATCTTTTACATCTACTTTTGATTCTTCCACATATTTCCTTAACAGTTCCATATTTTCTCCTCACATTTTTGAAGAGATTGAAACATTACAAACTCAGTCTAATTTGTGTTCACTTCTACTTCTAGAACCGTGGAAATGTGTATATTAACCACGCGAGAAATCTTAAAAAAAACATTTGTGTAATTTTGATAAAAGAGAAAAAATTAACATTATGTTATATTAAAGAATGCTACTAGCACTATCCTTTCGAAACGTTTGAAAAAAAATTGGGAACCGTTTTAGGAAAAGTGCGAAACGTACCTGAAAATGCGGAATATTAACTAGTTTTCACTGAAAACTATTGTTATTAAGAAACTTTATAAGACATCATTTAAAGCATTATTCGCAATAATGCGAACAAATGTAACTAAATGCAATGATGTGAACAAATCGCCGCTAATGTAAATAATATCAAATTGAGAGACTAGTCAAATAAATTACATTTTGGCAATTAAAAAACAACAACAAAAGGATAGAGAAAAGTGATGTTTATTTCATCTCGTAGCTTATGTGTAACAATATTACCACTTTTCAAAAGTTGAAAGAAAACATTTGAGGGTTTTTTGAGTAAATCTTGTTTTTTAAATGTTGTTATAATTTGCAAATATTGCACACAATATTGCACAACAACTACAAAAATTTCAAAAACTGTACAGTAGCTTAATGAAAGAACTAGAAACGGACAGAGACGGGCAGACGGAAAGACGGACGAATTGAAAGGTAGACGAACATTTTGAAAAACCGTCCGTTGTAGCACCAGGAGTTTTATATTTGCAATTATAAAATATAACAAAAACAAGATTTTTTAAATTGCTCCATTTCTTCTTTAAAATTTTGGTTGGGATAGTACTGAATGTACTCTATAAGATGACATAAACGCCATATTGCTCTATTCTATTTTTTATTACAAATGTGACGTCATGGATACTCACAGCGAACACAGACACAGAGCTTTCATATAACAAATATATTTATTAACAAAGAAAACACAACAAATATTTACAATTAATTTCCTTCTTACACCCTAGCTCTGATAGACCTACTATCCCCTGATCGCAGGAGCGATCCAAACCCGATTGATGATCGGTTTCGATTGTGGCATTCGCCACTCCTACTTCTGAAGCGCGCACAAAGCTTAGCTTCCATGACCGGATGTCACACTGGGACACAAAGTCCGTTCTGGCGTACCCGGATGGTTTGCCTCGATCGCAGGAGCGATCTTATCCGATTGAGAATCGGCGTGAATCGTGGCACTCAACCACTCCTCACCTCAGAGCACGCACACAGCATCGCTCCCCCGTGACCGCAGTCACCCAAGGACACAACGTCCTCCGCAGGCTTCGTCAACTCGTGACTTGCCTCGCGAGCCTGGCTCGCATATGCACCGTCGTGGCGCCAAGTTTTGTGCACATGCACGAGGTTCTCCCACTGTCTCCAGAACCCACCCACTCTCCCCTCGCTTTGCAGCGCAGTTCCGTGTGGCCGCAGTAGTGCAATGCCGCCACACTTCCCTGCTGTGGAGCCATCCCTATCCTTTCGGACATCTATGGCTGATCTGAAAATATAAAGAAATACATGGTCAGGAAAGACAATAGCCGTTCGGCGCGCTTTTGGCGTTGTTTACCGCAATTTTCATGCAAGTATTGGCGTCTCACCTATTGTAGCATATCTCTCGGGCGCTTGTACGTAGCCGTGGGATCCGGCTCGTACAAATTTAAATTTATTATTATGTCATTATTTGACGTATTTATTTTTGAAAAGAAATTTTGAGCTAAGTTTTTAAAGTGCTCTTCGAGGAGCGATAGTTTTAATGCAGCGTGTAAATCTGCGATTCTAATATACATTGGCGCGCACAGTATTCTACGAAGGCACGCATTTTGAACTATTTACCCACCCACTGGCTCTGTACACTCCGTTATATAAACGAGGCTCACGTGACCTACTACGACTCGCCACCCCCACCGCTGTTATAATGCTAACAATTAAAAAGGGTTTGGGTCTCCGTTTCTTAAGACCGGATGACCCCAAAGCCTTGTGTCTCCCGTTTCCGCGTTCTTGCTTTACGGAAAAACCCTTCTCTCCTTCCTGTGTCGAGGAGTTTCCTCTTACTAATCCTCTACCAAGCGTCCCCAAATAGATGCCACGAGGCACGCTGGCTAATATGTTACACAAACATGTAATTTTTTTTTCACTTGTCTCTCACATCGTTAATATTTACACTAGCGTTGAATTCTTCACTTTATTGTATTTACGAGCACATATGCTATAATATAATTAAATGAAGTCATATGTTTCTTGAAAATTCCAGTTTTCTGTGAAAACAAACTCATATTTCCGCATTTTCAGAAATGCTCGAAGGCCATTTTCTCAAAAACGCCGGCAAATTATTTCTTCAAACATGTCTGGATAGTGATAACGGCACTGTTTACTATGACAATGAAATTAGTTTTTCTCTATTCTTTTGTTTTAAAAAAATATTTTTTTAATAATCTCTCACATCGTTATTATACACATTTCCAGCAATTTGTGTATATTGTTGCATTTTTGATTGGAAGGGCTTTAAATGACTTCATGGGAAGTGTTTCGAAAACTCAAAAGTATTGTGTGAAAAAGAGCTTAAAATTTCGCATTTGCAGTAACACTTAAACACCCTTCTCTTAAAAACGACTACAGCTTTTTAAAGAGAATTTCCATTTAGGATGAGGTTTTACTCTTCTCTAGTAATCATAATATAATATTAGGAAACCATAAAATTGAGAAAATTTTTAAAAAATGTAGTACTTTGTAGATAGATGACTGAAATGAAAATTTTCTTTATTTATTTGTATTTTCAAAAATTCCAAAAATATTTTTTTTACTTGTCTCTCAAGTCGTAAATTTTTACATTAGCGGCAATTTGTTCATGTTATTGTATTTATGAATACATGTGATTTAAATAATGGCATTACAAATTTTTCAAGAACTGAAAAGTTTTCTGTGAAAATGAACTCAAAACGCTCAAACGCCATCACCTCAAAAACGCTTGAAAATTTTCTTCAAACTTTTCATACGGATAGTCCTAATTGCACTGATTAAGATGACATAAAATTAATTTTGCTGTATTTTTTTGTTTTTCAAAAATTATACAAATGCATTAGAATTAAATATCTCTGACGCCGTTAATATGCCAGCGATTTGTAAACACTATTGCATTTGTGAGTGAAAGTGCTTCAAATGATTATCGAAATCTCAAATAATTTCTGTGAAAATGAGGTTCGAATTTCGCTTCTACAGTAAATATAATTTACATAGAAACGGCTCCAAATTTTTCAATGTGTTGAGACATTCCCAAATATCTCCGCGAGATTATTAATTTGAAAAAAGATGATATAGTGACTCACTCGAAGTATTAGAACCCGAGAACGAAAATAAAATAGTAGTGTCTATTATTTACAAAGAGAACATGAGGTTGCGATATAAAAAAACAATCGAAAAAGTTGACAATAGGCACGAGGGTCAAAATTTGTGAAGATAGCATTTGATTGCCGATGCGAGCGCATGCAACGATAGATAAAGCATTTATAGTAAATTAACTTAGTTTTCAAACGGGTTTCAGGGAGGGCAGGGGGGGAGCAACTGCCCTCCCTCATATTAGGACAATTAAAAAAATATATTTAGACATTTTATTTTGCGGTTCTTCATATTTATATTATAAAAGATTTACTTTTTTCTGTTGTTTGAGAAAAAATAATCCCTATACACTATTTGAGTAACTATGAGTGCGTGTGTGCGGATCCGTCTCTCGCGGTAAGACCACTTCCCCTGCACCAATCGAGAGATATGAGGTGTCATTCGACGCGTGTCGCTCTCTTGGTGGGGAACTGATAATTTGTTTTCGGATTCGACCAGAAGATATTAAGAAATTTACGAAAACATGTTTTAGTGCTGCCATCTTAGTGATTATGTCGAGAATAAAACCACCCAAATAGATCCCTGTGCGACAGGTGAATCGCCGCGCAACAAATTTCATTTAATTCTTATCGACATTTGTAAAAATACATTTGCAAAATCCAACAAACAGTATTGTCTTGGAACTTACTGACCTTGAACTTATGGAAATACGGAGGAAAACAATATGGGAGTAATGCTTCAGAAGCACATACGTTCTTACGTTCGGCCTCTCACATTTACATTCTTAAGCGAGTAAATACCGATTTCAAAGTGAATGTAACAACTTATTCTTATTAAAACGTAACTAACACCTTATTCACATAAACGTAAAAAACAATCGCTTTTAAATGTTTATATAGATTCGCCTACAAAACGATAAATAGAGCAATTGCGGAAGTAGATGTGAACACAATTAGACTTGGAAGAAGGGGACAAAAATATGGAAGTGTTAAGAATTATTCCTTTATTGTTCAAGATTCAGTTCAAGGTGTGCATTGGAACAATAACCTAGTCACAATTCAACCCTTTGTAGTCTATTACAAAGATGAAATTCGACACAAAATATTTGTTATAATTTCAGAATGTATGAAACATGATACCGCTTTTTTTTTTGGCGACTTTACACGGTAAAGGATCATGTGATGACATTGGAGGAACTGTTGAAAAACTTGTTCACGGACCAGTCTACAAACAAATCAAAATCCAACGCCGAAGAATCTAATTGATTGGGCAAATAGTAGTATTTCGAATATTTCGTTTCTGTTTTTTTGTGCTTTAGGTACACACAGTCATAACAGTGAACATCTAAAATCTAGGGATCAAAATTTAAAGCCAATCACTGGAACAATAAAAATACATTCTTCCATTCCTGTGTCACTAACTGAAGTTACAGTGAAACGATTTTCTTTCGCTACAGAAGGCCAGTGTATTCAGATTTGTGATACTTTGAAGTTAGTGATGCGCGTCATTTTTAGTAAATTTCAAAAGGCAATATTTCCAAAAATATTAAAGTTAGAAAAAATTAAACATGTTACAGTAAGTTACGATCCATATAATATATAGAAACAAAATTTAAAATATGGTCAAATTTTGGTATTTTTTGTACGTTTATTCCTATTACAAAATTGAATATTTGTTATGATTTATGAATTGAATATTTGATATTTCCTTCAAATTTTCTCCATAGTTAGAGGTTTCATTATGAAAATTTACATTTTTTGAAATTGCTATTAGTTTTCGGGCAATATATAAGAAAATTTAGAGCCGTTTTTGAGAAAATTTTTTCCCCAAAATGGCTTCAAATATTTTCTTTACACTTTTTGTAGGGATACTGCTAAACTAAGACTACATGTGGTTTGAATGATGTCTTAAAAAGGTTCTCGAAAACTGAATAGTTTTGTGTGAAAATGATCTCAAATTTCCAAATTTTCAGAAATGCTCAACCGTCATTTTTTCAAAAACAGTTAAAAAATTTTTAGTCGAAAATTTCGTACGGATAGTACTAATTGTACTAGTAAATACGACATAAAATTCATTTTGATGTATTCTTTCATTTTTCAAAACTTTTTCAAAATATTTCAAACACCAATGTAATATTTTTGAAAAATATCCCACGACGTTAATAAGTACATTTCCGGCGATTCCCAAACACTATTGCACACAAATGCAATTACTCACAAAAGAGGAAGTGCTTCAAATGACTTTCAATGAAATTTCTTGAAAACTCAAATATTTTCTGCGAAAAAAGTACTCAAATTTCGGATTTACAGCGACGCTTAAACGACATTTTCTTAAAAAAAGCACCAAATATTTCAACGGAAATCTCCATTTAGAACGAGGTTTTAATGTTTTTTAATAGTTTTAAAGTAATATTTGGTTCTGCCATTAGAAAACCAAGAAATTGCGAAAATGTGAAAACAATATACTTTTAATGGCGATAGATGGCAGCCGGTAAGAGGATAGGGCAATATTGAAAAGCTAGCTCAGACCAAAAGAAATTAGAAAATTAACTAGTACAAAACGTCTGTGCCATTCAGTGTCACAGTGTTTCAAACCACACTAGTTTCAAAACGTTCATCCGCCCGTTTGTAGACTTTGAACAACATGAGTGCATAAACTATACGTAGAATGTTTTTCCCAAACTGAACCCGTCGAGGTGGGACGGTGCACGTCATCACAGGGGGGTGCAGGGAGTTCTCTCATGTATTCCCTTCTTTCACCAGTCAACTTTATCTTCCCCATCGTTAATTCCCGTTCTTCGATAACATCCTGTCTCTTCTTCTACCCCTTCTATTTCACTCCTCCCCATATGCTGAACGTCCACCCATGTGTTTGCCGTGCATGCCGATCGCGTCGGAGGGAATGTGTATCATGGCAGTTAAGGGATCTGTTAGTTTCTCAACTACTCCTTGTGCTACTTTCTGCTTTGGAAGCAGGGAGACGTTGTTTACGTATTTTGTGGAACACTCTTTGTAGGTTTCCAATTCACTTGCTTTGGCCTCGGACTGTGCTAGACGGGCAGTCGGGAGATCACCTACTCCCGATCAATGGGCTGGAACTAGGTATTGCACTGAACTCCAGGGTGACCGGGGGGATCCACGGCGGGACAGCACTGTGTCATCCCTCAATATATTTCCGTGGCAACCCTGGCACTCCTATGGAATGCCTCTTTGTTGGGCTCCGTGGTGGGTGGGACCACGGGGATGAATCTTATATCTAACTCCATGGATACTAAACCTTCTCCCCTTCCCTCTTCGCAAGGAAGAGGTGTATTTGGAACGAACTATAGATTTAAATAGTTTATGTTTGAAAAAGATGACAGCTCGCAAAAGCCTCGATTCCTCCTCATGGCATGCGTCTTAGAAGAAAAAAGTCTAAAAACGTAAGTTCTGTCCATCTGGCACGGGACACAGAGGAAGCATACGGGAAGCTTCAAGCGTTCGTGCGACAGAAGAATGGAAGGATTCTTTTAGAAAGCCGACGAGCAAATTGATCATTTATTGAAAACCGAGCAGACTGTCGGCCTCCAAGTGGTAGTGACGTCGCACCCAACTTTGAACCTGTGCGAAGACTTGGCTTCCAAAAAATAAGAACTAATAACATTTTTCAAGCGTCTGGGCGTGATTAAAGTGTATAGGATCAAAAGAAAAGAGCAGGGGAAAGTGTTCCCTACTTCAACCCTGGTCCTTATTTTTGACCGTCCGTCCCTCCCGGAAAGGGTCAATTGTGGTCTCTACAACGTCCATGTGCAACAGTATGTACCAAATACTTTGTACTGTTTTATGTGCCAATGGTTTTGGCATAACCAGCAAAGTCGGTAAGCGGGTGAGGGGGAAGTGCGGTGCATCATTGCACGATCCACATCCGTGCGCTACAACACCACGCTTTGTCAATTGTGAAGGTGGTCATCCAGCCAACTACAAGTTTCACTACCGGGAAAGAGAGATTCAGAAGATACCAAGAAGGTTTCCTTCCCTGAGGCGAAACGTTGGCACCAGACTAGAAATCCAGTAGACCTGACACGATCCTTCTCCAATACTTTAAAGACCAAGTCCTCAAGATAACAGCAAGTTGTCAAACACAACGTGCTCCTGCTCTAGTAGCGCACTTCAATTGTCAGGTGTCGCCTTTAGACTTCCTTAAAGATACGGCATACATTCAAGGTGGAAAGGTAATAATACAAACAAAGTTTTAAAAACCTAATTAAAACCTCCTCCAGCCACAGTTCAGTTCCACCAAGTTCCTTAAGGAAATAGATTCCCGAGACGCAGCCCGAGACGCAATATACTTAAAAATATTATTGCCAATTAGAATATAATTCTTTTGAATACTGGCGAAATCACAGTTTTCCGTCACTTCAAACACTTTCTCATCCGTTGATCTCGCTCTCTGCAGTCAATTTCTCCATCTCTACCATCTTTGAGTGGACTGTCCTTGGCAACCTGCATTTCAGTGATCACTTCCTCATTCTGGTCAATTTTGATATTCCCGACCTAAACGTTGCCCGTCCTCCTCACTGGTTAACCCAGCGAGGTGAGTGGTAAACATTCGAGAAAGAAATACGGAATTCCAAACGATATCGATTCTATGGTTGCATATCATTCTATGGTATCATTCCCAAACGATATCGATGCTATGGTTGCCCATTTTACTGATGCCTTCCTTCATGCGGTTCAGTTGCCATCCCGAAGTCGTCGGTTCGCCCAAGACATCCTCCCGTGCAATGGTGGAATGTCGACTATGCCACCGCGGCGTGATTGGAAACGGGCATTGGCAAAGCTTAGTAGGTTCCCAACCATGTATAATTTGATAAGTTAATAAAGATCCCGAGTAAAAGCTAGATTGACCATACGAGAAAGTAAGGCCGTATCCTGGAGAGCTTATATTTCATCACTGTCGAGTCGCGTGGAGAAAGATTATAGTGCTCCGTTCTCCATGGATGAATTTTCCTGTTCCGTGGCTTGGCTTCGGTGGCAAAAGGTTCCAGGACCCGACCTTGTTTTCCCCTTCGCATTTCCAACCTGATTTAGGATGAACATTCTCTACCAAGGATTTGGTGTTAATCCATTGTTATTCCAATACCTAAAGAAGGAAAGGACAGAATAATTTCTTCAAGTTACCGCCCAAACTCTCTCATTATGTGCAAGCTTTTAGAGCGACTCACATCTAGTCTGGCTATTGGATCAAAGGAATGTATTTGCTCCTTTTCATTGTGTTTTCAGGAAATCATGTACCACTCAGTCTCCCTGGACACACAGATCTCCTCTTCTTTCGTGCTATGACAACAACTGGTAGCAATTTGTTTCGACATAGAGAAAGCCTATGACACAACCTGGAGGTACGCCATTCTTCGCACCTTGCATTCTTGGGGTCTTGAGGGACGGCTCTCTTCGTTTCTAGTAGATTTTCTTTCGTCAAGATCTTTCTGCGTCCGCCTTGGTGACACGTTATCCTCAAGTTACCAGTTAGAAAACCCCAGGGATGAATTCTGATCGTCACTGTTTGCAGTTGCTATCAATAGTATCGCATCAGTAACTCGAGAGCCAGTGAAAGTATCGCTCTTCGTTGACGACTTTGGAATATTCTGCTCCTCGAAGAGCAGTTACAGCTAGTCTTCAACAAATTGCAAGAATGGAGCGATAAACCTGGATACAAGTTCTCCACCTCAAAATCCAGTTGCATGCACTTCTGTAGATTTTGTGTGTGTGTGTGTGTGTGTGTGTTCATCAACTTCCCTTCGTCGAATCTGCCATTTCCTTGGCCTGACATTCGCCAAGAATTTGACATGGCAAAATCACATTCAAAATTTGAAGAGACGCTGGGTATCTCCATTGAACCTACTTCGCGCCCTTACTGGTAGGACGTGGGGCGCAGAGTTGGTCTTTTCTGCCTATATGGGACAATCATCCGTCCTATCTTAGATTATGGGTGTATTGTTTATAGGTCAGCGTCTCCATCGAATACATCATTGAATACCATACACAATGCCGGTATACGGATCAACACAGGCTCCTACCGCACGAGTCGCATTGAATGCCTCTTGGCCGAGGCTGGTGAACAATACCTGATCGGAAGGCGGGATATTGTATACGAGTACTGCCTAATATCAGCTACAAATAGTCCTTCGCGGCAAGTAGTTCTTCACCCAAGTCATCGCTCTTCTTCTTCTTCTTCTTCTTCTTCTTCTTCTTCTTCTTCTTCTTCTTCTGCTTCTTCTTCTTCTTCTTCTTCTTCTTCTTCTTTCTTCTTCTTCTTTCTTCATCTTCTTCTTCTTCTTCTTCTTCTTCTTCTTCTTCTTCTTCTTCTTCTTCTTCTTCTTCTTCTTCTTCTTCTTCTGCTTCTTCTTCTTCTTCTTCTTCTTCTTCTTCTTCTTCTTCTTCTTCTTCTTCTTCTTCTTATTATTATTATTATTATTATTATTATTATTATTATTATTTTCGTTAATCGGCCGACTAGGACCACGCAAGCAAGCATCCTGCATTTACCGTGGCTCAGTTTTTATTTATTATCGCGGTGGCAGGTGCTTGCAACAACTTTTTGGGGGGACCAGCATTTTAGCTGGTCTCGGCCATCTGATCGGCATTATTATTATTATTATTATTATTATTATTATTATTATTATTATTATTATTATTATTATTATTATTATTATTATTATTATTATTATTATTATTATTATTATTATTATTATTATTATTATTATTATTAACAGTGGCACAGTATACTCGCGAATTTTATAATACTCCAGTGGCCTATTGCTTCGTTCCTTTATGTACGAGTAGTTGCATAATCATAGGTTTAAAATAAGTGGGACTGGATGACGTTCAAGAACTACGTTAAGCAACACGCGTCCAATTGGACGTGTACTTTGGCTTTTGCCAGTTCGGCGAGTCCTGGAGTAGTTCAAAGGTGGCCTAATTCGGTTCATTCGGTTTCGGGAGCAGTAGATACATTTTACCGCTACTGTGATAGTTTTTTGGTCCTCTTAATTGTGACTTAAAGAAATCGGAAGAAACTATGTTGAGATTAAACAGACTCCTTGCGCTTTCAGAGGCATTGGTAAAATATGGTGATGTTCATGCAAGGTATGTGTGTGAAATTATATGAAATTTTGAATTCTTTCTTATGTTTAATATTTGTGAATTATTTTTTGGCATAGATGTCTCGCCACGGCAGCGAACGCTGCCGTTAAAGGAGACGAAACAAATCCAGCCTGTAGAGAAAATATGTCTTTTACAATGAATTTATTTCGAGGAGTTGCAGAAACAAGCCAAGTTTTTCCATATCCTGATGTGTTAACCGAAGAGCAGAAAGAAACTTTAACAATGCTTGTTGATCCCACAACTAAGTTCTTTGAGGTAACCATCATTAACAAAGCGTTAATTGAGACATTACAAGAATTTGTTTGAATGAATAATAATTGAATAATGTTTTCAGGAAGTCAATGATCCTGCAAAAAATGATGCATTAGAAACTGTAGAAGAAAAGTCTTTGGATGGTCTTTGGGAGCTGGGTGCATTTTCTCTTCAAGTGCCACAAGATCTTGGAGGTTTGGGGCTGAATAATACACAATATGCTCGTTTAGTGGAAATAGTGGGTGCACATGATTTGGGTGTTGGCATAACTCTTGGTGCACATCAGTCTATTGGTTTTAAGGTATGGTGAACAAATACACTTGAGTATACATTTCCATCAAAATTCTATTAAAGAATTATGTGAATTTTGTACAAAGAGTTGGGTTGTAATTAATGGTGGAGTGGTAGTATCTGGATGCTAAACTTGTAATAAACAAACACTAGGTTATATGAGGCCGATCAAGCTATGAAATAAGACTAGCTATGAAAACAGACTAGACAATGAATAATCGACAGGTGCACTTGTAAAAGGCGATAAATAAAGTTTTTATCCAAAATGAGTACGTCAGAAAGTTGCTTTACTATAATACTATCATTGTGAATATGGGGAGGAGGCATTTCAATTTTGTCAATAAAGTTTAATGGCAAAATTGAAATGTCACTATACACATTGATAGTATTGTAGTAAAGCAATGTTCTAGCTTACTTGCTTTGGACAAAAACTTGACTTATTTCCTTTTACCCAAGCACCTGCCAATTAGTTCTGGGTGAATCATATCTTGTGTGATTAGATGGTAAGTGTTTTATTTAATTTTAAAGTGGTTAATAAATTATAGCTATTGTGCTAGTGCGAATTGGAGGTGCAGTCAATTGAACTGCTTCAAAATAATACTTGATAAATTGATTCGTAAATTTCTATGCCGTGCTCTTAATGTTCACACACGTAAAAGAGTTTTCATGAAATTTGCAATGAGAAACTTTTATTACAATATTGGACAAAGTAACAACAGTAATAATAATAATAGTGATAATAGTAATAATAATGATAATAGTGATAATGATAATAGTAATAATAATAGTGATAATGATAATAGTAATAGTGATAATCCAATTATTATTTATTTAATTTATTTTTTGAAAATTAAATGGAGTTGGTTCATGTTCACAGGTAATGCTTCAATATAAATGTAAAAGTAAATGGACGTAATGTTCACATTTAACTAAATATTGATATTTCATTTTAGTTTTTTGTTAGCACAAAGGAAATGTAATTAGGCCGTAAACACTTGTGTGGCTTGGAAATTGAGTGTGTTCACCACTGCAATGTAAAAATCGTTTTCAATAATGGTGTGATATTTGTGGGAATTGGAAACAAGTAACATACCTTTGAAATGGAGTGTGCAAGAGTATCAATATATTTTTGTTAACTTTTATAGAATTGGTTATCTATATGACAAGGCAGAATTCTACTGGGGTTGAGATATTCATTGCAACTTCATATTTGTCTTAATGGCATTTTTTTATTAGATGAATTGTGTTTTTTGTTGTTTTTTTTAAATCTTTTTTAACTCTATTTTGTTGTTTTTAGGGTATTTTACTTTTTGGAACTCCAGAACAAAAGAAAAAGTACCTTCCTCGAGTTTCTACCGGGAGGGAATACGCTGCTTTTTGTCTGACAGAACCATCCTCGGGTAGTGATGCTGGATCCATTAGGTATGGTTTCTCAAAAGCATATATAGTAGTAATGAAATTGTGAAGCTTAATTCATGAAAAAGTTCTTGATATACAATTACATTGATTAAAGAGGAGCAGATGCCAGTAAGAGTTCTAGTTAGCGGTAGAATGTAAACCTTTTCAAAACCCTGCATTTATATTCTGGATTTCTCAGAAAATAATAATCCTTTTGTTCCCCTCTCTCCATTGATTGGAACTGTTTGTGATGTGTTTAACTAAAAATATATTATTTTACATATTTCAATTTTTTTTTTAAATGTGTCTCCTTTACTTTTAGAAAAAAAAAGGAACTTAAGACTAGTAAAAAAATGTAAATGTAACTGTTAACATCAAACCTTTTTAACTCTTATAATCTTCCTCTGTTAACTGAATTTCAGGGTAATCTGATATTCTACTTGAAATGAGTTAAATGGTCCCTTTTCAGAAAAAACACTAAGGGCTGGTTTCAACCAACTCATGCAAGTATCTTGCTAATTGTGTTTAAGTAATCAGGATTACAATTAAACTCGCATTTTAATCTTGGTTACTTGTTAATCTGTTTCACTATGGAATATATAAACTTGATTAAGTTAACTTAGTGTTGATGATAAAATCCTGAGGTTGGTATTACTCGTGGAGCATTGTGGGCCTAAAATGTTCTACCTGCACTCCTTGCAAGTGCATAATTGTGAGCAATGAGGCTAGAAACCACAAAGTCCCTACAGACTACATATTAGAAATGATATATTTTGACCTCCTCGGTTCTCTCAGCTGTTAACTTGCAGAATTAAAATATTGTAATGTAATAACAAATTAATTATTTTTTGTTAAATTATGTCTAATTTATAAAAGAAAAATATATTGCATGTGCTAATTTAAAAATTCTGTAAATACATTAATACTTTAAACAAAAATTAATTACAATGGTCTTAAAAAAAGGGGGGGGGGTAATGGAGAGGCTTGGAAAGTTTCACAAGCCTTGAAATGTTGGGTCTACACGGATATCTCCTGTTTTCTGAATGTTTGTCACTGTAGCATTCATCTTCTTTCACAGCCACATTCTCAGGAGTAGTGGTACTGACAATTCACTGGCATTTTAGTGTGAAATACAGGCATTATAGCAGATTGTAACTTAGGATTTTGCACTGTTTTCTTCATTTTTGAAGTGATTCCAGCTATTTATGTTACACAAATAAGAGTATGTTAAGTGATCTGTTGGTTCTCTCCAAATCATGGGAACAGCAAAGTGGATCTTTTACCCTGCATGTCAGGAGTGTAATACACAGCAGTTATAGGAGGCCCATTGTTTTTTCTGTTCACCTACTTTACACCCAAAATAAAGTTCATCATACTTCCTCCTCAGAGGATTAAGGTTTTATTTTATGATTTCAGTCAAATCTCCACAGTTATAACATAACATATTTGGGCTATTTAGATTATATATGTTTGGGCCAGTTACGAGGCATTTCTTCTTCTGAATTAATACAAAGCACAAATCTTCACGAACCTAGAACAACAAGCAGTCACATCCAAGCCACTTCCCAAGCTGTCAGATCTCTCAATGATGGGACGCAACTGGCAAGAAACAAAACACGATTCTGTTTGAGCATGACTTATCAGCAATGTTTCCAAACCTTTTTCATTTTCTAAAGGTGAACTTTCTGAAATCAGTGTCATTTATAGGAATTCCTCGTACATATTTTCCATTGTTCCTGAACAATTACATGCCCAAAATTGTTAAATGAAGCTACTGCAAAATAACCAATATGCAGTGTTTTCAAACATTTCAATAAATATAGAGTAGCATGTAACAAGAAAACCTATTTCATATCGCACCTCCAATAGAAAAGTGACACAAGTGCGAAATTGTCATTTTTCAGCTAAAAGCTGATAAGAGGTTACCAAGAGGTACTGCTACTATTCTGACGTTTGATTTTGAATTAGTTCAATTACTGTCTGCTAGAAGGTGAATATTTGGTACAATCTGCAACGAGTATTACAGAACTATGAAACTTAATATTGCAATTTCTGAGAAATCAGAAATTCGCACTTGTCACTTTTCTATTGGAGGTGCGATATTTGAATTCAGTACTCAAGTTTTAGTTAAGAGCACCATTCACTTTCTTTGTTTCAAAAATGCTGCTGACCAGTGTTAATTCTTATTTTCATTTCCAACAAGTGAAATATTCTATTTCAGTTTCCCATGAACTATCTATAAAATTATTTGTAAAACATATTATTTCGAATTTAAAAAATAAATAAATAATAAAATTCAAGTGTCTTTTTAAACACAAATAATTCTTATGACCATAAATGTAATAATGGAAGCAGCTTCTTCACGAGACTTGGTTCGAATTATTTGTTTCCTTATGTTTTTGAAAACTTGTTTGAGAGATATAGTACATTTAGAGATCAAAAAACCTTGTGTTGATGAACAATGTACATAAAAACAATTTTACTTACAAATACTACACATTTCAAGCAAACAAAAATAAGATTCACAATTTTAAAAACTAAATTGAGAATACCTTACAACAACATATAATGGAGGTAAATACACCTGAAGCTTGGTAAACAGATGTTGTCGGGGACCCATTGACATGGCATCATATAACTCCTCACCATATTTATCATTAGCTGAGTGTTGAAAAGAAAAGGAAACTGGCCAAGCATGTACTATGTAAAAGAAAACATGAGAGAGACAACTCAGGGGTACTTGAGAAATATTCTTTGATCTTGCAAATTGGGTCTTACAAGTAATGAAATGGTTAATTAATAATTCAGCCCATGATGGATTACTGAGCAGAAATGTTAGTACAGAAGTTACTATCTCCAATTAATACTATAAAAGGTACTGCTTTTCTTAAATGATTTACCCTTATTCAACTTTGATCCCTACTATTCTTTAATATTGTTTTAAATGAGTCCCTTTCATCTACAGGTCTCGGGCAGTACTTTCTCCTGATGGAAAACACTACATTTTGAATGGGAGTAAGATATGGATTAGTAATGGTGGTCTTGCTGAAATTATGACAGTTTTTGCTCAAACAACAGTCAAAGATAAAAAGACAGGTACTCGTTACTTCCTTGCTAATATATTATGGAAACTCATCATATTTTTATTTGAAGTACAATATTAATTAAAGACGTGTGTTGTTAATCTCCACCCAGGATAAGTTTGTAGTGGTAGGTGTGCAGAAGACAACTCTAATTTTCTACTATCTGACGTCTGTAAATTATTAGCAAAAATCAAATCATTAAATTGAAGTCGATACTGGAACTGTTAAATACCTTTAAATAGTGAGAGTAAAACCAAAATTATTATTCTTTTATTAAATACAGTTTACTCCAATTATAGTGAACTTCTGGTAGTATTTTTGATTCCCTATTTCAGAGGTTCAGTAATATATAGTGAGTTAAAGGTTAATATAGAGATACAGTGAAATACACTAACAGTATGAACTGGAAATACCATTATCTTTAATCATTTTAAGTGTTTTCTTCATACATTTCTCATTAGTTATTTCTCTAGATCCTTCTCCAAAGTTAGTGTTCACTCCATACTTGATTTTGCATTGTCTTCAGTGTCTTAAGTATCGTAATGCAATCTTGACATCCTTGAATGCCTCTTGCACTGTTGGAACACCATCCTACTCTCCAAAGGCCCTTTTACTTACATACAGATGCTTTTGGCAACGAGATGGCATAAGGCGCTAATAAAACTGATTGCTTTTCCGCATGGCATGGGGATATTGCCAGGCTGCGGCAGTTGCATGCTTTCTGTCACTAGCATAGAACTGAACATGTTTTGTCTTGAGGAATACAAAGTAACAAGCTTGAAACTGAAGCAAGCAATCACATGTCGCTGATGCCAGTTGTAGCCTCCATAGGATGTGGCCTTTGTTTTTACAGTGAAACTGTGTGGCATAAGGTGATCAGTAAAGTCCCCATTCCGGGTCCACTACCTTCATCTCGGGGAAGACTTCTATTGTTCACTTTGACCAATATTTTTTTCAAGTTGCCTAGTGTTGGAATTTGTAGCACTGAGGCAATATATTCATTTCCAGGAGGAAATGAATTTCCAGGCTATTGTACTTGCTACGTTCACTATAGCCAAGGTTTATGTTAACTATAACTGACTCTTATGCTTATTTGTAATGTTAATTGGTAAGTTAAATGAGACTATAGACTGAGGGGTCACTATATCCAGAGCTGACTGTGTACACTAAAAACTGTTTTGTTCTTTGATTTTTCTTAAAAGATCTTTGTAATAATTCTTCAACTTCAGAAGTTTTCCTTCCTTCGTGTTTTTGGTCTTCCCACGTCTCTCCTTCCGATCGGTTGGTAGAGTAAAGCTAATTTAGGTAGTCTTGAGTCATCCATCCTTTGCGTGTGTTGATACCAATTATCTTGTTATTTATTTATTTTGCTTCCAATTTCTTCAGCATTTAATTTTTCTCTAATCTTCTCATTACGAATATGATCTTCTTTTGTGCAGCCTAGCGTTCTCCCCAAAAACTTCATTTCAGCGGTCTGGATTCTGCTTAAAATTTTTGTTGTTGGTACCCAGCTTTCGCTTCTGTATAGAAGAGTTGGAAGAGCCATGGTCTTATAAAACTTTATTCTTGTGTCTTGTCTTGTTTTTTAGTGTGTAATGCATAGTACCACAAATCATTTGAAACTTTGCCAATTTAATGTTGATATCTTTATTGGAATCTTGATCGACTTGACAACCTAAGTAATTGAAATTAGAAATTTGCTCTAAGATTTTTTGTCCAAAATAATTTTTGATCTTATTAAATGTTTTCCCCAAAATGCCTTCACCTTTGTTTTTTCTTTCAATATTTCATCATTGTATTTTTTACATAAATGATTTAAGTGTGTATCTGTAGTCGATCTCCCTTTTCTAAAACCATTCTGTTCTTCACCAATAAGAATTTCTGAGATACATTTTAATCTTTTATTTAGTATTCTAGCGTACAGCTTGTACACTGCATTTAAGATACTGATTCCTCTATAATTATTACAAATGCATATTGTAAATCTTCTGTTTCCTGGAATGTCAGTGCATCGTCTGTGTAGAGTAAGATATTTAAAATATTTTCTTTTGATATCTTAATACCTTTTGTAAATTATTTTCTTTCAATTTTGGATAATGTCATCAATATAAATATTAAAAAGTGTTGGTGATACTGGGCAGCATTCCCGTACTCCTCTGTTTATCAATATTTTATCAGTTTCATTTCTTCCTACTTTTATAACAATAGTAGAATCTTTATACAAGCTCTTTATTGCTTCTACCAACTTTTGAGTATATCCATTATTTTTCATTATAGACCAGAGTTTCACTCTATTTACGTTATCGAAGACTTTTACAAAATCTATGAAAGCTATGTGTGTCTGTTGGTTGAACTCTTTTCTTTTTTCTATTATTTGTTGCAGTATAAATATGTTGTCTGTAGTTGATCTCCCTTTTCTAAAACCATTCTGTTCTTCACCAATAAGAATTTCTGAGATACATTTTAATCTTTTATTTCGTATTCTAGCGTACAGCTTGTACACTGCATTTAAGATATTGATTCCTCTATAATTATTACAATCTTTTCGATCTCCTTTTTTAAATACGGATATTACTTCAGCAGTTTTCCGTGATTCTGGTGTGTTATTAGTTTGCCAACAGAAATTTACAATGTGTTGTAGTCGCCAGTGGAGCATCATCCCGCCATATTTTAATAATTCTGCATTTAGGTTTTCTGTTCCAGTTGCTTTCCTATTTTTAAGTTCTTTCAAAGCCTCTTGGATCTCAATTATTGTTATGGGATCGACTTACCTGCATACCACTTCACATGTTTCATGTTGTGCTTCATTTTCGTTATACCATAAATTTCTATAGTGTTTAATCTAATCTTTCTTATCAATTACATCTATTCTCACTGTATCTTTTTCTTCTTTGTTAAGTTGTGTAAGAATCTTATAAGCAAAATTCTGTCTTCCGTGAATATCACTTTCTATTTGGCTTATAAATGTATCCCATGCTTGTTGAGCTTTTCGAATATAATTTTTTGCTAGGTTGCGCTTTTCCTTGTATCTTTCTTTACTCTCTTCAGTATTTTGTTGTAGGTGCTGAAGATAAGCTTTTTGTTTGTTTCTTACTAGGTTTTCAATCTCACTATTCCAAATTTTCAGACCTTTTTTACTTCATATTTTCTTCTTTCTGCCTATTGCTTTTCTTGCCGCCCTTTCAATGCAGTTTTGCACATTATTCCATTCTATTTCTATATCATTCTCAGTTGGAGTTTCCAATAAGTAATTCTGCAGTCTGTTTTGATACAGCAATTTTATACTTTCTTCTTGCAGAAGATGTACTTTGTTTATTTCTTCTGAATTGTTCTTGTGTCGTTTTGTAGTCCTCCATCTTTTCCAGAAATTAAATTTGCTAATTAATACAAAGTGATCAGAGCCTATATCACATCCCCGATACACTTGGACATCTTTTATTTGTGATTATAATTTTTCATTTATTAGGAAATAATCAATTATTGTTTTGTATCCTCTAGCACACCAAGTATATTTATTTACATCCCATTTTCTGAAAAAAAGTGTTAGAGATCTTTAAACTATTTGTGCTAGCAAAATGAATAAGTTCATTTCCATTATTGTTTAGGGTATTTTCTCCAAATGTCCCAAGTATTCCCGGTATAGGTGTTTTACCTACTCTCGCATTAAAGTCTCCTCCTACAATAAGATGGTCGTTTTTATTTGTTTTGTCAATATTTTTCTGCAGTAGCTTATATAGATCTTGTGTTTCCTCCTTTTTGCCTTTTTCTGGGACAATACAGTCCTAATATTGTCGGATGTCATCTGGAAATCTTAACTCTTAAAGATATCACTCTCTCATTAATAAAATTATAACTTTCAATACTTCATTTCCAGCTTTTATGAATAAGCATTATCTTGTAAAGACTGCGAGTATAAGTTTAACTCCGAAGAGGTTACCAGCCTCTCGTGAAGTTTGTAGTGTGATAGGGCTGCTATCTTATGGCTTTTCCACCTGCCATCATGTGTATTAACCCCATATGAGGGGTTGCCTCTTCTATGGGTCCTCTTCTGGAGTACTTCTTCGTCTGACCCCTCTCCATCGACCTGTCCGGCAAGGGTGGCCCTACCAGTAGCTACGCTACCGCTGGCATAGCTCTCAGGGTCATTGGGGCACTCGAGCTCCACCACCAGCGTCAAGGTCATGTACTCCCTAGGTGGAGATTTGTAATTCTATGAAACTTAATTTTGAAAATTGATTTGCAGTGTAAACCACAGATATCAGAGTTTTTCAGAGAGCAGACATTTGGTTATTGTATCTTCATTTTAAATTACCAAGGCTTTAATTGTGGGGGGGGGGAAACAACTACTAATCATGAAACTCTTCAATACATTAAAATTATCTAGCATTATCATTTAACAAATGATTTAATAAAATAATAGGAAAACTGTTTAGAAGTGTTTCAGAATTGAATCTGAAATCTTTTTTTACCAAAATAATCTGAAACAAATCTTTTATTAACTCAAACTGAAAAGTTGTTTGAAATTATGTGATACCTTGGGAAAAACACAAATTTTATCATGTTTTTGAACAAGTAAATGGAACACTAAGAAATGATTATTATATATACCCATTATATATACACCCATTATATATGAAATGTAGCTGTATAGTAGCTATGAAATTCAGTCAAAGTGATTAATGAAGTGTACTTAATTAAATTTTTCTAAAGGTTTTTATCTTCACAGCTAGAAATGGAGCAATATGATTGAGATACGAAGTCTGTACTTTCTGTGATTGTGAATTTTGCACTTCAACCCAACTAATAGCAGCACTTCTTTTATTAGAAGATTTACAGCTTGATTAACAAAGACTGATTAACAACTTTGTGATCTGTAGGCACGAGAAAAATTGCTGCCTATTTTTTTCAAATGACCCAGGAAAAAGTTAACTTTAATGTAAACATGGACACATGCGTTTATGACAAATTAAATATGATTTAATTAATAAATTTATGCATGATCAATTTTTATCTACGGGAAATCAGTTGATTTTTCAATCATATATTTTGATGTATTAATAACCTAGGTTCATGACGTTTTTTGTTGATAAGGATATTTATAATTCTACTGTTCTTCCTTCAACTCGTAAAAATTATGTAGATGTCTGCATTTAACACTAGAAAATATGAATGAAGAAAACCTTTACAAACAGATTATGAAAATTACGTATACTAAAATATGAATAATGTGTAAAATTTATAGTATGAATAATTCAATTTCCCACCAAATCTAAGGGAATACCGCTGAACTGGCTACAGTGACTAAAGAATTCTGATAAAGGTAACCGGAATCCATGTAACATGAAGACTCCTTCCCGGTAATTGTAATTAAATATTTATTGTATGACTTCTGAAATAGGAAACCTCGCTTATTTCGATTCATAACAAGTCACGTAGAAGAAGGTTTATCAACCTATTAATAAATTAATTTACGAGTATTTTATGATTTTGTTCAAAAACATAGATTACAAATTTTAATAAACGAAACATATCACATGTGTGAAGAAGTGGCTCTTTAGACACAAGTCCACAAATGTTGCCGCTGTAGGTATGTGCTTCCTGTGCCTTTAGGTAAATCCTCCCCTGTTGATTAGTCATATTCGTTTTCGCTTTCTCGTTACAAACTAAAAAGAGAGAGTTACATAATGCTCCGTGAAAAAACGGCGAATTTTCTGCTGGAAAACTTTTGTTACGATGGTATCAAAAATGTAGATAAATCCAGTTGCGAAATTTAGAAAAAAAATCCTCTTAACACGTGGTATAGCCAGAATTCATATTTTCTGGGTCCTTGATACCAAAAAATTTGACAGGAAAAGTCTGTCTGCGGGCAACTGAAGCGGCTAAACAATTTAGCAGATTTTCTTCAAAATTAATATTTCCCTATGGATCTGAATGATTTTGCGACCTCCTGAATTTGAAACCGATATTTTTATTTTGGGGGGTACTTTACATAAAGCCTCTGGGACATTTTACAAATTAAAAAAAAGTAGTCTTCCTGCAATATTAAAGTTAGAGATTTTTCCGTTAGCGAAATCTGTTTGTTAAAGATTTTGAAATGAGGTCATGTACAGTGCTTGGAAAAGTTGAGTGCTTTTCGCATAATTTTGCGTGAAAAAACGGGGGGGGAAAAAGTATGTGCAATTTTAGCACCACTAGTTTGAAACTGGCTACAGTTGATGGCTTGAAATAAAAGAACTGTAACTGCCATTTTTGTACTTTGAAGAAAAATGAGTTCATATATACTTTGAACTTATTTGCACATACAACTCCTGCCATTTACAATCACCCCTTAACACTATCAAGAAATGCATCTGGACTTAAGTTCTTATTTGTTATATGGCTTCATTCATCATTATTCTGGTAAAAATGTAAATTTAACTTGCTTTTTATTTCAAGTCTTCATTTGTAGATTTTTTTGATAATATTGCAGTAGTATAAGAAGAAAAAATCAGTGCATAATCTACAGGACTGAATGACTTGTCAATGGAATTATGGAAATGCTCAGATTGGATGAAAAGGTCATTATTAAAATTCTTTAACAATCTTAGGTCTGAAAGCAAAGTACCTGCAGATTGAAACAAAGCCTTAATACCCAATATACTAAAAATGGGTCAAAAGAAGACATAATTATTGTGGAATTTCCTTATCAACAGCAGCTTCAAATTTGTATGCCATATAATTGAAATACTAACTTAACGAAGAGTTGGAGAACATACTTCAGGAAGATATTAATGGGTTCAGGAAAGGAAGAAGCTGCAGTGATGCAATTTTCTTTCTGAAACAGGGATTAGAGAAATGCAGAGAATACATCTGCCTGCATACTTGCCATTCCTTCATTATTGCAAAGCTTATCAGTGGGGACAGAGAAAAATTATGCTGTGTTTTAGAGAGCTATGACATTTCAGGAAACTTGATAAATGCCATTAAAAGCGTGTACCAGAATACCAAAATTTGTATTAGGGTGAGTGATTGCAAAACATCTAATCTTCTAAACGTCAACCAAGGTTTAAGTAAAGAGTGTTTGTTCCCAACCCTCTTCGCGTGTGTGTGTGTGTGTGTGTGTGTGCGCGCGCGCGCGCGCACACACACACACACACACACACTTGCCTAAGGGCAAGAAACCATGCGACTCATCTGACCGCCCGATTTGCCTGTTGGACACAGCAGGTAAAATCCTGGAGCGAATTGTTTGCAGCAGACTTGAGACCTTCGTCGAAAGCAACAGCGGCCTTTCCGATAATCAGTTCGGTTTCCGAAAGGCGCGCTCAACGGTGGAGGCAATTGGTAAAGTGGTGAGCATTGCTAGAGAGGCCATATCAGGAGCACGCTGGAGTAGGGGCACTAAGAAGTACTGCGCCGTCGTGACCTTGGATATTAAAAACGCCTTCAACTCAGCGAGGTGGAGCTGCATTCTAAATGCCCTTCATCTCCTGGAAGTCCCAGTGTACACCAGGACAATCATCAGCGACTACTTCAAAGATCGAGTCCTGTTGTACTACACAGATGACGGTCCGAGGAGCTATGACGTGACGGGTGGTGTCCCACAGGGGTCGGTTCTGGGACGCTTACTTTGGAACATCATGTACGATGCGGTACTGAGATTGGAGTTACCACATGGCGCGGACACCATTGGCTTCGCTGACGACGTGGCGCTCGTCGTAGTGGACAAGCACCTGGAGGACGTTAGCCTCGTGACCAACCGCTCCATCGCGATAATTCGCCGGTGGCTGTCTTTGGTCGGGCTGGTCCTGGCCGATCACAAAACTGAGGCAGTGCTGATTACCAGCAGGAAGACACGGGAGACCATCACCCTCAGAGTGGGGAGACATGAGATCCAGTCCGGGCCACACCTGCGGTACCTCGGCGTATGGATCGACGCGCGTCTCCATTTCGACGAACATCTTCGACTCGTTAGCCAGAAAGCGGATGGTGTGATCTCTGTCCTGTCGCGCATTATGCCGAACACCGGTGGCCCCAGGCAAAGCAGGCGGAAGCTCCTCGCGACCGTGGTTAGCTCGACCCTGCTGTATGCAGCGCCCATTTGGGCCAGCACCCTGGCAACAGCAGCATACGCCAGGAGGACCATATCCGTCTACCGTCGGAGTGCTCTTGAGTGTGGTTTGTGCGTACCGCACGGTGTCATATGACGCCGTATGCGTAGTAGCAGGAATGACGCCTATATAGATTCTGGCGGACGAGCGCCGACGGATCTACTATCAGGGAAGACACGGCTCGCGAATAGAAGCCCTCGCTGCGCTGGAAGAAGAGAAGATGGAAACGATGAGACAGTGGCAAAACCGCTGGGACGCAACACTTAACGGCAGGTGGACCCACCGTCTTATCCCACGGATCAGCGAGTGGGCGTCGAGGGTTCACGGAGAAGTGGACTTCTTCGTGACTCAGTTGCTGACGGGGCATGGATGCACCTGCACCGATTTAAGCTCGATGACGACCCGACGTGTCCAGCTTGCCCAGGACAGGGGGAGGATGTGGAGCACGTGATGTATAACTGCCTGCGATTCTCAGGAGAACGAGACCAGCTGCAGGAAATCCTGCAACGGCGCCTGACACCGGAGAACACCATCCCATTGATGATGACCACGGAAGACAGATGGGCCGCAATTGCGACGTATGCTGCCCGGGTCATGCGACGCCTCAGAATTGAAGAGCGTGCGAGAAGTGGAAGCCAATAAATAGGCGTAAAGGAGGAGGGCTAGAATAGCCCCACTACCCCACCTAACGAAGTAATGCCTGACGGCGGTTCCGTAGGTGGGGCGAAGGACGTAGGGTTTTAGTGGGTATTATCTACGGATGAGTCCCACACGAATCGGCCCGGATATGTGAGTCTGGGTCGATGGTGCGTAAATGCATTTCCCCCGTCGTTAAAACACACACACACACACCCTGGCTATCTGGCGTGAGTAGAAGCTCTGCGGTTATGAAAAGCATTTGGGGGTATTTAACATGAAGCCCCAGGGATATTTTCAAAATTTTCTCAAAAATGACTTCAAACCTTTTCTTTAAATTTCTTGTTACAATAGACCAAAATACACTGGGTATAAATGTGCCATTTGTCGAGTTTTCACTGTTAACACTTAATTTTCGATAATTGCGATAGTTAATTTTTTCGGCATTCTTCTGCAACTACAAAATTAAGATATAGATTTTTCCTTCAAATAAAATTTGTTGTCCTTAATTTGTACCTTCGTTAAGGTCGTGCATATTTTTTTGAAAATTTTAGTTGTGTTGACGAATTATTGCGTGCTATTAAAGAATAACAAAAGCAATGGTTGCGTAGGCTTCCGCGGCCGGAGTTTATGTTGGCTGGTCTATCCGGGACGAGCCGCGTCAAAGTCATGGTGGCTGACGTTTCGGCCAGCGTGTTGTGGCCTTCTTCAGAGCGTACTGCTGCGAGACGCGGAGCTGCTGCGAGCGGACTGCTGCGAGCGTGTTGTGGCCTTCTTCAGAGCGGCCTGCTTCAGTGCGTACTACCAGCAGTACGCTCTGAAGAAGGCCACAACACGCTGGCCGAAACGTCAGCCACCATGACTTTGACGCGGCTCGTCCCGGATAGACCAGCCAACAACAAAAGCAATATTTTCTCTAAAACGACTCCAAATTTTGCTTTAAACTTTTGGGATGAGTGTACTTATGAGACAGGTGTACTCCATGAGATGACATAAATGCCCAATTGCTCTAATCTTTTGTTTTTTAAAAATTACAAACGTATTTTTTTTACAAAAATTAGCTTTTTTGACCAGGCTCTCGCCTCGTTAATATTTACATTAGCGGTGATTTATTCACATTATTGCATTTACGAGTGTATGAGCTTTAAATGATGTTCTTATAAAGTTTGTCAAAGACTCACTTTTCTGTGAAAATGAGTTCATATTTCCGAATTTTCATAATCCTTCAAGCACCATTTTCTCCAAAAATTGCTTCAATTTTTGATCTTAAACTTTTCGTACGAATAAATATTGAATATATATTAATTTTGTTAAATCCGTTTTTTATTCAAAAACTACCCATGTAATTTTTTTCATCTCTCACGCCGTTAAATACGCACATATACAGCGGTTAGTATATACTATTGCACTTTGTGGAAGCGCTTCAAATGATGTCTATCGAAAACTCAATTTCTGTGGGAAAAAAGCATCAAATTTCGCTTCTACAGTAACGCTTAAACGTAGTTTTCGTAGAAACTGCTCCAAATTTTTCAATGGAAATTGCCATTTAGGACGTGGTTTTACTCTTCTTTAATTCCTTAAAGTAATATTTCATTCTGCTATTCGGAAAGCAAAAAATTAAGAGGAAAAAAAAAATTACTTCAGGCGATGGAAGATGGCAGCCGGTAATAGTTTGTGGCAAGTCAGAGTAGCTAGCCCAGACCAAAGAAAATAGAAATCTACTACGAGAATGTCTGTGCCATTCTGTAGTTCAACTAATTGTGATTTCACTGTATCTACGAAGCCGAGCACATTTCACTCTCTTCTTTTGTCTGATATCGTTAAGGTCAACATCTTTTTGTCGACTATTATGGTGGTGCATATCAATTTTATATTCAGTTACAACGTTGTCTACGTTTCACAGAACGTTTTTGGTTGGTTACCTTCTAAATATTGAGCGAAAACATTAACTTCACTTCTCAATTCATCAATATATTATTTTCACGTCACCTTTTCAATACAGGTTTTCTCTCTTGATTTCGCCATGCTTGTCTGGGATGGTAAGTCCTCAGACCTTTCTTTTCAATTGCTTTTACTGCAGCACTGTATAAAGCGAGTTGAACTTCATACAGATTTCGCTGTATTCTCAGGTGCTCTTTCAAAGCGTCATCAAGTTGGGAAACAGCTACATTACTGGCAGCGAATGAGCGACTGACAGTTCAATGCGCTGTTGCCACACATTAATTCGCACATGTCACCACCTACATGACAGATATATGAAATCTCAAAGCATTAACATTTACTGACAGGCTAAGACACGGATTGATTTCATGTTCATGACTTTCACCATAGAAGAACTTCATCACTTCGTGTCACTCAGAAGAGCGGCAACGCTGAACCGTGGCTGTGAAAAAATAGACGTCGAAAGCCAATTGCTTCAGAGCAGGCGACGTACCACAGCATGTAGCGAGAGAACTGTCAGAGTCGCTTATACGCTGCCGGTACTGTAGTTTTGCTTGATGTACGGCTTACGTAAAACTGATATGGCTGGTCTGTTTGAAGGATCGACTGGACTGTAGTACGCAAAGACTGCTGAATTTTTCTTTCACTTTTTTCTTCTCTGGATCTCTGCTGCTGATGATGATTATAATTATTATTATTAATATTATTAGTAGTATAAATATTATTGTTACAGTACCGCCGGCGTATAAGCGACTGACAGTTTGATGTGCCTTTGCGACATATTAACACGCTCATGGCACCACCTACATGAATAAATGAAATCTTCAAATTTTAACACTTACTGACTGACAGGTGACGACATATCTTTATATCATGTTCGTAACTTTTGCCGCACTGAACCTTATCGCCTCCGTGTGAATCAAATAAGTGGCAACGTTGAACGCTAGCAGTGAAAAAGTAAACAAATCCACGCAAGCCGATTCCTTTAGAGCAGGTCACATGCCGTACCACAGCAGGTGGCGAGAGAACTGTCAGTTGCTTACATGATGCAGGTACTGTAATATTATTATTAGTGTTAATATTATCTTCATAATTAAAAGATAGTAGCGTACTTGTCTCTTTACATGATCAAAAGTAATACATTCAGTTTTTCTTTTTGTGGCAATTTAAAAAACAAAAGACTCAAATTTGTTAGTAATATGAATTCTTAATTCTCTTGTCAAGACTACAATGCAAGAAATGAGTTCAATGAGACTTGTCACCAAGTATAAGAAAAACCTGTTGGGTAAAGTTTGCTTTGTTTGTAACAAATGTTTACTAATGTCTGTATATGTCTTTGAATAGGACAAGATCGGGATAAAGTGACTGGTTTTATTGTTGAACGATCTTTTGGTGGAGTGACGAATGGTCTTCCAGAAAAGAAAATGGGTATCAAAGCATCAAACACAGCAGAAGTGTACTTTGAAGATGTTAAAATTCCTATTGAAAATGTCTTAGGAGGAGTTGGTAATGGCTTTAAGGTATGTAAACATTTTTGTTTTGGAAATCGCAACTTTCAATTTTCCTCTGTTGGTTTAATTAATGTGAAATTCAAAGCTTATGAGACTGCACATTTCAACATTGAATGTTAATAAGTACGTTGCAAGATTGACTATCTGATGATATAAATTTGAATCAAATAGTTACAGCTTATGCTGGTTGTAGGGTGTTTGCAGTACCAAACATTTTTGCTTTTATGTAGTTATGTAGTTTGCATACTTCTTTCATTTGCCATCATACTCTAGTGAGCCATAATCACATCACAAAGGTTCTGGCAACAAATGCAAATCAGATATGAAAGATCCATATGAATACTGTAGGCCTCATTTATTAACTTATAGATGCTAATGTGGTACATCCATGGGCTTCACTAGTACTGAATTATTGGGAAGGATGATTCAATAGAAAAGCTATAGTAAAGACATATGTAATTCGCAGAGTCTCCTCCGATATATTCCATGTAGTTTATATTGGTAGGAGACGTGTGTCCCCCATCAGTGGTGTTGTCATGGACGCCTGTAGAATATATCACCTCCATAATCGTCCTGAGCTTTTTTTGGGGGAGGAGGGGGGGGTCATCAACTTCCCTTTCGTCGAATCTGCCACTTTCCTTGGCCTGACATTCGACAAGAGTTTATCGTGGCGAAATCACATTCAAGACTCGCTGTGTACCACGATTGAACTGCTTTCACACCCTTACTGATAGGGCATGGGGCGCAGACCGAGTATGCCTTATAGGATTATCATCCCTCCTACTGTAGATTATGGGTGTATTGTTTATAGGTCAGTGTCTCCATCGATTCTCCGGTCATTGAATACTGTAACGTTTCTCGGTGGTGAATTAAAACACACAGGTATTTAAACAAAGATGTTTATTTGTAAACAATTATACCCTAAAACTACTTGATCTATTTACAAATATTTTACACAGTTCTTGTGTTCTTCACTTGATTATTTTTCTTTCACACAACTACGTTCTCTTGATTATTTACAAAGTTCCTTTTTCTACACTGATTTATATACATTGTTCTCTGCAATCTACACTATCGCTCAGTTCTATGCCCTGTCCACGGTCCACTGTGCCATCACAATTCCCTGTGCAGACCCCAATTCCCTGCGCAGACCCCAATTCCCTGCACTGCTGTTCACTGCAATGCACACTTTACAGCACAGCTTCCACTTCAGACACACTGACGGACTGACTGCTTATTCACTTATTACATACACTAACTGATTCGCGGCTGCTTACTTCCGACTACTTACACTAACTGATTCGCGGCTGCTTACTTCCGACTACTTACACTAACTGATTCGCGGCTGCTTACTTCCGACTACTTACACTAACTGATTCGCGGCTGCTTACTTCTGACTACTTACACTAGGGTTGCCACCTTGCCAATTCCAGAAAACCGGAGACCGCTGCGACCGGGGGGGGGGGGGGGGGGGGGTAATTACTGAAACCTAAAAAGGGATTGACGCAGACTTTTATTTATTTCTTTAAAATATATTTACATATCTTTGGTTTCTAGTGATCTATAAATAATTAACATTTATTCAAAATAGTATTACACTTTGCTAACATTCTACTTTTTCCAGCTATACTTTCGTTGCTCAGAGCTTTTTTTAGCAGAGATATTTGCTCAGGTTTTTTAAGAAAATCAATGAATTGATCACAAGTCAAGTCGTAGTTCAATTTTACAAATAACTCAGATTTTACGACGCTTAGATTTACTTTGTTTCGATTATCGGTCCAAGCATTAAACATTATCGAAAAAATCCTCTCAACAGGAGCGTTGCTTACTGGGATAGAGAAAATTTCGAATCACAACTGTACGAATAAATGAATCACAAATGTACCTTTATCTTAATGTTTCTAAGAAAAAACGAACGAAAATTCGATCTTGTTCAAAATGAAGATATCGAATAGCATTCCCGGGGGATATTGAAACTGTTGCGCGATGCGATTCTCGCATAATCGCTAGATGCTGTCTCTGTCTGATATGCGTAGAAAGAAAGAGACAGCGGATGGCGATAACACGAGAATCGCAAGACCAATTTTCATGTTCTGCTCTTTATCTTTCTAATGAAGAAGGAAAGGACAGATTTCTGATGAAATAGAACAAGCTTTAAATTTTAAGTTGAAAAATCTATTTATTTTGTAAAAAATTTGAAAATGTATTGAAATTGGAAGGGAAAAAAAACGGAGATTTTTCAAAAACCGGAGACCGGAGATGAAGCTCAAAAACCGGAGTCTCCTGTCTAAAACCGGAGAGGTGGCAACCCTAACTTACACTGACATGTGTGTAAAATGTACAACAGGTCCGCCCGTCTGTGAACATCACTAGCGCATAACCATACGCAGGATTTTTTCCTAAATGGATAATGGAAATTTTGCATTTACAGTAACGGTTAAACGCCATTTTCTTACTTCCAATATTTTTAAGTAATATTTCAGATTCATCATTAGGAAATAAAAATTGAGAATTATTTTTAAAAACATGCGATTGGGCGGCGATAAATAGGCAGCTGGCAAGACGGAGAAAGATGGATAAGAAAGATGGATCCACTTTTTCGGAATCAAGGCCCAATAATAAAAGATTTTCCCTCGAAAAATCGCCGTTTTTGCCGTAGCATTATATAACTTTCTCCATACTTTGTATATTTCTTTGTATATACGTATATTACTTCGTATACACGTATACATTGCCACTCATTCAAAAACACTGTCATTCGATGTCTCTGCCTTGATTGCAATCCGTTTGGTAGAAATCTTCCCCTGCTTGATTCTTACCTCCACTTCCTTCATCCATTCCTGACCCAAGATAAAATTAGCATTCATGGTTTTCTCCGGTACGTAGTAAACGGGAGTACTGTAGGCCTCGCCATCGATGTCGTCTTTCCCATTCTTTCATCGCCTGTGACGTTCCCCAATCCCGTAAATAATCATGTCTCCAGAGCTGGACATCCCAGTTTCTTGTATACGTCCCACTGTTTCTGCTTTACATCACTTCCGGTATCCATCAGTCCACGAAATTATACTCCATTTATTGTGACTGGAATATATTTGTCCCCACTCAACTGGATGCAACTTACCTCCCTTTTCTCCGAGCATATGCGAGAAGTATGTCCAAATCTGTTGCCCTTAAAACATTTCGGCTCCTCGTATGGTCACCTGAATCTCTCGTGATCTTTAGACCCTCAATTAGACTGTCTACTGCTGGTAGCCTCTCTCCTCAGTCTTCGCTTCCTTGCTGCTGAAGTTTCCACTCTTCTTCTGTTCTTCTTTTCTTGACGATGCTGTGGGCTGACGTGTCTTGTTTTTCATCCTGTCGTATATTCAAAGTTTATTCAACTCTTGAATTGTCTTCACGCCATAAAGCATTACCTTTTTTGATCTCACTGCCCGGAATGTCATCTATGATATACTCAATCAAGGCCTCCTCTTTGATTTTTCCGTGGTGGGCAATCTCCATAATTGAGTATAATACTGTTGACCAGTTTCGTTGGCCGCCTACCTATGTTACTGGTTGTGAATCATTGCGGAGTTGATTCTAACAGCACACTCTGATACGAGTACAAAGCACTTCTGAATGCATTCCAAATGGACGTCTTTTGCGACATGAATTTATTTGCGGATTCCTGCAGCATACACTTCGCATATTTAACTCTGCATGTCATTCCATTACAGAAGCTCGCTGACGTCAAACTCGCGGATCTATTTTTGGTGACATTCCATCATCCTCGGAAAAGTGCGATAAACTTTCTTCAGCATTCCTAATGGTGACCATGCTTTGCGGCGCCCATTTTCGTCGTCACTGAGGTCGAGTCCCCGTCATTGGCTGCGCCGCCGTTCGCGATTGTAAGGCTCATTGCGCCGACTGTCTTGTTCATATGCTCCGCGTTCGCGTATCCCATATCAATGTTCACGATATGGGCTGTGTTCAACGATTCACAGTTACGTCGACTGTCGCGGCGTCGATCGCTTGAGTCGCTCGATTCGCTTTCTTCACTCTCTCTTTTAGTCTTTCTTTGTCCGAGCCCGATATGCTATCAACATAATCATCTTCCGTCGACAATTCCTCATCGTTCCTTTTGTTATTGCCCTGTTTCAAATCTGCGCGTTCGGTTGGCGCCAGTTTTCTCTGCGCCGCGCGGTTATTGTACATTCGCGACATCTGTCGGGCGTTCTGGTATTCACCTGACGACGCGCTGGACGAACATGACGATAGCAATTTTGTTTTAGCTGCACCTTTTTCATGGAAACTGACTGCCTCTTAGCTTTCGCACAGGTCACCATTCTTTCTGCGCAAGCACACTGGATGGAAGATTACAGTCCGTGTGTTGCTCGTCTACCAATACTGCTTTGTTCCGTGTATAATTTGTCTTCTAGTTGTCAGGCTTTTCATCTTTAAGGTCGACAAATATTAGTGCGGTCTTGTAGCGTTCTAGAGAGCCTTTTTGTCTCCTGTAGTTGACTACCTGCCCCCAATACTTCTGTAACTTCCTTCAATTGCTTCAGATGACTTGGGATAGAGGTGACTTGGGATAGAGGTGACTTTCATTCAGTTTTTACTGTTCTTTGATGAAAAGAAAAAAGTCGAAGAAAAAGGAGATATTTGATTGACTACTATTATGAATCTTTGATAATTATGATACTTTTACATTTCTTTCTACAGTATGTATTCCTTTTTGCTTCCAGGTTGCAATGAATATATTGAACAATGGTAGATTTGGAATGGCTGCTGCAATGTCAGGAACTATGCGTGCTGTTTCAAGGAAAGCCATTGAGCATGCTACCACACGTTTGCAGTTTGGACGTCGAATTGATTCTTTTGGGGCCATTCAAGAAAAGCTTGCTCGAATGGCATTATATCATTATGTGACGGAATCAATGGCCTACATGATAAGCTCCAATATGGACAGTGGTTCTTTAGATTACCATTTAGAGGCTGCAATATCTAAGGTAATATCATCTGAGCACTGAGATTTGGTAATTGACATTACGACAAGCATATTAATTTAGAGATCTTAAAAGTCTCTCTTTAATTGTTTTTTTCCTATTACAGGTCTTTGCATCTGAAGCAGCTTGGCAAGTAACTGATGAAGCCATACAAGTTTTGGGAGGTATGGGCTTCATGAAGGAAACTGGTTTGGAGAGAGTTTTGAGAGATCTTAGAATTTTTAGAATATTTGAAGGCACCAATGACATATTAAGATTATTTGTGGCATTAACAGGTAATAGACCAAGCCTGTAGAAGTGATTTTATTAAAACTAAACAGTTTATTATTTTATTTTATAACAGTTTATGATTTTATTAAAAATAAATGTATTGAGGATATGGATTTTGTTTCTAGGTATTCAGTATGCAGGTGTTCACTTAAAGGAACTACAAAAAGCTTTTAAAAATCCCACTGCTAATTTAGGACTAATCTTTAAAGAGGCAACAAGTCGTGCTATTCGTTCTGTTGGTCTGGGAAGCACACCATCATTGGGTCCTCTAGTACATCCAAATTTATCCAACTCTGCTACGAAGGCTGCAAAGGTATCTCTCAATTTTATGTCTTTGAACTAAGAAGCAGACTTGTGGTTTTTAGTATTTTGTTGTGGAGAGATTAGTAGAATTATAATTGTAAATGAAGGTTCATGGTGTTTTCTTGGCTGTATGGTAACTTAAGATTGGGCTGGTCTTATATTCATTTTATAACGTCTTGCATACTGTGCCTAAATCTAGTGTTACTAACTCCCAGTATATACAAAAATTGAAAAAAAAGAAAGACTGTGCTGCCTCCAGTTGTGGGAGAAGTGTCTAAGGTTTCATTATATACCGAACTCAGGAACTCTGGGGAAAAATAAAAAAACATGATACTGTGATATACCAAAATATTTGTTATAAATTTGCCTGTCTTACAATATCTCAATAATACTACATGGATAGATCTAATGTTAGTTAACAAACGTACTCAAAACAGATAAGTATTTCAGATTATTGCCCTACTGAACATTTACATGAATGGAATGGTTATTAAACATTAAATAAAATATCTATTATCTTTATAGAAGAACCTACCTACACTCTATTTCCGAGTAGAATAAATGAAAATATGTTAACTACTTTATGTACATGAAATAATGTGCATTTCTTTCAAATGATCTAATTTCAATAACATGAAATAGTTTTATGGAATGGAACTTGGAACTTGCTTGAAACTAAATAATTCAAAGAAAGAAGGATGTTGCAATTAATTGGAAATAATTTTAAATTATTGAAGATTAGACATTTACTTATCCAGTGAAATGTATGAATATTAAATAAAAAATGTGTAAAATAATTATATTATGATGTGTAAATATTGAGGTTTGACTATGGAATTGAAATTTCAATTTAATTATCACTTTAATGTGGAAATGGTATTTAACCCTTAGTTACTCACACTGGCACACTTCGCAACTGGGTATGTTATCCCCGTAGATGTCAGATAACATCAGCGCGCCATCTGACATTTGACCTAACACCGCAGAAAGTATTCAGCAGCATCCTTGATAGGGATGTTCGATTCCTGTAGAAGAATCTATTCCAGAATTAAAAAGTTGTCGTCTAATCTAATCGAAAGGAAAGATTCAAATTCCTAAGGAATTGAATCAACTAGGAAGTTTATGGCTGCCTTAACATCAGCAATGTCGATCTTCTGAGCATTATTAGGGAGTGCCATCTCAAACGTTAAAGCACTATCTTTTTGCTGCTGTGCATGCGCAGATCGGTAGTGATGACGCTGTGGCGTGCAGAAACTCCCTAACCATTCAACGAAGGTAGCGATACCGGAATCCAACAATTGCTATTTAATGAAACGCAAGTGAAGTCACTGTTAACTTGTGAGAACCACATCAGTCGCGTTTCACAATCGTAATAGTAATTGCTAATAGTTATTACTCGCTTGTTTTTCTTGAACGATGACCTAGCTTCCCCCTTTCTGGCACAGTAAACAGATGAAGGCAAAAGCTCAAAGTGGAGCACTGATGACATTCCAAACACATCTTAACTGGCGCAAGATAGAAACAATTTTATTTTGAAACGAGAACTTCTATCCGTCATTTTCTCCAAAAATCTAATGAAATGACCGAAGCATGTCTATCACAGAAGATACCTCGAACTTCTGAGAGATAATGCAAATTATTGAGAACTTTTCGA
The DNA here is from genome assembly GCA_038098605.1 of Gryllus longicercus. Taxonomy (NCBI): domain Eukaryota; kingdom Metazoa; phylum Arthropoda; class Insecta; order Orthoptera; family Gryllidae; genus Gryllus; species Gryllus longicercus. The sequence continues at coordinate 1,838,752 of JAZDUA010000238.1, forward strand.
AGGCGTGACCGATTGTCCAGATTGCCATTGCTTCATAAAATCTAATGGCCGGTTTCATAACTAATACCCCCACTCTACCCTCATTTCTTCAATTCATCGTTCAAGAAAAGTTGCGCGAATAATACGAGTGAGTGCTCAGTAGTTCACAATTGAAATTCTACAAGAAACAAGGTTTCTGTTTCTCAGAACTTACTAGTATAATACAATAGTAAATGAGCAGTATTTGGTTACAAGCCTACAGATACATGTAGGGTTGAACGATTTACGATTACAAGTGACAATATTTTTATATTTGTGCGTTCATAGTTATTTAGAATTAGGAGATGGCCGTTTTATCCTATTAGTGATAGTGAATTAGATAATGTTCAATGCCTCATGCTCTTGAATTTTCTCCAAAACTTACATTTTGTTGCTTCTGATTGCCATTGCGAAGAAATTTAAGAGTAAAATAATCATAAAAGTAAGAGGAAAGTAATCATAAAATACTAGATAAAAGGAATAGAATTGATTTAAAAAAATTTTAAAAAAAGCTAACACAAGGCGGACACGAAAGGACCGAGGCAGACAGTCGACTGAATGCTAAGGAACGCCAAAACGTGCATTTGACTTCAAATCATTTTATTGAGTCACATGTACAATTACAATCGTGTATGACGAGTTAAATATGATGTATGTGGAGGGAGTACAATTGCTCATCTTGAGTTCAGAGAGTGAAATTTTCTGTGCAGAAGGTAAACTAGGGACAGTATCAGAATTGGCTCAAAGGACGAGGTAATAAATACACACACACACACGCACACACACACACACACACACACACACCTGCTGCATTCCGAATGCCCTTCATCTCCTGGAAGTCCCAGTGTACATCAGGACAATCATCAGCGACTACTTTAAAGATCGAGTCCTGTTGTACTACACAGATGACGGTCCGAGGCGCTATGACGTGACGGGTGGTGTCCCACAGGGGTCGGTTCTGGGTCCCTTACTTTGGAACATCATGTACGACGCGGTACTGAGATTGGAGTTACCACATGGCGCGGAGACCATTGGCTTCGCTGACGACGTGGCGCTCGTCGTAGTGGACAAGCACCTGGAGGACGTTACCCTCGTGGCCAACCGCTCCATCGCGATAATTCGCCGGTGGCTGTCTTTGGTCGGGCTGGTCCTGGCCGATCACAAAACTGAGGCAGTGCTGATTACCAGTAGGAAGACACGGGAGACCATCACCCTCAGAGTGGGGGGACATAAGATCCAGTCCGGGCCACACCTGCGGTACCTCGGCGTATGGATCGACGCGCGTCTCCATTTCGACGAACATCTTCGACTCGTCAGCCAGAAAGCGGATGGTGTGATCTCTGCCCTGTCGCGCATTATGCCGAACACCGGTGGCCCAGGGCAAAGCAGGCGGAAGCTCCTCGCGACCGTGGTTAGCTCGACCCTGCTGTATGCAGCGCCCATTTGGGCCAGCACCCTGGCAACAGCAGCATACGCCAGGAGGACCATATCTGTCTACCGTCGGAGTGCTCTGAGAGTGGTCTGTGCGTACCGCACGGTGTCATATGACGCCGTATGCGTAGTAGCAGGAATGACGCCTATAGAGATTCTGGCGGACGAGCGCCGACGGATCTACTATCAGGGAAGACACGGCTCGCGAATAGAAGCCCTCGCTGCGCTGGATGAAGAGAAGAGGGAAACGATGAGACAGTGGCAAAACCGCTGGGACGCAACGCTGAACGGCAGGTGGACCCACCGTCTTATCCCACGGATCAACGAGTGGGCGTCGAGGGCTCACGGAGAAGTGGACTTCTTCGTGACACAGTTGCTGACGGGGCATGGATGCTTTAGAGCGTACCTGCACCGATTTAAGCTAGATGACGACCCGATGTGTCCAGCTTGCCCAGGACAGGAGGAGGATGTGGAGCACGTGATGTACAACTGCCCGCGATTCTCAGGAGAAAGAGACCAGCTGCAGGAAATCCTGCAACAGCGCCTGACACCGGAGAACACCATCCCATTGATGATGTCCACGGAAGACAGATGGGCCGCAATTGCGACGTACGCTGCCCGGGTCATGCGACGCCTCAGAGCTGAAGAGCGTGCGAGAAGTGAAAGCCATTAAAGGCGTAAAGGAGGAGGGCTAGAATAGCCCCACCACCCCACTTAACGAAGTAATGCCTGACGGCGGTTCCGTAGGTGGGGCGAAGGAGGACGTAGGGTTTTAGTGGGTATTATCCACGGATGAGTCCCACACGAGTCGGCCCAGATATGTGAGTCTGGGTCGATAGTGCGTAAATGCATTTCCCCCGTCTTTAAAAAAAAACAAAAAAAAAACAAAAAAAAAACACACCTGTGTGGTGCCGGGGTTTTTGTAGAATAGCGCCACGGGACCTCCCCCTGTCGTAAAAGGCGACTAAAAGGAGCAGCTGTCCGCTGCCCTTTCCCCAAATATCCCTACTTTCCCACCTAGTTTTCCTCTCATCCCACAAGATCCAATAGGTGGACTGAGTAGCTTATGGGATCTTGCTCCCTATCCCTACGAAAATTCCTTTCTCACCCTCCTTCCAATTCCATTTCTGCTGGCGGTAGCATATAAAACGCTAAGGGAAGGTCACCCCGAAAATAAACCAGTGATGGGTATGAGTGAGCCTCAAAACTTACTACCCCAAGCGAGTCGAGCGTTGACGCCGAATCTCGCCACCGATTCTGATCGGGTGAAAGCCCCGATAGTCGGTGCCGGCTCCATGGATTTTGGGGGGAGCCAAGCTCACAAGAGTGTCCGGGAGGAGAATAGGAAAGTGAAGTTTCTGGAGTTGGGGAAGAAGATCGGGGATCTCCTGAATTTTGTCCTGCTAAGGAATAATGTCCACGGAGAGATAAAGCGTATGGTGAGCTCCATTAGAGCTGACTTTGACGAGATGGTGGACATGGAGGAGTCACTATCGGTAATTAGCTCGAAGACAGTTGAGGCGGAGACGCAGACTTCACCGCAGACATGGGGTGTCGATCCCAATACCGCTGGTTATGGAGGGCCCTCGACAGCAGCAGCGGAGTTGCAGCCTGCGGGGAACAATGTAATTGGCCCGAAGACTGTTGAGGCGAGGATACGGACTCTGCCTCTGACGTCGGGTGTTGGCCGGAATTCTGATGACCGTGGTAGGCCCTCGGTGGCTGCGGCGGAGTTGCGAACCGCAATTAATGATGCGATTTGCCTGAGGACGGTGGAGGTGGAGACGCAGGCTCCACAGCAGACTTCTGATATTGGCCCGAATGCTGATGATTGTGGCGGGCCCTCGACAGCGGCGGCGGAGTTGCGGACCGCAGTAGGCGGTGGACGAACTTCCTCGCGGAAAGTGAGACCGCTGAAATCTACGGCAGTGGCAGAGAAGAAGCTATCAGAGTCGGTGCAGGGAAGGAACATTCAACATGCTGAAGTTCCTCAGGAACTGCACAAACCATCTGATGAGACACCATGCCAAAATCATGAGATGGATTGGCATGTCGTAAGAAGGAAGAGACAGAGACCGCCGAAGCCGCGCTCTTATCGCCCCGAATGCGTTATTGTTAAGGCAAATGACGAAGGCCCTTCCTATGCTGACATTCTAAGGCAGATCAAGGGCGACCCATCTCTGAAAGATGCTGGTGAGAACGTCGCAAAGGTGAGGAGGAATGCAGCCGGATACCTGCTGCTGGAGTTGCGGAAATCTGCAGCAGCCTCCGAGATATCTGAAGCTATTTCCAGAAAACTGGGCGAGTTAGCAAGAGTAACGACACGGAGAGACGAAATGACTCTCGAGATTCGCGACCTTGACGAGCTGACAACGGCGGCTGAAGTGCGTGAAGCTGTAAGCGGGGAAGTGAAATCACCTGTTGAGCTAGCAAGTGTCATATCCGTGCGGAAGGCCTACAGAGGCACACAAACTGCAGTGGTCCGTCTACCGACGGAACTAGCCAGGAGGGCATTGAAGAGCGGCCGAGTTCGCATTGGGTGGGTGAACTGCCGCGTTAGAGAAAAAGTAATTGTGCGGAGGTGTTATCGTTGTTGGGCGTTCGGACATCTGGCACGCGACTGCCAAGGGACGGACAGGTCGAAATCCTGTCACCGATGCGGAGAAGACGGCCACTTACGTCAGGCCTGCAAAAGCCCTGAGGCGAGGTGTGTGCTCTGCAAAGATAAGAGAAACCACCCGACGGGGAGTTTCACGTGTCCGGCGTATCAAGTAGCAATGAAGGCAATGGATAACAGAAAATGAGAGTTCTCCAGCTAAATTTAAATCATTGCGAGGCGGCCCAGGACCTTCTGCAACAAACGGTGAGAGACCTTAAGATCGATGTGGCGATTCTTTGCGAGCAGTACAAGAACATGGAGGGCCCTACTTGGTTTTCAGACAGGTCAAGTCGAGCCGCGATATGGACTTACGGTTTGCGTCAGGTCCGGGAGGTCATAACTGTACCATCGACCGGCTTTACCGGGGTTGAGGCAGATGGCATATACATTTACAGTGCATATGCACCCCTAGTCTCTCAATACCCGAATTCGAAACGTTGCTGAACAGACTGGTGGCCGATGCACGAGGACGGAGACCCCTTATCATCGCTGGCGATTTCAACGCATGGGCTACAGCGTGGGGCAGCAGGGTAACGAACCGAAGAGGAGAGGCCCTTCTAGACCATCTAGCCTCACTGGACGTTGTCCTAGCAAATACCGGGAACTCTCCAACCTTCTCTCGAAATTGCGATAGCTCCATAGTCGATTTGACATTCGTGAGCGAGTGCATTGCTCGCTCGGGTCTAACCTGGGTTGTGAGCGACCAATACACGCATAGTGACCATCATGCTATTCTCATGGAGATGGGTAAACCCGAGAAACGTCGGACACTGCACCAGCCCAGTCGCAAGTGGAGCACAAAAAAACTGGACACGAAGGCCCTCGTCGTCATGTAGGAAGATGTGACCATATCTGAAGGACCACCGGAAGAGCAGGCAGAGGAACTCATGACGCATGTTGTCAATGCATGCGATGCCTCTATGCCGAGGTGCTCACCAAGCGACCGCCGACCACCGGTTTACTGGTGGAACGAAGAAATTGCTCAACTGCGCAGGAAATGCATTAAGAGCAGACGTCTGTGCCAAAGAGCAAGGAGCCGGCCCGAGAGATCTCTGAGAGGTTGCGGGAACAACACCGGAATGATCGCAACGCCTTGAAAAAGGCCATCAAAGCGAGCAAACGTCTCTGTTGGCGTGAGCTGTGTCGAGAGGTTGATGAGGACCCATGGGGCAGGCCGCACAAAATCGTTATGACCAAGCTGAATGGCGCGGTCAACATGTCCCCGACCTGTCCAAACCTACTGCAGAACATCGTGGCCACTCTCTTCCCGTCCCAGACGGAGACGAACCACGCAGTCCCGATACATCGACCCACGGACGTGCCCCCAGTCAGCCCAGATGAACTTCGGAATGCTTGCCGCCGGATCCGGGACACTAAAGCTCCGGGTCCGGACGGAATACCAAATGCGGCTCTGAAGGTTGCCATCGAAGCTCGCCCAGACCTCTTCTTGGGCGTTCTAGACAGATGTCTGAGGGAAGGTTCCTTCCCGCGCTGCTGGAAACAACGGCTAGTGCTCTTGCCTAAGGGCAAGAAACCACCATGCGATCCGTCATCTTACCGCCCGATTTGCCTGTTGGACACAGCAGGTAAAATCCTGGAGCGAATTGTGTGCAGCAGACTTGAGACCTTCGTCGAAAGCAACAGCGGCCTTTCCGATAACCAGTTCGGTTTCCGAAAGGCGCGCTCAACAGTGGAGGCAATCGGTAAAGTGGTGAGCATTGCTAGAGAGGCCATATCAGGAGCACGCTGGAGAAGGGGCACTAAGAAGTACTGCGCAGTCGTGACCTTGGATATTAAAAACGCCTTCAACTCAGCGAGGTGGAGCTGCATTCTGAATGCCCTTCATCTCCTGGAAGTCCCAGTGTACACCAGGACAATCATCAGCGACTACTTCAAAGATCGAGTCCTGTTGTACTACACAGATGACGGTCCGAGGCGCTATGACGTGACGGGTGGTGTCCCACAGGGGTCGGTTCTGGGTCCCTTACTTTGGAACATCATGTACGACGCGGTACTGAGATTGGAGTTACCACATGGCGCGGAGACCATTGGCTTCGCTGACGACGTGGCGCTCGTCGTAGTGGACAAGCACCTGGAGGACGTTACCCTCGTGGCCAACCGCTCCATCGCGATAATTCGCCGGTGGCTGTCTTTGGTCGGGCTGGTCCTGGCCGATCACAAAACTGAGGCAGTGCTGATTACCAGTAGGAAGACACGGGAGACCATCACCCTCAGAGTGGGGGGACATAAGATCCAGTCCGGGCCACACCTGCGGTACCTCGGCGTATGGATCGACGCGCGTCTCCATTTCGACGAACATCTTCGACTCGTCAGCCAGAAAGCGGATGGTGTGATCTCTGCCCTGTCGCGCATTATGCCGAACACCGGTGGCCCAGGGCAAAGCAGGCGGAAGCTCCTCGCGACCGTGGTTAGCTCGACCCTGCTGTATGCAGCGCCCATTTGGGCCAGCACCCTGGCAACAGCAGCATACGCCAGGAGGACCATATCTGTCTACCGTCGGAGTGCTCTGAGAGTGGTCTGTGCGTACCGCACGGTGTCATATGACGCCGTATGCGTAGTAGCAGGAATGACGCCTATAGAGATTCTGGCGGACGAGCGCCGACGGATCTACTATCAGGGAAGACACGGCTCGCGAATAGAAGCCCTCGCTGCGCTGGATGAAGAGAAGAGGGAAACGATGAGACAGTGGCAAAACCGCTGGGACGCAACGCTGAACGGCAGGTGGACCCACCGTCTTATCCCACGGATCAACGAGTGGGCGTCGAGGGCTCACGGAGAAGTGGACTTCTTCGTGACACAGTTGCTGACGGGGCATGGATGCTTTAGAGCGTACCTGCACCGATTTAAGCTAGATGACGACCCGATGTGTCCAGCTTGCCCAGGACAGGAGGAGGATGTGGAGCACGTGATGTACAACTGCCCGCGATTCTCAGGAGAAAGAGACCAGCTGCAGGAAATCCTGCAACAGCGCCTGACACCGGAGAACACCATCCCATTGATGATGTCCACGGAAGACAGATGGGCCGCAATTGCGACGTACGCTGCCCGGGTCATGCGACGCCTCAGAGCTGAAGAGCGTGCGAGAAGTGAAAGCCATTAAAGGCGTAAAGGAGGAGGGCTAGAATAGCCCCACCACCCCACTTAACGAAGTAATGCCTGACGGCGGTTCCGTAGGTGGGGCGAAGGAGGACGTAGGGTTTTAGTGGGTATTATCCACGGATGAGTCCCACACGAGTCGGCCCAGATATGTGAGTCTGGGTCGATAGTGCGTAAATGCATTTCCCCCGTCTTTAAAAAAACAAAAAATACACACACACACACACACGTGCTCCATTGATCCTGCCATTGTTGGAAGCTGCGGTAGAATACTTCTTTTGGAATGTGTTGGAGACGAGCCGTTGCATTCGATTTGATGTCCTCCACGGTTACAAAACGTCTCCCTTTGAGGCCCATTTTCAGAGTATGGAACTGCCAAAAGTCACTGCGGGGGCGAGATCTGGAGAGGCACTACAGGAATGTTCTCGGCGAGAAATTTCTGCACAACAAGCAATGTGTGGCTTGGTGCGTTATCGTGATGCAGAAACCACTGTCTTCGCCACTTGTCCCGTCGCTTCCTTCGAACCGCTTCGCGTAACCTCTGCAAAACTTGCACATACAAACGGCCAGCAACAAACTGTCCAGGCGGTACAAACTATAGTGCACCAAACCATCAATGTCAAAGAACGCAATGAGCATCACTATCATTGGATCTGATGAGCTTTTATTAACTAAATATTTTAAGAAACTGAAACGCTTTGTAAATATTTTTATGAATTAATATTAATTATTTATGGTTATAATTGAATTAGTAATTGCTTTTTATTTTATGTTTATGTTATTGATTAGAGATGCTATAATTATTGTGTTCTTAATTTTTGTAGAGCATTGCAGCATTTGGTGTAGCTGTGGAGAACACGCTTATTAAATATGGGCGTGGTGTTGTAGAAGAGCAATTTGTTCTTAACCGGTTAGCTAATTCTGCAATAGACATCTATGCCATGATGGTTGTTTTGTCTCGCGCATCAAGATCTTTGAAACTAGGCTTTCCATCCAGTAAACACGAACAAATGATGGTTGAAGTTTGGTGCAATGAGGTAAGCATTCTAGAAATTCTTGTGGAAAATTGGAGTCTGCAAACAAAAATGTTATTTTCTTTTTAAATTTGTATTTATTAATTTATTGTATTTGAATAGGCACATCATCGTGTGAACCACAATCTAGAAACAATCGCTTCAAGTGAGGGTCTTGATAACTTCAAGAATCTAGCTGCAATTTCTAAGAATATTTGTGAAGCAGGTGTGATCCCTACCAACAATCCTCTTAATTTATAAAAGCGCACTAAGTGAATTAATGAGGTTCACTAGAAACAAAATGACACAAATATATTACAACAAGTCTTGAATTATGTTTCCATCATCTTTTGGCTCTAGTAATTTGCTGTTGTGGGAAATTTGTTAACAAATTTTGAAAGCACAAATATGGGCAGGTACCAAGGTGTGTTGTATTTAAATTTCCTGTTACTATTTATAAACTTTCTTTTTTATGTTTCCCTACTTTGAGATTTTTAATTTATTAATCAGTATTCCTTTCTGTGAATTATTTTTTTTATAAAAGAGGAGAAACCCAATGTTTAATGCAGCAGTACTGAAATATATTGCACCTTCTTAATGTGTGTTTAAAATGTATTTCTATTTTCATACTGAAGATATATAAATAAATATTTCACCCTGTAATTTATGTAAAGAATGTAAATATTATAAGCATATTTTTTCTGAGTGTAGTGTCTCCTTTAGCCCTTTCTTTCATTTTCATAAAAAACAGCACATTGAGAAATTTGTTGAATACTTGCAATTAGATGCATTTTAACTGAGATTTAACAAGAACTTCTTCGGTATTTTACCATGTAAGAAAGCATCTTTTCCATAGAATTTCTTTCCATGTTAAGTTTCATGTCTCACTCCAAAACTAATGTACAGCATTGTGACCAGTGAACCTGAAATCCTTGAAAACCAGGAAAAAATGGGAATTTCAAGAAGCCTGGAAGAAATGGGGGGGGGGGGGGGACTAGAATTTTATTCTCAAACAGGGTTATTTTCAGACTTTGCCAACTTTCACATATTGATGTATATCTTATTCAGTAATGCACAATTCAATTTAGTACATCATTAGTATTCAGTAGTTAGCAAGTATTAAAAATAGGGAATGTAAGAAAAGTCATATGTTTTCTTTAGAATACTTGGTCATTCCTCCTCTCTTAGGTCACAACTTCATTACATGGGTAGGTACCAGTAGTGGGTCCTTGGGGTTGGCACTGCCTGATGAATGTGTACTTGTTTAATTCATTTCATAATTTAAAAAAAAGACTTGTTATTTGAATATGGTGTAAGAAGTATTCTTCCGGAGATATATTATGAACTTAATAATTGGATCGCTGGTGATGTAGATACCTTTTTATTATGATAAATAAATAAAGATATTGTCTGGTATCAATATTGATACCAGACAATATCTTTATTTATTTATCATATATTATGAACATTTCATTATTGTGACACAAACAATATTTCCATTTCAAACCATCAAGATGGGTCGGGCCACATCATGACAGTGAGCTCTCAAGTATTCCTATCTTGCACCAGTTATCTTTCTTCTCCTCATCGTTTGTTCTCGTTCTTTTATACCATCCTGTCTCCCCTTCCCTTCAATTTCACTACCCCTCCTGTGTATGTTGAATGCCCACCCATGTGTTTGCCCTGCATTGCGATCTTTGTCGGAGGAAACGTGTGTCCTGACGGTTGAGGGTGTTTGTTGTTCAACTTGTCCCCTTGTATGTTCTGCTTTGCACCTAGGGATATATTATTTACGTATTTGGGGGAACATTCTTTGTAGTCTTAAATACACTTGCTTTGCCCTCGGACTCTTCTAGACGGGTGTTCGGGAGCTAACCCACTCCTGGTCAATCGGCTCGGACGTGGTCTTGTACTGGACTCCAGGGTGAGCGGAGGTGTGGCGGAGCAGTGCTGTGACTTCCCCCACTATATCCCCCTGTCAGCCCTGGCACTACAGCGAGGTGTCCCCGTGTGGGGACTCCATGGGCCGGTTTCACCAAACGGAATCAAGATGATGATCCCAAATTGATCCGGATCAACTTCAGTTTGATTCCGTTGTACGTTTCTCCACGCACTTGACACGAATCAACGTGTCTGACTCGGATCAAATTTGACTCGCAATTGATCCGTCGCCGAGCGGTGGATCACGACCAGATCAGGAGTTATTTCTCGACTCGGTCGTCTAGCTATTACAGTTTTCCGTATTTTTAAGCAAATACCTGTAGTTGGACTTAGATTCAATATGGAAGTATTCGCTAAGAAGTACGATTACGCGCCATATTTGTTGAGCAAATGTGTTTTTTAAGATAGTATTGTAAATAAAAGTAGAGTTAACGCAATTGTAGGTTAGAATTCTCGGTATTGGGAAGTAAACTTTAAATATATTTTGGCTTCAAATTAGTGTAATTATAAGTATCATTAGTAAAAAAGCATTTTGTGATATCTGTATTGAAATTGGCGTGGGACAGTTTTATTGAATACTTTTTTTTGTGTAGTAATACTTTCAATTTTTGTTCTTGTTAGGGTAATTTGTCTTAAAAATGGAGTATGTTTTCGAATGTGACTCAATAAATATTATTATTAATGAAGTCATTGAAGATTTATTGTGGGGAGAGACACCACGAGTAATTCCCAAAAGAAGCGATTATTTTGAAATGTCAGAACGAGCATTAAAACTTTCTTTGTATTTGCTCATTAAGCTTTCGAGTAATTCTGTTTCAACTGGAGAGAAACTGGGCGTAGTCTATGCATTCATTGCTCAAGGTTATGCGAAGGTATCAGAAAATCATAGTACTTGTGTGACGCATTGTGTGTTGACGTGACGAACTGTGACGCATTGTGCGTTTAAAGAGTGAGCAAGCAGTCTGATTGCCGCCATTAGACAGTGAGGCGGTGTGAATTTTTAGGAGTTTCACAACCAATTTAATGCGAAAACCATAAAACTCGAACATTAGATGAAACTTATGAAAGAGAAACTCAGAAGATGAGAAAGAAGAAAGTTTAATATTCATTTATTGGTGACTTCTTTCATAAATACGTTACATGTCAATTTGTTTTAAATCATAATAAAACCATGCAGTTTTTACTTTAATTACTTCTTTACTTACTTGCATTAATTTACTAGTTTCAGAACAAATACCAATATCACAAGTGTCGTAAATTGGATAACTCTTTAAAACGGACACATCCTTTTTGTCCCAATTGAATCCGGCTTAAACATGTATGTATATGTATATATATACACATATACAATATATAAATACATACAACATATATATATATATATATATATATATATATATATATATATATATATAGTGACGTACCTGGTTGTCGGTACTTTCCACTGCAATTTAGAGATTATAAAGGACGGGTGTCTTGCTCGTGAATGGGTCTCCTGAAGGAATCGATAATGCATTGGATAATCAAGGTAATCAGTTTGAATCAGCACAAATACAATTTATTCATGAACTAATGTAATATACACCTGATCAAATACACAAATGTTCTCTGCCTCGGTACCAAGGATCTATTTACCATCTGATTTTATCATATGTGGGGCCCCTGTGAATACCTCTTTGTAGTCGCTGCTCGTCTACGGCGACAGCGGCCGGTGGCCTTCACCGCAGCCTGGCGCCCCCCCGGGCGGTTGATGTTGCAAGCACGTGCCTCGTCGGCCTGCGATGGCGGCAACGAGAGTTCCTCGGCTCCAGCCCTTGGTGTTTCCGCGTGCGGTTCACTCACACACACACGGCATCTTGGTGATGTCCTTATCGTTCCAGCGGATTGCTCGAATTATGTTTCCGCACCGTTTCTTGATTACTATTCACCTTCCTATCGTAACTGCGGCGCACGTGGTCACTACTCGCACCGGCATCGATTACACTACGCACAGTTTTATTCAATAATTGGGGATTTCACTTGCTCCACTATTACGCATAACAAAATGTTTCCCACTTTAAGCTATTTTAGTGAACTGTCAAGTTGCTGCGACCTTTTTGTTTTTAACGAAACTGCTGTGGTACAAATGCACGTGTCTCGCCGACGCTGAGATGCTCGCTGCCAGATGACCTCGCCGATTCAAGGTTGTAGGCGCTCCAACGTTTCGCCGAAATCTCCACTTGCTGCGTCGACCGTTCGAAGTCCCACGCTGAACCAAGATCCTTCGCACCTACACGCCCTGCCTTCCATCCAAGACCATACCTTTCGCACTTACGCTTGAGCCTTCTTGGAGATGCCTTCTATCTTCACACGCCTCGTATAAATTAATTCGCGCTTCCAGTTTATCGAATTTGCTGCGCCCCTTTCTTTTGCGTGCGCGGCCTAACTACTACACTTTTGGCTTGTGCAGTAATAAGGAGCAATATGACCGTATTGGAATAATTCAGAGTTCTTCTGCGCGAATCTAGGCAATATTAGTGTTACTGCCGATGCGATCGTTGTCGTTGCAGGAATATCAGAGATGCGTTCCCCGTCGTCGCTGGAATATCAGAGAGAGCTCCCGAAGCGTGTTACGCACACTTGTTCTCGTCTAATGTAGCTGACATGTGGTGACCATTTACTGATGTTCTGTTTAATGTGGTGTAGTTTCGTGTGAAGACTGCTCCACGTGGTCTGTCATTCTGTGAGAATGCACTTCGAGGCAGCATTTCTTCCGTCTTGAGGTCGTATTTCAATATCCATTTCTGATTGGATATTCACGGCATTTCGTGCTGCAGAATCGGCTTCGTCATTGCCTAGGATACCCACGTGTCCAGGGCACCAGATGAACGTAACTGATGCTCCTCGCTGCTCTAATTTATGGCATGATATGAGAATCATTTATAGCAGTGGGTCTACAGATTGGCGTCTGTCTATTGTAATGAGAAGATTTAGCGAGTCTGTGCAGATGACGAATTTTCTTGAACTAAGAATTTCACAGTGTCGCAAAGATTGCAATACTGCATACAATTCGGCAATTGCTTCTGGTGGAAGTGTCCATGTTTTTGATAAGTCTTCCGTTCCAAATGCACTTCCAACCCATGTTTTGTTTTTGAACCATCTGTGTAGTTTATTGTGTGATTTGCCATGTATTCTTCGAGAACTGATCGAAATCTGACTTTTAAATCTATAGAAAGGCATTCTTTTTTCTTTACATTGGTAGTGTGGAGTCTAACTTCTGGCATTTTCAACACCCAAACTGGAATTTCATATGGTTCGTGTTTCAAAACTGGTAGTAGGACAAAGTTATAGCATTTGGCTATCTCGATTGCGCGGATGTTGGATAGCTAAAACAAAAATAGCTTGAAATAATTTGAATAGCTAATAACAAACATTTTACAATATGAAATATTTACCTCATTTTGAAGATTCAACCTCGACCATGGAAAAGTCAATATTCATTGCATTCTAAAAAGTTAAAGAACATGAAATATTTTTAAAATATACATATTTAATTTTTCTTTGTTCATGTCTATTTGAAGTATGTGTTGCAAATAATATGCATTTAACAATATGTTAAAATCTTACCTCTGAAGATTCAAAGTTAGCCTCAATAATGGACATGTTGATACTTTCTTTCATTGTATTCTAAAAAGATAAAAGTACGTTAATTTATTTTGCTACTTGTATAATTGTAATTTGTGTAAGTTATACCAATTTGCTTTGTATTATTATATTTCAGATATATCACATACAATTTACATTTAATCATAAACAACATACATATGAGTACACACACAGAGCTCAAGTGTTAACCTTGGTAGATTTTGAGTAATCAGTCTGCTCAATGAAAACATTAAAAGTTTCATCCAGCACATTCTAGACATTAGTTAAAATTTGGCATTTAAATAATTCTTAAGCTTATTTAGAAGTGTTAAATATATGTTTAACTATTGTAATGAGAATATCTCAATGATAAATAAAAATAATCACTTAAAATTTATTATTTACCTCTGAGAAGTTTAAGAGTTCAGCCTCTGCTGTACGATTACTTTCATTAGCCACATTACACATAAAAGTAAGTGCATGAATTAATTATTTCAAATTTTTATGAAAATTAAGATATATAATTCTCTTGTTCATTCAAAATTAATATTAATTGTTTCTGAAGGAGATAAAAAGGAAATTTGAGAAATAAAAGTTCCTTAGATCTTAGTAATGCTTTCTTTAATTTAGGGCACCTCTTCTACAGAAATAATAATAATGATGATGATAATAATAATGATAATGATAATATTTATATTTTGTCATGGTGAATAGGGTATGGAAATTTTCATTTCTTATACACCTACTTGAGATATGGCTTCATCTGGATGGTATGTTGTAGTCGATTTGTTAAGTCAATTAATAACATTATTTTCTCAAAGTGATTGCCACAAACCCGTGCGCTGTTGTACTCGTACAACGTGCTTGCGATATGACGTAGGTGACACGCTGTAGCCAACTTTTTCAACCTTAAAAAGAGTAGACCACTCAAGTTTGGAAAATATATCTTGAAAACAATTTAATAAATACTTTCTTCTCAAAAAATTGCTATTTCAAACACATATTGTAATATTTCGAACACAATTTTATTTGATAATGAATTTATACATAAGTGCGTACTATATTTAAACTGATTTTTTTAAATTAATTTGATCCTCCACTTCAATTCATTTTATTATTCTATCCATTTCTTCAAATTACGTCTTCTAAAGCAAATTTAAAAAAACACACACACGCGCGCACTGAAATCTATCTGCTGAAATTCTATTGGCTGACCACCAAGAACATGGCTGCGGGTCTGCCCGGCTCAAAAACAGATTATGGAGTAAGTGAACATACTGGTTATACTGTGGTATAACCGACGAAGCTGATTCTACAACATAGTGTACACTCTGAGACCGCCGTACGTCTTCGCTTGGTTCGGGAAGTTTCCACCTCGTGGTCGTCAGTCGCACTCAGCAGGGGGCGTGAAACTTGGCGGACAAAACGGGGTAACGATTTCTGCGCTATCTACAGCAGGTCCATAGCGAGACGAACTAATTTTGTGACGTCATGTAATTCAAAAAAGCTGGCAATGTGTGGCGGTGTTCGTTTTTCGTTAGTGCAGGCTGCGTGCAGGCATCCAAATTTTTCAGCATTTTGTTGGTATGTAGATTGCCATGCCTTTTAAGTAGAGAGTATTGTGTCGCGATATTTATTTGCCATGTCTAAAACTTTGTTTTCGGTGTTTTGGAAGATGATATTAAAAAGACTGGTGGTAGATCAATACATTGCTAGGATTTTCGCCCTACCAGCAGTGGAGGTATTTATAGTTCATTTTGGAATCTTGTTGCATAATTGTAATTTATTATTTCATTTGTGAGCATTTACACCATGCAAAAGAGTCCTAAAAATCCTTAAATCTACGTAGTATAACCTCGCCTAAGTACTTGTGTTATTTATTATGTTCTATTTGTTTAAAAGTATTGTAATTATATTATTTCTAACTGATAATTTCGTATGGTATTGGACAAGTTTTGTAATATATCCATTGTATATCCATTGTTTGCAATGCCTAGGTATTTAAAATGTCTCATTTTCAAATATACATAATTCATTATTGTTTGCATTTCTAGAATAGGTACACTCTCATTAGTGTATCGTGAAATGTAATTAAATTAATTTGCTTAGGTGTACGAGTTATGTTTCCATTCTGGAGGTGATATTTGAGATGCCGTATGTTTTGAGCAGATAACTGGCAAGATATAAACGAATTTGACTTCACCAACATTAGAAGATGGAATTGTATCAACAGTGTTTCCTACAAGCCCAGCCCTCTTGTCTTCTCAAAGAACATTCCCAGAAAATCTTATTACAAAGTGTGCCAGTGAAATCTTTTTTTCCCTTGAAGCTGCAAGTGCTGCTGATCTCGATGATATTGTACACCAATGTATTATTTCAGCAACATATATATCAAATAATAATTGCCTTGTCTGTAAAAACCTGCCTAACGTGAACTGGAAATCTCTTAATAAATAATCAAACCAATTTTGAATGTGAAAAATTAAAAAACGTTAATGTTTTAGATGATTTTTAATTAAATGTAGCAAACTTTGAATTGGTAAATGAATTGTGTGAACAATAAATCCTGTATTAATATTATTGATAGTTATAGAAAAATCTAATATAATTTTACTACATATAATGTCAAAATTCTGTCAACCGAAATAATTCAGTATTATTCTGCCCGTTTATAGGTTTCAATAAGGATAGTTTGTGTCTGGACTGTGTAAATATAGTAATGATGTGCAGTAACCAATCAGATAGCTATAGAAAATGAAAAATCTTGTATTGCAGACTAAACAGAAGAAATCTGTGCCAATTGTTAATTTTATTTTAAAATTTAGAATGTTCCCAATTGAAAAGATTGCCTAAAAATTCGCGGAAACAGGCCAAATCGTTATATCTTCCACAAATTTTCATTTCTTAAAAGATTTTTGTTTGTAAACAATGCAAATTCCCTCTTCAATCCTAGAACACTAAGCGTATTTACTGGTCAGTTTAAACTAACTTCATGGAGAATCAATTTTCCCCTTGCTTTAAATCAAATGATAATTTTTAAAAAATCAATTATTTAAGTTACTATTTATTATTTGTAATATGTGAAATGTCTTATGAACTTATTAATTGGATTGCTGGTGATGTAGATACCTTTTTATTATGATAAATTACTAAAGATATTGTCTGGTATCAATACTTTTTAATCTTTGCTCGCTTTAATTCGCTCGCCCGACCGTCTCTCAAGCCTCCACCAGCACCCCCGCGGTTTACGACCCTTCACCCGCACCCCACCCTTCTTCCCGCCCCCTCCCGCTGCCGACCGGCTGTGTTCTTAAACAAGACACACGCCCAAAAATTCGCAGAACTTTGTTTTCGGCCCAGAAGCTGCAAGGTATGTACGACACAGTTTGCTTACGCATCTTGCATACAATAACTACAACCTGTTAATAATATTTGTATTTCACATTTTAGCTCTGAGGATGATCGCAACGCGATCGAAATGATCATAAGCTGATTAAAAAGTATTGATACCAGACAATATCTTTAGTAATTTGTCATGTCTTATGAACTTTTTCACAAAACTGAACAAATTCGAGAAAAAATACAATATAATGTATATTAAAATGAATATGCTTACGAAATGAACAATAAACAATTTGTTGTAGTTATATATCTATATCTATATCTATATATATATATATATATATATATATATATATATATATATATAAATCTCGTGTCACAATGTTTGTCCTCAATGGACTCCTAAACCACTTAACCGATTATAATAAAATTCGCACACCATGTGCAGTTCGATCCAACTTGAAAGATAGGATAGTTTAAATCTCAAATTATAGTCGCAATTTTAATTTATTGCTAATTATTTGTCTGAATAATTGCTAATTAATTGTTGTAATAATTGTAGATAATTGTGACTGTCAAATAATAACAGACAAATAATTAGCAATAAATTAAAATTGCGACTATAATTTGAGATTTAAACTATCCTATCTTTCAAGTTGGATCGAACTGCACATGGTGTGCGAATTTTATTATAATCGGTTAAGTGGTTTAGGAGTCCATTGAGGACAAACATTGTGACACGAGATTTATATATATTAAGAAGAAAGATTACAACAATCAGCTAGCTGTCCCGGCCACGCGTTGCTGTGGCTTTCACCACGAAAGAGACCCTGCGAAAGATACCCCAGAGAATCTGATGGTATCATCGTCAATTATTTGTCTGTTATTATTTGACAGTCACAATTATCTGTTAACTCCAAATGATTCTAACAGATGTCGACACCTTTCGACTGGGTTGAGTAAGTAATCAATAGATGGCGCTGCTATGGTAAAAAATCAGCTCCAAGAATCAGGACAGCAGAAGGTCATGCACAAGAATCTCAAGAACAGTGTAACGAACGTATTCAAGAGAATATCATAAGAACATT
The DNA here is from genome assembly GCA_038098605.1 of Gryllus longicercus. Taxonomy (NCBI): domain Eukaryota; kingdom Metazoa; phylum Arthropoda; class Insecta; order Orthoptera; family Gryllidae; genus Gryllus; species Gryllus longicercus. The sequence continues at coordinate 1,856,985 of JAZDUA010000238.1, forward strand.
GTGACACGAGATTTATATATATTAAGATTATTTAACCTCCATTTAAAATTATTTTGCACTTATTATTTCAATGTGCTATGATAACATGTTTTTCAGTTCCTCTTTCTAATATTTAAACGATTATTATTATTTTCAGTCAAATGCCACCGAAAAAATCTAACCTCAACAACGCGAGCAGCAAAGGGTCACGACGCAAACGTGTTGAAAGAGCTCAGCAATTACCAGAACAAATCGAAACAAGAAATGCAGCTCAAAGAATCAGGACTGCAGAAAGTCGTACACAAGAATCTCAAGAACAGCGTGACAAACGTCTGCAACAGAATATTACGAGAACAAGAGCGGCACGAGAACGAAACATAGCTACAATACGAGGACTAGATCGACAAAGGCAACGGATCAGCCGCTCATTAACACGTGCATCATTCGTTCGGCTTGCCTTTGAATATGCACCAGATATTAACTACTCGGCGCATTCAAAAATTGCTATCGGTGGAATGGATAAAGTATGTCAATATTGTCAGGCATTGAAATTTCGGAATGAAGCAGCCGGCATGTGCTGCGCATCAGGAAAAGTTGTGCTGTCACCTCTACCCGCTCCGCCGGAGCCTTTATTATCCCTTCTTACTGGCAATTCAGATGATTCCAAATTATTTTTGCGTAAGATACGCAAATTTAATTCTTGCTTCCAAATGACGTCATTTGGGGCAACTAAAATTTGCGATCGTGCATCCGATGGACGTAATTTTGAAACTACATTCAAAATTCAAGGCCAGGTGTACCATAACCATACGATGCCATCACCTAATCGTCCAGCCACCTACTTAGTCAATACCGATTTACAACGAGAAAATCAATATGACCATGAAAGTTTAGCAACAATTATCATGAACAGTGAACCATTACTGACAGCAGAACAAAAAATTATTTATGATCGGATTATGCTGGCTGTTGCTGCTGAACAAGGCGGGTTTTTTTTCTTGGATGCACCCGGTGGAACCGGTAAGACATTTTTAATATCGTTGATTCTTGCCAAAATACGGTCGCAACAAAAAATCGCATTAGCAGTAGCATCGTCAGGCATTGCGGCTACTTTACTGGATGGTGGGCGAACAGCACATTCAACATTCAAGCTGCCATTGGACGTTCATAATAAACCAGATGCAATGTGTAACATCAAAAAGAATAGTGGAATAGCTGCAGTGTTGCGGAAGAGTTCTATAATAATTTGGGATGAGTGCACAATGGCACACAAATATTCACTTGAAGCATTAAACAGAACTATGCAAGATTTAAACAGCAATAATAAACTTTTCGGTGGTGCTATCTTACTTTTGTCTGGTGACTTCCGGCAGACCTTACCGGTTATACCTCGCTCTACTTTCGCGGATGAGATTAATGCATGTTTGAAACAATCATTCTTATGGCGAAGTGTTGAAACACTTCGATTGACCATAAATATGCGAGTACAATTGCAAAATGATCCATCAGCACAAATATTTTCCGAACAACTACTAGATATTGGGGACGGTAAAATAGAACTGCAACCAAATACGCAATGCATTAAACTACCAGACAATTTTTGCACTGTTGTTCAGGATAAAAATGAATTGATTCAGAGTATTTTCCCGGATATACAGAATAATTATTTGAATCATGAATGGCTTAGTCAACGGGCGATTTTGGCAGCCAAAAACGTTGATGTTGACGAAATTAACTTCCAGATACAACAGTTATTACCAGGCGATATGATGTCTTTTAAATCAATCGATACTGTTGTTGATGAAAATGAAAGTGTAAATTTTCCGATTGAATTTTTAAATTCATTAGATATCCCTGGAATGCCACCACATAATCTTCGATTAAAGATTGGTTCCCCTATTATTCTCCTCCGTAATTTGAATCCACCTCAATTATGTAACGGTACGCGTTTGGTCATCAAAAAGATCACCGGAAACATTCTTGAAGCAATCATTTTGGCTGGGAAGTTTAAAGGAAAAGTGGTCCTGCTGCCACGTATTCCGATGATACCATCAGATTCTACCATACCCTTCAAAAGGCTACAGTTTCCAATTCGTTTAGCTTTCGTCATTTCTATAAATAAATCTCAATGTCAAACAATGTCCATTTGTGGTTTAGATTTGGAAAATCCATGTTTTTCTCATGGGCAACTATATGTTGCGTGTTCACGTGTTGGGAAACCGTCTAATCTATTTGTGTTAGCTAAAGACAGGTTAACCAAAAACATTGTGCACCGATTGGTGTTAAATTAAATTGAATTTGAAAGTATTTATAATTGAATAGTACTTATATTTGTTATACAAATTAAATGGAAATAATAAATCTGATAAATTTTTATTTTGTACCTATTGATTTCTGCTTAATATCAAGTGTAAGAACATTTTAATTAATTGTGTTCAACGTACTTCCCCTTCAAATCTCAATCCAGTGAATTTGTATACCAACATCAATATTTTCGTCTTTATTGGTAAATAATTTCATTGTACTAAAGGGTTATAGTAGTAGAAAGTCAAATAAGGAGATCACCATATTTTTTTACAAATACCATCTGTGTGAAAAAGCATAGTGGACTCCGTGACTGATGTTCTCTTATTGTTCCTCTTAGATTGTTTACTATAATGTAATATAACAAAAACTTTAGCCACAGCAACGCGTGGCCGGGTCAGCTAGTATATATATATATATATATATATATATATATATATATATATATATATATATATGTGTGTGTGTGTGTGTGTGTGTGTGTGTGTGTGTGTGTGTGTGTGTGTGTGCGTGTGCGCGTGTGTGTAAATATTTAAAATTAGAAGAATTAAATTATAAATTTATTTTAAAGTCTTATTTTCCATTAATTATATTAGAATCATTTCATAAATAAGTAAAAACTCATTCACTAATCACTTGAGTGAAGTAATTGCAGTTCTGTTTATTTGTTCATCATGAATTGAATTCTTCTGTTAGTTTTGTATAATGCCAATTTTCAACATAATAATATATTATAATTACACTACATATAAACACAAAAGTGATATACCATTTTATTTATGATCATGTCTATAAATTAATATTCACAACAAAAATTAGCATTGAAATTCATCATCCTCATCTACAGCAGGCTAATAAGCATGTTTCTGTTAAAGCTGACCAGTATCACGAGAATAATATTAATATTTTAGAAGTTTACTGCATTTCCATCTGTTTCCTTTATCACTCTGTCTCAATGGTTTGTGTTTCGGAGGAGCCTTTGGGTATCTTCCTTGTCTCTTAATAAATTCCAGCACTTTCTAGAGTGTATTCAACTTTCTTTGTTGTTTTGTTGTCTTTTTCGTTGTTTCTCTGTGGATACAATTCATGAAGAAATCCAAAATGATGGTGTTCCAAGGTCAGGATGTAAGATAATTGAAGATTTTAATTTAAATTGATATCAAATAACTGAAGAGGTATCAACATTCTAACAGTTAGAAAAATGGATCTCTCATTTTTGTTTTTGTTACTGATATAAATTTACGAAACAATGAGACATTTATATCATTTTCCCCCGTTTTTCATCTAAGTATTCACGTTAAATATCCAATAAAATTGTTATATGTAAGCAAGAAATTATTTAATGTTCTACAGATCCCCATTTATTGGGCAGATTGTAAATTTTCTTCTATAAAAATATCTCTTCTATAGAAGTGAGTTTGGAAAGGTTTCACCAATTATATCAAAGTGCATATTCGATTAATTTTATTAGTACATACAATTTTATGAACTTTTATAATATTTCATACATAATTTACCAATTAAATCTTGGCGAATAATGTTTTTCAACCATCATTCACGCATCTTGATTTTTGGGGAGCTTATGAAAGGGCATCCTCCAAGAGGTTTAGCACCCTCTTACGCAACATTAATCTGCAAATAATACAATTAATTATTTGTAGTAAATGATATGAAAAGCAGATAATACACATGGATATTCATTACACGCACCACAACCAGCACAATCGCACAACTTTACTTTGAAAATGCGTGCCAAAACGCAACAGCTGCGCTATCTACACCAGGTCCGTGACTGAGGACAGAAACTTAGTCCCCATCCTTTTAACATTGAGTGAACCAGCGCTGGCACTCTGGTCTACCGGCTCGTGCGTGGTGTGGTCATAGAGTGGAGATATATCTTTTCCCCATGGGTGTGGTGCACAAAATACTCCAGGGCCCGGCAACTCTTCATCAAAATTGGGAATAAAGCTAGTGCTACTATAGTATACGCTAGTGTCGCCGGATGCAGGTGCTGGTCAAACTCGCCAACTTTGCACATAAAAATTGGTCAAGAAATACAAATACAATTTTATTATGAGCGATTAATGAAATAAATTACAAAATAAGTTAAATACTATGTTTATCTTCTAAAATTCATTTATTCATAATAATACACGCATGAAAGAAAAGGTAGCGCGAACAGCGGCGCGATTTTTTGTATCAAGCACGAGTGTTTGCGTTCCGAGAACCCACGCACGTTTTAAACAACGTTGGTAGCATTTAGTATTTTAGTTCATGGAAGAACGTGATGCTCTAGAGCGCGCTACTGTAATGGTCCCCACCACGTTATATAGGAGTTGTAGGGCACTGAAATACTCTCTGGTGTGGTATAGCCCACCAGTAGTGTACTCTTTGGTGTAGCTAAAGGCAGGGGTTCCTAGCTTCATAGGGCTGGGCCTGGCATGCGTTTTCCGTAAAGATTAGTTGGGATTCCGTAAGTGAGAGGGCCCTGCAGTCGCAGTGTTAGAAAGAGAAAGCGAATATTAAACAGAGAAAGAGAATTCGAATGACACGATTGCGACCGAGAAGAAACGAGTGTTACCGAAGACATCGATGTCCGCGGAGGACAAAGATGTTTTGAAGGACAACGGGTTTCTTACTTTGCTGTTTGCTCTTGTGTCCGGTTGTGTCCTTGACGAACTCTGACCTCGGCGAACACTTTTTCAAATCAATTTTTTTGTAAGAGGTAAGACTTCAGTGTTATTATTAAATCATTAATGTTATTATTACATTATTTATGTTATTAAATCATTATTAAAGCCTAATTCATACGAAAATTTGTCAATTTATTATATAATGTAAGCAAGATGTCTTGTGTTGGTTTCCAGATGTCTACCTGTTGCGTGTGTCACGTGACATTTAAATCGTTAGAAAAACGATTGGAAGGAATCTCGTTCCACAGATTCCCTTCGGAAAATAGAAGGCCCTTTGTCCTGCAAAAATGGAGGGAATTTGCAGGAATCCCAGATGGCGAAAGGATCCGTGACAGGCGCATATGCAGTGCGCATTTCAGGGCTGAGGATTTCATTGCTGTTGCCCCCAAAAGGAGACTGCGATGTGGTGCAGTTCCGTGTTTACGTGAGTATATTTTCATTTAACCTTTTAAAAATACAGATAATCACAGGTTACGAAATGAAAAAAATTGTAGTCTTTTGGATGTACTCCAAATCGCTGCCAATCATATTCGTGCTTTTGAACCACATCAACATTTGGTTTGAATTCTTTCACTGAGATAATATTAAAATGTTGATTTATTTTATAGGAAATTCTGCAAGATTGGCTACAGCAATGGAATCCATTTCATCAGTCCCACAAATATCAGGTAACCTTATTTGAAGTGAGATATATGTTTTGTATATGTTTTTAAAATAAAAATTAATTTTTATTCTCACTGTGCAACAGCTCTTGCTGATCCGCCTGTGCCTGTCTCGGAAGGTGAGGAAGAGATTGTAGCATCCAGTACATCAGGGAAATGGGCTACTTCTCCCTCACCTGAAGTCACAACGCCATCTGGGAAATGGCAAGTGCGTGATCCTCAGACAGAACCATCAACCCCAAGCTCTCAGTCTCGCTTACAAAGTGGTGGGATTCTTAAATCCATTGGTGCAACTCGTGTGAAGAATCTCACCCCTCGTAAGCGTCTGATGTATCGTGACCTTCAGGAGCGCAAATCGAAAATCAAACATCTGCAAGAGCGTGTGAAGTTCCTTCAGAACAAAGTACTGTCTACGCGCAGGAGAACGAAGGAATGGAACAGCCTTGCAGATGAAATTGGGGAACATATTTTGCCCCTGTTTTATGAACTCCTGAAGGCTCAGCTCAGCAACAAATCAAAATCTCCTTTTGGTCATAGATGGTCTACAGAAGTGAAGGTAATTTGCTTAGCCCTTCGCAACCGTAGTCTTCAGGCATATAATCTCCTCAGGAAGTTCATGTTACTTCCTTCTCCTGATACTCTTCTCCAACTTTCCAATAAAATTCCTTTTCATGTTGGCCTCGATGATGTTTTGCTTCAGCATTTAGATGATCAATTAAAATTTATGACTCCAAATTCAAAAATTTGTTCTCTCATTTTTGATGAAATGTCAATTCAGAAGAATTTAACATTTAGTCCGTCCAGAAATTATATATTTGGCTATGAAGATATAGGTTCCCAACGTAGGTGTCAGTACGCAGACCATGCTTTGGTTTTTATGGTTCGTGGTCTCATTGACAATTGGAAGCAACCTGTAGCATACTATTTGTCTCATGGTACAATTTCGACCACAGATTTAGAAAAGATAATTGTGGATGTCACAGGTGCTTTACAAAGAATTGGTTTTAATATTGTGGCAATTGTGAGTGACCGGGCACCAACTAACGTTCGCTGCTTGAAAACTTTGGCCTTAAAAACCTGCAATTGGGATAGACCAATTTTAAAAATTAATAATTGTAAAATTGTTGTAATTGCTGATCCTCCTCATGTTCTCAAAGCAACAAGAAATGCTCTTTTAGACAACAAAATTATTTTTAAAACAGATAGTGGAGAAGTTAAAGAAACTAGCTGGCAATTTTTAGTGGACCTTTTTGAATTGGAAAAAAAATCATTTAATAAGAACATGGGGAATATCACAAATGAACATATTTATCCAAAAAGGAAAATGAAAGTGAAGTTCGCTGCTCAGGTTTTGAGTGTAACTGTTGCTAATGCACTATATAAATGCGGTGTGGAAGGGGCCAAGTATTTGGCTGAATTTATTAATGACATCACTCGTCTCTTTGATTCTTTTAACGGTTTGAAATTGGATGACACTCACTTTTATAGAAGACCACTGAGTAACACATCTCAGCATTTAGAATTTTGGCAGAGTATGAAAAGGAAACTGGATTCATGGCAGTTTGTTGATGCAGATGGCAAGTCTACTCGCTCTAAGGTGAAGGAGGCATGGTGTCGAAATATTGACGCTGTTCCCTCATTGTGGAGAATGCTCGGAGACTTGGGAGTGACATCGTTGGCAACTCGACGTCTCAACCAAGATCCACTTGAGAATCTCTTCGGTGTTGTGAGGCAGCGTGGTATTCGCAACAACAACCCTACGAGTCTGCAGTTTGATTCGGCTTTGAAATCATGTATTTTGAATGGGATGATTGGTGCCAATGGTAAATTTAACTGCGAGAAAGATGATGCAGATGTTTTATCTAATTTGCGTGAATTTGTGAGCAAGATTGGGAGTGTAGGAGCAACAGACACTCATGTCTGTGATGTTGTTGACAATTCACCTTTCTTGAAGGGGGGAGAGGAAGTGAAGACAACATGTGCCTGGATCGCCACAATGCCTTCAGATCCCATAGATGATCCTCTAATAGCTGATGAGGCAACAAGCAAAACAAGTAAAATTCTCAACAAAATTCCCAATCTGAAGTCCTGCTATTCTTGTTTTGTGTCCTTTTTCTATTGCCGCCATACTCCTCCCCGTGAGGGAAGTAATGTTGTGTGTGTATGTTCCAAACCAAAGGATATTGTTGTTAAATCATTCTGGGAGATATCTTTGAAAATTTTCAAATTTTTAGAAATCAAAGGGCATACACCAAAACTTCTTGAGGAACTTGAAAATTATTGTCAAAATTCAGATTTTCAATTTTTTGGCTGTAAAGAGCATTGCTCTGAGATCCAAAATTTAATAAAACTGTTGCTGAGCAAGTATGCGGTAAATGAGTTCTGTGCGAGGGTCACAACTTCTTTGAAAAGAAGTAGGTTTCAGTGAATTAGTTAGGTAGTTATCTTGTTATATTTAATAGTTTTAGTTTTAAGAACAGTTTATTTTGAAACCTACTTCTTTTAAATTAATTGCTTTACTAAGAATATGTTTTACTCTGGAGCCTAATTTATTTGTTCTTTAGTTATAACTTGTACACCATGGTATTTATGCTGGTTTTATCAGAGAAATGTTGCTTCATTTTTGTAAAAATGCAGACACATGTTACATTTGCAACAGAAATACAAGTACACTAGGTTTCACTTTGTTGTGTTCTGTTGCTTGAGATAGCTAGTTTCTATCAGATTTTAAGAGAAAAATGCTTGTATTGAGAAATACATATTTAATGGCTCCAGGGTAATTTTTAATATATTTGCTGACGAACTTGACAAATTTCCCCCCTTCTGAAACAATTTAGTGTTGTTTCAAAATTTGTCTGGTGTGTTGGTTTCATTTGTTTTGTTTTTTTGTGTATTGTTTCGATATGGAAGTGGTAGCACAAGCCCTGGATGTAAGGTTGCATTCTAGTGATAGTTGCACTTTAAAACACTGCACATAAAATGGATGTTATTTTTCATCCTTTTGTAGGATGCAAAACAATGAGAGGCTTATCACTTTGCAGTAATAACTCAATATTAACTTTTGTTGATAATTTACTTACTGCTGCCATTTGATTATAATTTATTGATATATTGTATAAATTGCATTTAATGATAAGCACAATTACTTCAGCTCCACTTATTGTCTGGATGCAAATTACAACTTGGCATTCTCTTTGAGATTTGCTAGGAAATGGAATGTTGGAATAATGAAGAGAAGAACACAGTAGTTTAAAAATGTTTTCAAAATTTAGTTCAATGTCATTATTAGTTTCTTGGACTCAGAGAGCTGCCTTTTTGCTTGCTTTTAATGTCATCGACAGTAAAGTTTGTCGGATGATAGTAATTAAATGATATATTATTAATTTTTGGAAATCATTATTGTCATGTTCAACTGGTTATTTTATTGCAATTTCATAAGTAATATCTTTGCAATGCTTGGAAACACAATACAGTTAAACATAATTGGAATATCAATACTATAAATTTTTGATATCATGAAGCAGTTCTCATTCCCCTCAGTAGTTCGTAATAGCAAGTGGATTTGTAATCACTTCAATATTGATTGATGAAAGATTTTTCTCCAGAGGCACTTTGAGATCAAGTATTTTCATAATAGATATTATGTTGATTTATTGAAGTAACTACATGATTGTTGTGAATTTATGATGTTTTGCTATTATTTCCAAAATCAATATTTATCAAATTGTATTACTCGGAGAATTATTATATCTCTTCTAGAAAATTTACCATTGTTTTTTCGATTTAATTTTAATAAATCTGTCATTTCATTTCATTATTGAGTTGTTTGTTATCCTGAGTCACTTCTATGCCAGTATATCCTACATTTCCTTCTGAATCCTAAGAATTAATTGTAAATTACGCCAAAAGAAATGTACAAAGAAAATACCGTGCATCTAATTGGTGGAAATATTACCCCCACCAAGGTACGGTCCCCCACCACCACTTAGTTTAATTGGGATTCCGCCCGTTCGAGCGCAGCACTAACGCTAGTCGCGAAAATTAACACGTAGTTCGGTACCCCTGAGCTAAAGGACTCACCACGTTTGTGGAGAGGAGAGGTCTTGGGGTCAGGCATTTACGGAGCTGTTGCTTTGTTGTAGGCGCTTAATTTGTGTGTGGTGTTTACAGGAGTAGTGTTTCGGTCCTTACTCAGCATTAATTCTTTGAATTGTAAGTAAATATTCTGAATTTCCTATTGCGATTTTGTTTTGTACATGTGCACGTGGTACTTTGTTTTCGATACCACGTGTGTCTCTCATTTTCTTATCTTATGTATCTGTAATTATATTAAAAATATAAAGTATTGTTTCCCTTATAAATTGCATGTTGCACAAGCGTTAAAGTAGTGTCGTTTGAAATCCGGCTTTAGAATCGTTCAGGCATTTCATATGTGGGATAACATTCGTAAGTGGTGATGCTGTGAAAGAAACTAATATAAAACTAAACTTATGAAACTAATCTTATACTTCAGTGTTTGTTTTCAATTAAATGAAAATGTGCAAATGAATATGAGAACTATTTTTTTTCTATTAGTGTAGAACAATGTTGGTTATTATTGATGTCTTATTTTCTTCTATTTAAGAAAAACAATTCATCATTGCCATTAGTCGGTTTGTTAAATCAAAGATTTCACAAGGGTAAACAACTTTTGTTGGAGAGTTTTTCTCTGTAGTGGAATTCTCATATATTGTGTATTGGATATATCAGATCGTGTTTCATTTTGAAGTTGTGAAAAAGCGCAAACCATGAATTAATTGTAAGTTTAGATCTTCAATGATAATAGAAGTTCATTTAAATCAGAGGCTAGGTTCTTTTTGGTTAAGTAAAATTCACATGTATTCTTCATATCGTGTGGTCCAAGTTGCATGTCACGTGTTAACATTATGGTTGCACTTGCTCAGCAGAATAGTTGCACCTCGAAATTATTATTATGAAGAAAACTAATTTAATTTAATTTTAATTGGCGTTCTACTCTTGTAATTTGGTTCAAGTTCAGTATACGGTACACCCTTAGAGAATCGTGGCGGCGGGGCTAAAGTTCTAATTACTGTACGTGCTCTTATAGAAATGAGTAAAACTTACGAATAGGAGATGTTCATGGTTCGTTCTTCATATACTTCGTCCCCGCCGCATTGTAACGCCAATTTACTTTCAAAGGCAAGTTTTCTCGCTTCGCTCATGCTTTGCTCGCTCGGTCACGGCGAGGCTCGGGATTTCGGCCCTCGCGTTCACTATAAACATCCTCGAGTCTTTCCAACGCATAATTACCAATTCACTTTTATGATACATCACTTTTCATGAAAGCCTCCAGAATTCTAACTGCCTAGTTTACGCCGGAACGACGCGAAGTGCCGGTTTAAACTTCTTTAGGTTGTACCGTATACTAAAGTTCAGCATGTAATTTAATTGAATAGTTATATTAATTTAAATTATTTGTTTGTACAATCTCCAAATACTTCATTTTAAGATAACTTGTACTTTTGTGAAATCTTTGATTTAATAAATGCACTGTTAAAAATGTTAATTTTTGAGTTTATGGAAGCAAATGATCATAAACATTTGATATCAAGAATTTTGTTGTAGTTTGTGCATTTCTTAATCTGTTTTCTAATTTTAGTTGATTCATCTTGAAAGATGGTGGTAAAAGTGAAAAGGAAGAGTATTAATAGCAGCGGAGTCTGGGAAGTAGATGAAACAACATTGGCAAAAGAGACAAAAAGTACGAAACTGACTCCTAAGCCAGGACAAGGGAAATCTATTACCACACCTAAACCAGGAAAAGGGAAACAAGGAATGTCTCCTAAGACAGGAAATCAGAATACAGGAAGTCCTCCAAAATCAGCAATCCAACAACCAGAAAGCTCTTTGGAGAAGCCTAATCAAACTTTCAGCCCTTTGAAACGTCAAGGAGGGAGAATTGATGATGCATCACTTCCAGCAAAACAAACAAAAGAAAGTGAACCAAGAAGCCAAATGGAATCATACCAGACACATAGACCTTATACAAATACAAACAGTAAGTTGTGTTGGATAATATATGCTGATTTTAAATTATTCATTTGCTTGTGCATGAACAACATTTTCACCTTTAAAAGTAGCCACTGATTATCATTTTTCTGGTTGTAGGGGAAATTGAAGGAAATGTTTTTTCAAAGTTCTCTATTTTAGTATGAACAGAATTGTCTTTAGTTGAAGTTTTATAATATAAGAATTCTAATTTATTGCTCAAAGATACAAATTAACTAGTGGTGCTAAAACAGCTTGTATTTTCTTGCCATTAGTAATAGTTCAGCAATACCATTTACACAACAATTTTTTTGGTTTTTGAAAAATTGGTTTTTAGCCAACATGAGACATGCGTCATTCTCTCAATCATCCTTCAGACAATCCAACAACAAAATTTATTCAAAATCGATGGATTTTTTGTTTTGAAAAGTTTGAAAATGGCAGAGGGCCTTCAAGTAAAGTACCCCCAAAATTTAAATACTGGTTTCAAATTCAAGGAGCAGCGACATCCGCTAGATTCATCAGGGAATGTAAATTGTCGAGTAAATCGTGTAAACGGTTTAGCTGCTAGTGTTCAGACGGCCTGACGTTTTACCATCGATTGGTTTTTGGTATTAATGATCAAGAAAACATTGATGTGATAATTTTTTTCTTTAAAAACATTGATGTGAGATTTTTTTCTCTAAATTTAGCACGCAAAGTTTTTGACGAGACCCAATTTGTGCAGTAAGACAGGTACACATTTTTGGGGTCAACAAGAGGCATGTTCCGTCATTTCTCTGTCCAGGCTGTACAATCTGAACAGGTAATTTTTTCTCACAATATGACGTTTTTGTCTCTGCTGTCCCACTCACATAGAAATCAACGAAGTTTGTGTACCTGAGCAGCATGCCAAGCAGAAATGCAATAACCATGAGATCACCTCACGTGTTCCATTTGAATTTCTCAAATTAGTTGCATGAGGAGTTACAGATATCTCTTGCCTTCAGAATGTTGTTAACTAGCATTCTGAGGTGGTACTGGCATATCTAAATTGTGACATGTTGTGATAGCCTTTATAGCAAATTGAAAATTGAGATATTGCAGTTTTCTTTTTTAATGCGATTCCAGCTATTTTTGTCACCCGTCACTTTTGTGTGATCTGTTGATTCTCTAGTAATCGTGGGAACAGCAAAGGGAAGAGCAGCGTAGGCGTTCACAGCTGGAGTCAGTAGCTGTTTGGCTGGTCGGGAGGTGCCTCCCCCTAGGCACAGGGACCATTGAAGAATAGTTGATGAAACATAGTTCCTAGGACCCGGCGTCTCTCAGACAGCAAAGCAGCCTTTTAGCCTTAATGATGCCTCTGAGCTACATTGAAATCGCCTGTTTCTCGCCCAAGAAATACCTCCTTTTTCTGCTAGTTGGTGAAAGGAGCGTAGCAAAATTTGCGTGGTCAGACGGAAGAGCAGCTCTCCTGGCCTGAGTCTCGACACGTATAATAAGGCATTAATTCAATTCAATTCAATTCAAAGCACCTACATCAATGAGAATGTTTTGTGAACCTTATAATCAGCATGTCACACATGCCAATGTCAAAATTCAGTGCCATGTATAGGAACTCTTTCATATTTAGATTGTTCCTTAATAATTACAACTGTAGAATAAATAAATGAATCTACATCAAAATGACCAATAGACAATGTTTTCAAGTATTTCCCTAAATAGGGAAGCGTGTCACAAGAAAACAGCCAAATTGCCAAAAAACTGAATTCATATTCGAATTAAATATAAAGTCTTAGCTACCAACCGCAGTCACATTTGTTGTTACACAAACGCTGTTGAGTGTAATTTGTAATTTTGTGTCTCAGCAGATTTATTCCGTGGAATTACATCCCAGTTTTTAAAATGCTCAAATGCTTGATTCAATACATCTATTAATAATCCAAGCCAGAGATTTAATTATATAATGGGAGATGTGTTTAATTATGTCAACAGAAATGTAATCACCGGTAGATTTCTTATTCATTTTGTTAATTATTTCTAAAATCTCTTGTTCATTTGTGTGTTTGAAAAGTAGATTCTGGTATAGACCGAACCAAAATCAATTAGAATTGTTGAGGAGAGATCAAATTTTTCCATGAAGTGTTTCATGATTCTTATTTCAGGAGGTTTTCTTAATATTTTTCTTTTGCAATCTTTGTCAATAGGTCTAGATAATTTCTATAGCATTTGTACTGTTTGGATTTTGTTATCTGAAAGGTGTTTTTTTTAAAATTATTATTATTATTATTATTATTATTATTATTATTATTATTATTATTATTATTACCCTTAAAGTTGGTTTTTGAATTTAAGTAATTTAATTAATCCTTTAGTTATACTTTCATGTCTTGGTTTATTATTTGACTTATTTAAATTTGGAGAGATTGATGACGTGTATAGCTTCAATGAATTTCTTATCAGCTATATTATATCACCATTGTCATAAAAAATGCCTGTCTATTTTGCTTATTTCTCTTCTCAAAGTTCGGTGGGCAATTTTTTCATAAACTTTATTTATTTATTTATTTAGCAACAGACTAAAAGCCCAATACAAAAGAATAAAAAGTATACAGTATAGTACAAAGGATTAAAAATGGTTATAATATACATAACATGTTGACATATAAAGGTGATAACGGTGAATATTTAATACAGTTCATATAAATATGCGGATCTTGCATGACGTTTGAATATACGAAGCGATGTTAGAGACAATGAAGGACAAGACGCATCATTTCCCATTCGTAACAATCTAGACACAGGAGAATAAAATCCATACGATGTTCTATGAACTGGAACATTAAATAATCGATTCCTTCGGAGATGCCGATTGGGTTCATTAAAAACAAAAAATGCAGATAGTTCTTCTTTTTCATCACAGAAACTACTTCTTTTTCATCATTTATAGTGGACGATTTTGCAGTCAAAATCCACGTTTTGCAATGATCAGTTAGATCAAGGATGCAAACAAATGGTTTAACATTTATAGCCTTTTAAATTTACCCGTATACATACTGTATTTACCCAATTGTAAGCCGTCCTTTTTTCCCCTTTTTTTGTTTTCAAAAATTGACCCTGAGCTTAGAATCGGTATCGTGATGTTGCTATAATATAGCTGACACCAGACATCTGTAAAAATATCTATTTTTTGTTGGCGATGCATCTGACTCGTTAGAAAGTAGGAATAAAACCCACATGAAGCCTCCACATGTATTAATTTGAAATATATAATTGTCTGGTTAAGTTGGGGTGAAGTGGTGTTACTCGTGTGGTTCTGGCCACCAGGCCCAGCAGGCATTCTTTTTTAGTGATCTGACTTGACTATCGCAAGTGTACACGGGGATAGATAAAGCTTGAAAGACTATTTGTAGAGAACATGTTGCAACAGCTTTACAGTGTTCAATCTCAATTGCCCTTGACAGCAGCGAAGGTGACTTCTATTTCATGGACAAAAGTGACAGTCAAGTGAGGAATCGGTTGTCGGATGAGAGCACTTGTCATTGATCTCTAACACACATAGAAATCAGTGGGCTGAGAGTGTTACACATGGAATGTGTTTCTTGTGTATAAATGAATAAATTTCCTTATTTTTCGTTCATTATTTCTTGGGATTGGCTTATAATGGAGTAAATACATATCTTAGGAGATTAGCTACTCTTGTTGTTAGTTGTATCCCAATTTACAAAAATTGCTCTTGTATTTATTTACTAGACATCTTTCGATAAATCTGCATCTAGATCTCCAATAATGAAATGATTTTTAAAGTTTTTACATTCATTCAGATAATTTGTGTGTTTCAATAAATGGTGCTTTGTCTAACTTAAGCAATCTATAAAATGAAGTAAAATGTAATGTACCCATATGTGTAATTAGTCAATTACAATTGCATTCATATGCCCAACGCTGAATTTCACCGCTTTTATGCGATGTATCATCCCTAGCAGAAATACTAGTGTACATACAGAATGTGTTGCCTCGATCTTTTGATTTAATTTGTAGATAGCTTGCCGGCATGGTGCACATTTGTGCATACGTGTGTTGTTGTGTGGGGGTGTGTCTTTTGTCATGAGGGGTTGGTTGTGTCGTGTGTGTTGTGGATAGGAACTTAGGAATGAAAGATCATCTTAGAATCTTCATAATTTTGAACAAATTTCCTCATCCGTAAAGCAAATAGGTACTGTTCTGTAGTCACTTTTCTCTTAATCATGTATATGTTTCACATCAACAATGAATAACAGGAACGCAAAGATGAAGCCAAATCTCCAATAGTTAATTAGGAGAGAATTGTTTAGTCCATATTTCAGTAATAAATAGCTACAGCAAAACAGCCTTTTTGTCAGAATTTCCCTGACTGTGATAGAAAGAATTGCTACAAGGATTTGTCAGAATAATGATAAAAGCAAACATTGCAAAATGTAACTATGTTGTGTTACCTTCAGAAACTTACTAAACGGGTACATTAATAAGGAAAAGGAAAAATTTATATTCCCAAATTAAATCCCTATTTTGCCTACCTACTTTTACAGTTTCTTGTGCCTTTAAATAGCAGCTTACTTTATTATATATCTCCAGGGTCATTATAAATAATTAATTTGAATTTGGCAGTTTATATTTCAGGCATAACTAATGAGTGATACAATAACTAACTTGGGAAGTATTTGTGATTTGGTCGTCAATGTTCTATAGATCCTCCTTTCAACACACAATGATCTAATTTGGCCCTAACAAGATGTAGCATTCTTCAGAAATGATTACGTCAACAATGCAATTCTTCAGTTCCTCGATTGTTAGTGGTAGAATGTAAACAATATCTTTAACATAACTTGAAAGAGGAAAAAAATAAAAAATAGGAAATTGTGTGGTCAGGTAATCCAGGGTACCATTGAAAGGGAACCACACCTTTGAAATGGTCATCTGCACCTTGCTTGATCCATCAATGTGGAAGTTCCTGATTGAGGAAAAAATGCAAATAGTATGCACAACTGTAACTACAAAGTTTGAACATATTTTCACGAAAACTATTTGTTTTTGTTTTTGAAAAACCAATAGAAAGTTTTTGAAAAACTTAATATAAAGTTATTTCAAGCACTTAAGGCTAAATGCACCGAAAAATACTTGTAGGAATTCAGTAGATCGCAGCACTGTCATAGGGACTTTCCTTTACCAATAAAGTCTGAACCACTGGTCCGATTTTCGATTTGTAAACGGCATTTGACGCCTTTTTAAAATAGAATTTACGCTACGCAGCCCAGTTTCCAGAAATCTAGCAAAAACTCGAATTTTAATGTGGTACTCGGACTTCTGAGTAAAATATCGTGATGGCGACATGCTTCGTGAATACAACGGCGTGTCAATCATACAAATCGGATGAAGGGGATCGTCGTAAAATCAACCCGTTGCGTCATCCTCCCGTTGAGGACCCTCTCTCGGCGCTGCGGCACGGCCAGACCCGGCGACGTGCTGCTCGACTCGGGAGAGGAGGCCAAATTTGCGAGACCAGGTAGTCGGTTTATGCTTTTGTCACTTCACATCTCAATTTTTTTCCTCATGTCAAACTAGTGATGCTCTAACTAAAGTGAATGGTCTCATATCATCTGTAATAGTAGTATAAAACTATGTAGTTCTTCCTTCGAATACCATCCTAGAATTGTTTGAGGCATTGTTCAAAATATCGATTCTGATTTGGAACATTTCAAAAAGAAAATTGAACTAATTGTGTAAATATCACTAATATTCCATTGCATCACATCATATTTTACATACATTTTACTTCTAAGATCTTCCATTTTCATTCCACCTTGGAAAGAATGAGCAGAAATTACGCACAAGCACTTTTATCCTAAGATGTTTTGACCTTGATAGAATTCACTTTGATTTTTTTTTTTTGTTAAGTAAAATAGCTTAAGCTAATTTTAAAAATGTTTCATACTTTCAGCCAAATTTCAACAAGTGGTAAACTAGCGTGCGCTCATTGTCAAATCAAATTATTCCTCCCGTGAATATATTAGAGATTCCTAAACTAGATCGATTTTGGGCGATGCTTTAATTTTGAATATTAAAATTTGAAATTAAATTTATGATATTTGCTTTCACAATCTTTGTGCACTTGTAATTCATGTGCCAATATCAACAGCTCACTACAAAAAATTCATATACATGTGTACTTTATTTTACAACACTTTGTTAGATGACAATAATCGATTAAATTGGATACAATAGTTAAAGTCCCAATAACAATATATTCTATTGCACAACTGTTTCTCTACAATTAGAGACTACGAGCATCCAGAAGGAGAGTAATGTTAACTTTAAATGACATGTAATGTAATATTTACCATTTGGACTGAAAAATTTTAAAGTACCTGTAACAATTATTGTACGTCAGCTTCTGAGTCATAGACCCCCCCTCTGGATCAGGTTTTCGTCTAGAGCCCCTGATCCTTGAGCAAATGATGAGATTGCCCCTTGTTTTACATCTGGTTATATATGTAACTTCAAATTAGGTCCTGCTAGTTTGGCCTTCTCCTCGTAGCATGTCACCCGGAGATTTTAAGTTTTTTACGTAAATACAAAAAAAAGTCTTTGCTACCCTCCAAGTTCGAGAGGGTGCTATGATATTTCTGCAAGTTTTTATTTTCAAAGAATGTACACATGTAAAACTGCGGGTATCAAAATTACTTTTGAACGTAGGGATAGGCTGTTAGGAGCAATAACGCCTATTTGTTGGCACCCTCCCCATTAAAGCAACGACTGTGAGTATCCCTTCTTAGCCCCTGCAGGCACCAATCCTTTGCAGCGGCTGAATGCGCAGAGAAATTGAGTGCATGAAAAGAACGCAATTAATGGTTTCCGTTGTAATAATGTGCACAACTTATTGTATAAAAATGAAAGTAAAATATATACACTAGTTTTTTTTTCTAATTCATGAAACTGTTATTGTCACTTCAAAATCTGATTCTCCTACAACAATAACAATTGTGATTCTTCATCTTTTTATGCGAGGCCTAAAATCTTCATTTATTCTGCATGTCTGATCCTATCTGCCCACCAGGGTTGTCAAACCACGGTGTAGGTTGAGAGCGTAGGCTTCCGCGGCCGGAGTCAGTATTTACTAGGCTGTCCGGGTGACGCCGCGTCCATGGCGAAGGTGCCGACGTTTCGGTCGCCATTCTGCGAAGGGCATTACGCCCTGAGGAAGGTCGCAGAATGGCGACCGAAACGTCGGCACCTTCGCCATGGACGCGGCGTCACCCGGACAGCCTAGTAAACACGGTGTAGGTTGTTGTTCCGTGGTACATATGTGTATGCAAGGGACAGCCGTTCCTTCAGCCACCCGCTGCAAAGACGGCAAATTTCGCATTTCCGGAACTAGATGGTATCTGAAGTACAATGAAATTTATTTTTGGGTGCTGGTGGGTAACAAAAAAGCGACAAATACCCATGTAATTGAATTTCTTGGTTTTCTGGTACTTGCGACTTTGCTGAGTTTGCTAACTTTCCTAACTTGACTAGTTTGCCAATTGTTTATAGCAGGGTCAAATGAAGTGACAAATTTTTTTGCGTAACAAATTAGTTACAAAAAAGCAGCAAATTTTGAGTGTAATTCCAAATTTTTGAAAAACTTTGTTATGTATGCTAATTTTATGGACCTCGGCAGGAGGAGGCCCGGGATTTCCAAATCCGATGTGGCACTGGAACTGTGGTTTGCAAATGGACAACTTTGCGAATGCCCTTGCAGAGTTCTCTAATATTGATTGGCTTGCTAGCTCACTACCCTTTTTCGCTGAATACGTCCCGCTCCATCTTTTTTCAAGGAATGTCATGAGTAGAGACCGAATTTTATTGTAATTAAATTTTTTTCTTTCTACTTACCAATTCATAAATTTTAATTTTGGCGAATTGTTGCTGTCCTAACACAATATGAACATTTTTCGTTACATATTTAGTACTATATTACACATTTTGATATTTTCATGTTTTTTATCCTATCAATTTTTTTCAATTTTATGATTCATTTTTATGAAAAGTAATTAAAAACTCTTATTTCCTACACCGTTACTACGTGCTGTCTACTCGATCGCTAAATGAAGACACAGTAAGATCTTCTCACTGTCATGTTCGTCTGCATCAGTTATCTCAGTGGCGGGAAGTGCATGTCAGTAACCGAGATTAGTTTCACTTATAAATCATATGTTGTTTATTGATTGAAAATCGGACCACTTGTTCACTCTATTTGTAATTTTGGAATATGTTGTTACTGCTATGTGGTGGCGACAAATTGAACTAGTGTTGGTACATTTAGCCTTAATGTGCTTTCACAGAGCAGTAAACAGAATGAATCCTTCACGTCTTAATATATGATGGATATGACAGCCATAACCAATTAAATTCAAATTTTGAAGTGTCACACTTATTCAGTTTAGTTTTAAACAGACAGAATATGTATATGAATGTGACACAATTAATTAAATTTATATTTCTTTTACTTCACTTTACAGAAAATATCATTTCTTCACCTTCTCATAAGGAAATGAAACAGTATTTTTTCTGTGCTTTCTACTGTTTTTATTTAATTATTGTTGCAATAGTCCTCTTTTGGCCTTGCTAAAAATGTATATAAAGGTGAGGAAGTGATGACATTATCATGAACTCACATAAATAACTTCCTGGGAAAATTAATAAGTTCCTGACAGAACTGAAGACTAGCTGCTACTAACAATATTATAGTTAACCCCCCCCCCTCAATACATCGCGTGGTCCCTTTCCCTAAACACTGCAAAGTGTTTGCGATGCCAATCAGCACTCTCATTGAAGTCCTTTTTGTATAAGCATAAATTTGCGCTGTTTTGTAATACTAGGCACTGACCCCATCTGAAAAATAGGTCTTAACACTGTCATAAATGTACTTGACAAGTGAAACACTGGAATGGGTGAGTTGAATTTGTGTCATGTTTCAGGCATCCAGAAAAAATAATTTTTTTGTTTTTTAATTCTTTGCTTTCTCTGAAGTATAGAACGAATTAATTCACAGCAATCTCTGATTTATGTAAAGTAGAAAAGAATATTTTTCTAAAGAAAATCACTATGGACAAAGTAAACTCTTAGCGACAAATTATCTTTTGGTCTCGTGAAGATTGTGAATGATGGGTGTAGACTGCCTGAGAAAGGTAGTCTTAGTTTCTTCTGCTGTTTCCTTACAATTCTTATCAGTTAATAAGTTCCGACAGAACCAGTAGTGTATGTTTATTCATCATTGCCACTGCCCAACATTTTTTTGTGGCATTAACAAGTATGGTCGATTCACACTTCCTTGAAAAATCACTGAAAATACACAAATCGTGCATCACTGACAATAGATATGAGGCAAAATCTTACTCTCTGCATTACATCCCAAAACTTTACCACTTGTTCTTGTCATTGTTCCCTAGTTGTTGCAGCAGTTTCAAATAGAATGGTTGAAGGGTTTCTATTTTTATTGTTGACGCAAAATCTTCCAAACAGCTTTGGCATACCTAGTTTGCAACTTGCATAGTTTCTTGTCTTGCTTGCACTGTAGCTGAAAGTACTTTTACCTGCCTTTATCGGAAACCCTTGGTCGGCTGGAGCTTGTATGTGTAAAAAGATGTTTCAAGTTCTTGAACTGCCTCTACATTGCAGTATGCACTGATGGCTCCACCACTGCTATCTTTTACTCTCTCGGAAACTGGTCTAGTGCTGCTATCAGGTGAATTGCATGATATGGCAAAAATTTGGAGAGTATGCATTTATAAAAAAAGAATGATTATGGCTTTCCAAGATTTTGCAAACCAGATTTAGATGATGCCAACAAATAACGGCGAAGTGGGTACTTGCCTTAGAGCCCTTGCTGCTGTGGAATGGAACAGACCATGTATTATATTTTAAGTTTTGACATGTATGGTTTTACTGTTTTAACGACGCTAAAGATTGGCTAGAAAACTGCATGTTTATATTGTAACTGTAAATTTGTGTGTTTTATTTTATGGTTTAGATTTTTTTGTAGTCAGGGGTTGTATGCAAAAGAAAATATAGTTGTAAATTGAAAATTTGGAAATTTCTTTCTAAAGAAATTAGTTTTGACTATTCAGCCTTCAGACATTGATATTATTTTTCTTCTTGTGTAGATGTGAAATTTTGTTTTTTTTGTCATAGATATATTATTTATACAAATCATTATTTTTTAGCTTTTTGTACATGGACTGCTGGAGAACTTCTGAATTTAGTGGTAAATGTTGAAGAAAATTGTCAACACCTCCTCGAAGAGCCTTATACTTCAGCAGTAAAGAAAGTGGATTGGGGCAAGGTATGCTGGTGTGCATATAAATTTAATTTTTGAATGTTATCTTTTAAGATCAGTGTTTTACGTACCATATTGAGAAATAGCTCCTTAAAATTTGTTTTTCAAAACAAAATTTATTTTTCCATGCAAGAGCATTTCTAATACAATTTTTCTACATAGTTGTCACCAGACCTTGGGTTTTGTGGACATAAAAATTCTTTGAAAATGACTTTAAGATCAAGGGGAAATAGTATAAAAACTAGTGGTGCTACAACTGCATGTACTTTCTCACAATATTAGTGTTATTGTTTTGTTTGACACTATGCCCATATGTGCTTAATTTCAAACTGAAATTAAGCGAAAACTACAAACTTTTACCAAGAAATTGTTCAAGACCTTTTTTAAACAGCTATTTTGTACAACGAAATTTGTCTCTGGCAAAAATCTCAATCTTAAATTTTTGTAGTTGTGTATTTTTTTGCAAATTTCAAAAAAACAAGCAATCAGAATGGGACCGGCACAATATTTTTTAGCTTCTTTTATTTATTACACATGTGGACAAAATTTAAAGAAAAATATCTGGAGGGGTTTTTGAGGGGAGGAATGCAATAATTTCAAGGGCAAATTACATATTAACTGCTCATTTCTTCCAAACATTGTACAGTACCTTTTTGAAAGAGGTAATTTAGTCTGAGGTAAACTTAGTAAATTTTTGAAAAATTGGGGAAGTAACAGAATGGCCTTCACCATTCTCTTAAACGTTCTTCACACTATTAAACAACAAAATGTAATCAAAAAAATTCAAGTCATTTTTTTGAAAATTTGAGAGGGCTTCATTTAAAGTACTCCCAAAATTAAAATATTGGTTTCAAATTCCAGGAGCCATGACATCATCCAGAACAATTGGGGATTATCAATTTTGTGGAATATTGGGTGAATGGTTAATAGCGGTGTGGACAGGCGATCGGACAGACAGATGTTTTGCCGTCATATCGATTTTTGGTATGAAGGATGCACATACCATGGAATCTGGCTATATCATGTTTTTTTTCCTTCTATATTTAGCAATGGGAGTTATTCACCTTTTCTTTAACAGGGCGTGGTATTTCTAGTTTTTATGTTGAAAATTGGTTGTTTTCTTGCACATGATTACAATACTTCCTTTTCTTACATTAGTGTGAGAAAGTATGAATAGGAGAAATTACCTAATTTCTTAAATACTAAAAAAATTGTATATGTTTGTTCATTCTATGAAGGTTACAATATAAAATTTTTATATAAAACTATATTTTATAAAAAAATATTTTATGAAAAAATATATATTGTATGAAAGATTAAATTTTACACAATTTTGAAGGAAAGGTAATCCTTAGATCTTCCTACAGTTGGGTTTGAAAGGTTGAGGAAGTTACCGAATATTGAGAAACAGTCCAGTGTTGTAGTGAATCTTGTCATGAACTGATGATGCAATAAAAAATGGTTGTCATGTCCATTCATGGAAAAATTCATTAACAAAAAGCATGAAAAGGATAGAAAATGTGTAAAAATGATAAAAATTATCCATAGGTCAAGAAAAATTACCTAAAAAATTGAAATATGGCTTTAAAAGAGAGAAACTTACTCTTCATGTCTAACACATTCGTGATTAACATTATTTACATGTTAGCAAAGTCTGGAATGGTACCGTTGAAAACCTGACTTGTCATCAGAATCCAAGCTGTGATTGTTAACATAGTTCAGATAAATGCAGTAACATTGCAGTACATTGCAGTAAACCAAATCTATGCCCATTGACAGATGCTTCCAGTGAAGACGGCCTTCTGGGCAGCGTTTTTTCTGAAAACTGTAATTTTGAACAATCTGTTTGTTTTTTTGGGTTCACTTTTTCAACCCATCATTGACAACAAAAGCCGCCCGTTCTGATGATAAATCATTATTATAATTATGTTGATAAAACTTAATCATAAAAGTTGGTTGAATCTTTGAATTGCATCATTGAACTGTCTTGCACACTTTCTCACCAATCCATCATTAATTTTCACCTTGGGTCATTCAATGTCAAATCAGCCAAAATTTTCCAACCATCTTCCAGTGGGACTGAAACTTTATAAATCCTTTTAGAATGATGAATCAAAACTGACAATTGTCTTTATGGCATTTTATTTATTTTAACTTTTTTGAAAATTATGAAATTTCATGTTTTGCATGAGTTTGAAGCAATTATAAAAAAAAAAAAATACTTTATAAATCTTCAATTTTGATTTTACTTCACAACTTGCTTTATACTTCTTATGTATACATACCATTCTAAAGGATTAAAACAATAAACTTAATAATATGGGCATTAATAAGGCAGTATTAAGCCCAAAGTAAAAGATTACTATTTTTCTGTAAATTCATTTTCTCAAATATTCCATCTCAGGTGTTTTTTTTGTCTTCAAATTGCAGTGCATTGTGGTAGTTCATAGTGGTTAAACAATCTTAAAAATTAATTGGAATTTGCCAAAGTTTTTAGTACTTGAAGTTACATTTTCATTTTTGCTTTTTATGGGCTTAGAAGAACAATAATTTACAACTTTTCATTTGTAAATTTTTCTTTTATTATTTAGTGATTGATTCTCTTACATTTTAATTGTATTTGAAGCATATTTTTGAAGGGAGAAACTTTATACCAAATATCCCACCAATTGTGGGCACCTTTATGTTCTACATGGTTTACAATATTGAATATAACATTGCAGAATCATGGGGCAAGTAATATGCTAAAGAGAGAATCTATAATATGTTTAGTTTCGCCAAGTTTTTAGTCTCCGTTTAGTGTTGCATGGTTGTAGTTGAACGTTTTTCGGAGGTTTTTGAGATTACACATTTTATGTTCAACTAAGAATTTGCTTTGCAAACATGAGACCTTATTTTTATAAATAGAGATATAATTTAGGCAGATTCAATGAGTAATGTTGAAGGCTGATTGCTGGAGGACAACTTAATGAATATTGTTACTATTTTTGAGGTTAAATTAATTTATGAGATTGTTATGGTTTAACGAGAAAGAGAAATAGGACCAATTAATTTGACTGTTATTTTTGTTTTTGGTGCATGTTAATTCTTAATATAGTAACATGATAACATTTTCAATTTTTTCTTCTTTTTTTCCCCCTTTTAAGATCTCATTTGGTGAACGTTCACCCAAAGATTGTGATGAAATGTGGAATAAGCTCTTCAAGAAAGCAAGAACTAATAGAGAGCTGGTTGAAGAAATAAGAGAATATTTGGTTGGGAAAGAGCTAATGACTATTGGAAAAGTAAGTAGAAACCACAAATATAATTTTATGACAAAGATTTGTAAGATGTCTTGTGCTAAAACATTGTTTGGATAGCTTTCGGAACAGTTCCAAGGGTTCTGCAACAACAACAATTTTATTTGTGGTCTTGAAGTTGTTATATATTGTTTTTGAGTGACTTTTCAAGAAGTTCTTGTGTTGTATTGGATTGTAAGTGAAGTTGCCAAAAAATATATGTGGGTAATATTAGAGGGAAGGTTATATTAGAGAATATATGGTATGTGGCAATTTCTTTCCATATATTGTAGGTTAACCTTTAAATTAGAAATTATTTTTCAGTTCAAAATTTCAAAAATTGTTTTGAATAACCAGAAACATAGTAGGCTTCAATATGGTTTCATCATCATACCTCAAAAAAGTGTTGCTAAATTTCTAATAAACTTTTCAAAACTGTTTTGCAAGCCACAACATTGGTTTTAAAACCAACAAAATAACAACTTGACATAAATTACTTAAGAACAGACAGAACGTTTTCGGCCTTGTTTTGGTGCAAATATTGCTCTATTTCAAACAATAACTTTCGATTACTTGAAAATAATGATGTGAAATTTTGCTAGGTTGACATAATACATTTTCTAGTCAATGTGTAATATTTTCTTATGTATGCCGAAGATAGGTTTGACACATGCCTAAAACCAACTTACATTTGCAAAATTACAATATTTTTAGCCTGTTGCCTAGAATTCATATTGACAAATTATTGTAAAATAATCATGCGACTCTATTGTTTCATTACAGAGAAAATTGCACTTGAATAGTTTCCAGCTCTGTATTCATCTTGTTTCAGTTTTTCTTCATCTTCTGCTTTTTGTTTCATATCTCTTCTTTTCATCGTAGCTTCTTCACCCATATTTTCTGCATCATAATCGGCTTTTCTCATCCGCATTGCATCTATTTGGCAGAGAGCACTCTCCATATTTCTTCCTGCATTGATACCCAAATAGCTCCAGTACTATTTTTCTGCTGATCACGCCCTCAATAAAACATAAGACAGCATCACACACTGCTACTTACAAAAAATTGTTTTTGGAATTCTCTCCCAAATGCAATGATGGAAGCTCTCATTCAGGTTTTCAGTCTTTCCATGATGGCATGGACATTTTGACAGCAATCTCTCATCACTGAGATCCCTATAGATAGGCTTGATGCAGGTCATTACAGAAGCAGGCAAGGAGTGTTTGTGAAAATAATTTTCCCCCATCGCTGCAGCCTTTTTGAATCGACACCACGCATCTTTTCCTTGTGGGCAGAGTCCATGAACTGGATTCTCATCAGTTGACAGTTTATGAAAAAATGTTGCCCGTACTTCATCTAATCTTTTACGCTTTTTGAGCCAGCATTTCTTCTTATTGCCAAACCATAATACTGCTGCAATAAAATAATTTGTGTCAGTCAATTGACCCCTTCCAGAAAGTGGTGTCCCATCTTCAAGCTTTTTCCCTTTGTATGCGTTCCTTAATTTTCTTAGCCTACTGCCCATTCTCTTCTGAACATGGCCACAACATTCTAGTTTTTCAATCATTTGTGCACCATATACATTAGCTTCTTGGACCTTCAAAAAACCTTTAGTCATCATTGCCACAAATACTGTATGTATCGAACACCTCCTTCCTCCTCTGATCTTTTGAAAATAGTTAGAACACCATTACTTTCCATCCCTCTACTGTATCCCTCATAATTCCTCTCACAATTGTGGGGTGTGGATTTTCCAACAGAACACTTCTGGCAAAACTTGGAGAGACAGGCAACATCAATGACATAGCCTGTTTGTAAAGAAGTAGCAGTTACTTCCTCCATTCAATGATGAATGGCCACATTTACACCAGGTACCATCAAATGCAGCAGCAATGTCAGTACAGTCATCATTCAATGACACTGTTTCCTTGACTGCATTCTTCATGGAAGCTTCTGCTACTGTCTTCAGTCCTTCTAAAAGAATACATGGAAAACTTTGCAGTTGGCCGTGAAAGATTCATCACAGCACAAATAGTGTCAGCAGCTATTCTACCTTTTCCAATGCACCTCATTGCATAGCATTGCACTGCATTTCAGTTAATTTTGAGGCCAGACCAGATAATATCATTACCATTCACGGCACTATTTACCCTAAAATTGTCATCTCCTTCTTGTAAATACACTAGTTTCCTTCGAGAAGTACTTTCAGGAGTAGAGGTTCTACTGTTTGCATCACTTGGAACTGGGGTAATATTCTTGTTTGCACTGCTTGGTTTCGTATAATGATTACCATAGAACTGACCTTTCCTAAATTTCCGTACTCTGCCAATATTTAAAGGACTCTTGACTGGGAGGAACAGCACAAGACGGCTACAAAGTTGGTAAACAATACTTTGTAAACACAACGCACGTTTCCATTGATACAGACACATTTAGAAACTCTTTGACTACCACACGGCTGCCAACATCTAACAGAGAAATACCACAAACAAAACACAAGCAACAATTCACTGTGAAAAAGTAATATTATTCGAATATGACAGGAAAAGGGGCGTGTTGTCTCGAATGGCATTTAAAACAACATGGCGCAGATATTTAAATGGTCATTTAAAAGGTTTAAAGAGCCTAATATCAAAAAACAAAATATCACCTTGTTCAGAAAAGTTCAAAAAATTTTGTGGTGCAAAAAAACCAAATTGCATATTTTGAGCCCCAAAACCTTCTGTCCGCCCTTAATCAAATGAATCGCTGAAATGTACAAATGAATCATTCCCCAAATAATCCACTCTGTATAAACGTAAAATTTTTCCCATATGTTTTTGGAACGACCAGCTGATTTTTCTTTTCATAATGTTTCTGTCCATTAAAGAACAACCTGTAAAAACACTTCAATTTAGCCAGAATCGTATTAACTACCGTTAAAGTTCATAAACGTATGTTCCACAGAGATGCTATCGTTGCTTTAGTAAGATTCTCGAAATTAAGAAAGAAAAGTCAGCATAGGTGTAATATTTCACTTTGTCAAATGTGAGAGGCTGATTTATTAAGATCTTTTGATTTTTCTGCACAACAGGGTTTATTTTCAGGTGCAAAACGTGGTGGCTGGCAGTAACTTGTCAAATGTTATTTTCAGGAAACATCAGATTGCTTTTCATAGTTTGTTATGTAAGGCTCATAAGTTACAAAGTAACACTAATTTACTCCGAAGCTACAAAATCAAAACAAATGCAATGTATAATACAATAATATTGAAAAATACTCACTCCACAAAAAGTGAGTGATTTATTACAATAGTGAAAACACAATGAAACACTCAAAAGTTTGACGTAATTCTTTTCTACTAACTCCGAAATGAACTACACTCCTTCCTTTAGCTACTGCAACAAATGTTTCATGAAAAATACAAAACACATATCATAAGTATTTTGTTCAAAATTGCTAAAACGCAGTTTGAGGTAGAGCGAAGTAAAGGTATTTAATCCTCTAGTCGAGAAATAAACCTAATGTTGATGATGTTACAATAAATATCATCTTTATTCATGCTTTTTATGTATTTTTTGTTTGTGTAGAGTGTCAGGAAATAAATGTGAGATCGTGTTTGTTCAGAGACGCATATAAATTCAAACTGTGGTTTACAACTTGCAACTTACAAGTTATACCTCAGTTACATACCTGAAGTCATACCCCTGTCACATGTTATTCAACTGTTCCCTCCTCCTCTGCCCCTGCCTTCCCAGGTCTACCACCCCACTAGCTCTGTCTAGAGAAAGCACAGCTTGCATTGCCACGTCAACTCCTAAATAGTTCATCCCACACTCAGCCACATCCCGTCCCACTTTGGCCTCCGAAGCGACATCAATGGACTTCATGTGATCAGCAGCTGTCGTAATTTAAGGGCCTTGCTAATCATGGTCAACTTTGACCACTTCATACCAATCATGACCTTTGGCTTCACTGACCTTGTATGGCCCGAGGTATTTCTTCTGGAGTTTGTCCTGGCCCGAACTGCGCTCTCTTATTGCCATTTAATCACCCTCTCTGTAATACCTTGCCACAACGGCCTTCTTGTCATGCATGGTCTTATTTTCTTGCTGAATTTTAAGAATATTATTCTTGGCGACATCTCGCAGAGCATTCCTTCTTTCTTTGAAAACCCTCACGGCTTCTAAAATGGATCTTCTTACTGTCACATCTCCAAGTTAGTCGGTACCGCAAATGGGGTAATTCCGATGCCATGCCGGGAAGTACTGTTTAGACACATCCGGACCACCTGGACATGACAATGCCACCGATCTGCGTCTTCCGGTGATAAACCTGATTAAAATTGATATAATCTGATTAATTTTCTCATCCTGACCATTCCTGAGGGGAACACTGGTGGTATTACCCTGAAATCAGTGGATGTGAAGGATTGCCAAATATCGTGTGCAACAACTTTTTTGGTAGTTGTCAATTTACTGGGGAGATTCTTGTAAATTTGAAGAATCCATTGATGATCACTAGCAAGTGTTTATACTACTTTGTGATAGCCCTCTTGGATGATCTATGTGAAATGTATGCAGCATGGTAGCAGCACCTTTAGGGGTCAGCTGTAACACAGCAAATGTATGCAGCACCTTTAGGGGTCAGCTGTAACACCACTTCTTTACTTTTTCTTTGATAAGTGTCATTGGATGCAACACTATCCATTGATCTATCTTCTCCCTCAGCTGAATTGAATTAAATTAATGCCTCAGCTGCCTATGTAATAATCTTCTTGGATGGCTTCCTGCATATTTATCGCCCCAAAATACCCATTATTATGTGTCTTCCATAGTATCTCTTGCTGCATGGCGGTTGGCAATATCTCTTTCTTCCCGTTGACCATTTTCTTCAAAATATCCTCTCAATTAATCTTCATAGGGTTCCTTGGACCCTAGCTGTTTGATGACCTTCAGACGTTCCTCTTGATCTTGTTCCCCTTTGATTAATGCTGACTGTCCTCCACAGACCTCCTCCTGTGACTCCTCCACAGCTATCAGAGGGTTCCTGCTAAGCGTATCCACAAGTTTCATTCAATACCGCTTCAATGGTTGATTTCATAGTCAAATTCGTCAAGAACCAAAGCCCACCTGGTAACTTTTGGTGATAAGTTCTGCTTATTTAAAGTTTGGAAGGCGTGACAATTGGTGATCTTAAACTTTCTACCTATCAGATAGACACAGCGCTTTTTCACTGTCTCAACCACTCCTTGAGCTTTGAGCTCATAGGAACTCAATTTCTTTTCGGCTTCACTAGTTTTATGGTGCATGCAATGAACAGGGTGAAAGTATTCAGTGTCAGGCTGCTTCTGCAATAAAACTGCACTGTGTTGTAACTTGCTTGCATCCGTGTATATCTCTGTGATCATCTCCGGATCATAGATCTGCCACGCTGGTTCACTAGCTAAGGCCTTCAATTGCCTAACATCTAACTCTGAGTTTTGTCGAAGTAGAAACGTCGCTCATCCTTAACCTCGTACAATGAAAGAGCATTCATCACATAATCCTTTATAAATTTTGTGAAATAATTATACAATCCCATAAAACGACTTGTGTAAGTGTTTTGGGTCAGGAAATGTTTTACTGCGTGACCTAAAGTCAACAAACATTTTGAGGAACCCACACTTTTTGAAGTTAAGCTGCAGCATGTTCTGTGCTGCTACTTGTTAAAATTTGGGTAGATTAGCGACAGCCTCAACATAGTCTCTGGCCTTGATTTCTATATCAACAAAATGCACTGCAATCCCCTATTTTTCCAAACCTTGGGAAGAGCGTTCACATAAACCGGAGTCATCACGAATTCAAACTATTTTGCTTAACTAACGCGGTGTATTTGATACTATTCGGATGTTCAGGCATTTGTTGATACCCATTCTTCAAATCAACTTTGGAAAATACAACACACCGTCGTAGATTACATTATCTGACACTGACATTGGGAAGTGGTTACGTACAATCTTATTAAGCATCCACACAAATCCTATATAAACTGTCTTTGTTGCAATAACCACTGGGCTAGCATACACACTTGCACTTGGACTACACTGTCTTAGCCATTGTTCGACTTGCTCATTGATGATGCACCTTTCTTTTGGGTCCAATCTTCGTGGTGGTAAATTAATCGGCTCTTCATCCTTTAAGTTAATTCTCAGCACGACATTAGCCTTCACCTCCTATAGTTTGTAGTTAGCTACAAGCTGTTCGACCTGACTTTTATAGGGTTCAGGTGTGTAAATTTCGGACATTGCCACACTTTCCAAAACACTAAGCTCTTAGATTACACTGTCGTTTGGAGTTTCGACTTTCTGTGCTTCTGTCCACATTGCAATCGGATAGAGATCTTTCCCTGCTTGAGTGTCTCCTCCACTTCTGTCATCTGTTTCTGACCCAAGATAATTCAACACTCATGGTTTTCTCTGGTACGATGTAAACAGGAGTACTGTAGGTCTCGCCATCAATGTTGACTTTTCATTCTACCATCCCGAGGGTTTCACTGTGGCATTCCCCAATCCCATAAATACTTGTCGTTGTCTTTAGAGCTGGACCTCTCACTTTCTTGTAAAAGTCCCTCTGCATCAGGTTACATCACTTCCGGTATCCATCAGTGCACGACATTCTACTCCATTTATTGTGAGTGGAATATATTTGCCCCACTCAACTGGATGCAACTTACCTCCCTCTTCGAGCATCTGCGAAAATTGTCCAAATCTGTTGCCCTTAAAACATGAGGCACCTGAATCCAGTGATCTTTAGACCCTCCATTAGACTGTTTAATGCTGGTAGCCTCTCTCTCCTCAGTCTTCGCTTCCTTGCTGCTGAAGTTTCCACCCTTCTTCTGTTCTTTACTTGACGACGCTTTTTGCTGACGTGTCTTGTTTTTCATCCTGTCGTATATTTAAAGTTTATTCGACTCTTGAATTGTCTTCACGCCATAAAGCATTAACTTTTTTGATCTCGCTGCCCGTAATGCCATCTATGATATACTTAATCAGGGCTTCCTCTTTGATTTTTCCGTGGTGGGCAATCTCCATCATGGAGTATAATACTGTTGACCAGTTTCCGTTGGCCGCCCGCCTACGTTGACGCAACTGGTTGTGAATCATTGCGGAGTTGATTCTGTCAGCGCACTCCTGATACGAGTACAAAGCATTTCTGAACGCATTCCAAATGGAGGTCTTTTGCGACATGAATTTATTTGCGGATTCCTGCAGCATACACTTCGCATATTTAACTGCATATCATTCCATTGCAGAAGCTCGCTGACTTCGTCAAACTCGCGGATCTATTTCTTGGTACATTCCATCATACTCTGAAAAGTGCGATAAACTTCCTTCAGCATCTCTAATGGTGACCATGTTTTGCGGCATCCATCTTCGTTCGTCGTCACTGAGGTCGATTCCCCGTCCTCGGCTGCGCCGCCGTTCGCGATTGTAAGGCTCATTGCTCCCGATTGCGCCGACTGTCCTGTTCATATGCTCCGCGATCGCATATCCCATATCAATGTTCACGATATGGGCTGTGTTCAACGATTCACAGTTACGTCGACTGTCGCGGCGTCGATCGCTTGAGTGGCTCGATTCGCTTCCTTCACTCTCTTTTAGTCTTTCTTCGTCCGAGCTCGATGTTATCAACATAGTCATCTTCCGTCGACAGTTCCTCGTCGTTCCTTTTGTTTCTTATGAATTGCCCTGTTTCAAATCTGCGCGTTTGGTTGGCGACAGTTTTCTCTGCGCCGCGCGGTTATTGTACATTCGCGACATCTGTCGGGCGTTCTGGTATTCACCTGACGACGCGCTGGACGAACATGACGATAGCAATTTTGTTTTAGCTGCATCTTTTTCATGGAAACTGACTGCCTCTTCGCTTTCGCACAGGTCACCATTCTTTCTGCGCAAGCACACTGGATGGAAGATTACAGTCTGTGTGTTGCTCGTCTACCAATACTGCTTTGTTCCGTGTATAATTTGTCTTCTAGTTGTCAGGTTTTTCACCTCAAAGGTCGACAAATATTAGTGCGGTCTTGTAGTTTTCTATCAGAGCCTTTCTGCCTCCTGTTGTTGACATACATGCTTCTATAATCTCCTTCAATTGCTTCATCATCCACTTTTCTACGTCTTTTTCTTCGTCAGCCGGCATGGGCTGTACCTTATGTTTTTTCAGTTTCATGTCACAGGGTAGTATGGTTAATAAGGAATATTACCTGAAAGTTATGCACAGTTAAGTGCAATTTGCGCGAAGCAATCTCGTTTGTGAGAAACTTTTTCTGAAAAACGATCTTGGATGTTTTTATACATTAGCAAACTTTGTTCCGATTATAATTGTATTTCTGATTTTTACTATAAGATAATTGAACGTAATTGAACTTGATACATGTTGTACTCCCTTCTTCATAGTGATGTAAATTATGTTAAAACAACTAGTTTTCTGACTGAATTGCGTAGTACCTATTCTTGTTTTATAATAAATTATTTTTAAAAAGGATGACATTAATTTCATAAATTAGCATTTTTTACAATTAGGGAAATGACAATACATTAGGTGGTGGGCTCCAAGACAAGTTAGTGAACATTTGTGGTATGAAAGCGAACAATTCCTGTGTTAATCACAGATTTAGCCACAGTGTTAACCACGCCTCCTGGCACGATCCCTGTAGTATGGCAACAGTAGCTGTAAACAAGTCACATGACTGAACGCTCTGTAGGGGCCTGAATGGAGAGTTGTGGTGTCCGTGAGCCAATGAGAACTAACGACAAGCATGCGAGTTTCTTTACATGCTAAGTGAAATTACAGCATTAGTATGCCCCTGAGTCACGACCTACCTATCCCCATTGGGAATGAAGTTCCATTTAAATCTCATTGTTGACTTCACATTTTAAAATGTTTTTCTAATACAATATTAGTGAACTAACGTAAATACTTTATGGGGTATATTTTACAAACTCACTTTTAAGAAAATTTTAACTTACGAATTCAAATTCAGAAATTCGTCTGATTTTTCCAAACAAATGTGGTGTTTTAACGTTGCAGCTTTACTGTGTTAACGACCTTTAATTACTGAGGATTCTAAACAATCTTTGGGATGTGATTAACATTATTAGGAGACTATTCTGAACTCATGTTTGCTTTAACAAAAAACTACTGTTAATTGTTTATGTATCCCAGGTAGCACATGTCTGTAATATTATTTCTATTTTTACAGCAAGATGATTCAGGAGAGTCTAATGAATCAAAATCTCAAGAGGATATAACAGCTTTAGTAGAAAATTCTGAAGAAAATGTAAAGAGTGAGGAAGGTGGTGATGACAGTGATAATGATAATGAACAGGAAGGAAATGGTGATGGTGAGGAGGAGGAGGAAGAAGAAGAGGTTGATCATGAGGGGGAGGGAGAGGAGGAGGAGGAGGAGGAAGAAGAAGAAGAAGAAGAAGAAGAAGAAGAAGAGTGTGATGAATAAGTTTAGACTACATTATTATACAAATATTGTTCAAAATCATGCAATCAAATTTGATTAATTGGAACTCCTTTAAACATGGTAATTAGTATGTAATGAATAAAGACGTAATGACTTGTAATAAGTTTCAAATCTTACATAAAGGGAATAACTGTTCCATTTGTTCCCTGGTGGTACTTTGTTCATTATGCTGTATGAAAATAATTATTTTGGATTTGCAAAGTGGATGTGAAGTGTATCTGAAATTAATTTTAGATAAGCAATGTAAATAAAATGATTACCAAATTCGACAATTTTAAGGTGTGAAATAAAAAACATACTTAGAGGACCCTTACGTGATTTACTTTTTCTGAATATTTGTTGTGGTGCTTAGTGTTCAGAAAATTGGACACTACTTTTTAAGTAATTCGACACGAAAATTTTGATTTGATATAAATATAGCTCAATAGGGCTGTAGATTTTTCAAATGTCAGAAAATCTGCAGTTGCTTTTCGCAAAGCTGTCTGTACACATTCCTTTCTTGTATTGTGTCAAGAACCATAATATAAGATTTGTATGGATATCTTATATTGTAGGTAAGTAATCTGAAATCCAGATGTAGAAAAATGAAAATCTACTGAAATCCAGATGTAGGATTCTCCTATTTCAGACCTTATTTCATTCAGCT
This sequence comes from Gryllus longicercus, assembly GCA_038098605.1. Taxonomy (NCBI): domain Eukaryota; kingdom Metazoa; phylum Arthropoda; class Insecta; order Orthoptera; family Gryllidae; genus Gryllus; species Gryllus longicercus. Next base: position 1,892,423 of record JAZDUA010000238.1, read on the forward strand.
GATTCATACACCATATCAAGTTAATTTTTCAAAGCGTATTGTTCCTTTTTTTAAAAAAATTATGTATAATCTCATTGACAACTAAGGTCTTTAATGACTGAATACTTGTACATTGAGTTAACAATAATAGTGAAATATGAACAGATTGTGTATACTTACACAAACATTGGATACAATAACAGATTGAATACAATTGTAAATCAGATACAAACAGATTGAGTACAATTCATACATACTAAAGGGTATTATTTCTTTGCAATTATTTATTTGTAATTATAAAAATTACCTTGTATTTTCAACTACATTCCAAGGAATGTAGGCTGCAGCGAATATCAAAATAGAACTGGGATTTTATTTTGGCAGGCATGGACTGTGCAAATAAAGTTAGCGTCTGAGAACCTTCATTTACAGAATTTGCTTGATGAATTGAAGTTAACTCGTGTTGTACTAAATGACTCTTTTTTTTCAGCTGAAACCTTAAATAGAAAAATATATTTTAATGTCTGTATAATCATATTTTGTTAAAATAATTATAATTTTAAATGAATATAATTTGCATAAAAATTAGTAAAGCTTCAAAAGAAATTGCCCATTATGAAATTAGTATTGTCTTGATCTGTAGTACTGTTAAACCCCAGTATTGGAATTTTTAAAATGCACTCTATAAATTTAAAATTATTTTCGGATAGAAGGAAAAGTCATACGGTACAACCAATTGTGATGGTAAACATTCATGGTCTCATGTGAATAATAAAATTAATAATTGGGAAATTATATCGAAATGAAAATTCGATATCGAAATGGGAAGTAGATACCGAAATTGGAAATTGATATCGAAGTGCGAAATTGATATCGGAATGGGACATTGACATCGATATGGAAATAGGAAAACTATATAAAGGAAATTGATATCAAAATGGGATATCAATATCGATATGAAAATGGGAAGTCAATATTGAAATGGTAAATTGATATCGAAATGGGATATCGATATCAGTATGGGAAGTAGATATCAAATTAGGAACTCAATATCAAAATGCACGATATCGAAATGGTATAATTAGAATCAAAATGGGAAATCGATATCGTAATAGAAAAGTGATATGAATTGGGAAATCGATATCAAAAGTGGAATCTATATTCTAATGAAAATAGATATCAAAATGGGAAGTCGATATTGAAATAGGAAATTAATATCGAAATTGAAAATCTATATCAAAATGGGAAATTGTTATCAAATCGGTAATCGATATCGATATAAAACGTGAAATGATATCCAAATATGAATCGACATTGAAATGGGAATTCGATATCAAAATGGGAAATCAATATTTGAACTCAATCTCGAAATGGAAAATCCTTTTGATAAATACATATCAAAATGGTAAAATCATGAAATGAAAATCATCAAAATATAAGAAATATAAATCGAAAGAACTGGGCATGTTATATAAGAAAGCTAGAGCTAAAGCCCGCTTAACTCTTAATAATACTATGCTACAATCTTTTAAAGATTTTACATCTTCTATTATGGACCAAACCATCTGCAACTATGTGGCGTAAAACAAAATAAATTAGCGGCTCTTATTTAACTAGCTTACCTCCAATATTAGAAGATGAAAACGGAATAAAATACAGGGGTTCTCAAGACATCTGCAATGCTTGGCAGATTCATTCGCCAACAATTCCAGCAATTATAAATCATCCTTTCGTAAATTAATTCCGTCTATATATCCCTAGCCACTCAAAAAAAAAACCAACCAAAACCTCCCACGTAACAACAATGATTCATTTAACTGTTTTTTTTTATGGATGAGCTCCTTCATGTTTTAAAAATAGTAAAAACTCTGCACCAGGTCCTGATAATATTCCTAATATTTTGTTGAAGAATCTTCCTAAATGTGCCACGGAAGACCTAAAAATGTATAATGGCATCTAGACCTCCCAATCCTTCCCTGAGGAATGGATAGAAGCTCTTGTAATTGCTGCACCGAAATCAGGCAAAGATTCATCCAAAACCAGTAACTTTAGACCAATATCATTGACGTGTGCTCTTTGTAAAGAACTAGAACAAATGGTTGGCAACCGTCTCAGATGGCTCCTTGAAACGAAACGTACTATCCCCCTTCCGAAATGGATTTCGACAACAAATCAACCAACGACCATTTAATAAGCATTGACACAGAAATTTGTGATGCATTAGCAATTATCCAGCATGCAATTGTTTCGCTTGATGTTGAGAAATCTTACGAAATGATTTTTAAACCCCGACTACTACGTAATCTTATCTCAATGAATATTAAAAGCAACTTGCTCGCTTTTTTTGAAAAATTTTATGCAACATAGATATCTGCATACGTGTGTTTGATAAAATGTCAACACGCAGGGAAATGATTAATGGCCTCCCTCAGGGCTCAGTTATTAGTGTACTCCTTTTTCTGATCGCAATAAATGAAATAAGTAGTATCATAGAAGCACTCAGTAAATTATTTCTCTTCGCTGATGATATTTCCATTGTATGCTGCTCTCCGCAGATCTCTGAGTAACAACTAAAATAATACAAGAAACCTTAAACAAAATTCAAACATGGGTAAGTTCTTCAGGTTTCTCCGTTTCAAGAACTAAATTGGAATTTATAATAAACTCTAGAAGCTGAAAACTTTTAAATGAAAATCCTACCCTCTTTATTGGAAACCATCAAATATGTTGTACAACAGAGTATGTAAAATCATGGGCATGACCGACCAGAAGCACTCTTGGAAGAAACACATTTCTCTGCTAAAGTTCGATTTCAAAACCAGGCTGAACATACTGAAGGTATTATGATCTAGAAAGTGGGGAGCAGAGTGGAAATGTTTAGTTAATGCTTATCGTGCTATTATTCAAGCCAAATTATATTATGGAGCTGTAATCTACAGTTCAGCTACCAAATTACACTACAGACGCTAGATTCTATTGTAAATTCTGCATGTCGTATAAGTTTAGGAGCCTTTTAATCAAGCCCTATCAACTGCGTTATTTGTAGAAGCAGGACTACTCCCCCTCAACTTGCAGCGGAAACAACTATGTCTAAAAATGGGCTACTCAATTTTAAATTCAACTAATCCGACCTTCAAATATATCTTCAGCCCTTTTAAAACACATTACCAATCCATGTGAAATACCCAAAACCACTTAAAGAAAGAATCCCAATTTATGAAGATGAATTAAATATTGAAACTCCTCTTCCACAGAGAAGGATTCATCCCATCCCTCCTTGTCAATCCTTTAAACCTGAAGTTATACAATGACTACACAGATTCCAAAATCCTTAATCTCTCCTAAAATAGTTTCATCACATCTGAATTTTCTTTATGAAGACTATCATGATTTAGAAAACGTGTATACAGATGGATCAAAATATGGAAACAAAGTTGATTGTGCAATTGTATATACAACCCCGCTCAATACCTTTAAATTCAGGAATCCAGAATACTTTTCAAGCTTTTCTCGTGAACCCTGAGTCATCCTGAAAGTCATTGAATTAGTCTCCAAAAATGGAGAAAACCGCAAAATAGTGATTCACTCAGACTCTGTGGCTACCTTCAAGGCAATAGTCAACAGGTTTTTTCTAAAAATCCCATAATTCAAAGAATCCAAGAACAGTTATTTATACAAGCATTGGGCTTTCTGCACTCTACAATTTCAACATACTGATCAACTAAATTAACAAGTGTGTAGCATTCCTCCCGATTAAAATTGGCGGAACGCTTCTTTTTCATGCTCGACATTTCGCCGGAATTTTACATTTCGCAAAAGGCACTTAACAAGCGAATTATGCTGCTGACGACTCATTGTCGCCAAGCCCAAAACACCGGAAACAAAACAAATCTCCAATCCTATAGCGAAAAAGTGAAAGTCTCACGAAAAGTTGAAAATCGAAAACATTATGCTGCACTCTATTAATCGTTTTGAATATTATTATTAATAATTTTAAGAAAAAAACCCTTTGGGAATGAGAAAAAACCTCACATTATGATTATAAAATTCCTAATATTTATAAATATTAAATCATTTTTTGTATAATGAAGATATTTTCCTTTACTATACACTATATAAATTAGAAATAACTGTATTTAACGCAGGAAAAGAAACGTAGGTCGCTATTTTGTATAACAATTTCCTTAATTCGAATAATATCATTAAATGTTTTCACACATGAGATTAACGTTCTCATTTATTCTATCGTGAGAGCATTTACAAACCGAGGTGCGAATTCAAGGTTTTGTGTATGTAGCTCTTTTAGAACCATTAGCATTTTGCTAGTTTGTATACGTTAAATGACTCCACAGAAACCATTATATGCTTTCAGAAATATAAAAGTTAATTTGTATTTGACACCACAAATGTTATATATGCCATCAGAAATACCAGAGATAATGAAAATTATCTTTCGTTCTCACGTGAGTACATAAGTTCAATCATATAGACGTCTTCATAAATATGTGTATACTATTTCTGAACTGTTCTTTCCACTCCACAGAAATTATTATATGCAATCGAAATTATCATAAGAATTAGAATTCTGCATTGTTTACATGTGAATAATTTTTAATCCTTCAATTGCACAAATAAATACTGTAATGGGACGGTCGCACATCGCGGATGACGATATGAGCCATAGATTTATTTTATTTAATTAAGAACCGCGCCGCTGTTAGGAGCAGCCGGAAATACCGTTTCCGCTGTACCTATGAGAGCCGATTAGCGCGCCGGGAGAGGCGGAAAAGGCGCCTCTTTTGTTCAGCACAGACCCGAGCCGGGCGCACTCTTTATGACGTGTGGGGAAATACTCCGCCCACAACCCATTCGCCGAGCAACGGAATTACCCGCGCCTATTTCCGGGAATTTCGGTGACGTAGACAATGCGGGGGAGGTTGCTGGGGGCGAATTTGCCGCTGGCGCCGTAATAGGCGGAAGGGTTACAGGTGGCGCGTCATCCAATAGAAATAGACAATGCGGGGAAGGAATCACGTGGTACGCGAGCCTTCCTGTAGGACCGCGGAGGGACAGCTCGATCACTTGTATCGGAGGTCGCGAGGAGTAGACTTGTATGAGAGGCAGGAGCGAGGCCACTTAATCGGTGCCTGACCGCCCGAATGCCACGCCGCCTCGCCACATCGCAGCCCGACTCGTGAGCCGACAGCCGGCCGATGGGACGGGACATTACTACTGAGTGCCTGACCGAGAGGGCCATGTGAGTGCGAGCCGGGGACGTGACAAACTATATCGCGAAGCGACCCGTCATCGCCCAGGCGCGTTCCCGCCGCACCAAGCGCCGCTGAGAAGCTGCCGGCCGGCGCCCGCCGCTGGCCTAATCCGGGCGCGTTCTTGCCGCCGCCCGCGCCGAGCCGCCGAGGAGCTGACCGCCGACGCCCGCCGCTGGCCTAATCCGGGGCCGCCACAAAGGGACCGGGTGCAAGCCCGCCGTAGCCGCCGCCGCCGGACCCGCTGAGCGCAGGGCGGACCGAACGCCGCACCTGTGAGCTGGATCACGACCGCCCGGGAGGGCAAAGACACCGGAGCTGAAATGAACTCTGGCCATACCGGCCGTTAATAAGTTAAGATTAGATTTAAGTTAGTTATAAGTGTATTCATGTAACTGGGCTCCACCCATACACCATACTGATTAAAGTAGTTTATGAAAATGTTGGAGTCTTTTTCTCAAGTAGTTAGGCAAGCATGCATGCCTCCCTCTAGGGAGTCTGCCGACGAAGCAGCCGGGCAAAGATGAATCGCCGAAGGAAGCAGGTAATCGGGGAGGCGGTGGTTACAATAATTGGCGATTCCAAATGGGGCATACGTTTGATTAGCGCTGTTGGAATTAATGACGCTACTCGACGTGTGGCATGCGACGGACCAGGCGAAGCGAAGCGTCGTTCTTTTCGGCTGTTTTTTATAACTACGTGCCGCGGAACCTGAGATGTCGAGGTAGATTTCGATCTATGGCCCGTACGCACATCAATTCAGCTATTCAGGAAACCGCGGGAAAAGTCGCAGATTTATGTGATGGGTTAAGTAACACCGTAACTGAGGTCGAACAGAAGGGGGCCGCGAATTGTAAAAAAATCGCGAGGCTAGATGGGAGAGTGAATGCTGAGGTCGCAAGGCTGGATTGGGCCCTGACGGATCTTAAAGCGACGACGGAGGCATCTTTTGAGAAACAGAACGCGGGGATGCTTCAGATAATCCGCGATAACGTAAGTGAATTACGCGAAGAAATGCAAACGCCGGCTGGAGCGTGTTCGAACGGTCAGGGGGGAAGAATTCCGTTCTCGCCACCGCAGAATTTAGGTTTTTCCGGAGCAAAGGGCGAACACCCGTGTGAATTCTTACGGCGTCTCGAGGATTATTTCACACTCTCGAATTCCGTGCCCGCGAGACTTAAAGCGAAATTCGCACAGCAATTTCTGTTCGGAGCTGCACTCCAGTGGAGCTTGTCGATGTCGCAATTTCCCGAAACTTACGAAGAGTTCAGGGAAAAATTTCTAAAGCGTTTCTAGGGCGAAGAGACTAAGTTTGCTTATGAGCGACGCCTCCTAGAGAAACGATGGTTTCCCGAAATGGGAATCTCTTATCTAGATTACGCTGTCGGGAAGATAGCTGCGTTTCGTTTATGTGACCCTTCGATTTCTGATAACCGGCTTATTTGGATTATAACTTCGCAATTTCCGGAGCGAATCCAAAATTCACTTAACAGCGCGCGTCTGGAAAATATTCTAGAATTTCAGGATTTATTAGCGAAATTCGATCAGGCGCGAATATCAGAAGGGAATGAGGCTGGAAATGGACGGCCGCCACAACAAGGAAATGCGCGATGGCATCATTACGAAGGCAATGGTCGGAGCGGGCGAGATGCAGGTAGTGAAAGGATGCGCCCTGACGAGCGACGAAATAATGCCGAGCACGACAATAGGAGGCCAGACAGAGGCCCGGGAAACTAGACGTCTGAAGCACGTAGGCATCGGATCTTCGGACGGATTACGGGAGCGGTAGAGATGCCATTAATTAGAACCGTCGTGATTGACGAAACAATCGAGGAAGAAGATCGAGAGGTAAATCGGGTAAGGGCAAGAAAATGTCCGATTATTGCGGTAAAATGTGAAGGCAAGCCAGTCGACATTTTAATTGATTCAGGAAGCGAAGTTTCCGCCATGTCGGAAGGGTTTTATTTGAAATTAAAAAGTGAACTCAAGAATTTGCCTGAGTTTCCCGTTATAAAAACGTACGTGATTGGTGCCGATAGGAAGAAAAGCCATCCCATTACGAAGCAAGTATTAATTACTATTAGCCACGGATCTTTTCAGTTTGATGCTACATGTCTTGTTGTTAAAAATTTAGCATATGAGCTAATTTTAGGTGTTGATTTTTTGCGTGAGCTTAAGGTTTGCATAGATTTTAGAGAGAATGTTCTCAGGTTCGACCCGCCGTATTTAATGCCGTTCACCGGTGAAACTAATGATTTGATCGCTGACGAATTCAGGATCAACAATTTGACTAGGGGCGAGGTACGAGAAAGTATCACCCGATCTATTGATTCCAACCATTATCTGTCCGCGGGCGAGAGAGACCTAATGCGAGATGTGGTGATCGATAACTTTGAAATTTTTCAGCGGCCAATAGAACCAATTAAAGATTTTCTCTTTCGTATTAAATTAACCGACAACTCACCATTTAAATGTAGAAACTATCCTGTTCCGTTTGCTTTAAGGACAGAGGTAAATAAGACAATTTCAGACATGATCGCAGAAGGAGTTATTAAGAGGGCTTCTACATCATTTGTTAATCCCCTGGTAATAGTAAGAAAGAAGGATGGAGGTGTTCGTATTTGTCTTGATGCTAGAAGGCTCAATCAGGTTACTATCCCAGACCTTGATTCGGTCGTGCCAATCGACATCACATTAAGGAAATTTCATGGAGTTACATATTTTTCGGCTATTGATTTTGTTTCCTCTTACTGGCAAATCGCAATTCATCCCGATGACCAGAAATTTATTATCAATATTTTTGTGTAATGTTGTTTGAAGTAATTAAAATTTGTAATTTTTGTGCATGTAAATTCTTTTACGACTCTACCGTTATTTGTTTATTCGTCCACCGTTGTCTTAGTTATTTAGTTAAATTGTTAATTTGAGTTAGGGTTGTATTGCTTATGCGTAGGTTCTATTGTTAGTATTTTTCTCTTAATTAATCAGATATTGTTTCATGTAGTAGGGATCTCATTCATCCCGTTGCTTATCGTGATTGATTGATTATTTTATTAGACTTGTGGAGTGAATTTTGTAGGTTAACCTGTATGAAAGACTTGTGCAGTGTTGGCGTCACCACTTATTGTTAGTTTTTAGATTTGCGTTTTATTGTAATTGGTGCTTCGACTTTACGTGCTCCCGTCGCCATTAAGTGTTTTGGAGCCATGAAACCGTTGTTACTCGCCGATTTCATAGCTAGACGGTGGAGGGGGTAAATGTAATGGGACGGTCGCACATCGTGGATGACGACACGAGCCATAGATTTATTTTATTTAATTAAGAACCGCGCCGCCGTTAGGAGCAGCCGGAAATACCGTTTCCGCTGTACCTGTGAGAGCCGATTAGCGCGCCGGGAGAGGCGGAAAAGGCGCCTCTTTTGTTCAGCACAGACCCGAGCCGGGCGCACCCTTTATGACGTGTGGGGAAATACTCCGCCCACAACCCATTCGCCGAGCAACGGAATTACCCGCGCCTATTTCCGGGAATTTCGGTGACGTAGACAATGCAGGGGAGGTTGCTGGGGGCGAATTTGCCGCTGGCGCCGTAATAGGCGGAAGGGTTACAGGTGGCGCGTCATCCAATAGAAATAGGAATCACGTGGTACGCGAGCCTTCCTGTAGGACCGCGGAGGGACAGCTCGATCACTTGTATCGGAGGTAGCGAGGAGAGATCACTTGCTTCGGAGATAGCTAGGAGGAGACTTGTATCAGAGGCAGCGGGGAGGAGACTTGCATCGGAGGTAGCTAGGAGGAGACTTGTTTCTGAGGCAGTAGCGAGGCCACTTAATCTGTGCCTGACCGCCCGAATGCCACGCCGCCTCGCCACATCGCAGCCCGACTCGTGAGACGACAGCCGGCCGATGGGACGGGACACTACTACTGAGTGCCTGACCGAGAGGGCCATGTGAGTGCGAGCCGGGACGTGACAAACTATATCGCGAAGCGACCCGTCATCGCCCGGGAGCGTTCCCGCCGCCGCCGCCCGCACCAAGCGCCGCCCGCACCAAGCCGCCGGCCGACGCCGCCGCTGGCCTAATCCGGGGCCGCCACCAAGCGCCGCCCGCACCATGCCGCCGGCCGCCGCCCGCCGCTGGCCTAATCCGGAGCAACGCCATGACTGCCAAGGGGCCGCCACAAAGGGACCTGGGGCAAGCTGACCGTCGACGCCCGCCGCCAGACCCGCTGAGCGTTGGAACGCCCGAGCGCTACACCTGTGAGCTGGATCACGACCGCCCTGGAGGGCAAAGACACCGGAGCTGAAATGAACTCTGGCCATACCGGCCGTTAATAAGTTAAGATTAGATTTAAGTTAGTTTTAAGTTTATTCATGTCACTGGGCTTCACCCACACACTATACTAAGTGATTAAAGTAGTTTATGAAAATGTTGGAGTCTTTTTCTCAAGTAGTTAGGCAAGCATGCATGCCTCCCTCTAGGGAGTCTGCCGACGAAGCAGCCGGGCAAAGCTGAATCGCCGAAGGAAGCAGGTAATCGGGGAGGCGGTGGTTACAATACATTTCCAAAAATTTTATAAACCACATATTTAAATATTACTGTAATATCTATGTTGTACATACGAGTTTGAACTAAAGAATTCGCCGAAGACCTAAAGTGTAAGTATTGCTCTTTCGGCATATTGACGTATTTTGCAAATTGCCGCCTGCACGAGCAGTCGAAGAAATAGTATAACTGCTTTGACAACAATGTGTGAGGATCAATATCACTTCATTTAATATAGAATGTGTCATGTTCTGAGAAGACATGAACTCAATGAGTGACATGTTTGCTTCTTTGCTCGTAACACAATTGTATAGCGTATTCATTTCAATTTGGTTTGTAACTTTTGGTGGAACCGTATGGCTTCTGTTCGTAGTAAAGGCCAAACAATACACAGTTAAGCTAGGGAAATTATACGTCTCGTTATTAAGAAATGTGACGAAGAAAAGAATTCGGGCGTTCTTCAACACTCGCTGCATAACATCAATTTTCGGGTAGTTAACTATACTGGAGTATCTGTTCGAACTGTGACATCAATTAAAAAAGAAGGATTTGAAGCCGTCGGGGCAGCGTTGAGTACTCCTGGTAAGAAAAGGCCATATTGTGAAGATAAAAAATATTCCACATTGTTGACATTCATTTATTGCTAATTTGTTTTCCTTATGACGTTTTAATTTTTGTCTATGGATACTTAGCGTAATGTATTTGGGACAGCTAGTAGTTGCAGATTCAGCGGGGGGAGGGCAGCTTCCAAGAACACCGAGCGCATTCCTCAGCCTCGTAATCATGTCAGCTCCCAAATATAAAAATGAGGTGGCTCGTGAATGAACAGATGCAATAGACAAGAGGACGTGGAGCAGGAAGTGTAAAGCGGAGAAGGGCACCGAGTAAGCGAGCCGATCAGTGAACTTCGTTTGAGCATTCTCAACGTTCTGTATATACGAACCACTGTCCCAGTACCATTTCGTACTTTGGAAATCCCGGGCTCCCTCCCCCACCACTTTACCCGAGTCCAGGCTCGTTCGTCTGACGGCCCTGCCCTAGTCCTTTGCGGCAGGTGGCGATAACAGATCGACCACCCGATGCATTCGGAGTAACAACCTGCTCCATGGTTTTCACAATGGACAGACTGAATCAGATCCTCGGGGAAAATTCAAGATTTTCTCCGTGAAATATAAAAAAGTTTCACAATTATTATAAATCTTGGAAACTCAGACATCAAAGTGAAGATTCGATGTATTATATGGTACGATATAAGTAATACTATAGTATACATACTTTGGTTTTTACTTCAAACGCGTGCCTATTATTATTATTATTATTATTATTATTATTATTATTATTATTATTATTATTATTATTATTATTATTATTATTATTATGTACAACGGAGTCCTCATATTTCTTTATTTTCAAACACTATATTTCTCTGCAAAGAAAACAAATGACCTGACGAAAGTCAGAAAACTATTGGGTATTCCAGCCCAGACCAAGAAAAGTTTATTGAAGAAAAAAGCGAAGAAGTGAAGAACATAACAACAAATAGAGATCATAAAAAAATTTTCCAGGTCATCCGAAATATGATCACGGAGTGTAAACCAACAATGGCGAATGTTAAGAACGAGTACGACAAAATAAATACAACAAAAGAAGAGATCACGAAAAGATGGGAAGAATACACGAAAGAGTTATATGAGAAGTACTTACAAATTGAGTAGTATATAAAAATAGATGATTACGAAGAAGAACGAGAGATAGAAGAAATGCATTGGGCGACAAAACAACTGAAAAATGAGAAGTATCCGGCTGTAGATAATATTCCAATCGTCGGAAGTCATCCCTCAGAAAAAGAAAACAAACAAACAAGATTTTAAAGATGTTGATATAAGCAAATACTTTCTTATGCTTTTCAAAAACAATTCACATTAAAGAAGCCTAATTTTCTATCTTCTCTGGAAAGTTGCGTAGATTACATTACGTCGCGTATGCGTTAGCGTAAAGTATATCCTAAGATCTCACTTACAGAAAAAGATTTCCTTGGTTTTTGAACTCGTTTGAATGTTCTATATTACTTATATCATTGTGGCCGATACATAAAGAGTCACATCCGACTGATTTTGCATACTGAAATTTCAGCAGCTAACTTTTTCTAGAAAATCCACTTTTTATAAAACAAAAAATGGAAGGGAAAACACGCTCCAAATGCAAGCTAACATGTAGGAGTTATCCAATTGCATGATTACACTTTATTCATTTATGTAATCTGTACGAAATGACGCGCCAGGAATTATTTATTCCCTTCAAAAATATACAAATATAACATATTTATTTTATATCAAAATAGCTTACCAAGTGAGGTGGGATAAGTAATGATTCATAATATCTTATTTTGATGCTTGTTACGGCGATGGAGTCAGGATGCAGCTTGCCTGCCCGCTATTTTACCACCTTTTTTCATTTGACCGAAAATACGAAAACATTTTTAAAATTAGCTTCGGCTATTTTTCTTGGGAAAAGAGATTCATCAGATGAACTCTATAAAGAAGATAAACGCCGTTTTGAGATCAAAAATCGAGTTGTAGGATAAAAAAGCTCGTGCGTATCCTTCACTTTTTTTTTAAAAAAAACAGTTCCAAATCGGAATCGATATTTTGCGTAATGCCTCAAACAATTTTAAGTTGGTATTCGAAGGAAGACGGGATATGTGAAAAAGATAGTTATGTACTACTATTACAGACTGTTTACCTCGGTCTGTAATAATAGAATTGCAGCTCTAGTTTGATATCTGTGGAAAAATAGATTGAGATGCAAAGTGACGAAAGCCGAAACCGACTGTCTGACTGTCTGGCTTGCGTATCCCGCCTCCTCCGCCGGGGCTGGCCGCATGCTGCCGGGCTTGGCCGTGCCGCCGCACCGACAGAGGGCCCACAACGGGCGGGTGGGTGACGCAAGGGCGCGGAAGGTGGGTGGGGGAGCGAGGTGTTTTCCTAAATTTCACTTTACGACGCTCCTATTCGTCCGATTTGCATGATTGTAACGGCGTTGGATTCAGGAAGCATGTCGTCATCGCACTATGAGCCCACATTTTTTAATTTTGTCTCGGAAGTTTGAGAACTAATTTCAAATGCGCGGTTTTTGCTAGATTTTTGGAAAAAAGGCTTCGTAGCGTAAATTCTATTTAAAAAAGCGTCAAATGCTATTTACAGATCGAAAATTGGACCATTGTTTCAGACGTTATCTGTAAGTAAATTCCCCTGTGATAGAGCTGGGATCTATTAAATTTTCCTACAAGTATTTTTCGGTGTATTTAGCCTTAACAGAAACAATTATATGCCATCAGAAGTCTCATATAACGAGTTTTTAGGGTCTAAACCTGCGAAAAACACAATTTCCTAAACTCTGTTTAATTTTATCTCTAAGATATTTTAAATTTAATATCTTTTTCTCTCTCCCTTAAACTTGTAAATACACCTCCGTTAAGACGAATTCTTGAGGGTATTATACCTTTTTAAGGACTTCATTATTTCAAGGAATTCATTGTTTTTCCGCCTTGGAAGAAAGGAAAAAAGAAAAACAAATACATACCATCGTAAGTATCATAAAACGCGTTTTCAGACTATAAAACTAAGAAAAACAACATTTCCGAAAGTTCGTAATAGTAATATTGTATACTTCTTGACGGTCAAACCGGTTTTCATAAAGGAAAAACAGAGACAGTGTGTGCTCTCTAAAGCAAATAATAGAAAAGAGAGAATACAGTCTTCCAACATATTTAATGTATATAGATTACAGCAAGCAATGAAATGAACCAAGGACAATGAACCAAGGACCAAGCTCCGGGGATATAAAGGGCAGGAGAGGAATTTCCCAGCACATTATTGAATTTATTAGGAACCTATATAATGGGAAACCAAATTAACATGAAAAATAACGGAGAGATCCTACACGAGACGATTAAGAAAGGTGTTAGACAAGTGTGTACTTTGTCACACATCATATTTAATCTCTAATTGTTTTGTTCTTTACTTCCAATGCGGACTAACAATGAATTCCTATCGATAAGTCCTTAGAAGGCAAAATTAATACCAGAGTCAAGTATTCAGCTTTATGAAGGTGTATTTTCACGCTTAAATGATACTGAACATCTAAGCGTTGTGAAAATATTGGGCTCAAAGTTCGGAAATGTTTTTTTGCAGTTTTACAGTCTGAAAACGCGTTTTATGATACATCCGATGGCATAATTTTTTTTGTTTATTTCCTTACTTCCAACGCGGACTAACAATGGATACCTATCGTTAGGTCCTTAGAAAGGCAATATTAATACCAGAGTCTTGAATTCGGCTCTAGGAAGGTGTATTTTCAAGTTTAAACGATAGTTAACTTGCCACAAGCCACAGAGTTTCGTCCAAACTTTCGGAAATGGTGTTTTTCGCTATTTTATAGTCTGAAAATCGGTTTTATGATAATTCTGATGGCATGAATTTGTTTTTCTTTTTTTCCTTTCTTCCAACGCCTTATGCCTTGCGATATGTCCTTAAAGGTATAACCACCAGAGTCAAGAATTCGTCTTTACGAAGGTGTTTTTTCGTACACTTTTACGTTTACGTTTACGTCTTTACGTACACGTTTAAAGGATAGAGAAAAAAATAAACCAAAGATCGAGAAATGGTGTTTTTAGCAGTTTTAGGGTCTATAAACGCGTTAAGTGATACTGCCGATGGCATATAATTGTTTTTGTTAAATGTCTTACTTTCTACGATATTTTTCTGTGTTGTTTTTAAAAAGTTAAAATACACACCAGAGTCAAGTAAGAATAAGTATGAAGTAAGACGTCTCTGAGTAAGAATATCTTGTCGTGTAGACAATAGACCATGACCAAATTCTAATTGTTCAAATCAGTAGTTAAACACAATTAAGAATACGGTCTAGGTAAAAATTATTTCACGTGTAAACGATTCAGAATTCTAATTCTTATGATAATGTCGATAGCATATATCAATTTCTGTGGAGTGGAAAAAACTTTGATCTGAAACAGTATACTCACAACATTTATGAAGTCGTCAATATGATTGAACTTATGAGAACGAAAGTGAATACTTATAGTTAAAACTTATTATATGCAGTATATTATACCTTTCGTAAAGAAACTATTTATTATTAATGATCGATATCGAAATGGGAATCGATGTCGAAAGGAGAATCGCTATTAAAAGGAAAATAAATATCCAATTGGGAAATCAATATCAATATGGGAAATTAATACAAAAAAAGGGAAATCGGTATCGATATGGGAAATCGATATGAAATGGGAAATTAATTTCGAAATGGGAAATTTCTATCAAAGTGAAATATCAATATCGAAATGGGTTAACGATATCGATAAAGGAAATCGATATCGAATATCTATATCGAAATGAGAAATCGATATCAAAATGGGTAAACGATATCGAAAGGAGAATCGATATTAAAATGAAAATAAATATAGAAATAGGAATTCGATATCGAATGGGAAATTGATATCGAAATGGGAAATAGATGTCAAAAACGGAAACCCATATCAAAGTAAGATAGATATCGAAATGAGAAAACGATATCGAAATCGTGCTTGTGGGGCCTGTCACTTCTTAGGCTGGAAAATTCCTTATTTCAGCGACTTGGTAGGGGAGCAGATGATTTATAGTAGGTTCGCCATTACGTCCCATCATTGTAGAACGCTCTATAGCGACTTTTGCAAACTAATAAAAAAATAGAAAGTCAGCCTTCCAAAAGTGCTGCCATAGCTCTGAGCGAATACTCGAAACTGACCCCCAACAGCTCCGAATTTTAAATTCGTTATGCAGGTTGTTGTTTTGAAGATTCCAGATTTTGAAGGAAAATGCCGAATTTTCGTCGTTCGCTTCACAATTGCCATATTAATGGAATGGTAGACACGGAAAATACAAGACTAACGAAGTGATATTAATATTTTGCAAGTTTGTCAAGAATGGTTTCATATTGTTACGATTTATATATTACAAATTTTATTATAGATTTATGAAATGGCTGATGGGAATTAGGACCAAACAATGCCGCCTTGTCCACGGAGGACATGAACAGGAGGAGGTACGTGTGCATAGAGCACATCTTGTGAGAAATGTTGACTGGAAAAAATTGCTGTGTGGAATGCAGTCCGCAGAAAAAAAATCCTAACAATGCCGTGAGGAGCCTAATGGATTGCCCAAAGCATTTAGGGAAAGCTTGCCAGTAAGTGTAAGTCACATGCTTTGAACATTTAATATATGTAGTAATAAAAAAGTGATTCGTTTTAAGGAGTTATTTGATCTAAAATTAACTGTCGAAGTTGCGACACAGAAAACAAACTAGCATCGCCGTTGTAATCTAGAGAAGCAAGGATCAGCTCCGAGACGGCGCCACTGAACACCTCTGTTCCCGTTTTCATTGATCTAGCGGCATACATTGGCATTTTCCGCAGAGGTGTGCATCATGGGACATTTGGACTAAACTAAAACTCCTTCCTTTCCCCTTATGAAATGTGACCGGAGAGGAGGGGAGTGGAAAGGATGTGATGCGGGTAGCGTAATGGATTTTCTTGGGAGGAGTGTGATGTGGGTGGGTGTTGGTGTTGGGTGGGAATTTGAAAAGATGAATTTGGTTTTATTTTGTTGTTCTTTATTTTCTGTATTTATTTTTAAAAGAAATATAGGATGGGAACTTTATTTTACTTTTTTACTTTATTTATATTTTGTTTTTATTTGAAGTAGTCGTAAGTATGAAGTCGGATGTTAATGTCTTTGTCAGTTTAGTTGTAGTCAATATTGATTTATTGTTTCGGGGTAGGAATGTTAGTGGGGGAGTGAAATTAGTAGGTCCGAGGAGGGCGTAGTTGAAGGATATCAAGATGGTGGTGTCTTTTTCTATTTTGGGGTGGGGTGTTGAGAATATGTGTGTGAGGAGTGAGGAAAGGAATGAATTTGGGATTGTCAAGGGCTTTAGTAATTCGTTTTTGTGCGTTGTCTTAAATGTCTAAGTGTATGGATTTCAGTCCGCATTGCGTCTTCATGGTGTCGTAACTCGTCATTGGCGGTGGTCGGAAAGCTAGTCGGGTAAAACGGTTTTCAAGTTTTTTAAGTTTGTCGTAGTTGGCAGTCGCGGTTGTGGCCCATGTCTCGCAACCGTAAAGTATAGTCGATTTCACGTATGTATTGAAGATGTTTGCCTTTGTCTTGGGGTCAATTTTCGTGTTTGAAATAATGGGTGTGAGTGAACTGATGGTGTGATGAGGTTTTTTAATGATGTTTTGAACGTGGTCGGTCCAGTAAAGTCGGCGGTCAAAAGTCGGTCCTAGGTATTTTACAGTCGTGGCCCATGGGATGGGAATACTAATAATGTGAATAGGAGGATGAAGTGCGGATTACGTGATGTACAGAAAATTATGGTATCGATAATCGATCGGCAAAGGTATCGATATGGTTTGTGGGTCGAAGGTTCTGTGTCCATGGGGGTGATATTGTTAGTCTTTTTCTTTGTCTCGTCTATTAGTCTCTAAAGTTTCTGGGGATGTTTAGTCGTAGCGTATTTAAGTTTTTCGTCGAATATTTGTTGTTCGTATTTTTCACGTTCGTGTCGTATTAGTCTTCGTAAATGTGTGAAATGTGTTCTGTCCTGTTGCGTCGCGTCCTGTAACATTTTTTTAGTAAACGTCTTTTATGTCGTATTAGGGATAGAATATGTGATGGGAGTTGAATTTTGGGTACAGGAGTTGATGTGGTGGACTTATAGAGAGACAGGTTGACGTGGAGGTTGAAGTGGGTTATGGCACTATATATTTCGACGTTAAGACGGTTAAGACGACGGGTGGGGATTTGATTTTTTTGGAAATGAGGTGTCGGAAGTGCTTCGTGTTAACTGAGATTTCGCGGGAAATTGGAATTGGGTCATAGGAAAGGGAATTATGTTAAAAATAACTGGGAGGTGATCGGATTCTAATTCATAATGGGAGTAAGGGGCTGTAAGGGAAATGGAGTTTGTATGGATAAGGATATCAAGGAAGTCACGGGGTATGTCATTGACAAGGTGAGTGGGTTCAGATGGAACGGCTAAAGTTATGTCGATGTGGTCACGTATGTAGGCTTGCAGTTCACGTCCGGCTGTATTCGTCCGTCTGCATCCCCAGGCGGTGTTCTTTGAATTTAAGTCACTAGGTAAAATAGTCTTGTTTGTAGTGGCAGTAGAAATTGGTATGGTAGAGTTGTTGGCAGTTGGAACATTACGGAACACGGTCGGAGGGATGTAGTCTTCGATCCTGATGGTGTGGTGAAGTAGTCTAGTCAATGATTATTTAATGTCGTCGACGTCGCGTCTTGTTGACATAAATAGTGTACAGTCCATGTCTTTGTAATGTTTGGTCATTTTGTCGCTTTTTGATGCGTGATGGATGGTGATGTTTAGTGAAGGTGTTTGGTGTTAGTTTTGCCTAAAATGACATTGCTGCTAGAAGTACATGGTCTACCAACAACTACCTATACGATAGTGACCACTATCCCATTAACATGACCTTTCCAGACATAGATCTATTCTCCAATCTGAGATGTGGGCCTAAATGGATCATAGGACAAGCTAAATGGGAACAATTCCAACAGTTTATCAAGTCCAATATTGCAACTCTTAAGCAACCAATCAATCTAGATTCTGAAGGGTTAAACAGTTTAGTGCATGACTATTTCTCTAATTCTAGAAGCAGCACGAACGTCGATTCCCCGTACCTCGGGAATAATTAAAAAACGCCAAGTTCCATGGTGGAACGAACAATGTACTACAGAAATTAAAAATAAAAAAGAGCATATAGAAAATTTAAGAAAAACAAAACCATGGTAAATGGTATTGCTTACAGGAATACAAGAGCCTTTGCAAGAAACTCTCAAATCCGCAATGATCAATTCATGGCAAAAGTTCATCTCTTCCATTACACACCAATCTCCTATATCATAGGTATGGCATAAAATAAAAGCCATTAGTGGAAGAAATACTCCCAGTATTCCTAAATATCTTATTGATTAGACTGGCTTAAAACATGTTGGAACTCAAGCCGTATGTAGCCTTTTAGCGAACATGTTTGCTCAAAATTCAGATAGCAATAATTTTGACCCAAACTTTCTATCTACAGATCCCTCAAGCAGAAACTTAAGCCAAAAAACATTTTGCTACTAACTAGGGACAATAACGATAACTACAACAAACCTTTCCTTATGGTAGAACTTCTTTATGTACTAGATCAAAGCAAAAATTCTGCACCTGGGCCCGATAAGGTCCCAAACAGTTTTTTGAAGAACCTTCCTGAAGTTGGACTTAAGTACTTACTTTGCCTTTGTAATTATATTTGGACTGAACGACACTTTCCAGACCAATGGACAGAAGCCAATTTTATCCCCATACCTAAACCTAATAAAGATCACACTCTACCAACGAATTACCGTCCAATCTCCCTAACAAAGAACATCTGCAACATATTAGAGAAGATGGTTTGTCGCTGCCTCAAATGGATACTGGAAAACCGTAACTTAATCTCACCATACCAAAGAGCCTTCAGATCCTTTAGATCAACAAATGACCTCCTAATAAATATCGATACTATAATATGTGATGCCCTAGCTATGAATCAACATGTAATGGTAGTTCAATGGATATTGAAAAAGCATATATATAATATAATAAAAGTCTATAAAGATATATACCCTTGCTAAATCACATATAATAGGAAGTATGTTAGCATTCACTATTAATTTTCTAAAAAACATATCCCTCAAAGTAAAATTTCTAGACAGTTCGTCCCGTCTTACAGAGATGTTGAATGGTTTACCACAAGGATCTGTCCTTAGTATTCTATTATTCCTTCTAGTTATTAATGACGCAAGCAGTACAATAGAAGATACTGTGAAAATATCCCTTTTTGTAGATGATATTACCTTGATATTCAGTGGTAAAAATCTTAAGGTTACTGAATGTATTATGCAATAATCGGTAGATAGATTCACTAAGTTGTCAACTAATGCAGGAATTACAATATCGAAGACTAAATCAGAGTTTATAGTGTTCACAAGATGAAAAAATGACGACAATGAAGAAGTACATCCTAAACTGGGTGATCTCCAACTTAAAAGGACTTGTGTATGCAAAATTCTGGACGTACTATTTGATTCCAAACAATCATGGAAGCAGCATAAAACTGCTATTAAGGTTGAATGTAAAAAACGATTTAATATTATCAAAACGTTATCACCCCTAGTCTTCCTACTTCTTTCTGCAATCGGAAGTATCATAAAACGTATTTTTCAGATTGCAAAACTGCAAAAAACACCATTTCCGACAGTTCTGACCTAATTGTTTCTCAACAAAAGCCAAAATCACTATCGTTCACTATCGTTTTAACATGGAAATTCACCTTCGTAGAGCCAAATTCTTGATTCTGGCATTAGTATTGTCTTTCTAAGAACCTATCGATTAGAATTTATTGTTAGTCGACATTGGAAATAATGAACTTTTTAAAATCTATTATTATCCTTCGGAACGATCGCGGTTAGATGTATTTGAAAATACTTGTTTAGTCATAATATATAGCCGGCCACTTTACAGAAACGACTAACGCAAAATCAAAGCAAAAGTGACATTGGATAGTTGGACATATGATTGTGGGGGTGTGCAATTTTGTGCTCTAGCCCCTTAATAACAGACCGATAGACGGACATTAAGGCAGACGGACAGCAGACGGAAGGACAGAAGAACGGACGAGCGGAAGGATAGATGAATGGGTAGACAGACGAAGTAAAAAAATAATCTTTTTCCGATTCACCGGACTTAAAAGGATAGGAATGATTTGTTCGTATTAATTTTTCACTATTCTTTGATTTAGCCTACCTATTCTGACTCTCAAACTATTCTAGTTAACTGCAATCTTTCTGCTAGCCAGAGTACTTTTGTTTAAAATTTTCTCAATTTTCTCTGTTTTAATTATTGAACCAAAATATTTAAAAAGAGTAAAGCAATAAATAGCCGGCCATCTACGGCTACAATTAACGCAATATCAAAGAACATGTGGTACTGAATCAGCTACACCGTTAAATAACTCTTATACAAAATGTTCAAGAGCTTTAAAAATTGATAGTCTTTCACTAACTAACAAGATTTGCTTTCGCAACAGCAAATACAAATACTATTAAAATTTGCTTTATATCAATGAAGATTTTTCTTATGCTTATGATAAAAACATTCATTTCACAGTTTGTCGAGGTCTACTTGGTGTATATTTGATTAAAACTCGAAATCAATTTTCGCATAGGTACATATCTTTCTAGAAGTGTAGTAGTACATTTCTAGTAGTGTAATTTTATTGGTTTTTGAAATCTGGAAAGTATTTTTGAATAATTACATATGTTTCCCAATGCTACGTATAGTGCTTCGTATAAAGGAAAGTAAAAAAAGATACAGAATATAAGACATAATATAATACAGATTGGTTAACCGTATTGATTTTTCTCTATTCTTTAGTTGAATTAATGCCTTATTTTACGTGGCGAGACTACTTTACTATTACTTACGTGGCTACTACTTTAGCCGGGCCTACCTATTTTTACTTGCGAAATACTCTTGTCAATTACCATCTTTCCGCTAGCCAGCGTAAATTTATTTGAAATATTCTCAATTTCCGTAATATAATAACGGAAATATTAAAAAAACGTAAATTCCTTTCTTTAATAACAATTCCTATTAAAAAACCGCAACTTGTTAAATAAAATGGCATCTAAGTACTACCGTTTATTGGAGCTTTTATTGCAGAACATTTTTTTAGTTTTTAAAAACTTCATTTAGTAATTTCATGCACTTGCAATTATGAATGATACAGATTTAACGAATTGCTGGAAGTATGTATACAAGTGACGCTAGAAGTACTTCTATATAATTACACTAGAGAAATTTTTGAAAAAGCAAAATCAGATAGATAGTGTCATACGTTTTCGTTCCTGTACGAATTGTAAACTTTTTTTAAACAGGCATAAGGCCATAGGCGACGAAACTGTAAATGAGAATAACACGCCTGAAGCGAGCGCCGAGCTCGCATATTCACCTAAAACATGTATACAAATGTCTTCTGCCTTCTATACAAATGTGTTACCAATAAAGGATATGACATGCCCGCACTCTAGCAGTGGTGGGCTGAAGCTTTAGCTCACACCAGGACAATACAAAATAGCAACAATAATCCCAGATGTCCTGAAAGTGAATAAATAATTAATGGCTCGTTCGCCGCATACAAAATTCAACAATTGTACAGAATTACAAATAGAGTAAAAAATTGCTCAGTACAAAAATAAAAAGCTTCTGATTTTCGGATTAGCTCACACCAGTACAATATTCAATTTTATACAGAATATTACAGCGTGGAGGGCACAGAAATACAACGTTGACAAAGCTGCCAGTTAGCAAACTTTCAGAAAATAATAAAAATAAGTAAATGCTGTGTATCAAATTCAGATACAAAATTAGAGTGAAGTACAACAAATCAAGACAGAGCCCTTTGAAATAGGGAATGTCACACAAATCTAGCACAAATATAAAATGTTTGAACTATTAACATAAGCGACACGCAGAAGCAAATCCAAGGTAGAAGTTTACAAAACATTTTTTGGTACAATATAATGGTCTTCTATGTACAATTAAAAAAACATTTTAATAGATTAGCCTAATTGTAATATTTAACGTGGCAGTGAGCCACTGTGAGAACAAAAGAATTGGTTCTATTACGAGAAATAATACATAGATATAACGTAGTTGAAGACTGTGGGCCTGTCCATGCTAGCGGAGCGTGAAGCGAACTTTTCTCTTGTTTATATAGTCTAATTTCTACAGCAGATTCATTTTACATGTAATGCCCTCTGTTGAAGCTGCTTGAATTACATAGTGACAAATAAATACTAGAAACTATCGATTGTGAGAACAACAGCCCTGCTATATGGGCGCCAATGGACATACCAGACCTATACTGAAACATTTGGGAGAAAAATAATCAGTTTTAATACAAGACAGCCAGAGAGACAATGGGTCATATAAATAAAAATGAGCACTTGCTCCGGAGCAAAGTGAGTCTACTCCGCGGCACTGAGCAGAAGCTCCATTTCGTATGAATAAAAACTTCGTGTCTCCGAAGAACTTACTCATGTCTTGCGAGCATTTGCTCGTCGTGAACAAGTGATAGTGCAGGCTAAGAGTTTTAAAAATTGGGTTCTTGAGCAACAAAGAGGTTACATACGGTACGCGCGTCGCGCACATTTGTGCGGAATAAAGAGCAATAGTTTGTTGTCTCATTCTTTAAATTAGAATATGAATAGCAGTAACCAAAAGGCGCTAGTGGCCCAGCTAATTTTTACCGAAATGCTAAGTGAATATAAAATTATTTTTGAAAAGAGCCAGCTTTCGGAAGTACGCTGTGGCCGAACGAAACATTACAAAGTTTCAAAAAACAGTACCCCGAAAAATTCCAAGTAGAAAAGAGCGATGACCAATTAACATAGAAGATATGCAATATGAAAACGCTCCTGAAAGCAAACGCCGATAAAAATCGTACAAACCATACATTGTACTTTTCGATTCGGCAAAGATTCTAAAACTCTACATCACGAGAATTTCGCCTAATCTTGCATTTTTTTAGTCCGCTGTATATGTATATCAACACACGGTAAAAATCGGCCAATTTAACCTTACTTTTCAAACGTGAGTCTGCTACTAAAGTCCCTCCGAAATTTTGGAGCAAGTGCTCACTCTAGAGAGCAAACGCTTAACTTTATTCATACCAATTCTGAGCATTTGTTCGCCAGTAGAGAACACGCTCAGAGCCGAAGCAAGTACTCAGAGACTGAGCAATTGCCTACCCACTTTGTCCATACGAAACTGATTAAGATCTCGGAAACTCGGAGCAAAGAGTACATGCTTACTTTTATTCATACCACCCAATGTTGCGAATAAAATCTGGGATATACCATAATTTAGGAATGATTATTGACTGTTTCTAACAAGTCAGAAATCACACAGAGCTTGTAGTTTAATTACAAAAAATAATTTAAAAGATGGTAAATTTACTTTTAATAATCACCACTAATATTCAAAAAAAATATTAATAATAATTTATAAACTAAACAGATAGCATAGTTTAACTCAGGGATGAATAATGAATAAGTTCCAACCAGGTTGAAGGATGAAAAGTTCACAATTTAACAGACAAATTATTTTATGAGGTTGAGGAACTCTATTCAATTTTAATGAATACAGATGAACCAAAAAAAATGTATGGCGACTCTGTGCAATTTAGAATGTGTGTTTGAATATTGCCAGAAGGCAAGAATCATGTAAACCCAACATTGAGATTTTTTACCTCAAATTTTAGACAAAAAATATATATTATATTGAGGTACCACATATTTCAGCTTAGAAACAACCTTTTTTAACTTAATAATCTGTATAATACAAATAAAAGACATCTGAGTGGTACAATAATTTTTCAGATGGAAATAAATATTATAAACCAAAATCAGAATTTTTCAGGATGAAATATGACATCAGTTTCTCATATGTGTACGATAGCAACGAATAATAATTATTTATGTGTTCTATGCTGGATGCTAGAAGAGAAGGTATTCTCGAGATTACGGCCCGGCCTGGTGTCATAATCGTTACGTTAGGTGTGGTGGGATGAGATGAGGTTGGGTTAGGTTTGTCATATTACAATATAAAAATGTCATATTTACGATACAGAATCATCCCTTTTCTGTGTAAATTAAAAAAGCCTCGATATTCCTTCTATCAAATTATATTTATTTCAATTTCTGTTTCAAATGGTTCAAAATTCCTGAAATATGTGGTGAGGCCATTCATTATATTATTTATGTGCATATAAAGGTATAGACTTTTTTTTAACCTTGTTCATGCTCTTTTGAGCCTCTGATAATATTCCCATGACTATTCTATATTGTACAGTGTTGCCACAAATAATGTGTCTGCAAAAACGTATTTTTTGTAAGTTTTTAGGCACAATTTTTGAATAATATTTTTTAACTCATGATTAAATTTTTCGGCTCAAAATAAGGGCCTTACGTCTTTTTATTCACATGGTTTTGTTCAGTAATTGATTGAGTGTTTACATATACTGTTTATTTACTTTTACCTACTGTTTATTTAACTACTGTTTGTATTTTATTTTGAATATTAGGAATATTTATTTTAAATCCAATTGCCAAATGGTAATTTATTTTTGTAATCAAATTACAAGCTTTGTGTGTTTTCTACCTAAATATAAGTGCTCAGTAATCATATCTAATTTGTTATATAGCTCACATTTTGTTTACAACATTGTCTATCTAAATATCAACATTGAATGTTTTCATGTCTACTGCTATAGATCTGTACTTCAGCTAACCACTGGTAGAGTGCGGGCATGTCACATCCTTTATGGATAACTAATCTGTTTTCCACTGTTAATTTGTAAACCACCAATCCTTCACGGATTGCGTTGATAGTAAAACATTTCGGCCGCAAGAACTATCTCGGCAGAAAGACATGTGTAGACATGTGTATAGATGTTTTGGGTGAATATGCGAGCTCCGTGCTCGCTTCAGGCGTGTTATTCCCATTTACAGACAGGTCGCCAAAGGCCTTATACCTGTTTAAAAAAAGTTTACAATTCGTACAGAAACGTAAACGTAAGACACTATCTCTCTTATTTTGCTTTTTCAAAATATACTCTAAAGTAATTATATAGAAGTATCTCTAGCGCCGCTTATATACATATTTTCAGGAATACGTTAAATCTATATCATTTATGAGTTGAAGTGTTTCAAATGACTAAATGAAGTTTTTAAGAAACTCAAAAATGTTACGAGTATTTCGCAAGTGAGAATAGGTATACCAGATCAAAGAATAGAGAAATATCAATACGGGAAACCAATCTGCATTATATTATGGCTTGTATTATGGATCTCTTTTTACTTTCCTCTATACGGAGCACTATACGTAGTATAGGGAAACATGTGTACCTATGCAAAAAATTGATTTCCAGATTTCTAAAACAAATAAAAATACACAACATAGACCTCTGTAAAAAGTGAAATGATTTTTTTTACCACACGCATAAGAAACTATCTTCACCGGTATGAAGCAACTTCTAATAGTACTTGGGGTTGTTGCTGCAAAAGCAACATGTTATGTTAGGTAATGTTTTTGTAGGTAATTGGACGGTAATTCGTTGGTAGAGTGTGATCTTTATTAGGTTTAGGTATGGGGATAAAATTGGCTTCTGTCCTTTGGTCTGGAAAGTGTCGTTCAGTCCAAATATAATTATAAAGTCAAAGTAAGTACTAAAGTCCAACTTCAGGAAGGTTCCTCAAAATACTGTTTGGGACCTTATCGGGCCCAGGTGCAGAATTTTTGCTTTGATCTAGTACATAAAGAAGTTCTTCCATAAGGAAAGGTTTGTTGTAGTTATCGTTATTGTCCCTAGTTGCAAAATGTTTTTTGGCTTAAGTTTCTGCTTGAGGGATCTGTAGATAGAAAGTTTGGGTCAAAATTATTGCTATCTGAATTTTGAGAAAACATGTTCGCTAAGAGGCTACATACGGCTTGAGTTCCAATATGTTTTAAGCCAGTACAATCAATAAGATATTTAGGATTACTGGGAGTATTTCTTCCACTAATGGCTTTTATTTTATGCCATACCTCTGATATAGGAGACTGGTGTGTAATGGAAGAGATGCACTTTTGACATGAATTGATCATTGCGAATTTGAGAGTTTCTTGCAAAGGCTCTTGCATTCCGTAAAGCAATACCATTTACCATGGTTTTGTTTATCTTAAATTTTCTAAATGCTCGTTTTTTATTTTTTGTTGGAACTGTTGGAATTGTTCCCATTTAGCCTATTCTAGGATCCATTTAGGCCCACATCTCAGATTGGAGAATAGATCTAAGTCTGGAAGGGTCATGTTAATGGGATAGTGGTCACTATCTTATAGGTAGTTGTTGGTAGACCATGTAATTCTTGCTGCAATATCATTTGAAGCAAAACTAAGATCAATGTTGCTTTCATTTTCATTACCACAGTTAAAGTGGGTGGCCAGACCTGTATTTAATATGATTGCCTAGCCAATCTTTAATGATTTTACCTCTTTTGTCTGTAATATTAGACCCCCATAATTTGTTGCGACTATTGAAGTCTCCTACAATTATAGAGGGTTTGGGCAACTGAAGGATAATGTTATCAAGTTGATGGAGATCAAAGTCCTGCCTATTGGGGATATAAATATTACAGACATTGATATGGGAAATGATTTTAACCTTTACAGCTACGGCTTCAAGAGAAGTTTGAAGAGGAATATAGTGTACATAAATATCATTTTTAACAAGGATAGCTACACGACCAGAAGCAATTTGAGCATTTGAACTATTACAAAAATATGTAGTATATCCGGTTAGTTTACCCGAATGATTGTCTTGAAAGTTTGTTTCTAGATGGTATGTGGTACTGAATCAGCTATACCGTAAAAAAACTTTTTAACGAAGTGTTCAAGAGCTTTAAAAATTGAAACTGTTTCACTAACTAACAAGATTTGCTTTGGCAACTGCAAATACAAATAGTATTAGGAATTAGCTTTATAGCAATGAATGTTGTTTCTTATCCTTATGATAAAAACATTCATTTCACAGTTTGTAAAGGTCTACTTGGTGTATTCATGTTATAATCTGGAAATCAATATTCGCATTTTTCGCAATTTTGGCATTTTCGCATACATATCTTTCCTTGTACTACGTATAGTACTCCGTATACAGGAAATTAAAAAGAAACATAATATATGAATTAATTGTGATACGGATTGAAACGAACTTTCCCGAAATAATTTGTCTCTATTCTTTGTTCAGACTAGCGAAATACTCTTGCCGACAGCTATCATTCTGCTAGCCAGCGTACATTTCTTTGCAATATTCTCAATTTTCGGTGTCCTAATTATTAATATGGATATATTAAAAAAGAGTAAATTTCCATCATTAAAGACACTTCCTAATGAAAAATTCGCAACCGGTTGGATTATTAATCACTTAATAGGAAAAATCCTAATTAATCTTACTTATCTTAATCTACCCCAAATCATCTCACTTTACCACACCTCACCTCACCTAAACTAACATTATCTATCCTAACCTAACCTAATGTAAACAAATCTACATTAACCTAACATAAACTAACGTAACCTAAAATAACTCAACCCAACTCTACCAATTTCAACACAACATAACCCTACCTAACCTAATGTAACCTTAACTATTCTAACCTAATATAATCTCTCCTATCCTAATCTAATCTAATCTAATCTAACTTCACCTCCCTTACCTCACACTCCTTACCTCATTTAATCCCACCCCACCTCATTTTATCTCACCTCACCTCAAATTATCTCACCACACCCCGCAACTAACGTTGCCTTTCACGTCATTTCTTCTGT
This sequence comes from Gryllus longicercus, assembly GCA_038098605.1. Classification (NCBI taxonomy): domain Eukaryota; kingdom Metazoa; phylum Arthropoda; class Insecta; order Orthoptera; family Gryllidae; genus Gryllus; species Gryllus longicercus. The sequence continues at coordinate 1,920,740 of JAZDUA010000238.1, forward strand.
GCGTTTCACACACAACATATCTAAATAGATATGGTCTTCAAAAAAGAGAAGTAACGGAGTCGTAACAAACTGCACTTTGACTTGACTAACATGAAGGTTTTGTTTAAAAAACGTATATATAAATCTATTATTTTTTATTCCAGTGTCACAATGTTTGTTCGGGATGACCTCCGAAAATATTATGTTTTTTTAATGATTTTAGTGTTTTTTTTTAATTTTGTGCTTTGTCCAACTTCAGAGATACGATAATTTATTTTTCGAATTTGAGATTACAATTTTATTTTTGCGAATCATTTGTTTTTATTTTACAAAGAGACATCAGATTCTAACACATGACGGTATAAGGTAGTCAGTTGACTGAATTGAGTGAGGATCCAACAGATAGCGCTATGTCAAAAGTACTATTACTTTAATTAATAACCTACAATTCTTTAATAACTGACCACGTGTTGCTTAGTCCAAGTATTAGAAAAAATTTTGAAATTCAATGAAATTATTCTTACTGTTTGTTAAACATTTATTTATTGTTTAGAACTTTCTTATTAAAATAAATATATGTAAGTGTAATATTCTTATACATATCACATATTTATTTTATTATACTGTACTAGCTGTTCCAGCACACGTTGCTTTGACATATAAATTAATTCTAGAAAAATTTTTTGATTACACTTCATCTAATACCTGTTCTTTATAAAAGTTACAAATTTATTTTAAATTAGTTATCCGTATTTATATTACTAATTATGGCAATTGAAAAATAATTGAAAATCAAGCTTTCAGTGCAAAAAAAATATTATAATTTATATTCAAAAACAGGCAATGCAAGATAAAACTTAGTGTATAATATTAAACGATCGCTTGCAATTGTATTTTAAAGTGAATGTTTTTTGTCATTGACAATTATATACCGATTTTATTTTAATTATATTGTATTATTTTAATTATCATTTTCGGTGATATGCCTAAAAAAGTCTAACCACAATAATGCCAATAGCCGTGAGGTACGACGTAAACGTACTGAGGGAGCCTTCATGACAACAAATCTAATTAACAACAAATCAAATTAAAAAAACACTTCGCCCCCCCCTTCCCCTTGTGCGGCGATGCGTCACCCTCCCGATTGTTGTGGGTCCGCTGTCGGCGCAACCGCACGGCCAGGCCAGGCGGCGTCCGGCCAGCCCCGGCGGAGCAGGCGGGACTTGCGGCATACGCACCTGACAGTCGGTTTATGCTTTCGTCACTTTGCATCTTAATCTATTTTTCCACAGATACCAAACTAGAGATGCTATACTACTATTGCAGACCGAGGTGATACAAGAGAGAACACAAAGCTTTTGTGACTGACCAAAGAAATTCTAAAAGTTCATCTTACGCAAGGCGGCAATTTGACAATAATCTCTCTCGAAAAGTGAGGGAAATTAAATTACATTGCACAAATAAATATATTTCCAAAACTTTAATAAACCACATATTTAAATATTACTGTCATTTGTCGCACATACTAGGTTGAACTAAAAAAATCGCCGTAGACCTACAGTGTATGTATTCGGCATATTGAAGTGTTTTGCAATTTACCGCCTACGCGAGCAGTCGCGGAAATAGTATATCTGCTTTGACAACATTGTATGAGGTTCAATACCACCTCATCTGATATAGGATGTTTCTTGTTCTGAGAAGACATGAAATCGATGAGTAACATGTTGCTTCTTGTTCGTAGTACAAGTGTATAGCGAATTCATTTTAATTTGGTTTCTGACTTTTGGTGCGACGGTATAGCTTCTGTTTGTAGTAAAGGCCAAACAATACACAATTAATCCCGGGAAATTAAACGTCTCGTTTTAAGAAATGTGACGAAGAAAATAATACGGGCGTTCTTCATCACACGCTGCATAACAGCAATTTTCGGGTAGTAAACTATACTGAAGTATCGGTTCGAACTGTGATATCAATTAAGAAAGAAAGATTTGATGCCGGCGGAACAGCATTGAATACTCCCGTAAGAAAAGGTCATATTGTGTAGACAAAAACATTCCACGTTAATGGTATTCACCTATTGCTTATTTGTTTTCCTTATTTTCCAATTATGTTTTCATTTTTTCTATGGATACTTAGCGTAATATATTTGGGACAGTTTGTAGTTGCAGATTAGGCGAGGATCAGGGAGGGCAGCTTCCAAGAACACCCAGCGCATTCCTCAGCCTCGCAAACAAGTCAGCTCCCAACTATAGGTGGCTCCTGAATGAACAGACGCAGTAGTCACGTGGACATGGAGCAGGAAGTGTAAAGCGGAGAAGGGGACCGGGTAAGCGAGCCGATCAGTGAACTTGGTGTGAGCATTCTCCACGTTGTCTATTTGCGAAACTCTGCCCCTGTGCCATAATGGACTTGGAAATCACAGGGCCACTCCCCCACGGCCACTTTATTCGAGTCCAGACTCGTTCGTGCCCTAGTCCCTGCTCTAGTCCTTTGCGGCTAGTGGCGCTGAAAGAACGACACCCTGATACATAGTTTTCACAATGGACAGACTGAATCAGACCCGCAGAGAAAATTCAATTCAAGATTTTCTCGAGTTCAGCGCTAACAGCGGTGGCGAGAGGTTGTGACCGCAGCGCTACCTTGTTAGTTCAGTCGGCGTCAAGCTGAGCACTCAGTGAGTTGCGAGGGCTCGTGAAGTGACCAGTGTTTTCGCAAGTTATTCCATATCTTTAACCAATAGTGAAAATAGATAAAAGCGAATTAGCGTGTTCTGACCTCGGACAGAGCATCAAAGAAGCGATGCAGGCCGTGAACAACACTACGCCCGACGCCATGGAACATTCGTTGGAGTACCAACAACAGCTCATCATAGATTAGCAACATCAGCAAATACAGGCGGAGCAGCATTAACTTCAGGAATAGCACCAACAACTGGTACAATTGCAACAGCAACTACAGGACCTTCAAACGCACGTACAAAACAGCCAACGCTGTAGTTAGCCGCCCTTGCAACACAGTGCACCTGCCCCAACAGAACAAAGTGAGCGCAAAAGACAAAATACTGGATCTGTTTCACGATATGCTATTCCTACAGGAAACAGGTTCGAAACATTAAATAACGATACAGAAGATGACGAACATATCAGTTACGCGGAAACAGTGATTAAAATTCCTCCTATAATTATACACAAAGCGGAAAATTTTCAACTGTTAATAAATGACATTAAAAGTGTAGTTAAAGAAGATTTTACAACAAAAATAGAAGCAACCAGAGTGAAAGTAAAACTTAATTCAATAGAAGATTTCAGAGATCTTCGTAAAGTTTGCAACGAAAACAACATAGAATACCACACGTTTCGTGACCCAAGCATAAAAACATTTTCAATTGTTATTAAAGATATTCACACACTATATAATGAAACAGAAATCTTTCAAGAACTAGTGAAAAAATACCCAGTAATCAAAGGAACTCGCCTTCACGGAAAAGACAGAAAACCATTAACAACATGTGCTATAGATTTAGAGGACAATAACAAGGGAAGGAGCATTCGAGCATTAGATAGATTTTTATATAGTGATATTAGGGTATTTCCTAGATTCAACCAAAAATTACGAATTCAATGTAAAAACTGTCAAAGATTTGATCACACTCGAGCTAACTGTGGGCGCATTCCGAGATGCGTTAGGTGTTTAGGTAACCACCATTATTCAAAATGCACGGAACCTAAAACAGAAACAAGTCGGAAATGCGTTAACTGTAAAAAAGATCACACGGCCGATTGGAAAGATTGTGAAGTTTATCAGAAACTGCTAAAAAATCAAACAGAGCGGTATAATCAGAGACGACTGGCTTTTAATAACAGAGAATCCGACGAGATTAAAAACCTTGACCGAAAACCAGTCCCTCAAAATCATCCACAACAAACAAACACAACGCAACGTCCTCCCATCCACCAAATCTTTGGTTTTCAAATCCTCAAAGACTTAATAGCCAAGTCCCCCCGTTATCGAACTCCAATCTCCCTCTACACCAAGGACGGGTAATAACTACAATCATCAAACTAGTAGTAAACGCACTCATTCCAAAAATACAAATATTAATACAAGCAGCCCTCGATAATGGACGTAAATAAAAATCCAGAAAGAAACATTCTCAACTGGAACGCGAACGGAATAAAAAGGCAAGAAAATCAATTACGACACTTTATAACAAGCCACAACATATAAATAGCTTGTATTTCAGAAACTCACCTGTTACCTTAAATCAAGTTCTCAATACCAGGTTTTAATATCTATCGCAACGACCGTCTCTCAGCGACGGCCGCAGGAGGAGTGGCCATACTAGTGCACAAAGATATAAAACATACGTTAATTAATAGTCTTACGAGCAACGACCTAGAAACTATAGCAATAAAAACCACAATAAATAACAAAGACACAACCATAATATCGGCGTATAAACCTCCTAATAAGCTATTCCCTAGAAAAATATATACTGAAGTTTTTAGAAATAATGATAATATCATGCTAATAGGTGACCTTAATAGCAAACACTGCGATTAGGGATGCAACACAACAACTCCTCAAGGGCAAAATTTACTAAATCTAGCTGCCACTCATAATTTAAGTATTCTGGCCCCAATAGAACCCACCCATTACCCTTACAACAATAATATAATTCCTGACATTTTAGATATCCTCATCACAAAAAATATTGATTTTCCGCTATATCAAAAAGTAATTCCTGAACTCGATTCGGATCACAACCCAATAATAATATAATTTCATCCTCTCTATCATCTTATTATAAACAACAAAAAGGTAAAATAACTGGTTTAAATTCAGGGAAATTTTAAAAATTTACTACAAACATCCGCAAAACATTCAATCTGAAAAAGACTTAGATAATAAAGTAAAACGATTAGTACACTTACAAGGATCCCCCACCAATTCTACCACATGTCTCAAAATAACAAACCCAATAAACAAGCAACAAATCCCAATAAAAATCATAAACCTAATTAAAAGTCAACACAATTTAAGACGCTATTGGCAAATTACACGACGACCAGACTTAAAAAGAAAATTAAACAAACTGACGAGACTAGTTAAAAGTAAACTAGACCAACATAGATATGCAAGCTTTCAGACTTTTCTAAAAGAAATTCACCCGTCATCTAGGCATATGTGGTGTACCATACATAGAATAAAAAGACAAAAACAAGAATTTCCACAAATAAAACTAGGTTCACAAGTGGCAAATTTTGATTTTGAGAAAACATCTCTTATAGCTGACTACCTTGAAAAGTCGTTCAACCCAAACTCAGTCGAAAACGATCACTTTAATAAACAAGTAGAGGAATTCAATCAGAAACCACTATATACAGCTCCAATCAATATAAAGAACATATCCCCATCAGAAATTAATTAAGAAGTCAAAAAATTAAAAACTAAGAAATCAGCAGGATACGACTTTATTTCTAAAAAAGTTCTAAAAGAACTAAATAACAATTCGATAGCAGGCATTACAGCAATATTTAACGCAGCATTCAGAATAGGTTACTTTTCCAACGACTGGAAAATTGCAACAGTGCTACCCTTCCGAAACCAGGAAAGCGAACTATAGACCAATAAGCCTACTCCCGTCATTGTCAAATTCTCTCAGTCAAATTCTTGCAGTCTCATTGTCAAATTCCGTCAGCATCTCTAATAGTTATTAGAGAAACTGATATTAAAACGATTAAAAAAATTCATGACAAACACACATGTAATCCCACACACGCAATTTGGATTTCGACCTAACCTCTCCACAACACATCAAATATTACGGCTTACCGAATATATAGCGCAAGGATTCCATGCCAAACAACACACTATCGCAATATTCCTGGACATCACCAAAGCGTTTGACAAAATATGGCATCAAGACCTTCTCTACAAATTAAGACAAATAGGCACTCCAGACTACTTATTCCAAATTATTAAAAGTTTTCTAAATCAAAGAAAGTTCCAAGTCAAAATTAACGATGCCATATCATCCTTACGCCAGATTTCAGCAGGGCTGCCTCAAGTGTACACATTATCACCGGTATTATTCAATTATATATATATATATATATATATATATATATATATATATATATATATATATATATATATATATATATATATATATATACTAGCTGACCCGGCGAACTTTGTTCCGCCTTAATGGCAATAAATAAGCAGATTGTGTTTTTTCTTATTGGAAAAAATACAAAAAAATTAAATAACTACATTAATCATTCATTATTATTTCTGTATTTTAGTACATAGGTTGCTCTTCACTTAAGTACCTTGTGATACACGACATTTTTTGTTTTATTATCAGGCGCAAAAACAAACAACGCAGATGGTCTTCCGACCCGTGAACATGCCACGTGTAATTGACCATGGGAAAAACATGAATGTTCTAGATTTAAACCACAAACTTTTAAGGATTGGCCTTGTGATTTGTTGATGGTCATGGCAAATGCAAGACGTATCGGAAATTGAAGTCTTTTAAATTCAAACGTAATATCGGTTGGGATCATCGGGATCCTCGGAATGAGAACTTCCTCACCTTTGAATTTTCCTATCATTATCGTAGCGTAAATTACATTGTTCATCAATTTACTAACCACCAAACGCGTACCGTTGCACAGTTTTGGTTGGTTTATGTTTCGAAGCATGATTACTACGGAGCCAACCTTTAGGCGTAAATTGTGCGGTGGTAAGCCATACCAATACATAATACATACAATACAATAATACAATACAATACAATAATACATACCAATAGATAAATTAAGTTATTCTTTAACTACATTCTATGTAAATACAAAAATAAATACCTTAAATGTCGGATTAAATCCTCCTTCTTCGATAATGTCTGCCCCAAATGACGTCATTTGGAAACAACTATTGTATTTTCGAGTATTTGCAAGAAAGTGGCGTGATTCTTGTGTTGCGCCACAAAGCAATGAATACAATGGCTCATGTGGCGGAGTCAACACTGGCAATTTCACTTTACCATTAAGGCAGCATAATCCAGGCGTTTCTCCGGAAAACTTTAATGCACCACAATACTCGCAAACAACGTCCATTTGCCCAATGCAAACGCTAGGATGCAAGCTGTAATCATTGCTGCAATCGTATCGAAACGCTGCTCGATTCAAATCAGCTAAATATCTTGTTCTGCGTCGCAAATTATCTATTTGTTGCCTTCTGGTGTTCGCTCGACGATTCTGCATTGCCAACCGAGCTGTTTCACGGGCTGCTTCACTTTGCTCTCGTGATTGAGTAGCACGAAGTCGAGCCATACTATCACGGCGCTGTTCACGTGCAATTTCTTGTTCTTCTTCAGTCCTTTCATTTGCAGTATTTTGTATTCTTCTTGCATTACGGCTTTGTCGGGAAAGATTCGATCGTCTTGGTCGCGGCATTATTAATTAAACTTCACTTCACTTCAATCCACTTGTTAATTATTTATTTAATAGAAAAAGTTTTAATATTGATTTCTTACAAATATCAAATTGTCATCCATACGTCATTACATAGCTGTCATTTTACGTCAATTACATAGTTGTCATTTGCGTTTTGTTATTCCAAGTCTGATTCTTTTTTGTTATACCACGTTTTATAGTGACTGACGTTTCATGTCAAGTCACACGGGAACGCTGTCGAACGGGATAAAAAGTATCCTATGTCCGTCTCCTGGCACTAAGCTACCTCCCTACCAATTTTCAGCCAAATCTGTTCTGCCGTTCTTGAGTTATAAGTGGTGTAACTAACACGACTTTCTTTTATATATATAGATTATTTTACAATTATATATGGAGTCCGAACTGAAATTTGTTTTAAAAATACTTCCTGGATCCACCTTGTTCTCTAGGTTCACTGAACTTCGATTGCTTACGTTGCAACTGCTCGTATTACTAAATCAGTGAGAATGTTTCGTGAGGTGAGTGCGGAACCCGGAGTGGTTAAATATTAGAAGGTTTTAGTCTCGTTCCATCGAAAGCGAGGACGACTGCGGCCGTCCCCTTGTCCTCCGCTGCGCTATCGACCATGGCGCCCTCAGTTGCGAGCATCGACCGGCGTCCTGCCCTCGTCCTCACTCGCTCGCGCCTCCGAGGCATTAACGCACTCGCGGCTAACTCGTCCAACCCTCACTTCCTTCATTTCTCACCGAAGTCTGAGTGCCGTGTGCTATTAACACAAGGAGACAATAAACTCATCATTTAGTACAGAGGCTAAGCAATTTAAAGCGTGTTCTCCCTTTTAATTAACACCAAATAATACATAGTATTTACATTTACAATGTATTAAAAAACTAGCTGACCCGGCGAACTTTGTTCCGCCTTAATGGCAATAAATAAGCAGATTGTGTTTTTTTTATTGGAAAAAATACAAAAAAAAATAAATAACTACATTAATCATTCATTATTATTTCTGTATTTTAGTACATAGGTTGCTCTTCACTTAAGTACCTTGTGATACACGACATTTTTTGTTTTATTATCAGGCGCAAAAACAAACAACGCAGATGGTCTTCCGACCCGTGAACATGCCACGTATAATTGACCATGGGAAAAACATGAATGTTCTAGATTTAAACCACAAACTTTTAAGGATTGGCCTTGTGATTTGTTGATGGTCATGGCAAATGCAAGACGTATCGGAAATTGAAGTTTTTTAAATTCAAACGTAATATCGGTTGGGATCATCGGGATCCTCGGAATGAGAACTTCCTCACCTTTGAATTTTCCTATCATTATCGTAGCGTAAATTACATTGTTCATCAATTTACTAACCACCAAACGCGTACCGTTGCACAGTTTTGGTTGGTTTATGTTTCGAAGCATGATTACTACGGAGCCAACCTTTAGGCGTAAATTGTGCGGTGGTAAGCCAGGCACGTCCAAAGAGTTTAAAAATTCAATTGGATAGTTGGTGGCTTCATCTTCATTTGTGACGCAGTCAATAGATTTGAATGAATGCATTGTTCCAATGATCTTATTTTGAATTATGTAGTTCAGGTCATCTACATCTTTATTCTTAGCCGCTAAAATTGCTCGCTCACTCAACCATTCATTATTTTTGTAGTTAGAAATAATATTTGGAAATACATTGTTGATAAGTTCGTCTTTTGATGAGACAAAATTACAGAAATTATTTGGAAATGATATTAATCCGCTCGATTCATCGACATGTACTTGACCATTACCGATAGTCAGCAATTGCTCCGAGAAATCTTCAGCAGATGTATCATTAAGCAATGTAACTCTCATGTTTGTTGTCAGCTGCAGTTTCTTCACATAGCGCCATAGATTTGACGATTTGAGGCAAGCGTTTATTTCATCGGCAGCCGTAGATCTTGGAATTACTGGCAGTATTTGGCGGAAATCGCCAGACAGTAAAATCATTGCTCCTCCAAAACATCTCGAGTCATTGCGTAAATCTTTTAATGTTCGGTTAAGTGCTTCTAATGCACGTTTATGCGCCATTGTGCATTCGTCCCAGATGATGATTTTCGATGCCGCTAAAACTTTGGCCATTGCTGAGTGTTTTGCAATATTACACGTTGGTTCTTCAATAGTTTGAAGATTTAGCGGTAATTTGAATGCTGAATGAGCCGTACGGCATCCTTCTAACAATGTGGCTGCTATTCCAGAAGAAGCAACTGCAACCGCTATGTTGGATCTCGCCCGAACAGTTGCTAAAACTAATGACATAAGGAATGTCTTGCCAGTTCCACCAGGGGCATCTAGGAAATATAAACCACCATTTTCATCAGCGATTGCCTTCATTAAAGTATCATAAACTTCCTTTTGTTGGTAATTCAACAGGGGTACATTCCTTTGAACTACTAAATCTAATTCCTGGTGATCATATTCACGTTCCCGTTCCAATTCTCGATTAAATGCGTCATTCATTTCACGATTTGGCGCTGGCATTCCTAACCTGATTAATAAATTACCGCACATGAGGTAACACATATCTTCGATCAAGAGTAAAGCACGATTATGTATCTCCTCATTCATCTCAATATCGTGATTTCTGGAACTGACACGACTTTGATGTAAAATATCTTCTGACATACTATCCTTGTATTTGTGCCACAGGTTACATGGGTTTGATGGAAAACATGTCGAAATTATGATAGCGAATAATGTGCGTATCTTACTTGGAGATGCAGAGATAATGGCTTCAGCGATTGTCGTATCCCAATGGGTATCGTTTTCTAATAAGTTCAATTCTTCACATGCAGCACGATATGTTGGGAATATTACACCATTAACAGTTCGTAGTGTCTCAAATGAAGTTGGCCCACGCACATTTACCAGCAACAACCGCAAATAGAAACATTCATCATTCTTTGGATGAACTGTATACATACGACCAAGAGCATCAGTAGAACGCACATCTGGATACCCAGGAACCGCATCACCTTGCTTCCGTCTTTGAAAATTCTTGGATGAAGCATTCCAAGTATAATAACGTGGCATCTCCGAGTAAAGCAAAGTTCGTGCAAACTGATCGCTTTGGCAGATTGCAAAAAAACTGGTCAATGTAGTTGCTGGAGGTGTTTCAGCACGTTGCGTAGCATTCGAAGCCGTGAAATATACTCGTTGACCATTCTCCAGATGCACCGCCAAATGTATAACAGTAGGATGACGTTCGTGAATTGGAAATGCGAATATACGCCAAATCGCTTCATTACAGTTCACATAACGACCAACTTGATAGCGTGAAATTTCATCGTTGGTATTTGAGGATTGCAATCCAAAAACCGCCATATCACTGCCTTTCGTGACATATTTGCAAATATATTTTATGGACTTAACTGAATTGCAGTATTCAACGTTGCAATGTGTCTTGAACGTTTTAGAAATAAGTGGCGAATATGGAACAATCCAACTGTTGTCGACAACGAAATCCATTCTTTTCACTTTGGTTGTGACAGTTCGACCGTTGTCATCTGCTGATCGACGCCGATACAGCGGATACCCATCGTTGCCAGTGACAGTCTCCGCCGTTAATTTCCGTGGATATCGTTTAGAGCACTTTCCATCGACCATGCAAGGTGATTGGGGATTGATGGCACCACACGGTCCATGAATCATATTAGTAGTAACAACATCATGTAGGTCTGGATCGACTTCATGATCAGGAATCTCGGCACATATGATATCATCTATTTGGTCAGGCTGAATTCTTTCCACTAACCAAATAAGAATGTGTGCGTGCGGCAGGCCTCGCTTTTGCCATTCGATTGAATACATCCAGCATCGAGTATCTCCAAAGACGCGTTGTTTAACAATAAAGTTCATCAGGGACCGAATTTTTTGCCTGAATATACGTGCTGTGATGTCGTGTCTATCATTTGATGTTTGTCCGGGAAGCAGCAATTGAGTAATTTCTATCCATTTTGGATTACAGGTAAAAGTAATAAAGAGATCTGGCCGGCCGTAATGACGAACATATGTCATTGCATCTTGTGCATATTCATGCATATGACGTGGGCTACCAATGTACGTCGCCGGCAGAATAGTTAATCGACCAATATTAGCTGCATTTCCTTCAGTACTAACTGCATCACGTAAATGGATGTACTCCTCAGAACGCAGTTTGGCTTGGTTCAACCTAATAAATGTTAAACGTTCCGTTTCTATTTTTACATACATGTCAACGCAATACTGCTGAAACAATCGACGAAGCAGTTGCCCAGTATCGCGACGTGTAAGCACAATATCGCGTTTTTCCAATTGTTCACCAACAATCAGGATGGCAACTTCGTCTACTGTTGGAGCATTAAATGTGCGTTCGTGTGTTCCAGATGGTCGTTTATCTGCTTTGATGACAACTTTATAGTCATCATTTGGCATGCGCTCTAAAGCACTCTTAAACAACCTGACCAACGCATGATGTTCATGAAGCAGACACTGCAAGTCTTGAATAATTGCTCGCTTCATTCCTGCATTGATCCCTAGGCGTCGATCAAGTTGTTCTTCCATGTTGCCCATGAAATATATTTGTAAAAATTTATTCTGTGTATCTTCGAAAGGTAGTAATGATCCAATTCGATGGTGAATCTGTCCTTGTATCTACAAAATAAAAACCAGACAGTATTAACTGGGTTATAAACACTTTTTCTGTGGGAGAGTAGAGTTCAGTATTAGCAAATATAATACATCACGGCGCTGTTCACGTGCAATTTCTTGTTCTTCTTCAGTCCTTTCATTTGCAGTATTTTGTATTCTTCTTGCATTACGGCTTTGTCGGAAAAGATTCGATCGTCTTGGTCGCGACATTATTAATTAAACTTCACTTCACTTCAATCCACTTGTTAATTATTTATTTAATAGAAAAAGTTTTAATATTGATTTCTTACAAATCATTATCAAATCAAATCAATATTGTCATCCATACGTCATTACATAGCTGTCATTTTACGTCAATTACATAGCTGTCATTTGCGTTTTGTTATTCCAAGTCTGATTCTTTTTTGTTATACCACGTTTTATAGTGACTGACGTTTCATGTCAAGTCACACGGGAACGCTGTCGAACGGGATAAAAAGTATCCTATGTCCGTCTCCTGGCTCTAAGCTACCTCCCTACCAATTTTCAGCAAAATCTGTTCTGCCGTTCTTGACTTACAAGTGGTGTAACTAACACGACTTTCTTTTATATATATATATATATATATATATATATATATATATATATATATATATATATATCCGATTATCCACACTTAATAGATTCGCAAATAGCGCTTTACGCTGACGACACTGCACTTTTTCCAAGCATGGGGACATTATGACAGCTAGGAATAACTTACAAGACGACCTTGACATATTCAATAAATGGGCTAACAATTGGAGAATTAAAATAAATCCAGATAAAACACAGGCGAAAATTTTCACCCTAAGACATCCCCTCACCCCTCCGCAGTTAATTTTGAACAACGAAAATATTCCCTGGGCTGCAAATAATACAGCAGACAAATATCTAGGAATGCAACTTTATACAAAATTAAACTAGAAAACACACATTTACACAACAGGAACAAAAACACAAGCAAAACTTTCCCAACTTTATGCACTAATTAACAAAAAATCCTCCCTTAAAATAGAGACCCAAATGATAATTTACAAGTCTATAATTTGAGCAACTATACTTATGCATGCCCAATATGGGGAAATGCATCAAAAACTAATATAAACCTGTTGCAAAGGAATGCAATTTCCCATTTCGATATCAGTTGTTGTAGTACGATCCTAAATTTTAATATAAAATTAAATATTACACGGTCGCCAGCCTAAAAGGCAAAGAAATGACCGCAGCGCCAGCCAATGGCCTAGATACATGACCATTGATAATAGACATATGATAACCTTCAATGACTCGAGCGTGGATCGTTTCCGAAGTAATAATACCTATAAAAAATCGGAAGCAGTTATCGTGTATATGGGTTAGCTATGGAAGGTATATTTTCCGTTGCATGGATACGTTATTAAATTATTAATACAAGTTTCTATTTATTGGACAACCAGGGCGACGATGCAATACAAAATAGCAACAATAATCTCCGATGTCCTGAAAGCGAGTAAATACTTAACGGCTCTTTCGCCGCATACAAAATTCAACAATTATACAGAATTACAAATAGAGCAAAAAATTGCTCAATACAAAAATGAAGAGATTCCGATTTTCGAATTAGCTCACACCAGTACAATATTCAATTTTATACAGAATATTACAGCGTAGAGGGCGCAAAAATACAAACTTGACAAAGCCGCCAGTTGGCAGACTTTCAGAAAATAATAAAAATAAGTAAATGCTGTGTAACAAATTCAAATACAAAATGAGAGTGAACCTATCAAGACAGAGCCCCTTAAAATCGGGAATGTTACACAAGTCTGGATCAAATACAAAATGTTTGAACTATATACATAAGCGACACGCATAAACGATATTCGAGGTAGCAGATTACAAATAATTTTTGGTACAAATGGTTTTCTATGTACAATTAAAAAATTAATTTAATCGAGAGCCAAATTTTCATATTTAACGTGGCAGTGAGCCACGGCGAGAAAAAACCGCGAGAACAGCAATAGATTACAGTAATATAACTATTTTGGTTCTTCTGGATTTCAGCAAAGCATTCGATTCAGTCGATCACGACATCCTGCTCGCAAAACTAAAGATCATGGGATTTGCACAGCCCACGCGTAAATGGTTTCTTAATTACATAACTTCCAGAACCCAAAGTGTGGTGTCCGGTTGCCGTAGCTCAAGGGACTTGAAGCTTAACAGCGGAGTATCTCAAGGCACGGTGTTAGGGCCACTGGCCTTCTTAATCTCTGTAAATGACGTGGAAAATGCACTTAAATATTGCAGTCATCAAATGTATGCGGATGATCTCCAGATATATCTAAGTGGTCACCCGTCTCACCTCTTTTCACTCGTACAAAAAATTAATGAAGATTTGATAGCGGTAAACAACTGGGCAGCGTCATTTGGATTACAATTAAACCCAAACAAATCACAGTGCATGGTTATCAGCTCGAAAAGCACTATGCATAAAATTTCATCTTCTGCTATTCCTTTGTTTTATATCAAAATAACTTACCACGTACGCTGCGATAAGTCATGATTCATAGTATCCTGTTTTGATGCTAGTTACGGCGTTGGAGTCAGGATGCAGCTCGTTTACCACTGCTTTTAATTTGAAGTCGTAGGCTTCCGCGGCCAGAGTCATGTTCATGATCTTGGCTGTCCGCGTGACGCCGCGTCGAAGGCTGTGTGGCCGACGTTTCGACCAGCTTGTCGTGGTCTTCCTGAGGGCTGGTATGCCATGGGCATACCAGCCTAGAGTTGGGTGAGGTCAAGTGATCAAGTCAACGTAAAGTTAGGTGAGGTCAAGTGACGTGAGGTGAGGTGAGGAAAGGTTAGGTTAGGCTAGGTGAGTTTAAATGAAGTAAGGTGATGTGTGAAGTGTGAGATGGGGGTGTGAAGTGTTGGGTGAGAATTTCCAATAAATGTTATGCAGTATTTGATGTTCTTCATACAATTCACCCTTTCTTAAAAACATTTGAAGTAATTATTCAATCTTCCTTGAGAGTTGTCAAGTTTTCTATATAGACATGAAACTATTAGGAAAAGTTTTTACTGTTGAGAAAACCATAGAAATTTTTATTCAAAAATACAGGATCGGGAAAACACAACTCTTCTCTTTCCAATATTGTTTAACATTCCTGGATTTGTTTTTAAGAATAGAAGTGTTTTAGAAAAACAGGTAGAGTGCGAAAATTTTAAATTTATTTTATACTGAAAGTATTACATATCTGTATATGTTCCTACATTCCTTTAATAAAAAAAGCAAGTCCGAGCCAAAAAATAATCAAATTAACCTGTGATGTATTAACCGTTCATTAATTAATGCTAGTTATTTCCGTTAGAATCAAATCGTATATCTTGGACTCTAGTACATGAGAATGTTGCTCGAACGATATTTACATGTGAAATATCTTAGCGAACCTTCAGTTTAATATCAAATAGCGTATTATTATCTACAATATGGGTTTAAAAGTGTGTATTGATATTCGCAGTTCCAGATAACGCCGCCATTTGGATACGTATTGTGATGGTATTTAGTTGTCGAATGATATTCTTTCGATAATTTTAAATTTGGTTGAATTTTTAAATTATTTCATGAAGTCTTGTACTATAGCGTGTGTTTATTTTGTTAATTTATAAACCTATTTTACTTTTTAACCCCAGACAGATTTCTGGCTTGTGAAACCCCCTATATTTCTATTCCTATATTTCTATTTATAGAGAAAAAGGTGTTAACAACTGGTATTTATTGTTCAAAAATGAAAAAAAAGTATATTTCCGTTGTACTAACATAGTATCAAGCGAATATAATAAATATAAAAACTAATGCAATTGATGTAGGAAAAAATGTTCAATAAAGATTTATTTAATATTATCGAGAGATTCTGGGAACAATTCACAACAGTCCTTTAAAAAGATTTTAGGTGTATTTAATATACTTTAACAGTTAGGTTTTCCTTTTTGTGGTAGTAACAAAAATATAAAAAAAAGCATTTTCTCTTCAGAAATCTATATTTTTGAACACCTTACCTAAATGTTCCTCAAAATCACAGGTGATAACAATAATACCGGAACAGGTGAAAGACATACAAAACCCAACAAAACACATCTTCACTCTTCACTGTATACCCACATCCCTCTACTATTAGGTAAAGAGAACTTCTAGACCTATTTTATATTTAGTGTTTTCTGCCATATGAAGGTTGGTTTCACTACACCTAAGTGATCTGTCTTCCCCAGGTATTCTCTTTGAAGTCTCATTTGCAAAGAAAAGAAGAAAATAAATACGGGAAGAAATGTACAGAATTTAAGAGAAGAAATTTTTAAATTTTTCAAAATGCCCTGAGTAATTTTCCAAAAAATGAAATTATATAATTACAAAAATTATTACATATCTATTACAAAATGCGAAAACGTATTGCCATTTACCAGAATGTCACTCAGATGTGATACGAAGTAATTGTTGCATTCAATTGTTAAATACCAAGGAATACTTGTACGATAACAACGACCCACAAATATTTAAGCGTTCTTTGTAGGATGCTAGAAGAGCGGTGTATTCTCGAGGGACGGCACGGCCTGGTGTCTTATCCGTTAGGTTAGAAGTGGTGAGGTGAGGAATAGTGTTCAGTTT